>CM038041.1:137620247-138266778 GCA_021397845.1 Areca catechu
GAAAATCATTTTGAAAATCGATCAATCATGTGCTAGGATAATCTTTGTAGTATAAAGGGTTAACCTTTATTAGGACAATCTTATTTCAACATAAGATTACAATCAATCATAACTTTTAGATCTGAAGAGAGATCATATTTGAATCCTATTCATGCATGTTAGAAAACCATGGCTTTGATACCGCTATTAGTTTTCGATGATTATAAGCATGCTGAAAATTTTTTATTACTCTAATCATGTAGCAAAAGTAGTAAATGAAAATAATTTTCAATTCTAGCATGCTGATCTAATCAAAATCACCTATAGATCTATTTAACATGCTGAAAATAAACATAACATTCAGATCAAAAATCAAAAATCATAAAGGACATTCAAAGCTTACTTGATTCACAATCCTCTTCATTCCTCATCGAGCCGGATTCGGCGGATCTTGAGATTTTTATCAGAGCCATGCATATACTTGGCCTTTATTGGTATTCACACCAAGTAGGTTGTTGATCGAAATGCCAATGCTACTAGTATGCTAGTTCCTTACAAGAATGGCTTCTTGAATCAAATCTGACCTCCTTTTTCTAGAAGTAGAAGTAAAAGCCGACTATGTAAACCCTTCATGCAGATTCAAGGGAGAAGGGGAAGGATGCCTAGAAGAGAAGAGAGATTCTTTCTTCTTCTCTTCCTCTCTTTCTAATCTCTCTCTCTAGCACTATAGGCATGTGGAATAATGCAAGTAATAAGGGGTGATAGAAAAGAAGGCTTGTGGCAGAATTTTTTCTCGATGAAAAATGAAATCAACCGATCTACTCTCTTCCTTCTTTTAAGATGTCACACAAACAACCCATCCAAACTCCCTAATCAGATAAAAACTAATCCTAACTAATCCCAATTCAAATTAGAATTGGTTAGGATTAGTTCTTTTCAAGAGAGAGTCCTAAATAGAAATGGGAGGTGCCAACTTGCACCTCCTCTTCATTCATGCATGAAAATTTTGGCTCCCCACCACCTCTTAGATGGATAAATAGAGAGAGAAAACTCAATCCTCTTGGGTTAAGATAACCTATTTCAATCTAATTTCAATTTGGGTTTAATTCAAATCTAATTTGATCTTAATTCAAATCAAATTTGAAAAGACTGTTAATCCTAATCCAATTAGGATTGAAATCCAAATCCAACTTTGATAATTAAACTCAATTAGCCTTAAACTAAGTCAAGCCTAATTAAATTAAATTTGATTTAAATTAATTAGGACTTGATCTATAATTTAATTGAGCCTAAATATATTGCAATACTTGCACTTAAATTGCTTATGCTAATAATTAGCGGCTTCTAAATTTGTAACTTTTATAAATTGATCCAAATCATTAATCCACTTGATAATATGGTCTTGATATAAGCTCTTGATTAAGTCAAGTTTCTTTTTGTGTATGATCTCTTAGGTTCTATTCTATCTAGTAATGAGACATACCATAATCTCTATCATAATATCTTTGAAACTTTTTATGATGGGCTATAATGATTATGGCTTAACCCTAATAGGGATCATCAATCCAAAAATAATCCTAGTGAGTTCTCACAATCTATTAGTAATATCTAGCAGTATATAGTGGCAACTCGATAGAATAGAAAGATGAATCCTTGGGTATAGTTACCATATGATCAAGTTCTTCTATCAAGAGTCTCGACAGGATGTAGGTTATGAAAACTTATAAAATTCTAAGCATCCATCATATACAAGACTTAATCAGCTTGAGCCCAATTTTGAATCCAATAAAAACTCTTTCCATTATTATATTGCTATGGTCATGACTTAAGGACTCAACCTCTTAGGTCGTATAGGACTCAACCTCTTAGATTGTGAATCCAATACAAACTCTTTCCATTATCACACCACTATGGTCATAGACTTAAGAACTCAACATCTTAGGTCGTATAGGACTACTTCTTAACTACTAAGGCTGATAGATTTTCTATAAGTGCTTACCCTACTCCTACAATGAACCTACTGCAGCCAACAAATACTACAAAGCCTTAAATAGCTAGGGACCATATTGATGTGCTGTGAAACTACAGCAACCCCACTATGAGCAATCGAGGCATCGTAGGTCAAAGAACTACATACATAACTACAGCATCAAGATAATCACTGTCAAGTAAGTAGACATCTAAGTAACATCTCATTCTTAGTCATGCTTCATATCATTATCTCAAATAACCACTTGCACTCTCACTCCAGTATCCCTATATTATAAACTTGAGACTCATCTACCCGAAAGAGAAGCATCCATGCATCAATCTTGATTAATCAATCACCATCTCTATGATGATCTAATGATGAAGAGTATTTAGGAGTTAATCTATAATGACACATGTTTCAAATTCTCAACTCTTGAAAATATGTATCATTATCCATTAACTTCATAGATAATTCATAGACATATCACATATAAATAGAAAAGAAAAATATCCATTTTATTAATTTTAATAAAACAAGTATAAAAACATATCCTAGAAATAATATAATGTCTCATGCCAATCTAGCTTCTAGGGCATACATCTAACAATAAAGAGAGAGAATCTCGATCCAGGTCATGATCTAAGTCAAGTCATGAGTTGGGTCTACAATGCTTAGACTGATCTAGATCTAGTTAGATTAGGGTCCGATCAATGAAAGGAATTGATAAAAAGGTCGAATCTCTTTCTCTTCTCTCTTTTTCTTTGATTTTTTCTCTCTAACATTCTCTCTCTTATTTCTTTCTCTACCTTTCTCTCTCTTCTTTCTTTCTCTACCTTTACTTCTCTCTTTGCTTCCACCTTTCTCCCTCTTTTTATTTTTTCACTTTTTTCTTCATTTCTTTTCTTTTCCCTCTCTCTCTTTCTTTCTTCTTCCTTGAACTGACCCTGAGGGTTTCTTTTGTGGCTTACAGGGAAGTGGTGGTGATGGCAGAATTGGGGATGGGGGGTTCTTGCAATGGTGTGGCCAAGTGAAGGTGGTGCAACCTATGGCAGCCACGATCAGTGGTGGCTTGGTAGAGCACATGGAATTGAGAGAAGGGAAAAAAGGGGCATTGCCCCATTGCTTGGTGGCAGTTCCCATGGCTAAAATAAAATGGGGGAGGGAGACTTACTAAAAAGGGTAGTGTGGGAGGGGCGTGGCTGATGATGCCTATTTTTGATGGCCATAGTGAGTCAAAATCATCATTGAATAAAGAAAAAATGAGTGAGAAGGGCGATGATTTTTGATGGAACAAATTAGAGGGTTGGGGGGTTTAAAAAGGGATGGAGGCTAGAGTTTCTTAGCCTCTGGAGAGTTCTAATCATAGGAGGAATCCTCCTCCCCCATCATGCCAAAACTAAGGAAGGTTCCCTTATTTCCTAATTAGCGGGGGGGGGGGGTGGCGGTGTGTGGAATAAGCCTTCGGGTGATTAGTTTGGGTTGGGCTTTTCACATTCTCCACTCAAAAAAAAATTCATCCTCGAAATTTCTAACATAAGCTTTTATAAGGCCAAGCAAGTACAGTTCTAATATCATCTTTGAATATATATATTGATGTTATCCAGTTAGGTATCCCAAGAGGGGGGGTGAATTGGGATTTTAAAAAATTTAAGTAGTTTGTGCCTTACTTTGAGTGTTTGTGTAACTAAGTGATTGTGCTTAGAAAGATATGTAGTAGAAATAACAAATTAAATGTAAAGTAATAAAGAGCAAGTAATAAAAGAAGAAATCACACACAAATACAAAGATTTATAGTAGTTCAGTGCACTCCAAGCACCTACATCCACTTCCCAAGCTTTTCCTTGGATATTTCACTATAATCTCTTCAAGATTACGGCCGACTTGTTTTCTAAGGTTTACAAGTCAAAACCTAAGCTAGTTTTATCACTTAGGCTCACCAACAACCTTTGCAACTTGTTTTAATCCAGGCTAACAAATCAAATCCAAGTTGGTTTTGTCTCTTAGGCTCACCAACAACCTTTAACACTAATTTCAATATCTTTGAAACTAGAACAAAAAAAGAAAGCAAGTGTACAGAAAGTAAACACAAGAATTAGCTCCTTAATAAGCATAAATAAAAGTCATTGAAGCTCTCTTGGTTGCTTGAGTTGACTCCTCCTTTGAATCTCTTGAATGCACATTTTTGGCTAAAAACCTGAAAGCTCAAACCCTAAAAAATGGAAGCCTTTTTCAGGTGGAATCTCTTAAAAGCTCTCTTTATCTTTTCAAATGATTGGAATTTATCTCTTCTTGATTCTCTTTCTTTCTTGTTGACTTTAAAGAGTTTGGTGAGTGTTAAATAGCTCAAATCCATTGAAAAAGTCAATGGAGACCGTTGGAGGGATCAAACTAGCCATTTGGAGCCGTTTGGAAATAAATCAGAATTTCTGGAAAACTAGTCGTTGCACCAAAAGTCGATACTTGAGGTTTTCATGAGTCGACACTTGGATCATCTCAAAGCAAAAATTTAAAATTCCTGTGCGCTGCTCCACTTATGGTCTCAGGCTATGAGTCGATCGTTGAAGTGATGAAACTTGACCATGAGTCGACACCTTGAGTCGACACTTGCCATGCCAGTCTAAAATTTCTGCATGCCAGTGTTCTAAAGTGTCGACACTTGATCCATGAGTCGACACTTGCTCTGTTCTAAATCAAAATTGCATGCCAAACTCTAAAATTTTCAAGATTTTGTCTAATAATTCTTTAGATACTTTTTCATAAAGGCCAAAAAGACTATTTTGAGAATGTTCCAAGGTTAGGGGATCACTTAAACATTGAGAAATATCTTGCTTTGATATTAGTAAACTTGATACTTCTGGATGGAAAATTTTATGTACTTATGACCTGAACTTCATACTCAAATTGAAACATTAGTCCAATCACATACTCAATGTTTTGTTATTCATCAAAATCAAGGAGCCAAAGTCAACAATCTCTCCCTTTTTGATGATGACAAAACTTTGAGTATAAAAGCAATTAAGTTCCAAAATAGACCAGCATGGTATCAACAGATCTGTAATTGAATGACTTTATCAAAAAAATATCTCCACACTTGTTTTTCAACAAAGTTCAAAGTTCATTCAGTAATATTTCAAGAGTTTCAAAGGTAAAAATTTTCAAATTCTCCCCATATTTTAAGTAACTTGTGAATTCTTGAAAAATATTTGAATTCGTTGCTTATATAACTTTTTATACCTTTTCTAACACCATAACCTTTTATACTACTTATCTACTCTCCCTTTTTATCATCACTAAATATTAAACATTAAAGGGAATTTTCTCCCCCTAAAATAGTGCTTTCATCATAATACAACATTCATTTTATAGAAGGAAGAGAGATCATAGAAACAACAAACTGAACTTTCATATATTAAAGGTTTTAGTACAACAACAGAACTGAACTTTCACCAAAGGATAAGCATACATAATCTGAAACATAAGCTGAAGCATAATCAAAAACTACAAGCATAATAATGAAAGATACAAGCATAACAAGTGTTTGTGAGGCTACTCCTCATCAGAAGGAAGTTCGAAGAAAATAGGTGCCATACACCTAGTGGCAAAAGATCTAGGGGTCCTGTGGGTTAGGCTTCTAGTCCTAAGTGAAGGGCCAGAGCGAAGTATAATCCTAGAAGTCCTAGTAGTATGGGAAGGAAAGGTCTCTGTAAGTGTCCGAAAGGCTGAAGTAGCGTCAGGCTGAACATCACTGGGAGCATCTGTAGTTTGATCATGAATATCTGGTGTCTGACTCCCCCTGCTTATAATCTAGTAGTCTCTAGCTCCATCAATGTCATCACTGCCATAATCAATAACATCAGTATCACCACCACCATCACCATCAGCTATGCTGTCTCCATCTCCAGCTGTATCACCATGATCAGGAGCAGTACCACCATAGGAGAGGCAACATGTGTATCACCATGATTGTCATCATCTGCTGACGGAGGAGGAGGAGGTGGAGGTCCTAAAGGTCCTGCCGGAGGCAATAAGGATCTTAGTAGATCTCGTATCTCTATGAAACCAGCCTCCATCGACTATCGGATACCTGAGAGTTGCTCATCTATATGAGCCCTCAGTCCATGAATCTCCATTTTAAGTCTAGTAATCTGAACAGCCAATCCAATAACCTCCTCTCTAACATCAACTATCTGGGCTGTAATCCGCTCCTCAAAGGTGGACATTATCTTTGTAGCAATGCGAGGAGTAGTAGCTGGAGTATGTGCAGATGTGGTGTAGCCGACTTAGATCCTGATGTAGAGACTAGTGCAGGTCTCGGAGGGGTAATATGCTCGACTGCATGAAGCTCATCCTCCTTGTCTGGCTCCTGACCAGACTCTCTCCTCATCCATCTGCATTGATACTCCTGTAACCCATCCTATGAAGAGATTTCACTCCATACATGTCTGTATGGAGGATCTCTTTGCAGGGCTCTCCCTCCAACAGGATATCCAACTTACAAAAGATTCTGGTGAGCCCCATGCCATAGGTTAAACAAAGTCGGCACTGAGTGGTGGCCTCACCCATCTGGTGTACCATGATCATCGACAGATTGATAGGAGTCTGCTGTCTCAAGGCAACCATCAGTACAAGCTCATGCTCGGTAATAAAATCAAATCTTCCCATCTTAGGAATCAAGATCCAAGCTATGATATGGTGTAAGACTCTCATCTCCATAGATAACTAATTTGCAGAAACCACCGAGACTCCAGTGACATCCTCTCTCTAGAATACATCGAAAGGCAGCAACCTTGTCGCCTACACAGTTCGTGACCCTGCCACGAAGTGAAATCTGCCACACCCTACTGATAAGCTCAGGGGTCACTGGAATCTAAATACCCCTAACCTCTGCAATCCACCTTAATCCATTAGTGGCTAAGGAGCCATAGAACTCCCTAATTAGCTGGGGATAGTATCTCTTAGCCAAAGTGCAGAATAGGACAAGTCCAGCCCCTCTAAGTAAATCTCCAATGACAAAGCTCTCAGAATCCCAGAACTGCACATGCACTCTCCTGCTAGAGGCAATGACCTTCCCTACTACTCTTGCTGCCCCAGGGGATGTGGGTGGAGGCTGATCCTAGGTCTCTTGCTCATGCTGACTAGTGGGGTACTGATGGATCTTAGTCCTTCTCTCTCTACTGGACTCACCCTGCTTAGACCTCCTCTTGCAATAAGCCAACTGCTTCTTAGGTGCCATTCCACAAAGACAACACAGAGTAATGGAGATAGGGGAGCAGGAGTGAACTAGGGAAAGGAAGGAGGAAAAAGAGGAAGAATCGGACCAACTATGGACCAAGGGAGAAGAAATAGATCGATGAGGAGAAAAAGCAATGGGAAAGAGGGAGAAGCCAGAAAAATGAGTAATAATCGGACCAATAATGGACCAAAAAGGGAAGGAATGGTTCGAAGGAATGAAAATCATGAAAAAAACAAGAAAAAAATTGGACCGAAATAGAAAAACCATGAAGAACAGTGACAAAATGGACCGATTGGAAATAAAAAAGAGAAGAAGAGGAAGAGATTACCCGAAAATAGAGGGATATGGTTGGAAATCCACTGTTCACGAAAGTTAGGAGGGTTTTTGGGGACCATAAGAGGTGAATGATTGAGAAAAGAATGGGTTAAAATGGTTTACGGGATGCCCTAAAAAGCACAGTCCCGACGGTCATGAGTCGACACTTCGAAATTGTTCAAGTGTCGACACTTCATGTAAGTCAACACTTGGGTAATTTGTAAGTGTCGACACCTAACCATAAAAAATCTTGAATAAAACATAATAAATTCCAATAAAATCCAAGAAGTGTTTAGAGGTCATTCTAAGTGATATTTGAAAGAATTTGAATCATTTTAGAGGATTTCATCAAGAATTTGAAGAGTTTAGATAAAAGGATCAATGATTCCTAACTCTCTTCTAATCATGCAAAATCGATCTTCACTTAGGGGTTTTGTGAAAATATTAGCAAGTTATCTATCAGTACATACAAAATCAAGCATTACATCACTATTTTGCACATGACCTCTTATGAAGTGATGTCTTATTTTCAATGTGTTTGCTTCTTAAATATTGTACTGGATTTTTAGTTAAATTGATTGCACTAATATTATTACATCTTATGGGAGTTTTACTTAATTTGATGCCAAAGTCTTCGAGTTGTTGTTTGATCCATAGGATTTGAGTACAACAACTTCCAGCTGCTATATATTCGGCTTCCGTCATAGATAAAGCAACTGAATTTTGTTTTTTGCTAAACCATGAGATCAAATTCACTCCAAGAAATTGACAAGTTTCAATAGTACTTTTCCTATCTAGCTTACATCTAGCAAAGTCAACATCAGAATATGCAATCAATTTGAAAGATGAATCTCTGGAGTACCATAGTCCAATATCAATAGTGCCAGATAGATATCTTAGTATATGTTTAACAGCCAATAAATGAGACTCTTTAGGAGCAGACTAATATCTAGCATACATACATACACTGAACATTATATCTGGCCTACTTGTAGTCAAATATAACAATGAACCTATGATACCTCTATATAATTCTTGATCTATAATTTTACTTGATTTATCTTTATCTAATTTACAAGAAGAGCTCATAGGTGTACCTAATGGCCTGGTAGTCTCCATTCCAAACTCCTTTAAGATTTCTCTTGTATACTTAGCTTGGTTGATGAAGATCCCTTCTTTTCTTTGCTTGATCTAGAGTCCCGAGGAAGAAATTAAGCTCTCCTATCATGCTCATCTCAAACTCTCCCTGCAAAAGCTTAGCAAACTCTTGGCAAAGAACTTCATTAGTAGCACCAAAAATGATATCATCAACATATACTTGTACTACTAAGAGATCATCATTCTTCTTTTCTAAAAATCATGTAGTATTACATTTCCTTTAAAAAAATTATTTTCAAGCAAAAATTTACTTAATCTATCATACCAAGCTCTTGGAGCTTGTTTTAAACCATACAAAGCCTCGTAGAGTTTAGAAACATGATTAAAAAATTCATGATTTTCAAAACTAGGGGGCTGATCAACATATACTTCTTCTTTAATAAATCCATTTTGAAAAGCACTTTTGACATGCATTTGAAATAGTTTGAAATCCATGAAACATGCAAATGCTAATAATAGTCTAATTGCTTCAAGTCTCGCCAAAGGAGCAAAGGTTTCATCAAAATCAATCCCTTCCTCCTGATTGTAGTATTTGGTAACTAGCCTAGCTTTATTTCTAGTAACTACTCTATTTTTATCAATTTTATTTCTGAAAATCCATTTTGTTCCTATTATTGAAATATTTGATGGTCTTTCAACTAAAGTCTAAACTTTATTTCTTTTAAATTGATTCAATTCATCTTGCATAGCATTTATCCAATTGTAATCATTTTTAGCTTTTTCAATTAATTTTGGTTCTATCTAAGAAACAAATGCTAAGTAATCACAAACATTTCTTATTGAGGAATGAGTACTTATCCCTTTCGATGGATCACCAATGATAAGTTCTTTAGGGTGTCCATGGGCATACCTCCATTCTTTAGGCAACGGCTTAGGTGTTGATGCTCCAATTTCTTATACTTGTTCTTCATTTCTTTGATCACCATCTTATTCTTTGGAAGCTCCTTCATTGATTGTCATTCTTCCAAACTTTTGAATACCTGTTTCATCATCAAGAGTATCTTCTTTTCTAGGAGATTTTTTATTAGTTTCATCAAACACTACATGGATAGATTCTTTAACAAGAAGAGTTCTTCTGTTGAAGACACTGTATGCCTTGCTAGAAGTAGAGTATCCCAAGAAGATACCCTCATCTAACTTGGCATCAAATTTACTGAAATTGTCTTTACCATTATTTAGAATGAAACAACAGCATCCAAAAACATAAAAATATTTAATAGTAGGTTTTCTATTTTTTCAAAGTTCATATGGTATTTTCTTCAAAATAGGTCAGATTAAAATATCATTTAAAACATAACATGCATTATTTATGGCTTCTATCCAAAAATATCTAGGTAAATCGTATTCACAAAGCATTGCGCGTGCCATTTCTTCAAGAGCCTTATTCCTTCTTTCTACCACCCCATTTAGTTAAGGTGTCCTAGGTGCAGAGAAATTATGATCAATACCATTTTCATTACAGAATATCTCAAAATCATGATTTTCAAACTCAATATCATGATCATTACGTAAAGAAATGATTGAAACACCTTTTTTATTTGAAACCTTTTTATGAAACTTGATATATGGAGAAAAAGTTTCATCCTTGTGTGCCACAAACATAACACATGTAAAACATGAATAGTCATCTACAATCACTAAACCATACTTCTTACCTCCCAAACTAGTTGTTCTAGTTGGTCCAAAGAGGTCCATATAAAGCAATTCTAGTTGGTAAATACTACTCTTTTAGGTTTGAAAGAAGATTTTGTTTATTTTCCAAGTTGACATGCATTACAAATCTTATCTTTTTCAAAAGTGAGTTTTGGCAAATCTTTTACAATATTCTTTTTGCTTAATTTTGAAATCAAATGCATACTTGCATGCCCTAGCCTACGATGTCAAAGCCAACTAGTTTCATTTGTCTTGGCTTCCTTTGCCAGTAGGCATTGACCATTTTTCATGGATAGATCATTAAGATCAACCATGTAAATGTTCCCATGCCTATGACCAATGAACTTGATGCCATTGTCATCTAGACTAGATACCATACACAAAGAAGATTGAAAAACTACTTTAAATCCTTTATCACAAAATTGACTTATACTAAACAAATTATGCTTTAAACCATCAACAAATAAAACATTATCAACATAAATAGTAGGGGTGATATGGACTTTACCGATACTAACAATTTTGCCCTTTCCATTATCACCAAATGTCACATTTCCACCATTCAAAGCTTTTAGAGATGATAATTGTCTCACATCCCCAGTCATGTGTCTTGAGCAATCGCTATCGAGATACCACATTCTTCTTTTATCTTTGGTTGCAAGACATACCTACAAAATAAATCAAGTGGAAACTTTAGGTACCCAAGTCATCTTGGGTCCTTTAGGGTTAGTTGAATTAGCTCTTTTTGGAATCCAAACTTTTCTAATATCTTTTAATTTTCTTTTGTTACACATATAAGATTTGTGTCCTACTTTACCACATGCATAACAAGTAATACTAGATGAAGCAGGTATAAAGAAAATTTTAAAATACTTTTGTTGCTTTTGAGGTTTAAAGCCTAACCCAGCTTTGTTAAAAACTACCCTTTGGTTATTTAAAAGCATATTTATTTTTTTAGAATTGTAGGTAAACTTTTCAATAAAATGCTTTACCTTTTCAAGTTCTTTATATTTCTTATTTTTTAGTAAAATCTCCTTATTTTGTTTTGCAAGTTTTTCATTTATAGTAAAAATTTTATCCTTCTTCAAAGAGTCTTTTTCTTTTAAAAGATCTTCTTTTTCATTTTGCAAAATATTGATTTGTTCACTCAAGTTTTTATTTTCTTGAATCAAGTTTTCATTTTTTATCAAGACCTTATTTATTGATTTTGAAAGATCTAAGTTTTGCTTTTTCAAATCTTTGTTTTTCAATTTAAGTTTTTGATATTCCATAACTAGCTCATCAAAAACATCACGTAATTCATCGAATGTAAAGTCATCTTCAGGTTCAAGGCTTACCTCTTCTTCATTGGCCATAAAGCAAAGATTGGCCACCTCTTATTGTTCTTTATCAGAGCTTGAGTCTTCACTTTCGTTCCACATTGCCATCATAACCTTTTTCTTAAATTTGTTTTTACCTTTCTTGAGAGTGGGGCAATCCAACTTGTAATGACCTGGTTTCTTACATTCAAAATAATTTGGTTGCTCCCTTTCCTTTTCTTTTTCTTTCTCCTTATTATGATTTCCTTTTTGAGGCTTTTTCTTGTAAAATTTCTTTTTTCTCCTCATAAATCTCTTGAACTTTCTTGCAATGAGGGCCATCTCATCTTCTTTATCCTCTTTATCGGATTCATCACTTGATTCTTCCTTGGTAGTGGACTTGAATGCAATGGCGTTCTTCTTCTTATCATTGTCCACAGTTTTCTGCTTCAAGGATAGCTCATATGTCATCAATGAACCCAAAAGCTGCTTAAGTGGAAGTGTATTGATATCTTTGGCTTCTTCAATGGCTATGACCTTTGGATCCCAAGAAGCTAGAAGAGACGTGAGGATTTTGTTAATAAGTTTAGCATTAGAAATCACTTTTCCCAAACTCCTCATGCCATTAACAATATTAGTGAATCTAGTATATATTTCACTAATAGTTTTAGTTGGTTCTATCTTAAACATCTCATAAGTGTGAATGAGCATGTTTACATTGGTGGTCTTCACTTGATATGTACCCTCATGGGTAACTTCAAGTGTATCCCAAATCTATTTAGTAGAAACATAATTTGATATTTTATTGAATTCACTTGGATTAAGTGCACAAAATAATAAATTCATGGCCTTAGCATTAAGCTCAGCTTGCTCAATGTCATTCTCATCCCAATCTTCTTCTAATTTAGGGGTGAGAATGCCATTAACTAGAGCAATGGGCTGATAAGGTCTTTTAACTATAGTTCTCCAAATATTTTAATCAATAGCTTGGATATATATACGCATGTGTGTCTTCCAATATGTGTAGTTTGTGCTATTAAATAATGGGTGACGGTTAGAGGCTTGTCCTTCTATAATATCCAAACCAATTTGGGCTGCCATGATCTTTAAACTCAAGATTGTTGGACTTATAAGCAGAGTACCAAGCTCTGATACCACTTGTTGCCCAGCTAGGTAGCTCAAGAGGGGTGGTGAATTGGGTATTTTAAAAAATTTTAGTTATGTGCTTTACTTTGAGTATTTATGAAACTAAGTGATTGTGCTTAAGAAGATATGTTGTAGAAATAACAAATTAAATGCAGAGTAATAAAGAGCAAGTAATAAAAAAAGCAATCAGGTGCACTCCAAGCACCTACATCCATTCCCCAAGCTTTTCGTTAGGTATTTCACTATAATCTCTTCAAGAATACAGCCGACTTGTTTTAGGGCTCACAAGTCAAAACTTAAGTTGGTTTTATCACCTAGGCTCACCAACAACCTTTACAACTTATTTTAATCTAGGCTAACAAGTCAAACCCAAGTTGATTTTGTCTCTTAGGCTCACCAATAACCTTTAACACTAGTTTCAATACCTTTAAAACAAGAACAAAAAAAAAAATCAAGTGTACAAAAAGTAAACACAAGAATTATCTCCTTAATAAGCAAAAATAAAAATCGTTGAAGCTCTCTTGGTTGCTTGAGTTGACTCCTCCTTGGAATCTCTTAATTGCACACTTTTGGCTAAATACTTGAAAGCTCAAACCCCTAAAAATGGAAGCCTTTTTCAGGTGGAATCTCTTAAAAGCTTTCTTTGTCTTTTTAGATGATTAGAATTTGTCTCTTCCTGATTCTTTTTCTTTCTTGTTGACTTTAAAAAGTTTCGTGAGTGTTAAATAGCTCAAATCCACTGAAAGAGTTGTTTGAGACCATTGGAGGAATCAAACTAGTCGTTTGGAAATAAATCAGAATTTCTAGAAAACTAGTTGGTGCACCAAGTGTCAATACTTGAGTTCTTCATGAGTCGACACTTGGATCAGCTCAAGGCAAAAATTTGAATTTCCTGTGCTTTGCTCCACTTTTGGTCTCAGGCTATGAGTTGATCTTTGAAGTGCCGACACATAACCGTAAGTCGACACCTTGAGTTGGCACTTGCCATGCCAGTCTGAAATTTCTGCATGCCAGTCTTCTGAAGTGTCGACACTTGATCCATGAGTCGATACTTGCTTTGTGCCAAATAAAAAATGCATGCCAAACTCTAAAATTTTCAAGATTTTGTCCAATAATCCTTATAGATACTTTTTCATAAAGGCCAAAAAGACTGTTTTCAAAATGTTCCAAGGTTAGGGGATCACTTAAACATTAAGAAATATCTTGCTTTGATATTAGTGAACTTGATACTCTTGGATGGGAAATTTTATGTACCTATGACCTGAAATTCATACTCAAATTGAAACATTAGTTCAAACACATACTCAATGTTTTGTTATTCATCAAAATCAAGAAGCCAAAGCCAACAATTGATATTCCAATTCTTAATATAATTTTGTTGTTAAATCAGCTCATCGAGATCTTTAATATCTATCAACAACTTTTCTTAATAATCATGCTAGCCACTCAAAATTAAAATTTCCATTCAATATTAGATTGTAATAGCAACCCTAATAACATGGTCCAAATAACTCTGATCAGTTCATGAGCCCAAATCTTTAACTTGAAATTTTATACAAACTCTATAATCTTTAATAGAGTATACTAAGATCAATTTTTCTGATTCAAAATAAAATTAAAATTATTGATGATTTAATCAAGATTCATATTTGGCGATCTCAAATAAAATCTTCTTCTTCTCTTTTTTTTTCCCACAAGTAATAGACTTATTTGCAACATCCTCAAATATATTTTCCTCCTAGATGCCAACTAATGCATAGTCCACTTCCAGGTTCAACCTTGAAAAATATTCTAATCAAATATCATGTAATCTTTCTTTGAGTAAATCTTATACATGAATTTATTACAATTTGTCACTTTAATATTTAACTTCAAAACTAGATAATATTAATATCTTAGTATTGTAACTATATCAAATTTGAACTCTCAAATTTATTAAATAACCAGTGAATATATAATTATGTCTCTTGATCCACATACTAGATTCAACTTTGAAAAATACTCTATTCATATGTCATAAAGAATTTTCTTCCCTTGGTCCAAACCATAAACAACTTTTAAAGAATTAACATTTATCTTGCCTTTAAATAATTAACTTTAAAACCAAAAGTGATATATCATAAAGTTCAAGTTAATAATCAGCATAAACAATAAAATTGATGATCAATTCTCTTTCAAATTGTCAAATTGTATCGATGTTGACACAATGACTCCTTAGGTCAACCACAATGCTCATACACTTCTCAGTGCCAATGTATAGACTCTTTCCAAGCAAACTTCACAACTCAGCACCTTTGTGCTAACTCTAAAATTTTGTCCCTTGAGAAACAAATATTTAAGATCTTGTCTCTCCTCAATCAAAATCAATGTGATGACCAAATATGGATCAATTATCAAGTTTGCTATTGCATTAAGATTAAGATATAGACGATCAAGATTAACATTAAATAAGTGATTAAGAGTCTATGATTAAAATTATCATTTTTATATAATGTACAATCATTCAAGATATGATTGAGATCAACTAGATACTAAATACTCACGGCATGATATATTCAAATTAATTATATTTGTAATGGAACTTGATATGGATTAGGCATAAATGATATGGTGAAGTTTTGATCTCACAAAATAATGATGACCAACTTTATAGCAATAGCTTCAGATAATAAGAGTTTATCATGAAATATGATAATGATCAACTTAAATCATGAAAATAAATCAAAGAAAATAAGATAACGATACCATGATTCCTATATTAGAGTAGTGATCATAAGGAGGGAATGAATAAATCATGATTTATTCAAATACTTAACAAATTAGATCAAGTCAAATTAATTAATCAAGGAACCCTTAACATTACATGGTCAAAATCTTTCTTAGCAGAACCAACCTAATCACATTATAATTTGCCTAATAATCAATAGTATTTATCAATCACTTTCCCTTTATTAATAAATCTTCTTTATTTGCAAGATCAAGTCTTCCATTATAATATATGTCAAACCATAATCGATATTTTCGACCAGTTTTAAAATGACTCAATCCACCATGCTTTCATATGCAACTCCATCAACATTCTCTAAAATTTCCTAATAATCCTAGATAAAAACTTGAGCAAAGAATTTGTATTTTCATATTCTTTGTATTTGTCCATGGTATGATCACATATTAAGTTTCAAATCCAATTAAGTTGAACCAACTCTAGTTTACCTTGACAAACAAAATAGATAATTTGAAAGGAATTGATCTCTCCTTTAGAAGTGTTGACTCCATGCTCTAAAGAATTAAAAGGTCTCAAATTAACTTGCTTGTAAGCATAATCAATCTTCTAGAATTTTCTCCTCATTCCAGGTCAAACTTTTTTAAGCATCTTAAAAGTCACATCATGAATTTATGCTACTAGTCCATAACAACGATGATAGATTCATAATCAACTCATAATCCAAATATTTGACTTCAAAATAATTTTTACACAAAAAAAATTAGCAACTTAATTCAAAGAATTATTGAAAACTTCACCAAGACATAGGCTCAATTAATTTTCCCATGAGATAAATTCCACCAATGGATCCATAATTCAACGCATATTTATTATATTTTAATAATGCAAAATAACATTCAATAAAATCAAAATTGCTATCACAATCTAGGATCATATCTAATTTAGATTCCTAAAATATTTTAAACATAAATAGCATACATTTTATATCATAATACAACTCATTCATATTACTCAAAGTATATTTCAATATATCTATTATTTAAGCTCTAAATTCTTCCCAAACTAGGCTTAGTAGATGTAACCAGAATTTTAACAATGTCAATCTACAATGCTTCTCTTAAGCACAGGTCTAAGGATCTTAATTTATATCCACAAAATATAGATATTATAAAACCATTCATTAGACTTCTAGTACCTGCAATTGTTTTGATTAAAATCCTAATTCTAGCCCACTCTAACTAAACTTAAGTTCTTATAACCTTAAATCTAAGCTTTGATACCACTTTATCTGTCATACCTTGGCCCAAGGCCTGAGCCGAATGCACGATAGATGACCACATACTTATAGGCTTTCACCTCATAAACATGCAAGGTCTATCTTTTTACTCTTATATATTTACATCAATTCTTAGATAGTGATAATAAAAGCAAGTCTTCTAAAATATTTATTCAGGCAAAGATAGTTTACCAAGACTAATAAAGATAACTCACAAAAGGTTTAAATCAATTTTATTCAAACAAAAACTAAGCAAAAGACTTCTAAAGTCCTAAGCTCTTCACTGCTCAGTCCCAAGCCCTAAGGGTTCTTCTAGATCTAAAAAAAAGAAAAGAGGGGGGTTAGCTTTATGGGCTCAATAAGTGACCAACATCTCTAAGGGATCAAGCATAATTAATTTTTTAAATATAACAAAATAATAGTAATATGTTAACAACATAGATTTCTTTCAAATATGCCATACATAGTAATAATATAAGAACACTCTCAGTCCTTGGTAACTATGGCCACGATTAGCTCCATAACAAGGCCCAAAAGAGACTAGTCCTGAAAACAAATACGCGATGCATCAGTATGTGCCAGTGATTAGCCTTGACTAGCTTAGGCCAAAGCATACTAGCTCTGGTTTACATGCCATGATTAGCCCTATGATAGGATAAAGATACTAGTTCTAAAATATATACATACGATGCATCAATGTCTGACAGCGATCAGCCCCGACCGGTTAGGCCAAAAGAACTAGCTCTACCAGCAATCTGTCCCAACTAGATAGGTTTGAAAGAAACATATTTCTGAAATGTAGATATTTATCAGTCCTGATGACTAGACCTGAATCACAGTCTAACTAGAGAGTTTTCTTTTTCTTTCATAAATTCTCAAGTCAATTTTGTGTAATATAAATATACTAACTTTAATGACCATATCAAATCCAACTTTCACATCTCATTTCTAGAAATAAGTTTTATTTAAGAATTTATACCATATTAACCATGCATAATCACTTTTCCATATATCATGCCATATAAAATAGAGAAATTAATATAATTCAAATCAATGAACAGGCCTAAGTAATATCTTATGCTTGATCCATAATTTAACATACTTTTTGTAAGAGCATGAACAAGATATATATTTTTTCAATATTTTTTATTTATAAATATTTAAATAGTTTTTATATAAAATCTAATTTTAAAAATACAAGAAATACATTAAGAAAAATTTCTAAGATAGAAGGAAACTTACAGTAAGTCAGATCCAATAATCATATCTTTTGATGCACGGCTCAATTTCTAGATCTGGTGCTCATGTAGCATTGACACTCTAATAGAATAATTTAATGTTACTATTATCTTTTAATCAAGAAAATAATTAGAATGAAGAGAGAGAATCTTGGTCTAGATTGTGATCTAGGTTAGGTCATGAATTGGGTCTATAATGCTCGAACTGATTTAGATCTTGTTAGATTAGGATCCGATCGGGTTCATAAAAAGGTCAAATCTCTCTCTTTTCTTTCTTTAATTTTCTCTCTACCTCTCTTTCTTCTCTCTGGTGCAGACACCAGGGCTAGAAAAGATCGACAGGTCGAACCCACGTCATTGTGGATTACTTGTGAATAAAGTCTTGAACCCAAACCCTTTTTACCTATAAATATTTTATTTTAAATTCTGTTATTTAGGGTTAGTTGGATTTAGCCCCTGGATCCAAAATTGAGTTTGTAAAAAAAAACCCTAAACCCAAATAAAACATGTATATATATATTTATCTAGTTGGGTTTAGCCCTTTGAATCAACTATAATTAGGATTTTTATTTTTTTAGCCTTTTGGGCCAAATCCCTTTTACCAAGTTGAACCACTTGTTTACATATCTTGCCTTTTGATCAAATTGGGATCCAATTGATCAAGTAGGGCTTTAGTTATTTGGTTGGTTTAATTAGTTTCGAGTCTTGTAATTATTAGTTGAGTCCTGTAATACAAGGGGGACACAAGTCCAAACCTATATGACCTCATGTGCTAGCTTGAGACAAGCCATGTGACTCCATGTGCTAGCCCAAGTCACTTGTCATATACAACCACTTCTTGGTGCCACCTTTTTCAAGAATTTGGACAACATCACAAGACTTTTGGACATCACTCGCCACATCACCCAGGGCATTATCACATGGCATGTCACTTATGTTTGGACATCTCACATGCTATGTCATTTATTTTTGGTCGGCCATATGCATTCAAGAATTAAATGGCACCACTTATTTTTAAGAAGAGTAAAGCAGAAGGAGTCTCCAAATTGGCACCCTCCCACTCAAATAAATCATTCCAAAATTCCATGGAGTTAGCCAAGCTTCTCTTCCTCTCTTTGACGCCAACTTGCAAGAGTTTCAAGCCTAGTTGATCGCCCAAACTGAAGAAAATTCAGTGTCTTTCTACCTCTAGTGTTTTGATCAAATAGGTTCCAAGTTGCTCAAGATTAGAGAACTCAAGAATCCTATAAGAACTCTTGAATTTTCTTCTATCTAGACTGAAGAGTCCACCATCCTGCAGGAGCCCACATCATCCAGACTCCAGAGTCCAACAATCAAGGCTACCCATGAAGAAATCTTGGCCATTCATCATGACACCTCACCAATCCTCATTGTTGGCACCCAAATTGGATGGAAATTCTATGATGTCGCCCACCTCGGAGAGAGTCCCAAATCAGCCCAAGAGCAGGAGTCCAAGATGCCCAGAGCAAGGTTTCTAGGAGTTATTGCCTAAGTAAAACAAACACTAGTCTTTGTAACCCTTACATCTCTGGTTGTTGGTCTATAAATACTCCATCAACCTTCCCTGTATAAAAAATGATTATTGATGAAACACAACGAAAATCTATCAAAGTTTTCTTTTGCTGTGTGCATCGCAGGGTGTGAGACCCTTTCCTTAATTCATCGAAACATCGCTGGGTGTGAGGCCCTACTTATCCAGACATCAGAAAAATCCTAGCCGACCTCTTCCTTCCCTCTTCTATTTCACTTTTCCATCTTTTCCTTTTCTTTGCTTCTTTCAAACTGAAATCTTCCTTTGTTGAGTGATTGTAGGTGATCAGGAACTAAAGTCGAGGTGTTCTTACCTTAGAACCGAAATCATAAAATATCAGAGCCCGAAGATTGAAATCTTGAAGCCCTACCGCGAGATCTGGAGAGTTCCAACAGATCTACTTCAGAGAAAAAAAATTCTTCATTGGTAAAATTCAAAAACCCTTCCCTACTCTTGATTTATGAATCTTTGAAAGTAGCCCATAGTTTATGATGGTTTTTTATCCACCAAATCCTAATTTTTTTATAGTTGCTTTACTAGATCTACTCGTGCGGGCATTAACTAGTTGACTAGTTTCCATAATTACTTCCTTTGAGTCTCAAAAAAATTGAAAATTATAAAAAAACTAATCTCTATTTTTTTTACTAATTAAGTTTAAAATTAGTAAATTAGACTTTCATAATTATTCTGCATCAGTTTTGTTATCAGAGCAAAGGTTAAACTATGGTTTAACTTCTAGTTCTGAAATTTCTGCATAACTAGAACTAGGCTAAAATTAAACTGCATGAAAACCATCCTAAAAAAATACAAAGAAATTAGTAATAAATTTTTTGTTAATCCTCTATTTAATCTCAAAAAAAATCAAAAAAAAAAAAATTATTGCATTATTTTTTTGGTGGAAGGAAACCATGCCTCCTAAGCAGGTATACACAAGTATATTGTCACGACCCATGGAAGTAATGAACTATAGCCGGACGTGATATCCTGAGATCAGAAATCTAAAAATTAATCAGATCTGAAATTAATTTAATAGATAATTAAAAAAAATAATTAATTTTTATTTTTCTATTATTTTAAATTATTTTAATTTCAATGCATCTAGGATTTCATATTTGTGTGACTGCATCATCCAGTAACCTAATCTTAAGGGAACTTGAGCTTCTTAGATCAGAGCAGGATTTCATCATCTATCTTAGGCCCATAACAACCTTCTTTTGCATCTGAGCCTAGCCTAATTAATATCAATTAGATTTAATAAGCTCTAGTGAGCTAGGGACACCAACAAGTCAGGTTCCAAGTTTTGTGTGAAAGCTAGTGCACCCAATCCTGTAATTATCACTTGAATATGATGTCTACGGCTAGAGATCCAGAGGCAAATGCCCTAAGCAGTCTCGTGGATTTTAATTAGGACCCTGCAAGAGTAGGGGGAGCCTCGCATGACCCCACCTCTTACCTAGTTAGTGGATAGGGTAATTGCTGAATTGGTTGTAATTTGAGCTGACCCATTCTACTTGAGCTCCAAGTCTAGGAAACCCTAGTTTATGGTGGTTTCTTAGCCACCAAATCTTGTTTCTCTAGTTTACTTTGTGGGTTATTAACTAGTAGACTAGTTTGCTTAATTATCTTCTTTGAGTCTTTAAAAACTAAAAATTTTTAAAAAAACTAATCTCTGTTTTTCTCTGTTAATTAGGTTAATAATAGTAAATTAGGTTTTCATAACTATCTCGCATCTTTTGAACAATAAGTTTGATCGATTAGATGATCGACTAGGTAACTTAGAGAAAACCTGTAAGACCCATCCTGAACCTAAACTTGAGACACCTTTCTCCACACCTTCCAACCCTAGGAGAGCCCCATACTATGACCCAATCTGGGAACCCAATCCTAGGAGACCCCTACACCATGACCCAACCTGGGAGTCTAACCATAGGAGATCAAATTATGATTATATAGACCAGGATGAGAGAGCCACTAAAAATTTTAGGGTAGAAGCACCTAAATTTTGTGGTGATCTTGATCTTGAGAATTATATTGATTGGAAAGAAGGTATGGATCTATATTTTGAGAGGGAACTAGTATCTAATGAAAGAAAGTTAAAGATTGCTAAGCTTAAGTTAGTACGCCAGGCTAGAATTTTTTGGGATGATGTTGAAAGAATGATCAGACGAAGAAAAGACATACCCATAACTACGTGGGGTGACATGAAACTTAAACTTAGAAAAAAGTACCTATCCAGATCATATGAATCTAGTTCTTATGCACCCAAATCCTTTGAACCCAGCTTTTACAAACCTAAATCCAAGACTCATAGCTCTGAGTCCATATCTTATGAACTTAAGGAACCCAAAACCCCTAGATATCAACCTAGTGCTAGTCAGGTTTTCCTTAGTTGGCCATAACCCATTAGGATTAGTGCTCATTTTCAAAAATTAGGATATATTCAAATCCACCCGAGTCGACCCATTCCTCAGCAGAGTCAACCCAATTCTCACCCAAGCCGACTTAACGCTAATCCGAGCCGACCTACCCTTACTACTCCAGATCCTAGCCAATTTCTCCTTAACGGACCTACTCCTACTATCCTATTGGTTCACCAAGATGACATTGAAGTGGAAATGTATGAGACTGAGGTGAACTTAGTGGATGAGTATAAGGAAGAAGAGGAAATATATATGGTTGACCTAGAATTAGCTGACTCGGTAGGCAACTAGACTGAAGCCAGCCCAGAGTTAGTTGACCATGATTGTACCGTGACTGAAACTCTGCTGGTAGGACCCTTAGAAAAGGAGATCCATGAGGAGTCTAACCTTATTGCTAGGACCTTACCTGAGGAAACACTAGAAAAGAGTCAAGCTATAGAGCTTCGTCTTGAAGTAATCAATGAAGACTTGATTTTTCCAAACCAACAACCTCTGGAAGAATTCACTCTGTCAGTCCCCATTAAAGATCTTTTTCTTGAAATTCTTGACTCGTCCTTTCTACAGGCTGACCCTTTATTCCCTATAGGTATGAATCAATGTCAAACCCTTAAGGTTAACCCCGTTAGTCTAGGACTAATCCATGAGCCCTTTTCTTATTTGCCACCTTACTAGACTAACCTTGAATCCACTTCCTATTTTCTACCCTTTCCTGAAGCTTCCAGTATTTCTAGGACCTTTAGTTTGTATTTTGTAGAGGTTAGTATGTTGCATAAGCCCATTGAGCATGTTAGGTTTACAACTTATTTCTGGAGAACCTTATGGCATCTATTAGGAGTGCATGTGAAATTTTTATCTACATGTCACCCACCGACCAAGGGCCAAGCACAGAATTGGAATTAAGGACTTAAAAAAATTATTTAAATAAATAAATGAATTTCCTTCACTAGTAATGCATAGTGAGTCTATTAGACGTTTGCAGAGTCATATGCAAAACACATTAAAGAATTACATAAGAATCATATGGATGACTCAAGAGAAAAGACTCAAAAAATTCAATGAAGGAGACTTTGTCATGGTTAGACTACAACCTGAACAGTTCCCACCAGGAACTATGTAAAGGTTGCACACCCGTAGTAGTGGACCATATAAAGTAATTAAAAAAATTGGATCTAATTCCTACGTACTCGAGTTACCACCTAAA
Source organism: Areca catechu (assembly GCA_021397845.1). NCBI lineage: Eukaryota > Viridiplantae > Streptophyta > Magnoliopsida > Arecales > Arecaceae > Areca > Areca catechu. The sequence continues at coordinate 137,643,414 of CM038041.1, forward strand.
CTAGGTATTAGTCTTCCTTTTAATGTTTCAGACCTTATTGAGTAAAGGGAGCCAACGTTGATTCCTAGTGAGCTTTTTGAGCCTAATCTAGTCCTTGAGAGTGAGCCAACCCAAGTGTGTCCACCTGCCATACCAATAGCCCAGAAAGACAAGATCGAGCGGATCTTGGATGATAAGATAATCGCTACTCCGAGCAAAGATTATCAGCGATATTTGGTTTGTTAGCAAGGATGACCCGAGACTGATGATTCTTGGATCACCAGAAAGGTCTTGCAGAGAGTTGACCCAGACTTACTAGAGCGCTATCATAGTGAAGTTGAACCATACTTGACAAGGTCAAGTTTCATCCATTCGAGGAGAATTGGTACGGCCACTAAAGCCAGAAAAGATCAACAGGACAAACCCACATCCCTATTGATCACCTATGAATAAAGCCCTGAACCTAAACCCTTTTTATCTATAAATATTTTATTTTAAATTTTGTTATTTAGGATTAGTTGGGTTTAGCCCCTGGACCCAAAATTGAGTCTGTAAAAAAATCCATGAACCCAAATGAAACATGTATATATATATTTACCTAGTTGGGTTTAGCCCTTTTTACCAACTATAATTAGGGTTTTTATTTTTTTTAGCCTTTTGGGCCAAACTCCTTTTACCAAGTTGAATCACTTATTTACATGTCTTGCCTTTTGATCAAATTGGGATCCAATTGATCAAGTAGGGATTTAGTTATTAGGTTGGTTTAATTAGTTTTAAGTCTTGTAATTATTAGTTGAGTCCTATAATACAAAGGGGACACAAGTCCAAACCCATGTGACCCTATGTGCTAGCTCAAGACAAGCCATGTGACTCCATGTGCTAGCCTAAGTCACTTATCATATGCAACCACTTCTTGGTGCCACCTTTTTTAAGAATTTGGATAACATCACATGACTTTTGGACATCACTCACCACATCACCCAGGACAATATCACATGGCATGTCACTTATGTTTGGACATCCCACATGCCATGTCATTTATCTTTGGTAGGCCACATGCATTCAAGAATTAAATGGGGCCACTTATTTTTAAGAAGAGTAAAGCAGAAGGAGTCTCCAAATTTGCACCCTCCCACTCAAATAAATCATGCCAAATTTCCAAGGAGTTGGCCAAGCTTCTCTTTCTCTCTTTGATGCCAACTTCCAAGAGTTTTAAGCCTAGTTGATCTCCCAATGTGAAGGAAATTCAATGTCTTTCTGTCTCCAGTGTTTTGATCAAACAGGTTCCATGTTGTTCAAGATTAGAGAACTCAAGAATCCTAGAAGAACTCTTGAATTTTCTTCTATCCAGACTGAAGAGTCCACCATCCTGTAGGAGCCCACATCATCAATACTCCAGAGTCCAATAATCAAGGCAACCCATGAAGCAATCTTGGCCCTTCATCATGACACCTCACCAATCCTCATTGTTAATGCCCAAATTGGATGGAAATTCTATGATGTCACCCACCTTGGAGAGAGTCCCAGATCAACCCAAAAGCTGGAGTCCAAGATGCCCAGAGTAAGGTTTCAAGGAGTTATTGCCTAAGGGAAACAAACACTAGTCTTTGTAACTCTTACATCTTTGGTTGTTGGTCTATAAATACTCTATCAACCCCCCTTGAAAAAAAATGATTATTGATGAAATACAACAATAATCTATCAAATTTTTCCTTTGCTGTGTGCATCGCGGGGTGTGAGGCCCTTTCCTTTGTTCTTCGGAACATCACAGGGTGTGAGGCCCTACTTATCATGACATCATAAAAGCCCTAGCTGACCTCTTCCTTCTCTCTTCCCTTTCACTTTTCTATCTTTTCCTTTTCTTTGCTTCTTTCTAAATGAAATCTTCCTTTGTTGAGTGATTGTAGGTGATCAGGAACTAAAGTCAAGGTGTTCTTGCCTTATAACTGAAATCATGGAAGATCGGAGCTCGAATATCGAAATCTTGAAGCCTTGTCACGAGATCCTGAGAGTTCCAATAGATTTACTTCAGAGAAAAAAAATTCTTCATTGGTAAAATTCGAAAACCCTTCCCTACTCTTGATTTTTGAATCTTTAAAAGTAGACCCTAGTTTACGGTGGTTTCTTAGCCACCAAATCCTGATTTTTTTTTAGTTGCTATGATAGATCTACTCATGGAGGCATAAACTAGTTGACTAGTTTTCATAATTGCTTCCTTTGAGTCTCAAAAGAATTGACAATTATAAAAATAATAATCTCTATTTTTTCTTTGCTAATTAAGTTTAAAATCAGTAAATTAGGTTTTTATAATCGTCCCGCATCACTCTCTCTCTCCCTCTCCCTCTCCCTCCGCCTCTCTCCCCTTCTGCCTTTCTCTCTATTTTTTTCTTTTTTTCTTTCCTTTCCTTTCTTTTCCCTATCTCTTTCTTTCTTCTTTCCAAAACTGACCCAAGGGATTTCTTTCATGGCTTATAGGAAAGTGGTGGGGATGGCAAAATTGGGGATGGGATGTCCAGCGATGGTGCGGCCAGGTGAGGGTGGCACAACCTATAGCAGCCACGATCGGTGGTGGCTTAGATGAGCATGGGGAACCAAGAGAAAGGAAAAAAGGGGCATTGCCCCATTGCTTGGTAGCAACTTCCATGGCTAAAATAAAACAGAGGGAGGGAGACTTATCGGAGAAGGTGGCATAGGAGATATGTGGCCGGCGATGCTAGTTTCCGGTGGCCAAAGTGAATGCAAAATCATCGGTGACAAAAGGAAGAAATGGGAGAAAAGGGCGATGATTTTCACTAGAATAAATTAAAGCATTTTTTTTTTTGTGGGGGGGGGGGGGGTTTAAATAGGGATGGAGGCTAGGAAATGCTAGGGTTTCCTGGCCTCCATCAAATCCTAGCCTCCATCGCACCAAAATAGGGGAAGGTTACCCTGCTTACTGATTAGCGAGTGGGGTGGGGGGTGGAAAAGGCCTTCGAGCCATTTGTTTAGACTAGACCTCACATGATATGATGTTCCCTGTTGGGATATGTTAGTTTAAGCACAAACCTGCCACTGGTTTGATTGGTCGAAGACTTTTCTCTTGAACCATATGCTTTAAATCGCAGTAATCGAAAGAAACCAAATGGCTGATAGAATGGCCGAAGCCGAAGACACAACCTTCGGCTTGCACCAAAGACACAACCTTTAGCCCATACCGAAATTGCAGTCTTCGGCCTATGATGAAGACCGAGTCTTCGAGCTACGCTGGAATCAGCTCTCCGATCTATCTTGAAAGAGTTCGAAGATGAAGACATGCCTCCAATTCGACTACATATATTTCTCTAAGAGGGAATCATGAAGATGGACCCCTGATCTATCTCAAGTCTCCACGAACATGATGAATAATGGTTATCATCGACTACCTCCCGAGCACAATCATGGCACATAACTCCAGTGGTAACACTTCTGGTCTAGCCAGAACGGTTTGGTAACCATTCATGATTATAAATTGAGGGTAAGGAATTAACTCGCCCATCGTAACTACAAAAAGGAGAACGGAACCGCAGATCAGACAAATCATTATAAATAACGGTAAGCAAGGATGCTCCAGGTAAGGCACAAGATACTCCTGAAAATCTGAGATTATTTCTCTCTCCATTTTATCCTCCTCAGAACCTTCCCCATTCTCTGGCTGGAGCCCACCTCTGACTTAGGCATTGGAGTGTCCCCCACCGGAGCAACTCTGGCCAGGGATTTGTTTTGTAGGTGAACCGTGAAGCGAGCCTGTGATCCAGTAGCTTTGTCTGGTCGAAATAGGGACTCTACGCCAATCGGGGAGCGAGCCTGCAATCCAATAGCTCCATCCGGTCGGAACAGGGAGTCTACGCCAACAAATTGGCACACCAGGAAGGGAACGACAATCCATTGTTAAGCTGCCCTCCTTGAAAAAGGGGAAGTGTAAGAAGTTCTCATGGCAAGAGGAAAGACTCAGGTTGCCTCAATGAGTCAAAGTCGTGCTCCTTCCTAGGAGGGTAGGCCCTCGATAGAGAATGATATTCCACCTCCCATAATTGTCGTGGGATAGCAGTAGTTCGAAACTCTCCTGAACTAGGTCAATAACCTCATGGCTATGGTTCAAGACTTCCAAGACAAAGCTTTCTAGGTGGGGCATCTACTGGCCACCTTCGGACACAGCTCTCGATCCCGGAGGAAGAGAGCCCCTCGAGGGGGGTGCACGCATCTCTCCCTCCATCCTCAGCCCTCCCCTGAAGGCCGAAGTTCAAGAAGGCCCAGGCCCACTGATTCTCCACAAAGAGAAAAAAGGCCTAGGCAAACTTACTCTCCTTCTTCTGAAAACTCTACTCCCGTAGAGAAAGCACCGAAGCAAGTCCTTCCTGATTATGATGGAAAGTTCAAAGCCATCGAATCGAAAATGGTGAAAACCCAAGAGCAAAGGGATCACAACGATCTAGCAGTGTGTGATCTGTGCCCCCCTTACACCGATCGCATCTTGGCTGAAGTTGTTCCTCGGCACTTTAGGGTTCCCCAGATGGAGCCCTACGACGTCACCTCCGATCCTTTTGATCATCTAGGCAGTTTCAAGGCTTATATGATGATCCAAGGAGCTTCAAACATGATGTACTATCTCGCATTCCCGGCTACCTTGAAGAAAGCTACTCGGATGTGGTACTTGAGCATACGCCCAGGTACCATCGATTCCTTCTCCGAGTTAGAAAAACTGTTTGTCTTGCATTTCATGACCTACCGCAAGTCTCCTCGAAATATGGATATGCTGTTCCTCCTTCACCAGAATGAAGGAAAAAGTCTGCAAGATTATATCTCTAGATTTAATGCAGCCACGCTCGAGATCCCCGATCTCAACAAGCACGTGGCCATGTCTGCACTGAAGAAGGGGCTTTGTACTTCCATGGTGGGGGCACTAGTGCCAGAAAAAAGCACCCATGATACCTTATCTCTATTATTAAGTTGTAATTGGTCCAATTAGGTCTCAATTGGGTCTAAATTGTTGTTTGGGTCTAGTAATTAGTCTTTGGGTCCATTTTGGATTTAACGGGACCTGAGTTATTTTTGTATGGAGTTGACTGAGTCTGCATCACATGAAGGAAGCAAAGAGGGGACCACATCTACATTTATTTGGTTGGAAGCTCCATGCAAATTCTTCCTCCAAGAAAACCTTTCACACCAAACAAGGAGTTTAAAAATAGGTGGAAGGAGCTTTGAAGATAGCAATTAAGGAGCTTTAAAATGTGGAGGGAGTTTCTTGAAGAAAGCTTTTTGAAGGCATTTAAGAAAATTAAATGGCATAAGTTTTGAAGGTATTTAAGAGAATTAAATGGTATAAGTTTTGAAGGTATTTAAGAGAATTAAATGGCACAAGTTTTGAAGGCGTTTAAGAGAGTTGGTTAAAGTCTTTTTACCTTTCAAAAAATTCTCTTCCCTTCCCATGAATTCTCTCTTGGAGGTGTTTTAGGTGGGCTCCACTCCCACTTAAATGTAGCAATTTAACTTCAATCAGCCAAGGAAAGGAAAGGGTGGAAGATCAAGTCAAGATAACCATCTTTATGAAACATTGGCACCTATTTCAAAACCTTAATTGTAATTCCCTCTTCTTTTATTTTGAATTTGAATTTCAACCCATCTTTCTACTTGTAATGAGGCTATAAATAGAGCCCAAAATCCTTCTTTGTAAGCATAATATTTTGAGTAATGAAAAGACAAAGTGCTTTTGCATTTTCTCCAATTCCTCCATAGCTAGTTTGCTTGAAGGTGCTAGGTGAGATGCCTAGAACAACTTGGGAACGACGTCCAAGTTTCTAATTCCTCCATAGCTAGCTTGCTTGAAGGTGCTAGATGAGATGCCTAGAACAACTTGGGTACAACATCTAAGTTTCATAAGGTGTGATGCTCTACTTATTAGTTTCGATTCTTGAAGGTGCTAGGTGAGACGCCTAGAACAACTTGGGTGCGACGTCCATGTTTCGTAGGGTGTGATGCTCTATACTTTTCGGTTTCGGCCCTTCCACCAAATTTTCCATTTGAAGACGTTAAGGTCTACATCCAATTATTTGAAGAGATTTCTAAAGCAAGTCGAAGAAGAAGACCTCGAGAGCATAATCAACCTTGACACTAACCTTTTTCCCTCCTTTAACTCTATTCTTCTGAGTTCTTGGCATTCTTAGCACTTTTCTAGTAATTGATAGAAAAATGCCCTAAGAGCCAATCATTGTATGGGCCTTTTTGTAAACTTCCAACTCATGTATGACATCATTATTTATAATAAAGGCATTTGATTCATCATATAATGCTGTGTCATGTTTTTAACTTTGATGAACCCCATAGAGTAGGGCAATGGAATTAGGATTATAATAAAATAACAGTGAGACCTAATTCCTATAAACCCTAATCTAGAATGTTCCTAGTCATTGGACCATCGATTCGTGGATCGATGAATCCGGTAAGACTAGCTTATCCTATGTATGTTCAGTTGATGAGGGTGGTTGGTCTCACAACCACTTGTGTAGAGACACTAATACAAGGATAAGGGTATTCATTAGGTTATGAATACACTGAACTGATCTGCATCGGGACTATCTTATGGAAGTCTTACTCCTTGTCAAAAGATAGGTCCCAGAGTAGAAGTTGTGCATGTCATCTTCTGACCTTAGGTCACCATGATTCCTTGTGCACACTAAACCATACTTTGGTTCATACTCATTCATGGCATTGCAACGTGTATGGGGTGTTCTGGGTATGGTGGAAGGTGTACGAAGGATGTGAGTTGACCAACAAGGAATTGATCAATCTTGGTAAAAGGATATGTTATCCCGCATAATCTCTTCGATGAGTGACTCAAGGAGTCTTTGCAAAGTGGGATGAGATTAGAAGGGCTTCTAATCAGTCATCAGCTAAGTCCTCATGATCGAGCTAAGATTCGATATGATTAAGTGTTAGGGTTTGATATTTATCCATACACATCACTTAATCGGGATAATGGGAAATCAAAAGATTGAATTGCATAGTAACTTACTACTAAAGGGTATTTTGATAATTTCAATCAAATTCCTCATCTTCTGGGTAGGCATGACACGTTGCTAGATGTCAATCTTGTCTTGTGAGTTTTCATGAACCAATTGGATTGGTTTCATGAGTCAATTTGATGTGTGATTCGAATTGGACAATTAGGTGAGCCGATTTGACCTAATAAGATCAATCGGGTTCGATCGGATCGAATCAGCTCAAATCTAAACCTACTGGTGGCTAGATGTGGAACCCAATGGATCATACACAATAGAGAGTTGGCCAAGGAAGTCACTCATGTTTTAATTAGGGTCAAGGGATCCTAACTGGTTAGCCAGATTGCATACTAGCATATGTAGGCTAACCCAATTTCTAACCCAATTGGATTGGGTCTGGTTGCTTGCTAATTGGGCTAACCTAATTAAGGAAAACCTAAATTAGGATGAGTCCTAAGTGGGATAGCCAAATCAGAGCTTGATATGATTTTATTTTGGTATTTTGGATGTCTTATTGAAGAGTCCATTTGAGTTGGGACTTTAGATGCCAAAATGATACCTTGGCATTCAAAAAGGCCTAGAAGAGTCTATAGTCCTCTGATCTGAAAAATAATTATATGGATGGAAAGAGGATTTAATGCTATTTCTTTTGATACCTATTTTGAATATGCTTTGACTAGTCAAAGGTTGCATGGGGTGTAGATAATGTTGACCAAGAAATAAAGGGCCTCTTGGCGCCTCTTGGCACGCGTGGGAGATGAAGTGCATGCAGAAGGACAAGAGTCCTTCTGCAGATGAAACACTGGAGTGTTTCATTTCAGGGGGTGCCTTCTCATCTTAACCCATGCCTTTTGGATATGTTTGACCGGTCAAGGCCCTTTTTGAAATGGCATGAAAAAGTGATGGAAGCAAAAGTGCGCATGAAGAGACACGTCTCTTCATGTGGCGCACACCCTGAAGCAAAGTCCTTCTACTTTCAGGACTCTTCATATTCTTCAGTGTTTGAAGATTGAAGAGGCACCTCTTGGCTTCCCAGGGATCGATACTTGCCATGTGGCATGTCACAGATTGTCTAGGAAAATAGACGGATGCCAATATGTCTTTTGGTGCATGAGCAGACATATTGGATATGATTTTTCAGTCTTGAAAAATCATATATGATAACCTGTTGGAGGACATATCACATGCCCCTCTTAAAACTATAAAAAGGGGTGATGATATGAGTTTTAGATAATCTTTTATACTATAAAGATGTTTTGAGTGTTCTTCCACTTCTCTCTCCCTCCTTCTTACTTTAGGACAAGACTTGTCATGTTAAGACAAGATCTTTTCTACTAGGACATGGCTTAGTTTTAGGACATAAGCCTAAGGGGTCCTAGAGAAGGGTTGTCCTAAAACCAAGAGTGGTTTAGGACTATGTCCAGAGAGCCCTACAGTAGAACAGGGTGTCCTACAGTGGTCAAAGGTCAAAAAGTCGACAAAAGAGTTCTGTTGAAGCAAGCAACCCCGGTAGGGATTCTTTCTTGGTACCATTATTGTGTGGATCACCATTGGAGGGCTTGCACTTGTGAGCCTCGTGGAAAGGATTGGATTTTAGTGATCCAGGTATATATTCTGACTTTATTTAGGTTTCGTTGATTGGTATTGCATAAGGGGTTCCTGGGAATTAGGGTTTTCTAGTCATATTAGGTTTTCATGCATAGAATTTTGTTTTGAAATTCACTTCTGCATGCTGCATGATTCCCGGCACCCTGGAAAATTTTCCATCAGTGGTATCAGAGCCATCCTTGTGGCATACTAGTTATGAACCATTTTTGGAGTTTTATGAAATTCCATAGTCGAGCTGACCCGAACCCAATCGAGTCGACCCGGACCTTGTCGAGCCAACCCCAACCTTGTCGAGTCAATCCGACTAAACTCATTTGTATGATTTCCGATTTCTTTATGAAATGACATGATAATGCAATTGTATAAAATTTTGCATATTAGGGTAATATGTTTAATTTCAAGTTTTTTAATAAAATGCATGATATTATGTCAAGTATGAAATTATGCATGTTGATTGTACCTAGTAACTGCTTTGGATTGGGTTAGTCACCATGACCGTCCAGTCATAGGAGCCATGTAGGGTTTAAAGGCCTTCTTTTCCCATTCAATGGGTCTCCTATGGCGTGTAAGGGTGCCGCTGTGGCCATATCCTATGAAAAAGTGAGGTGAAAGATATTTTTATGTATCTATCATGCCTTGATTTGAATATTAGTTATAATATGCTTGTTTAACATAACATGTTATGTTATGATGTTATGTTATGATGATTTATTACATATTTATATATATTATAAGCATAGTAATCATGATAATTTAGAATGTATTTTTGAGACCATCAAAGCCCTCATAAAAATCATATTTAGTCCTAGTAGAAAACTTAGTCATGATGCAAAATCGATTAGGGTTTGATCAGTCGATTGGTGTCTAGTCAAGTGGTTCTGGGTAGGTAAAGGGAATGAGATTTTTAATTGGTTCCGTTGACTGACCTAGCCAATCTAATTGGTGTCTAAGGAAAGCAACGGGAGGACCCCCTCACCCCTTCCACTCACCTGGCCAATTTGGTCATATCTAAATCTTAATTTGGTAATGCTAATTGGTTAAGTGTACTACATTTTGCCTTTCTTCATACTAAGCCAAATTTATGTCAAGACTATAGTAGGTTTGTTATGCATACACAAGGCCCACTCTAGGGTTTGATATAAGATTTATCTTGGTGCACTTAGTGCTTTATGGCATGGTTGGAAATGTTGCTTTGTTGTGCATACACAAGGATAGCATTATTTAATCATGGCTATAAGGAAATGAAGGCTCTAACTAAACTAAGACATTATGGTTTGTTGAGTACACACAAGGCCATAAGTGTCCTAGAGGCAAAGATAATTGTTGAGAATTGCATGGGTTGCAATTAGAAAAGTTGTCCTACCTTTGAACTCATGTGTATTTGTTGTGTACATACAAAGCACTCATGAGGAATAAGGATCTCAACCCCACTAAGGAAACCAGGAAGGTTTTTCACTTACCATAGTTGAGGGTTATGGTATTTGAAGAAAATAGTGGGAGACATAATTAGATATAAAGTCCTTATCTAATTATGAATATCATAAATGAGTGGTCTGCTAATATAGTTCTTTAATTAAATGTAAGACATTTAAATAATGGCTTCAAACTTATTATTGAGGGGCATCTTGGATGCCAATAAGTTAACCGATTCAAACTATGTGGACTGGTTGAGGAAGAAGGCTGATGGAGCCTGTTTCCATTGTAGCTTGTTTGGGCATTGGAAGAAGGATTGCAAGACTTGTATTGCAAATGTGAAGCTAGATGCAAGTGGTGCATCTAGGGGTTTGTACATGATACAAACCAATTTATCATCAAGTGAATCTATTTCTAATTCATGGGTATTGGATACCGCATGTGGGTCACATATTTGTAAATCTTTACAAGGACTCCACAGAATTAGAAATTTGAAGAAAGGTGACTTCAAATTATATGGGACAAGTGGAGAACCCATATATGCTGAAGCTGTGGGCACCTATCTTCTGTTATTACCTTCGGGTAATATCATAAGGTTGGAAGAATGCTATTATGTGCCAATTATTGTAAGAAACATTATTTCTATACCCTTGTTATTACAACAAGGATGTGAAATAAGTGTAAAGAGCAGTGGCTACTCTATTCTTCATAATAATACAATATTTGGGCATGGTTGCTTTGTGAATGGTCTTATAACTTTAGTACTCAATGATGAAATACTTCTTGTAGATGACAAGAAAAGAAAAAAAGATAATGTCAATGTCACATATCTTTGGCATTGCCGGTTAGGTCATATCAGTGAGTCAAGGATAAACAAGTTAGTCAAAGGGGATTACTTTGATCCTGATTATTTTCAATCATTAGAAACTTTTGAGTCTTGCCTCAAAGGAAAAATGACCAAGTCTCCATTAATTGGATATGAAGAAAGGGACTCTGAATTGTTAGGTCTTATATATACTGATGTATGTGGACCTATGTCAACTCAAGCCAGAGGAGGATATTCTTATTTCATCACTTTTATTGATGCTTTATCAAGGTTCAGTTATGTGTATCTTATGAAACACAAGTTCGAAGGCTTTGATAAGTTTAAAGAATATCAGAGTATGGTTGAAAGACAAACTGGACTTAGTATTAAAGCTCTTTGGTCTGATCGAGGAGGGGAATACTTGTCTAGTGAGTTTTTGAACCATCTCAAGGACAAAGGCATTATTTTTGAATGGATCCCTCCTTATACACCCCAGTTAAATGGAGTGGTAGAAAGGAAAAATCGCACCTTGTTGGACATGATGAGGTGCATGATGAGCTTCACAGATCTTCCCATTTCCTTCTGGGGACATGCCTTGGAGACTGCTGCATATATATTAAACAGGGTTCCATCTAAGTCAGTAAGTAGCACTCCATTTGAGTTATGGAATGGTAAAAGACCAAGTCTTAAGTACATAAAGATTTAGGGTTGCAATGCTTATGTCAAGAATAATTTTGGACATAAGTTAAGTACTAGAGCTGACAACTGTAGGTTTGTTGGTTACCCAAAAGAAGGTAAGGGATACCTCTTTTATAATGCTAATGATGCAGAACGGAAGCTCTGATACCAAAAATGATGCAGAACAAAGAACAAAGAAGCGTATGCGGAAGTAAATTTAGGATTAATTTTTTTTTTTATTTATTTATATTTCAGAAATAGGCTTTGACTCAAAGTAAAGCTAAACTAAGTTGAAGGAAACTAGGAAAGGATTGAAAGCACAATTTAGAAGAAACTAAATTATCAGAGTAGTTCAGAAGTAACAGATCGCTGGGGGTTGAGAAACTCCTAGACCTAGGGTTTCGCTCTGAACTTTCAACAGAACAGAAATAGAGAGGAGAGATGGTTTACCAACCAGACAGTGATCTTCTCAGAATTTGGGTGGAAGAACTCTCTCGAGCAGATTGTTGGATCCTCGGATTCAGCTATCTTCGTAATGGATCCTCCAATACTAGTCTTGTGGTTTGGTCGGCTTCTCCTGGACTCAAGATCTGGGAAGAAGAAAAACAAGTGAGGGATTCAGAGACTCAGGGAAGGATTTACCAGTTCGAAGAACTTGAAGGTTGATGTCACTGAGATCCGGATTCTCTTGAAGGCTGATTCAACTCCCACGGGAAAGAGCTTTGGATCTGAAGTACCCGGACTGTAGCTGGAAGCTGGTGGTCAGCCTGGACTTGGGGAGAGAGGCCGTGGGAGGTGGAATATGCTAGGGCTTAGTGGAAAGAAAAGGGTGATGGGCGGCTAGGTTTTGGGAGTGGAGTGGCTAACCTAGGGTTTGGGTTTTGGAGATCTCACACCTCCTCAAGGTTCCTGGGGAACCCGGATTTACTCCCTCATGGAGCTCAACACCTGGATGCAAGTGCGGAAGAGAGAAAACACAAAGTTTGCTCACAAAAAAAATTTGGTTTCATTCATCTGATTTCTTTAAACTTACAAGAGGGGTTTAATTTATAGGGCTTTACAAGGGAGTAGGGTTTTACATCTTCCCATGTGGGACTAAAGGAGGGGATCTACAAATCAGGATAATCCATACACATATGGTCGGCCAAGGTACCAAAAAATTTGATTTGGGTTATAAAAGGCAGGTAGATGGTGCCTCCTTGCTTGGGTCTTCAAGAGAGGATTTCTTTCCTTCCATGGATCAACTCTTTTGGACTCCTCATTTTCTTCCTCCCTAAGTCAAGGCCCTTCCCATCTTCGTTTTGGACATTTTTGGCAGGTAGTGGGGGTGTCTCCTAGTATCTCTCCATGAATCAAGGATTTTCCCTTCATGGTTTGGCTCTTTTGGACACCTCCTAGTCTTGCTCCACAAGTTTAGGCTTCTTCCTTTCATGGCTTTGGCACTTTAGGAAACTTTTGGGTGCCTCCGTGATTTTCTCCCCAAGACATGCTCTCTTCCCTTTTATAACTTGGGTTTTTATGGAACATTGTGGGGCACCTCCTTGATCCTCTCTTCAAGAAAAATTCTTGCCATCCTGGCTTGGGTTTATCTGGAAAGAAGTTGGCTCCTCCTTGGATTGAGGTATCTTGATGGATTTCTCCCCCAAGTGGTGCATGAAAGAAGGGACCTGCTTTCTTGTGGTGTGGGGACCAAGGCACACTGGATGGAGATGTGGCGCCTCCTGGACTCTGGCTTGTGGTTGGGAGTGTGGCGCCCACTTGCTTGGTCCTGGCAGAAAATTTGGCACCTTGGAGAAGACCTAGACCACTACTAGGACTTGTATTGAGTCAACATGACTCAACAAAATTTAAATTGTAGGGAAATACAGACTCAAACTAAAATTGAGTTGACCAAGTCAACCCTTATTACAAAACCAGAAAACCCTAATTCTTCGGGCAATGTCAATCAGAGATCCAGATGGAGCCCTGAAGTCTTCTTCTGAGTCTGGTGCCCGCACCAATTCTCCCGGGGTGGGAGGAACTCGACCCTGTCGAGTATGGATCAAGCTGGCTCTGGTATCTCTCCAAGAGGTCTGGGTCCAATTCTTGTAATTCTTCTCGGGAGATCCAAGAGTTATCAGAATCTGGCCTTCCTTGCCAGCAGACCAGGTATCTTTGGTATCCTCGATTACGAGGAGAGATAACCTGATCATCCAGGATCTTTTCAATCTGCTCTTTCCTCACAGGCCAGTTTGTTGGTGGACACACAGGGTTGAGTTCACTCTCAAGAGCAAGATTAGGCTCAAAAAGGCTCACTGGGAATCACAGATGGCTCTCTATACTCTACTAGGTCTGTAATGTTGAAAGTGGAGCTAATGCCTAGTTCTGAAGGCAACTCGAGCACATAGGCAATGGACCCTACTCTCTTCACCACTCTAATTGGTCCAGCTCCTCTAGCATGTAACTTTCTAACAGTTCCAGGAGGAAACCGTTCAGGCCTTAACCTAATCATTACATAGTCTCCCTCAACAAAAGTTTTGACTCGCCTTTGAGAATCAGCCAACTTCTTATAAGTTTCATTACTTAAATTTATTTTGGCATGAATTTCTTTATGCAAGTCCTTTACATGCTATGCAAGTGCATCAAGAGACTTTTGTGTGTGGACTAATAGTGAAATCAGATCAAGTGGTGTGTGAGGCTTGTATCCATGAACAATTTCAAAGGGACTCTAGCCTATAGACCTATTGATCGAAACATTATATGCAAATTTAGTCCTGGACAAAATACAAATCCCAATTCCTGGTGCTCTTAATCAAACCAAAATCAGAGCCAAAGCCTAGTAAAGGGTCAAGAAAAACTAAACTAGACTGACGACGCATTCCTAAAGAATGGACTTTATTCCAAAGGAACCCTAGGTCTAAACCTAGCAAACTAAGGCTCTCTAGGTTTGACCTTGGGTCAGAGGAGGGCATGCAGAGCATGAAAACTTATTATGGATGCCTAGTAGGTGCCATAAGGTCTTCTAGAAGTAGGTGGCAAACCTAATAGGTTCTAAGGAGTCTTGCAACCTAGAGATCTCAGTAAAGTGTAATCCCATAGCTCTAGAAACATGAGAAGATTCAGGGAAGGGTAGGAAATAAGAATCAGAGTTTTGAGGTGGCTTATCAGAAACAAGAAACAACCTTGGTTATTCAGGATGACCTTAAAATGAGGATATTGTTCTATAGGTGCACTCATCCAAACCTCATGATTTGCTCTAGGAGGGTCTACAAGTGCAAGTTCTAGGGTAGGCTGGGTGCTCCTAGAAGGTGGAAGGTTATCAGGAAGGTCTTTGGAATGTTTATCTAAAAAGTCCTCTAAGCTACTATCTTTTTATTGTTCTTGGACCTTCTCAATGGGAAATTCTTGTGAACCCCTTCCTTCTTCACACTTCTCTACCAGATTTGACTCAGGGGTGTCTTCTTTGGATTCCTCAATGAGTTCAGGGGTATTCTCACTTAAACATTCATTGGGTGTAATTTCTTCTTCTTGAACTTTCTCAAAAGGGTCTTCTCTTAGGGTTAGCTCCTGAATTCCTTGAGTGGCAGGGGTCCCCTCAATAACCCCATTAGGTAGGAGTTGGTTAATTGAATTATCGGGAGAGATATCCTCAAATTCTTCTTCTTCATATTCATCTATCAAACTTATGTCAGGCTCATATATTTCTTCCTCAATCTCACTGAAAGGTTCTAATCTATTCTCCTTTGATTCCTCTTTAAGTACGGCTCTGGTCGGGTCAACTAATTTTGGGATGACCATGCCTAACTCCTTCTCAGTGTTATCCTTCTGGTCAAGAGGTGACACAAGTGGGAATTGACAAACAAGAGTCTGGTTCACTACGGGTGTCGGATCAATCGGAACTTGACTCAAGTTGGTAGAGGTTGGCTTTAAGTCCAAAGTACTTGATTGGTTATATCTTAAAGACCACTCATAGTCTTGGGCTTCTTGGTAGGCTCGGTCTAACTTATTGGTCTTTTCAGTGCATAGCTTCCTATAAATGTCTGGGTGTAACCCAATCCTAAACCTCGATGTGATCTGAGCTTCAGTCTCAATGGTATTGCATTTCATGTCATACCACTGGAAGTCCTCAATATATTTAGACACAGGCCTATTACCTTGTTGCAATTGGTACCATTGGTCTAAAAGTCTTTTCTCATAGGATCTACCTAGGTACCTATCTCTCAACTTACTTCTCATATCTCTCCAAGTATATATTTCCTCTTTTCTTTGATAACACTCATGCTCAATAGCATACCAATGCGACCTAGCATGTTTGGTGAACTTGGTTTTGGCCAACCTAACTTGTCCTAATTCTGATATGTTAGTGCACTCAAAATATCGATCCATTTGTTCTTCCCACTTAATATATGTCTCTTGTCTTCCATCAAAAGTGGGTGCATAAGGTTCGGTGTTCCTAACAGGTCCCTTTTCTGAGTCAACCAAGTATGGATATAGGCTCCTAGGGTTATGCTCGGGATCACGGTATAAGGTCCTCCTAGGCTCCTGGCATGGGTGAGGTTGGGGCCTATTAAATTTTGGATCAGGGGTCCAATTTTGATGTCTACGTTTCTCAAGTCCCTGGGCTCCGTCTCTAAACTGGGCAAAACCCTCATTCATATCCTGACTCAATTTGGTCATACTTTTGGTAAGAGTTCTAATCATGGCCTCTAAATCAGGTTGGGTTTGACCAGGTTGGTAGGGTACTTCGTTCCGGGTGGACATGATGATGCAAGCAAGCACACCAAATGAGACTCGACTGAAACGACTACGGGCTAACTAGACCTAGAGCCTAAACTAGATGCCCAATCAGAGTGGCAAGCTAGCCTATAGTAACTCGGGACTCAGCCAGGCAGGTGTAAGGGGAGTGTTAGGTCCCTAATTGCCAATCCTAGACACCAATCAGAGATTGGCCAAGTAGGCGGACCAGCACACAAGCCCTTCGGGATGGAATCCCTGAACCACCGTTCTAGACACTGAGTACAAAGCACACACAGAGTAACTAGACAAACTGACTCAACACTAGCCTTGACCCGACTTGTTGATGTCCCTAGCCCACTAGGGCAAATTAGGTCTAATTAATTTTAAGATTAAAGGCTTAGGTTCAAATGAGTGGGTGATGGTTTTGGGCTAAGGAGAGGTTATCAACTCCTCCCCTTATCTTAGATGTTTAAATGCCCTTAAGATGAATTAAGTGTTGAACATTCAAAAATAATTGAATTGCAGAAACACAAAAATAGAGTTACAGTAATTTAATTCTCAGAAATCTCACGGAAACCAATAAATCACAGGAAAATTATGCAAAATAGCTTAAATATATTGGTTTTATCAAAATAAAAATCACCAAATTTGGAGTTACCTGCAGTGAAAAATAATTCCTGAAACAGGGTAGTTACGGGCTGAAAATAGAGTACTTTCCCGTTTACAATTCCTGCTACGAAGTTGTAACCCAACGGATCCCCTACACGCCCTAGGAACACCCCGTGGAATAGGAAGAGGAGGTTTGCACCTCGCTTCATTCCTAGGACCGGACGTCCTGGGGAGTCTACTTCGAGCAGACAAAGTAAAAAGAGAGAGACTCAAACAAGCAATCAAACAGAAACCCTAGACAGGGCTCTGATACCAAAATTGATGCAGAACGGAAGCTCTGATACCAAAAATGATGCAGAACAAAGAACAAAGAAGCGTATGCGGAAGTAAATTTAGGATTTTTTTTTTTTTTTTTATATTTCAGAAATTGGCTTTGACTCAAAGTAAAGCTAAACTAAGTTGAAAGAAACTAGGTAAGGATTGAAAGCACAATTTAGAAGAAACTAAATTATCAGAGTAGTTCAGAAGTAACGGATCGCTGGGGGTTGAGAAACTCCCAGACTTAGGATTTCGCTCTGAACTTTCAACAGAACAGAAATAGAGAGGAGAGATGGTTTACCAACCAGACAGTGATCTTCTCAGAATTTGGATGGAAGAACTCTCTCGAGCAGATTGTTGGATCCTCGGATTCAGCTATCTTCGTAATGGATCCTCCAATACTAGTCTTGTGGTTTGGTCGGCTTCTCCTGGACTCAAGATCTGGGAAGAAGAAAAACAAGTGAGGGATTCAGAGACTCAGGGAAGGATTTACCAGTTCGAAGAACTTGAAGGTTGATGTCGCTGAGATCCGGATTCTCTTGAAGACTGATTCAACTCCCACGGGAAAGAGCTTTGGATCTGAAGTACCCGGACTGTAGCTGGATGCTGGTGGTCGGCCTGGACTTGGGGAGAGAGGCCGTGGGAGGTGGAATATGCTAGGGCTTAGTTGAAAGAAAAGGGTGATGGGCAGCTAGGTTTTGGGAGTGGAGTGGCTAACCTAGGGTTTGGGTTTTGGAGATCTCACACCTCCTCAAGGTTCCTGGGGAACCCAGATTTACTCCCTCACGGAGCTCAACACCTGGATGCAAGTGCGGAAGAGAGAAAACACAAAGTTTGCTCACAAAAAAAATTTGGTTTCATTCATCTGATTCCTTTAAACTTACAAGAGGGGTTTAATTTATAGGGCTTTACAAGGGAGTAGGGTTTTACATCTTCCCATGTGGGACTAAAGGAGGGGATCTACAAATCAGGATAATCCATACACATATGGTCGGCCAAGGTACCAAAAAATTTGATTTGGGTTATAAAAGGCAGGTAGATGGTGCCTCCTTGCTTGGGTCTTCAAGAGAGGATTTCTTTCCTTCCATGGATCAACTCTTTTGGACTCCTCATTTTCTTCCTCCCTAAGTCAAGGCCCTTCCCATCTTTGTTTTGGACATTTTTGGCAGGTAGTGGGGGTGTCTCCTAGTATCTCTCCATGAATCAAGGATTTTCCCTTCATGGTTTGGCTCTTTTGGACACCTCCTAGTCTTGCTCCACAAGTTTAGGCTTCTTCCTTTCATGGCTTTGGCACTTTAGGAAACTTTTGGGTGCCTCCTTGATTTTCTCCCCAAGACATGCTCTCTTCCCTTTTATAACTTGGGTTTTTATGGAACATTGTGGGGCACCTCCTTGATCCTCTCTTCAAGAAAAATTCTTGCCATCCTGGCTTGGGTTTATCTGGAAAGAAGTTGGCTCCTCCTTGGATTGAGGTATCTTGATGGATTTCTCCCCCAAGTGGTGCATGAAAGAAGGGACCTGCTTTCTTGTGGTGTGGGGACCAAGGCACACTGGATGGAGATGTGGCGCCTCCTGGACTCTGGCTTGTGGTTGGGAGTGTGGCGCCCACTTGCTTGGTCCTGGGAGAAAATTTGGCACCTTGGAGAAGACCTAGACCACTACTAGGACTTGTATTGAGTCAACATGACTCAACAAAATTTAAATTATAGGGAAATACAGACTCAAACTAAAATTGAGTTGACCAAGTCAACCCTTATTACAAAACCAGAAAACCCTAATTCTTCGGGCAATGTCAATCAGAGATCCAGATGGAGCCCTGAAGTCTTCTTCTGAGTCTGGTGCCCGCACCAATTCTCCCGGGGTGGGAGGAACTCGACCCTGTCGAGTATGGATCAAGCTGGCTCTGGTATCTCTCCAAGAGGTCTGGGTCCAATTCTTGTAATTCTTCTCGAGAGATCCAAGAGTTATCAGAATCTGGCCTTCCTTGCCAGCAGACCAGGTATCTTTGGTATCCTCGATTACGAGGAGAGATAACCTGATCATCCAGGATCTTTTCAATCTGCTCTTTCCTCACAGGCCAGTTTGTTGGTGGACACACAGGGTTGGGTTCACTCTCAAGAGCAAGATTAGGCTCAAAAAGGCTCACTGGGAATCACAGATGGCTCTTTATACTCTACTAGGTCTGTAATGTTGAAAGTGGAACTAATGCCTAGTTCTGAAGGCAACTCGAGCACATAGGCAATGGACCCTACTCTCTTCACCACTCTAATTGGTCCAGCTCCTCTAGCATGTAACTTTCTAACAGTTCCAGGAGGAAACCGTTCAGGCCTTAACCTAATCATTACATAGTCTCCCTCAACAAAAGTTTTGACTCGCCTTTGAGAATCAGCCAACTTCTTATAAGTTTCATTACTTAAATTTATTTTGGCATGAATTTCTTTATGCAAGTCCTTTACATGCTATGCAAGTGCATCAAGAGACTTGTGTGTGTGGACTAATAGTGAAATCAGATCAAGTGGTGTGTGAGGCTTGTATCCATGAACAATTTCAAAGGGACTCTAGCCTATAGACCTATTGATCGAAACATTATATGCAAATTTAGTCCTGGACAAAATACAAATCCCAATTCCTGGTGCTCTCAATCAAACCAAAATCAGAGCCAAAGCCTAGTAAAGGGTCAAGAAAAACAAAACTAGACTGACGACGCATTCCTAAAGAATGGACTTTATTCCAAAGGAACCCTAGGTCTAAACCTAGCAAACTAAGGCTCTCTAGGTTTGACCTTGGGTCGGAGGAGGGCATGTAGAGCATGAAAACTTATTATGGATGCCTAGTAGGTGCCATAAGGTCTTCTAGAAGTAGGTGGCAAACCTAATAGGTTCTAAGGAGTCTTGCAACCTAGAGATCTCAGTAAAGTGTAATCCCATAGCTCTAGAAACATGAGAAGATTCAGGGAAGGGTAGGAAATAAGAATCAGAGTTTTGAGGTGGCTTATCAGAAACAAGAAACAAACCTTGGTTATTCAGGATGACCTTAAAATGAGGATATTGTTCTATAGGTGCACTCATCCAAACCTCATGATTTGCTCTAGGAGGGTCTACAAGTGCAAGTTCTAGGGTAGGCTGGGTGCTCCTAGAAGGTGGAAGGTTATCAGGAAGGTCTTTGGAATGTTTATCTAAAAAGTCCTCTAAGCTACTATCTTTTTCTTGTTCTTGGACCTTCTCAATGGGCAATTCTTGTGAACCCCTTCCTTCTTCACACTTCTCTACCAGATTTGACTCAGGGGTGTCTTCTTTGGAATCCTCAATGAGTTCAGGGGTATTCTCACTTAAACATTCATTGGGTGTAATTTCTTCTTCCTGAACTTCCTCAAAAGGGTCTTCTCTTAGGGTTAGCTCCTGAATTCCTTGAGTGGCAAGGGTCCCCTCAATAACCCCATTAGGTAGGAGTTGGTTAATTGAATTATCGGGAGAGATATCCTCAAATTCTTCTTCTTCATATTCATCTATCAAACTTATGTCAGGCTCATATATTTCTTCCTCAATCTCACTGAAAGGTTCTAATCTATTCTCCTTTGATTCCTCTTTAAGTACGGCTCTGGTCGGGTCAACTAATTTTGGGATGACCATGCCTAACTCCTTCTCAGTGTTATCCTTCTGGTCAAGAGGTGACACAAGTGGGAATTGACAAACAAGAGTCTGGTTCACTACGGGTGTCGGATCAATCGGAACTTGACTCAAGTTGGTAGAGGTTGGCTTTAAGTCCAAAGTACTTGATTGGTTATATCTTAAAGACCACTCATAGTCTTGGGCTTCTTGGTAGGCTCGGTCTAACTTATTGGTCTTTTCAATGCATAGCTTCCAATAAATGTCTGGGTGTAACCCAATCCTAAACCTCGATGTGATCTGAGCTTCAGTCTCAATGGTATTGCATTTCATGTCATACCACTGGAAGTCCTCAATATATTTAGACACAGGCCTATTACCTTGTTGCAATTGGTACCATTGGTCTAAAAGTCTTTTCTCATAGGATCTACCTAGGTACCTATCTCTCAACTTACTTCTCATATCTCTCCAAGTATATATTTCCTCTTTTCTTTGATAACACTCATGCTCAATAGCATACCAATGCGACCTAGCATGTTTGGTGAACTTGGTTTTGGCCAACCTAACTTGTCCTAATTCTGATATGTTAGTGCACTCAAAATATCGATCCATTTGTTCTTCCCACTTAATATATGTCTCTTGTCTTCCATCAAAAGTGGGTGCATAAGGTTCGTTGTTCCTAACAGGTCCCTTTTCTGAGTCAACCAAGTATGGATATAGGCTCCTAGGGTTATGCTCGGGATCACGGTATAAGGTCCTCCTAGGCTCCTGGCATGGGTGAGGTTGGGGCCTATTAAATTTTGGATCAGGGGTCCAATTTTGATGTCTACGTTTCTCAAGTCCCTGGGCTCCGTCTCTAAACTGGGCAAAACCCTCATTCATATCCTGACTCAATTTGGTCATACTTTTGGTAAGAGTTCTAATCATGGCCTCTAAATCAGGTTGGGTTTGACCAGGTTGGTAGGGTACTTCGTTCCGGGTGGACATGATGATGCAAGCAAGCACACCAAATGAGACTCGACTGAAACGACTACGGGCTAACTAGACCTAGAGCCTAAACTAGATGCCCAATCAGAGTGGCAAGCTAGCCTGTAGTAACTCGGGACTCAGCCAGGCAGGTGTAAGGGGAGTGTTAGGTCCCTAATTGCCAATCCTAGACACCAATCAGAGATTGGCCAGGTAGGCGGACCAGCACACAAGCCCTTCGGGATGGAATCCCTGAACAACCGTTCTAAACACTGAGTACAAAGCACACACAGAGTAACTAGACAAACTGACTCAACACTAGCCTTGACCCGACTTGTTGATGTCCCTAGCCCACTAGGGTAAATTAGGTCTAATTAATTTTAAGATTAAAGGCTTAGGTTCAAATGAGTGGGTGGTGGTTTTGATCTAAGGAGAGGTTATCAACTCCTCCCCTTATCTTAGATGTTCAAATGCCCTTAAGATGAATTAAGTGTTGAACATTCAAAAATAATTGAATTGCAGAAACACAAAAATAGAGTTACAGTAATTTAATTCTCAGAAATCTCACGGAAACCAATAAATCATAGAAAAATTATGAAAAATAGCTTAAATTATACTGGTTTCAGCAAAATAAAATTCACCAAATTTGGAGTTACTTGCAGTGAAAAATAATTCCTGCAATAGGATAGTTATGGGCTGAAAATAGAGTACTTCCCCGTTTACAATTCCTGCTACGAAGTTGTAACCCAACGGATCCCCTACACGCCCTAGGAACACCCCGTGGAATGGGAAGAGGAGGTTTGCACCTCGCTTCATTCCTAGGACCGGACGTCCTGGGGAGTCTACTTCGAGCAGACAAAGTAAAAAGAGAGAGACTCAAATAAGCAATCAAACAGAAACCCTAGACAGGGCTCTGATACCAAAATTGATGCAGAACGGAAGCTCTGATTCCAAAAATGATGCAGAACAAAGAACAAAGAAGTGTATGCGGAAGTAAATTTAAGATTAATTTTTTTTTTATTTTTTATATTTCAGAAATTGGCTTTGACTCAAAGTAAAGCTAAACTAAGTTGAAGGAAACTAGGTAAGGATTGAAAGCACAATTTAGAAGAAACTAAATTATCAGAGTAGTTCAGAAGTAACGGATCACTGGGGGTTGAGAAACTCCCAGACCTAGGATTTCGCTCTGAACTTTCAACAGAACAGAAATAGAGAGGAGAGATGGTTTACCAACCAGACAGTGATCTTCTCAGAATTTGGATGGAAGAACTCTCTCGAGCAGATTGTTGGATCCTCGGATTCAGCTATCTTCGTAATGGATCCTCCAATACTAGTCTTGTGGTTTGGTCGGCTTCTCCTGGACTCATGATCTGGGAAGAAGAAAAACAAGTGAGGGATTCAGAGACTCAGGGAAGGATTTACCAGTTCGAAGAACTTGAAGGTTGATGTCGCTGAGATCCGAATTCTCTTGAAGGCTGATTCAACTCCCACGGGAAAGAGCTTTGGATCTGAAGTACCCGGACTGTAGCTGGATGCTGGTGGTCGGCCTGGACTTGGGGAGAGAGGCTGTGGGAGGTGGAATATGCTAGGGCTTAGTGGAAAGAAAAGGGTGATGGGCGGCTAGGTTTTGGGAGTGGAGTGGCTAACCTAGGGTTTGGGTTTTGGAGATCTCACACCTCCTCAAGGTTCCTGGGGAACCCGGATTTACTCCCTCATGGAGCTCAACACCTGGATGCAAGTGCGGAAGAGAGAAAACACAAAGTTTGCTCACAAAAAAAATTTGGTTTCATTCATCTGATTTCTTTAAACTTACAAGAGGGGTTTAATTTATAGGGCTTTACAAGGGAGTAGGGTTTTACATCTTCCCATGTGGGACTAAAGGAGGGGATCTACAAATCAGGATAATCCATACACATATGGTCGTCCAAGGTACCAAAAAATTTGATTTGGGTTATAAAAGGCAGGTAGATGGTGCCTCCTTGCTTGGGTCTTCAAGAGAGGATTTCTTTCCTTCCATGGATCAACTCTTTTGGACTCCTCATTTTCTTCCTCCCTAAGTCAAGGCCCTTCCCATCTTTGTTTTGGACATTTTTGGCAGGTAGTGGGGGTGTCTCCTAGTATCTCTCCATGAATCAAGGATTTTCCCTTCATGGTTTGGCTCTTTTGGACACCTCCTAGTCTTGCTCCACAAGTTTAGGCTTCTTCTTTTCATGGCTTTGGCACTTTAGGAAACTTTTGGGTGCCTCCTTGATTTTCTCCCCAAGACATGCTCTCTTCCCTTTTATAACTTGGGTTTTTATGGAACATTGTGGGGCACCTCCTTGATCCTCTCTTCAAGAAAAATTCTTGCCATCCTGGCTTGGGTTTATCTGGAAAGAAGTTGGCTCCTCCTTGGATTGAGGTATCTTGATGGATTTCTCCCCCAAGTGGTGCATGAAAGAAGGGACCTGCTTTCTTGTGGTGTGGGGACCAAGGCACACTGGATGGAGATGTGGCGCCTCCTGGACTCTGGCTTGTGGTTGGGAGTGTGGCGCCCACTTGCTTGGTCCTGGGAGAAAATTTGGCACCTTGGAGAAGACCTAGACCACTACTAGGACTTGTATTGAGTCAACATGACTCAACAAAATTTAAATTGTAGGGAAATACAGACTCAAACTAAAATTGAGTTGACCAAGTCAACCCTTATTACAAAACCAGAAAACCCTAATTCTTCGGGCAATGCCAATCAGAGATCCAGATGGAGCCCTGAAGTCTTCTTCTGAGTCTGGTGCCCGCACCAGCTAATGAGCAAAAGATAATTGTCGGTAGGCATGCTACATTCTTGGAACAAGAGTTCATCCAAGAAGGATGTAATGATTCTTCACCTGAGTTGTGTGAAGAATAGAACCAACAAATCGATGAGTCTTCAAGTGAAGTTCTTCAACTAGAGGTTCTTGTGGATCAAGAACAGCCACAATACACACTTCCTCTCCAAAGGTTAGAGAGGGTGCGGGGAGCACCTCTCAGATATGGCTTTGTCATCGGGGATGACAATGAAGCCAGTATCATACAGGATGATGATCCTGTGACCTATTCGGAAGCCATCAAGAGTAAAGACTCAGACAAATGGCTTGATGCCATGAGATCTGAAATGGACTCCATGTATTCCAATCAAGTTTGTACTCTGGTAGATCCACCTGAAGGAATTAATCCAATTGGGTGTAAATGGATCTTCAAGAAGAAGATTGGAGCAGATGGTCAAGTTGAGACCTACAAGGCTTGACTGGTAGCAAAAGGTTTCAGACAAAAACATGGTATAGACTATGATAAAACTTTTTCTCCAGTAGCCATGCTCAAGTCCATTCGGATATTGCTTGCAATAGCAGCATACCATGACCATGAGATCTGGCAAATGGATGTAAAGACTGCTTTCCTCAATGGAAACCTTAAGGAAGAAGTCTACATGTTACAGTGAGAAGGTTTTGTTTCAAGTGGGAGACCAAACCAGGTATGCAAGTTAAAGAAGTCCATTTATGGACTTAAGCAAGCATCAAGGAGTTGGAACATTTATTTTGATGAAACAATCAAAGGATTTGGTTTTATCAAAAATGTGGATGAACCATGTGTGTATAAGAAGACAAGTGGGAGTGCCATTGTTTTCTTAGTTTTGTATGTGGATGACATACTGATCATTAGGAATGATATCCCAATGTTGTAATCGGTTAAAACTTGGCTATCATCAAAGTTTTCCATGAAGGATTTGGGAAAAGCATCCTATATACTGGGTATAAGGATCTATGGAGATAGATCCAAGAGGATGCTAGGCTTATCCCAATCTAGGTACATTGACTTAGTGTTGAAGAGATTCAACATGAATGGAAGTAAGAAAGGTTACTTTCCAATGAGTCAAGGCATACAACTCTCTAAGAAGATGTCTCCTAAGACATCAGAAGAAAGAGAGAGGATGGCTATGATTCCTTATGCTTCGGCTGTACGATCGATTATGTATGCCATGTTATGTACCAGGCCTGATGTTGCTTATGCCTTAGGCATGTGAGCAGGTTTCAGGCAGATCCAGGGGAGGATCATTGAAAAGCTGTGAAAAATATCTTAAGTACCTGAGAAAAACTAAAGATATTTTTTTAGTATATGAAGGATCTGAGTTGAAACTATAAGGCTATACAAATTCTAGTTTTCAATCAAATCCAGATGATAGCAAATCCACATCGAGATATGTCTTCAACCTGAATGGTGGTGCAGTGAGTTTGAAGAGTACCAAGCAGCCTACTATTACTGACTCAGTCACTGAGGTAGAGTATATAGCTGCTAGTGAAGCCACAAAGGAAGCTATCTGGATGAAGAAATTCATCATGGAATTGGGCGTGGTTCCTAATGTACAACAACTAGTGCCATTATACTGTGATAACACTAGGGCTATTTCACAAGGTAAGGAACCAAGGTCTCATCACAAGTCCAAGCACATTCTAAGACGGTTCCACCTTGTTCGAGAGACTATAGAAAGACAAGATGTTGTCGTCGAATGAGTTGACACAAAGAACAATGTAGTAGACCCATTCACTAAAGCATTAGCCAAGCAATAGTTAGATCACCACTTGGATTGTATGGGCATAAATTAAAAGGGTGATTGGCTTTAGTGCTGTTGGGTTCCGGTGCAACGCAGCGGAAGGGTAATTTCAAAATTGAAACTAAATTCACACCAAAAATCCTAAACCAGGAACTCCTTAAATAAGACTGGAACATATGACAAGCATATCTATGCAAATTAGGATTAGGGTACCAACCTGTAATCGCTTATTCCAACAAACTTGAAGTTGAAGGGGCTAACTGAATTCACCAGGCATCCAGGTGTCTGCCCTCCGATGGTGATCCATACAGAACAATGATCAAGAACACTATCTTCTTGTCCAATGGTTCCTCCTATTGAGTTCTTCTTCCTAGAACTCAATTCTTCGGATTATTGCTGGAATTCTTCAACACAAGAGGTTGCCTCCCTTTCTTTGATATCTTCTCCTCTTTCCACTAAGACCTTGACCCTCTAAGACACCCTTGTCTTGATGATAAGACCTTGTCCTAAGAGGATTTAGGCTTGTCTTAAATTGGAGGAGAAATTAAGACAAGAATGTCTTAATGTAAGAAAGAAAGGAAAGAATAAAATCAGAACTCTTTCTTTCCTTTACCGTCGGAGACCTTCTCTTTTATTCTTGTTCAGCAACAGAGTTTCGACAGAGGAGTCCTCTGTAAAGGAAACAATGTAAAACAAGAAAAGAGGGAAGGAGTCTTTTGGAGAGGAAGAAGAAAAATAAAAGCATTTCCCAGTTCTGATTTTTCTTGACCCCTTAAATAGATTTCAGATAGGCGCCCACACATCTCTCCGTAAACTCCTTCTCACACCCTTCTCATTTTCTCACGCCCCTTCCCTCCTTCTCACGGCCTTCCAGATTAAATCCCACGACCTTTCTTAAAGGAAAAGTCATGATGTTTTTAAAAGAAAGGAGTCACGAATTTAAATCTCCAAAGAGATGTTATTTCGCGTAATCGGGAAGCAACAAGTGCTTTCTTCCTTTCTTAAAACCCATCAACCGTTGGATTCCCATCCAAGGGGGCACATCTGAGGTGCTAAAGGAGAGAAAGAATGCCACCCCATATAAAAACATCGGAGAATTATATGGAGCACACCAAGAGTCCATGCGCCATGGACTCTTCCAAATGGCGCGCCAAGAGTCCATTAGCGCATGGACTCTTGGCATTTTGGCGTGAAAACTCAAAGGAGCGGGTGGAGGGGCTAGCCTAGATACTTGGTTAGCCAATAGGGTTAGCCATAATCCCTATAAACTCAATTAGGGTCTAATTAGATCCAATTAGAACCTAAATTGAACCAATCCGGAACCCTAATTCGAATCTAATTCGAATAGAAGCTAGGATTTGCAACACCTTCTAGAGTGTCATCATACAAAATGATTTAATTACTAAATTAAACCCTTGATCAATTCTCTTAAGTGCGTGACCCATTGGGTTCCACATCTAGCTAGCAGTGGGTTCGAATACAAGTTGACCTAATTTGATTAGAACTCTTTTTAATCGATTTAGGTCAAACCGGGCTTACCCGATTATGATCAATTAAGACTCTTCCTAATAAGTGATCATTCAATTTAATCAACCCACAAGACAAAATTGATGTCTAGCAACGTGTCATGTCTACCCCGAAGATATGGAAATTCTGGTGAAATACCAAAAATACCCTTCAGTAGAAAGTTACCGTACAATTAAATCCTTCGATTAGCCTGCACCCAGAATATAATTATGGATATGGATATATGTCAACTCCAATATTATATTCATTTATAGCTCAATCTTATATTGATGATTCAATTATCTTGATATTAGAAATCATCTCTAATATCTTTACTTTGATCAAAGATTCCCTGAATCATCATCCGATGGATAACTAGCTGGATGCAATCTCCTCTTACTAAGAGTGATCGATTCCTTATTACCTACTCATTACCTTCATATCTAATTCACCATTCCCAGTATCAATCCTGTGCATGACTCAGTGTCATGATTAGAATTGAACCAAAGCATGGTTTCATGTACATAAGGTACTTATGGCAGTCTTAGATCAAAGGATTACTTGTACCACTCCCACTATGAGAACCTTCTATTGACATGTAGCTAAGACTCCATTAGATGTTCTCAAGTTGGATCATATCAGTGAACTCATTCTCTAATGAGCACCCACGTCCTACTATTAGTGTCATACACAAGTAACTGTGAGAGCAGTCACCCTATTCAGTATACATAGAATGTGCTAGTCTTACCGGAAAAAACCCTGATCCCCTACTCAAGGTTCCTTTGACTAGGAATATTTTAGATTAAGGTTTTAAGACTTTAGGTCTCACTGGTATGATCTCATCATAACTGATGGGGACTAATATGCATGCAATTTTTTTTATATGTTTTATATGTGGGGTTGAGTGATTAATTCCCGAATTTCAGATTAAAATAACTTGTAGGGAATTTTATATGAGTTTTAGAAGATCAGCATGCAGATTAGGACCTAGAAAAGTAGAAAAGAAGGATCGCCGGGGCTGAGAAGCCTCGGTTAGGGAAAGTTCTCCTACAATAAAACTACTGGAGGTAGAGGGGGTGTACCTGACAATGTCTGTGAAGATCGCAGCAAAGGGTCTCTCGTTCCTCGATGGATGCGGCATGGAAAATAGAGCCAAATACCCACGGATACCCAGCTTTCTGCTCGGTGATCCGAATGAGGCTTGGCTGGAGTTGTTGGATTCGTAGGAACTCGGGGACCTGTAAACGACCTATCAGGGGTTAGAAAACTTACAAAGGAACAAGAAAACAAAGGAAAAATAGCAAGGGAAGGCTTCTTTTGGAGTGGGCATCCAGGGATCTGAGATGCTTGTTGGCAACAGGAAGATGATTGCAGCACTTGGAAGAAGAACTCTCACAAACCCCTTTATGCACACAGCAGGGTATCCCACAACTCAATAGAAGAACTCAAGGGTTTCATTCATCAAAATTCTCCCTTCATACAAGAGGCTAGGGTCCCTTAAATAGATCCTTAACCTTGGGCTCCAAGTAAGGGCACATTAGTCTTTACATGAGAATCCTTTTCCCTCTCAAACCCTAGCTAGAAAATAAGGAAATATTAGGTAGAAAAATCCCTAAAAATTCTCTTGACTTGGTCAACACTCCAAGGATGCCTAGGAAGGCATGTTGGGCTTCTAGGAGCAGCAAGGAGCCGGCCCAAAGGGGCCCGGGTGCATGGGTTTGGGCCTCTGGAAGCTGGGGTGGCCTGGTAGCCAGGTAGCAGGAATATTCCCTGGTATCTTGCTTCTTAGGGGCTTGGGCTTGGCGCCTGGGCTTGATTTCTTTGGGGTAGGATGCATATGGTCCTCTAAAATCATGGATGCCTTGGTATATGAATATATTTTGGCATCTGAAAGAGAATCTGGGCATCTGGAGGGCATCTACAAGAAATCAGGGTTTTCTGAATTTTCCTCCTGGGGTCTTCAAATCTTCAAGCTGGTTTGGACTTGGGCTATACTTCCATGTCTTCAATCTAGTTGGACTTGGTCTTCACTTGTATGATATACTCTTGAGTCTTCGGTATGCTTGGATAGGACTCAAAAAAATAAAATTAGCTCAACATGAGCTGACTAGCATTGGACTGAACTAGCTCAACATGAGCTGACTAGTACAGAACTGAAATAACAACTAAAAATACTTAAATAACAACTAAAATGGACTCAGATGAGCTAAGAGCTTATTACAGATTGACTCATAAATTATTGATCAATTTATAAAGGGTTGAAAAGCCTCTGTCTTATTCTGGTGCCTCAGGTGTCCCCACCAATAATCCTAAAATCATAGCCCTAATCTATGGGGTTCATCATATAATAATAAACACAGCGTATGATGAAAAATAATGCCTTTATTAGAATATTGTCAATTACAATGGTTTGGAAGATACAACATAGATTGGCTTGTAGGGCATATCCCTTTCAATCTCCCACTTGCACTAAAGCCAATCGCCTTTGAATCTTAGTCCCATACACTTGAGGTGGCGATCAAACTCTCGCTGTGGTAGAGCTTTGGTGAACGGGTCTGCTATATTGTTCTTTGTATCAACTCTATTTATGTAGACATCTTGTCTCTCTACTATTTCTCGGACGAGATGGAAGCGTCTCAGAATGTGCTTGGACTTATGATGAGCTCTTGGTTCCTTAGCTTGAGCAACAGCTCCAGTGTTGTCACAGTAAAGTGGCACTAGGTTTTGAATCTCAGGAACAACACCCAACTCTGTGATGAACTTCTTCATCCAGACTGCTTCCTTGGCGGCTTCACTGATAGCTATGTATTCTGCCTCTGTGGTTGAGTCAGCTACAGTCTGCTGCTTGGTACTCTTCCAACTCACTGCTCCACCATTTAGGGTAAAAACATATCCCGAAATGGATTTGCTATCATCAGGGTCTGATTGAAAACTAGAATCAGAATAAGCTTCTAGTTTAAGATCATAACCACCATAAACCAGAAAAATATCCTTAGTCCTTCTCAGGTACTTAAGAATATTTTTAACTGCTTTCCAATGATCCTCTCCTGGATCAGCCTGAAACCTGCTGACAATGCCTAAAGCATATGCCACATCAGGCCTGGTACATAACATGGCATACATTATGCACCCTATTGCCGAAGCATAAGGTATAGAATTCATTCTATTTCTTTCTTCAGGTGTCTTAGGAGACATCCTTTTAGAAAGATGTATACCTTGACTCATAGGAAGATAACCTCTTTTACTTTCATCCATGCTGAATCTTTTCAGCACTAAGTCAATGTACCTAGATTGGGATAAACCTAGCATCCTCTTAGATCTATCTCTATAGATCTTAATACCTAGTATATAGGATGCTTCTCCCAAATCTTTCATGGAAAACTGGTTTGATAGCCAAACCTTGACTGATTGCAACATTGGGATATCATTCCCAATGAGGAGTATGTCATCTACATACAGAACTAAGAAGACTATGGCACTCCCACTAGTCTTCTTATAAACACAGGGTTCATCCACAATTTTGATAAAACCAAACCTTTTAATAGTTTCATCAAAGCGGATGTTCCAACTCCTTGAAGCTTGCTTTAATCCATAAATGGATTTCTTTAGCTTGCATACTTGATTAGGTTTATTCTTTGAAATAAAACCTTCTGGCTATGACATGTAGACTTCTTCCTCAAGGAAACCATTGAGGAATGCAGTCTTCACATCCATCTGCCAGATCTCATAATCATGGTATGCTGCTATAGCAAGTAAAATCTGAATTGATTTGAGCATGGCAACAGGTGAGAATGTTTCATCATAATCAATTCCCTGTTTTTGTCTAAAACCTTTTGCCACTAATCTGGCTTTATAGGTTTCAACTTGGCCATCAGCCCCAATCTTTTTCTTATAGACCCATTTGCACCCAATAGGATTAACACCCTCTGGTGCATCGACCAAAGACCATACTTGGTTTACATACATAGAGTCTATCTCAGATTCCATGGCTTATTTCCATCTATCTGAATCAGTACTCAAGATACTTCCGTATAGGTCAGAGGTTCATCATTTTGAATGACTTGGGCTTCATTATTTTCAATAATAAACCCATATCTCTCAGGTGCCCGTGGCACTCTATCAGACCTACGGGGAGGAGTTTTGTGTTCTGGTTCTGTCCTAACTATATGTTCTAATGGTTGAGAACTGTCTATCTGTGTTTCTTGTGCTTCTCCAAGTTCAACAGTTCTACCATTGCCTTTTTCTAAAATGAACTCTTTTTCTAGAAAAGTGGCATGCCTGCTGCCAAAAATCTTTTGTTCAGTAGGATGGTAAAACAGATATCCTCTACCCTCTCTAGGATATCCTACAAATAGACATTTATCCGCTCTAGGTTCCAACTTATGTCCAAAATTTTTTTTAACATAAGCTGGACATCCCCATACCTTCAAATATTTAAGATACGATTTCTTTCCACTCCAAATTTCATATGGAGTACTAATAACGGATTTAGAAGGTACCTTGTTCAGAATGTAAACAGCAATTTCTAGTGCATGACCCCCGAAGGAAATGGGTAAATTTGTGAAGCACATCATGGATCGTACCATATCTAATAAGGTACGATTCCTCCTTTCAGCTATTCCATTTAGCTGTGGTGTATAAGGAGGGGTCCATTCAGAAAGAATTCCATTAACTTTAAGATAGTCTAAAAACTCCGTGGATAAGTATTCTCCTCCTCGATCAGAACGAAGAACTTTAATACTTTTCCTGGTTTGTTTTTCGACCATACTTTGATACTCCTTAAATTTATCAAAGGCTTTAGATTTGTGTTTCATAAGATACACATATCCGAACCTAGATAAATCATTTGTAAAAGTGATAAAATATGAGTATCCACCTCTAGCCTGAGTTGTCATTGGACCACATACATCAGTATGTATAAGTCCTAATAACTCAGTTGACCTTTCTCCATGTCCAGTAAATGGAGTCTTGGTCATCTTACCCATGAGACATGATTCACAAGTTCCTAATGATTCGTACTCATAAGGATCAAGGAGTTTTTTCTTGTATAACTTGCTTATCCTAGACTCATTAACATGACCAAGTCGATGATGCCAAAGTAAAGTATCATTAAAGTCTTCTCTTTTTCTTTTATTATTTACATGAAAAACACTATCATTGGAAGAAAGAGTTAAGAGCCCATTGCTAAATATGCCAGAACAAATAATTTTATTAGACAACATTATCGAGCAACCAGTGCTCGTTACATCCATTACATATCCTTGTTTTAATAACAAGGGAATAGATATAATGTTCCTAATAATCTTAGGCATATAATAACAATTTTCTAACTCCAAGATCTGAAAGGGATATGCCCTACAAGCCAATCTATGTTGTATCTCCCAAACCATTGTAATTGATAATTTTCTAATAAAGGCATTATTTTTCATCATACTCTGTGTTTATATTATGATGAACCCCATAGATTAGGGCTATGATTTTAGAGTTATGATGAGATCATACCAGTGAGACCTAAAATCTTAAAACCTTAATCTAAAATATTCCTAGTCAAAGGAATCCTGAGTAGGGAATCAGGGTTTTCCGGTAAGACTAGCACATCCCATGTATACTGGAAAGGGTGACTGCTCTCACAGTCACTTGTGTATGACACTAATACTGGGATGTGGGTGCTCATTGGAGAATGAGTTCACTGATATGATCCAACTTGAGAACATCTAATGGAGTCTTAGCTACATGTCAATAGAAGGTTCTCATAATGGGAGTAGTACAAGTAATCCTTTGACCTGAGACTGCCATAAGTACCTTATGTACATGAACCCATGCTTTGGTTCAATCCTAATCATGACACTGAGTCATGCACAGGATTGATACTGGGAATGGTGAATTGGATATGACGGTAATGAGTAGGTCAACAAGGAATCGATCACTCTTGGAAAAAGGAGATTGCATCCAGCTAGTTAACAATCGGATGATGATTCAGGGAATCTTTGATCAAAGTAAAGATATTAGAGATGGTTTCTAATATCAAGATAATTGAATCATCAATATAAGATTGAGCTAGAAATAAATATAATATTGGATTTGACATATATCCATATCCATAGTTATATTTTGGGTGCAGGCTGATCGAAAGATTTAATTGTACGGTAACTCTCTACTGAAGGATAATTTTGGTATTTCACCAGAATTTTCAAATCTTCTGGGTAGACATGACACATTGCTAGACGTCAATCTTGTCTTGTGGGTTGATCAAATTCAAAGATCACTTATTAGGAAGAGTCCTAATTGATCAAATCGGGTAAGCCCGGTTTGACCTAAATCGATTAGAAAGAGTTCTAATCAAATTAGGTCAACTTGTATTCAAACCCACTGCTGGCTAGATGTGGAACCCAATGGATCACACACCTAAGAGGATTGATCAAGAGTTTGATTTGTGATTAAATCATCTTTGCAGGATAACACTCTAGCAGGTGTTGCAAACCCTAGCTTCTATTCGAATCGGATTCGAATTAGGGTTCCGGATTGGTTCAATTTGGGTTCTAATTGGATCTAATTAGATCCTAATTGAGGTTATAGAGATTATGGCTAACCCTATTGGCTAACCATGCACCTAGGCTAGCCCCCCACCCACCCCTTAGCATTTTCATGCCAAAATGCCAAGAGTCCATGTGCTAATGGACTCTTGGCGCGCCATTTGGAAGAGTCCATGGCGCATGGACTCTTGGCACGCTCCATAAAAAACTCCTATGTTTTTATATGGGGCGGCCTCATTTCTTTTGTTTAGCACCTCACTTTTCCTCCCTTGGATTGGAATCCAAGGGTTGATGGGTTTTTAAGAAAGAAGAAAATCGCTGTTTCTTCCCGGTCGCGCGAAATAACATCTCTTCGGAGATGAAAAGTCGCAACTCCTTTCCTTTTAAAACACCGCAGTTTTTCCTTTAAGAAAAGCCATGGGATTTAATCTGGAAGGCCGTGAGAAGGGAGGATGGGGCGTGAGAAAATGAGAAAGGGCGTGAGAAGTCTTTCACGGAGAGATGTGTGGGTGCCTATCTGAGATCTAATTAAAGGGTCAGGAAAATCAGAACTCGGGTAATGTTTTCTTTTATTCCTTCTTCCTCTCCAAAAGACTCTTTCAATCTTTTCTTGCTCTTGCACTGTTTCCTTTACAGAGTACACCTCTGTCGAAACTCTGCTACTGAACAAGAATAAGAGTGAAAGTCTCCGATAGTAAAGGAAAGAAAGGAGTTCTGATTTATTCCTTCTTTCTTACATTAAGACATTATTGTCTTAATTTCTCCTCCAACTTAAGACAAGCCTACATCCTCTTAGGACAAGGTCTTTTCTTCAAGAAAAGGGTGTCTAAAGGGCCGAGGTCTTAGTGGAAGGAGGAGAAGAGATCAAGGAAAGGGAGACTACCTCTTGTGTGGAAGAATTCAAGCCATAGTCCAAGTAATTGAGTTCTAGGAAGAAGAACTCAATAGGAGGAACCATTGAAAAGAAGATAGTGTTTTCTTGATCATTGCTCTGTGTGGATCACCATCGGAGGGCGGACACCTGGACGCCTGGTGAATTCAGTTTGCCCCTTCAACTTCAAGTTTGTTGGTATAAGCGATTACAGGTTGGTACCCTAATCCTAATTTGCATAGATATGCTTGTCATATGATCTAGTCTTATTTAAGGAGTTCCTGTTTTAGGATTTTGGTGTGAATTTAGTTTTATTTTTTGAAATTACACTTCCACTGCGTTGCACCGGAACCCAACAAGATCTTCCCTGAAGGCAACTTCAGAATATAGGTCCCTACAGCTTCTGCTTGGATGATATCACCACTGGCACCATAGAGATTGAAGTCACCTTCCTTCAATACTTTAAGCTTGTGGAGGTCCTGCAAAGATTTGCATATATGGTAACCACAAGCGGTATCCAATACCCAAGTGTTTGATATAGATGAATTTAATGTCAATATAGCATGTATCTCATACATACCTTTTGGCGCATCTGATGCACCAGGCTTCACAGTTACAAGGTAAGCCTTGCAATTCCTTTTCCAATGTCCCGCTTTGCCACAAAAGAAACAGGTCGACTGTTTGGAGGCCTTCTTTCCTTTCTTATTCTTATTGATGCCATTCTTAGGGTTTAGCCTCCTATTAAAACCCTTTTTGCCTGATTTCTTCTTATTGGTCTTATCAACAAGAAGAAGTGGAGCCTTTTCTTTCTTAACGTGGTTCTCCGCTATTTTTAACATATTTAACAGCTCAGGCAAGGAAGTGTTCAGTTTGTTCATGTGATAATTCAAGACAAACTGAGAAAATGACTCCGGGAGTGATTGCAGGATTAAATCCTGATTCAACTCCCCATCCATGATAAAACCTAATTGACCCAATCTGGTGATTAAATCAATTACCTTCAGAACATGATCCTGAACGGATGTTCCCTCTGTCATCCTAGCACAGAATAACTGCTTAGATATTTCATATCTAGCAGTTCTGCTATGTTCTCCATAAAGCTCTTTTAATTTGAGCATTATGGATTGAGTATCCATGCTTTTATGCTGTCTCTGTAACTCATTGGTCATAGAGGCTAGTGTGATACACTTGACAGTGAGGGACTCATTCTGCCACATTTTGTATGTGGCCATATCTTCCTGTGTGGCATCGTCCCCTAGTGGATTAAGACTAGGGGTGTCAAGAATATAAGAAAGTTTTTCTGAACTCAGCACAATCTTTAAATTTCTCAACCAGTCCACATATTTCGGACCAGTCAGTTTGTTGGTATCAAGATACTTCACAGTGATAATGAAGATGCCATTTATCTACATTTATTAAAGAACAATGCATAAGCAAACAACCATGAAATGACTTACAAAATTAAATTAGGTCTTCAATTTAATTATGTCTCCCACTATTTTGTCAAAAATCATAGCCCTCATAATGATAATCGAGAAGAACCCTGATCGGTTCTTCTTAGTGAGATTGAGATCCTAATAACTTATAAAAGATCTTGCAGAAAACATAACAAATCTTTTATAAGCTCAAAGGTAGGAAACTCTTCCAATTATATCTCATATAATTCTCAAGAAGTAACTTGGCCTCTAGAACATTATTAGTCTTGCAGAAAACAAAACAAACCATAATGTTCTAGTTAAGTCAAGACCCTTTCATTTCTATACAGTCAATACTCAAATATAATGCCCTTGCAGATAACACAACAAAGCATTATACTGAATATACTGTAAGCATATCTATGCACTAGACTAGTGTTATGTCAATCACCATATTAGGTCTTGCAGATAACACAACAAACCTAATGTGGTTCATAACACAATAATGATCCAGCATGAAGGAAGGCCAATATATAGTATTTTTAACACTAAGCATTTTAGTCAAGATTTAAATTTAATCAAATCGGCCAGGCAAGTGGAAGAGATGTGGGAGTCCCCCTGTTGCTTTCCAAGACACCAATAAAAATTGGCTAGGTTAGTCAACGGAACCAATTAAAAACCACAATTCTCTTTACCTTCCCAGAACCACCTTTCTAGACACCGAATGATCAATTGTACATCATGACTAGTGATGCTTATTAGTTAAATATACTAAGACTTAATATAATTTTTAAGAGGAGGGATTTATAAATTGCCAGCACATTCTTATAGAATGTATCACAATCAACATATCATTCATATAAATAAACAAATATGTGCTAAGTGTGTCATCATACTAGGACAACCATTTACCACATAATGGATCCACCATTATGCCAGGGCAACCTTATTTCAATTTGATGACTTCAAAACTAAACATGTCTATAATAATTAGGGTTTGAGTGAAAAACCTTAACTAGTGGCATACATCAAAACATATATGCAATCAAAGATATGCTAAGTGTAGTAGCATATTAGGATTTAAAAATCCTAATATGTAACATACAAACTATCATAGATTATAGTCCTAATTAAGGTGGCTCTGATACCACTGTTGGGTTTCGGTGCAATGCAGCGGAAGGATAATTTCAAAATTAAAACTAAATTCACACCAAAAACCCTAAACCAGGAACTCCTTAAATAAGACTAGAACATATGACAAGCATATCTATGCAAATTAGGATTAGGGTACCAACCTGTAATCACTTATTCCAACAAACTTGAAGTTGAAGGGGCAAACTGAATTCACCAGGCATCCAGGTGTCCGCCCTCCAATGGTGATCCACACAGAGAAATGATCAAGAACACTATCTTCTTATCCAATGGTTCCTCCTATTGAGTTCTTCTTCCTAGAACTCAATTCTTCGGATTATGGCTGGAATTCTTCCATACAAGAGGTTGCCTCCCTTTCTTTGATCACTTCTCCTCCTTCCACTAAGACCTTGACCATCTAAGACACCCTTGTCTTGATGATAAGACCTTGTCCTAAGAGGATTTAGGCTTGTCTTAAATTGGAGGAGAAATTAAGACAAGAATGTCTTAATGTAAGAAAGAAAGGAAAGAATAAAATCAGAACTCTTTCTTTCCTTTACCGTCGGAGACCTTCTCTTTTATTCTTGTTCAGCAACATGGTTTTGACAGAGGAGTCCTCTGTAAAGGAAACAATGTAAAACAAGAAAAGAGGGAAGGAATCTTTTGGAGAGGAAGAAGAAAAATAAAAGCATTTCCCAGTTCTGATTTTTCCTGACCCCTTAAATAGATTTCAAATAGGCGCCCACACATCTCCTCGTAAACTCCTTCTCATGCCCTTCTCATTTTCTCATGCCCCTTCCCTCCTTCTCACGGCCTTCTAGATTAAATCCCACGACCTTTCTTAAAGGAAAAGTCACAATGTTTTTAAAAGAAAGGAGTCGTGAATTTAAATCTGTGAAGAGATGTTATTTCGCGCAACCGGGAAGCAACAAGTGCTTTCTTCCTTTCTTAAAAACCCATCAACCGTTGGATTCCCATCCAAGGGCGCACATCTGAGGTGCTAAAGTAGAGAAAGAATGCCACCCCATATAAAAACATCGGAGAATTATATGGAGCGCACCAAGAGTCCATGCGCCATGGACTCTTCCAAATGGCATGCCAAGAGTCCATTAGCGCATGGACTCTTGGCATTTTGGCATGAAAACTCAAAGGAGCGGGTGGAGGGGATAGCCTAGATACTTGGTTAGCCAATAGGGTTAGCCATAATCCCTATAAACTCAATTAGGGTCTAATTAGATCCAATTAGAACCCAAATTGAACCAATCTGGAACCCTAATTCGAATCTAATTCGAATAGAAGCTAGGATTTGCAACACCTGCTAGAGTGTCATCATGCAAAATGATTTAATTACAAAATTAAACCCTTAATCAATTCTCTAAAGTGTGTGACCCATTGGGTTCCACATCTAGCCAGCAGTGGGTTCGAATACAAGTTGACCTAATTTGATTAGAACTCTTTTTAATCGATTTAGGTCAAACCGGGCTTACCCGATTATGATCAATTAGGACTCTTCCTAATAAGTGATCATTCAATTTAATCAACCCACAAGACAAGATTGACGTCTAGCAACGTGTCATGTCTACCCGGAAGATATGAAAATTCTAGTGAAATACCAAAAATACCCTTCAGTAGAAAGTTACCGTGCAATTAAATCCTTCGATCAGCCTGCACCCAGAATATAATTATGGATATGGATATATGTCAACTCCAATATTATATTCATTTCAAGCTCAATCTTATAATGATGATTCAATTATCTTGATATTAGAAATCATCTCTAATATCTTTACTTTGATCAAAGATTCCCTGAATCATCATCTGATTGATAACTAGCCGGATGCAATCTCCTCTTACTAAGAGTGATCGATTCCTTGTTGACCTACTCATTACCTTCATATCCAATTCACCATTCCCAGTATCAATCCTGTGCATGACTCAGTGTCATGATTAGAATTGAACCAAAGCATGGTTTCATGTACATAAGGTACTTATGGCAGTCTTAGGTCAAAGTATTACTTGTACCACTCCCACTATGAGAACCTTCTATTGACATGTAGCTAAGACTCCATTAGATGTTCTCAAGTTGGATCATATCAGTGAACTCATTCTCTAATGAGCACCCACATCCTAGTATTAGTGTCATACACAAGTGACTGTGAGAGCAGTCACCCTATTCAGTATACAAAGGATGTGCTAGTCTTACCGAAAAAAACCCTGATCCCCTACTCAAGGTTCCTTTGACTGGGAATATTTTAGATTAAGGTTTTAAGACTTTAGGTTCCACTGGTATGATCTCATCATAACCCTAAAATCATAGCCCTAATCTATGGAGTTCATCATATAATAATAACTACAGCGTATGATGAAAAATAATGCCTTTATTAGAATATTGTCAATTACAATCGTTTGGGAGATACAACATAGATTGGCTTTTAGGGCATATCCCTTTCAAGTGTAAGTGGGAGTTTGATAGAAAAATGCCGTAAGAGCCAATCATTGTATGGGCCTTTTTGTAAACTTCCAACTCATGTATGACATCATTATTTATAATAAAGACATTTGATTCATCATATACAGCTATATCATATTTTTGACTATGATGAACCCCATAGAGTAGGACAATGAAATTAGGGTTATGATAAAATAACAGTGAGACCTAATTCCTATAAATCCTAGTCTAGAATTTTCCTAGTCATTGGACCATCGATTCGGGGATCGATGAATCCGGTAAGACTAGCTTATCCTATGTATGCTCAATTGATGAGGGTGGTTGGTCTCACAGCCACTTATGTAGATACACTAATATAAGGATAAGGGTGTTCATTAGGTTATGAATACACTGAACTAATCTGCACTAGGACTATCTTATGGAAGTCTTACTCCTTGTCAAAAGATAGGTCCTAGAGTAGAAGTTGTGCATGTGATCTTCAGACCTGAGGTCACCATGGTTCCTTGTGCACACTAAGCCATACTTTGGTTCATACTTGTTCATAGCATTGCGACATATACGAGGTGTTCTGGGTATGACGGAAGGTATACGAAGGATGTGAGTGGACCAATAAGGAATTGATCAATCTTGGTAAGAGGATATGTTATCCCGTGTAATCTCTTCGATGAGTGACTCAAGGAATCTTTGCAAAGTGGGATGAGATTAAAAGTAGCTTCTAATCAGTCATCAGCTGAGTCCTCATGATCGAGCTGAGATTCGATATGATTAAGTATTAGGGTTTGACATTTATCCATACACATCACTTAATCGGGATGATGGGAAATCAAAAGATTGAATTGCATGTTAACTTACGACTGAAGGATATTTTGGTAAGTTTAATCAAATTTTCATCTTCCAGATAGGCATGACATGTTGCTAGATGTCAATCTTGTCTTGTAGGTTTTCATGAACCAATTGGATTGGTTTCATGAGTCATTTCGATGTATGATTCGAATTGGACAATTAGGTGAGCCGATTTGACTTAATTAGGTCGATCAGGTTCGATCGGATCGAATTGGCTAAAATCTAAACCTACTACTGGCTAGATATGGAACCCAATGGGTCACACACAATAAAGAGTTGGCCAAGGAAGTCACTCATGGTTTAATTAGGGTCATGGGATTCTAATTGGTTAGCCAGATTACATACTAGCATATTAGGCTAACCCAATTCCTAACCCAATTAGATTGGGCCTGGTTGCTTGCTAATTGGGCTAACCTAATTAAGGGAAACCTAAATTAGGATGAGTCCTAAGTGGGATAGCCAAGTCAGAGCTTGATCTAATTTTATTTTGGTATTTTGGACATCTTATTGAAGAGTCCATTTGAGTTGGGACTGTAGATGCCAAAATGACACCTTGGCATTCAAAAAGGCCTGGAAGAGTCTATAGTCCTTTAATCTAAAAATATTTATTTGGATGGAAAGAGGACTTAATGCTCTTTCTTTTGAAACCCATATTACATATGCTTTGAATAGTCGAAGATTGCATGGGGTGTGGATAAAGTTGACCAAGAAATAAAGGGCCTCTTGGAGCACGCGGGAGATGAAGGTGCACATAGAAGGACAAGAGTCCTTCTGCAGATGAAACACTGGAGTGTTTCATTTCAGGGGTTGCCTTCTCATCTTACCCTATGCCTCTTGGATATGTTTGACCAGTCAAGTTCCTTTTTGAAATGGCATGAAAAAGGGATGGAAGCAAAAGCGCGCATGAAGAGACGCGTCTCTTCATGCGGCTTGCACCCTTAAGCAGAGTCCTTCTGCTTTTAGGGATTTTCATATTCTCTGGTGTTTGGAGATTGAAGAGGCACCTCTTGGCTTTCCAAGGACCGGTACTTGCCATGTAGCAAGTCACAGATTGTCCAGGAAAATGGACGGATGCTAATATGTCTTTTGGTGCATGAGGAGACATATTGGATATGATTTTTCAGTCTTGAAAAATCATATCTGATAACCTGTTGTAGGACATATCACATGCCCCTCTTAAAACAATAAATAGGGGTGGTGATATGAGTTTCAGATAATCTTTTACACTATAAAGATATTCTGAGTGTTCTTTCACTTCTCTCTCCCTTATTACTTCAGGACAAGACTTGTCTTGTTAAGACAAGGTCTTTTCTACTAGGACAAGACTTAGTTTTAGGACATAAGCCTTAGGGGTCCTAGAGGAGGGTTGTCCTAAAATCAAGAGTGGTTTAGGACTATGTATAGAGAGCCCTACAGTAGGACAGGGTGTCTTGCAGTGGTCAAAGGTCAAAAGGCTGACAAAAGAGTTCTGTTGAAGCAAGCAACCCTGGTAGGGATTCTTCCTTGGTACCATTCTCGTGAGGATCACCATTGGAGGGCTTGCACTTGTGAGCCTCATGGAAAGGATTGGATTTTAGCAATCCAGGTATGTATTTTGACTTTATTTATGTTTTGTTGATTGGTATTGCATAAGGGGTTCCTGGAAATTAGGGTTTTCTAGCCATATTATGGTTTCATGCTTAGAATTTTGTTTCGAAATTCACTTCTGCATGCTGCATGATTCCCGGCACCCTGGGAGAATTTCCATCAGTAATTAACTCTAATATTTTTGTAGATCCTTTTGAGAACCAACTCTAAAGATTAGAGTCCTTGCTTTGGAACTGGTGTGATTGGAGTCCAGATGCCAGATCGGTCAGTTTTGGTGTCGGGTTCTTCAACTCTAGAGTATTGCGATCTAGATCTTCAACCGAGGGAATTTCAAAGCGTATTGGTAAATCTAAACCCCTTCCCTTCCTCTAGATCTGAAACTCGAAAGTAGGTAACCTAATCTAGGGTGGTTTCTTAATCATCGCGATCCTTCCTTACAGTTATTTGACAATATCTGCATGCGGGTAGGTAATTTCGATAACTAATTGTCCCTTTATTTTCTTTAGGTCTTCCTGTTTGTTTTGCTGTTAGGATATCAATTATTACTCTCAAAATACAATATATATATATATATATATATATATATATATATATATATATATATATATAAATCAAGATAATCATGGCACATCACCATCCCGTCCCGCATCAAATTTGGTATCAGAGCATGATTAGATTAGGTTATCATCATTGCATCTAGTTTCTATTCTGCATGAACTCATATATGGTCTGATGTTTTAATTGTTTCTCTTTATAGGTAAGTCCAAAAATCATGAAATTTATTTTTTTGAGTGCATCGCATTTGAAAGTCTTTTACTGCATTTTTTCATGATTTATTGAGTTCTGTGAAATTTTTTCTCTACTATTTTCGACCTGAGAATTGATTTTGTCAAAACTTTAGCAAGCATGATTTTGATTCATTATTTTTTGGGTTTTTATTAGTTTGCATGTTTGTCTGCTGCATTCATACATTAAGCAATTTTTAGGACAACTCGAACATGTCAGATGGGGGGAGGAGCTGATAACCTCTCCCTAGCCCAAAACAACCAACA
This sequence comes from Areca catechu, assembly GCA_021397845.1. Classification (NCBI taxonomy): domain Eukaryota; kingdom Viridiplantae; phylum Streptophyta; class Magnoliopsida; order Arecales; family Arecaceae; genus Areca; species Areca catechu. Next base: position 137,687,075 of record CM038041.1, read on the forward strand.
TTGCATTCAAACCCAAGCTTTGAATTAAAATCGAGTAGAAATTTAATTGCTATTGCTCTAGAGAGCTAGGGACACCAACAAGCTTGGGTTGATCCAAGTGTTAAGCCAATTTAGACAACTTGTTTTTGTGTGCTTGTGTGTCTGGTGTCTAGGAAAGTGGTTCAGGGACAAGTGCCCGAAGGAAGGTGGGTTGGTCTGCTTACCTGGCTAATTTCAAATTGGTGTCTAAGGTAAGCAAAGAGGGACCTCCACCAACCTCACACTTACCTGGCCAGGTGCCAAGTTACTACAACCAAGATTGTCATTTTGACCTAACATTTGGTTTGGACTCTAGGTCTAGCTAGCTATAATCGGTTAGGCTTATTTGAGTGCATCGAGTTGTTTGCATGACTACTAGGACTGGAACACCATATCAAGTTCCCCAGGACCAACCTAATACAACCATGGATTCAAACCTTGAGAATCTCATGAGATCTATGACTGAGCAGCTTAGGCAGCTTAGCACTAGAGTCAATCAGAGGTTTGATCAGATGAATGGAAGAATAAGTTCGCTGGAGGAATTCCATGTGTCTCGACTTGACCCTACACCCGTTGGAGCTATCCCTCGGCATGACCTAGGATTCCAGCATCTAGAATTGACTCCTGACCCAATTCCTAGTCATTGAGCCCAGCATAGAGAAGTTACCCTTGAACCAATCCCTAGGTATCAAGCCCAACATAGAGAGGTCAGACCTGACCAAATTCCCAGGCATCGAGTCCTGCATAGAGGGGTTACCCCTGACCCTATTCCTAGGAGGCCATAGTATGATATAGTGATGCAGCACGAAAGCTCTGATACCAAAATGATGTAGAACAAAGAACAACGAAGCGTATGCGGAAGTAAAATTAAGATTAATTCTTTTTTTTTTATATATATATATTTCAGAAATTGGCTTCGACTCAAAGTAAAGCTAAACTACGTTGAAGGAAACTAGGTAAGGATTGAAAGCACAGTTTAGAAGAAACTAAATTATCAGAGTAGTTCAAAAGTAACGGATCGCTGGGGGTTGAGAAACTCCCAGACCTAGGGTTTCGCTCTGAACTTTCAACAGAACAGAAATAGAGAGGAGAGATGGTTTACTAACCAGACAGTGATCTTCTCAGGATTTTGGTGGAAGAACTCTCCCGAGCAGATTGTGGGATCCTCGGAGTCGGCTATCTTAGCAATGGATCCTCTAATACTGGTCTCGTGGTTTGGTCGGCTTCTTCTGGACTCAAGATCTGGGAAAGAAGAGGAACAAATGATGGAATTCAGAAACTCAAGAAAAGGTTTTACCAGGTTGAAGAACTTGAAAGCCGAAGTTGCTGAAATCAAATTCTCCTGGAGGCCGATCTGACTTCCTCTTAGAATTGTTGTAGATCTGTAGTATCTGGACTGGAGCTGGATGCTGGTGGTCGGCCTGGACTTGGAGATGGTGGTCGAGAGAAGGGAAATAGACTAGGGCTTGGTGGAAAGAGAAGGGTGAAGGCGGCTAGGGTTTGGGAGTGGAGTGGCTAACCTAGGGTCTGGGGTTTTGGAGATCTCTCACCTCCTCAAGGTTCCAGGGGAACCCGGATTTACTCCCTCACGGAGCTCAACACCTGGAAGCAAGTGCGGAAAAGAGAAAACACAAGTTTGCTCATAAAAAAACTTCTTTCATTCATTTGATTTTTTCAAACTTACATGGAGGTTTAATTTATAGGACATTACAAGATAGTAGGGTTTTACATCTTCCCATGTGGGACTAAAGGAGGGGATCTTCAAATTAGGATTGTAGGATCAATCCCTACTCATATGGCCGGCCAAATAATTCCAAAGATGATTGAGGCTTCAAAAAAGGAAAGTGGGTGGTGCCTCCTTGTCTTGACCTCCAAGAAAATTATTTTTTTCCTTCTATGCTTGGCCTTATCTGGAAGTGTTTGGGCGCCTCTTAACCTTGCCCTCCAAGAGAAAATTTGTTTTCTTTTATATCTGGCTTTAGTTGGAATGACTAGGGCGCCTCCTAACCTTGCTCTTCAAGAGAAATCTCCTTCCTTCCATGGCTCAACCCTTTTTGGATACCTCCTTTTCTTTCTCCCCAAGTTATGGCTCTTTCTAACTTTGTTTTGAGTATTTTTGGCAGGTAATGGGCGCCTCCTTGAAGTTCTCTCCAAGAGAATTTCTTCCCTTTCATAGTTTGGTTCTTTTGGGAATGTCTTGGGCCGCCCCCTTGATTTGTGGACCCCTGGTGGATTTCTCCTCAATTGGTGCATGAGAGAAGGGAGCTGCTATCTGTGGTGTGGGGACCAAAGCCTGCTGGATGGAGATGTGGCGCCCCCTGGACTCAGGCGTATGGCTGGGAGTGTGGCGCCCACTTGCTTGGCCTTGGGAGAAAATGTAACACCCCAGGTTGAAGCCCTAGTCCACTATTGAGTCAACATGACTCAACAAAATAAAAATGTAGGTAATATAGACTCAAGCTAAAATTGAGTTGATCAAGTCAACCCTTATTACAAGCCAAAAAACTATAATTCTTCGGGCAAGGTTAATCAGAGATCCAGATAGAGCTCTGAAGTCTTCTTCTGAGTCTGGTGCCCGCACCAATTCTCCCGGGGTGGGAGGAACTCGACCCTGTCGAGTATGGATCAAGTTGGCTCTGGTATCTCTCCAAGAGGTCTGGGTCCAATTCTTGTAATTCTTCTCGGGAGATCCAAGAGTCATCAGAATCTGGCCTTCCTTGCCAGCGGACCAGGTATCTTTGGTATCCTCGATTACGAGTAAAGATAACCTGATCATCCAGGATCTTTTCAATCTGCTCTTTCCTCACAGGCCAGTTTGTTGGTGGACACACAGGGTTGGGTTCACTCTCAAGAGCAGGATTAGGTTCAAAAGGCTCACTGGGAATCATAGCTGGCTCTCTATACTCTACTAGGTCTGTAATGTTGAAAGTGGAGCTAATGCCTAGTTCTGGAGGCAACTCGAGCACATAGGCATTGGATCCTACTCTCTTCACCACTCTAAATGGTCCTGCTCCTCTAGCATGTAACTTTCTAACGGTTCCAGGAGGAAACCGTTCAGGCCTTAACCTAATCATTACATAGTCTCCCTTATTAAAAGTTTTGACTCGCCTTTGAGAATCAGCCAACTTCTTATAAGTTTCATTACTTAAAGTTATTTTGGCATGAATTTCTTTATGCAAGTCCTTTACATGCTATGCAAGTGCATCAAGAGACTTGTGTGTGTGGGCTAATAGTGAAATCAGATCAAGTGGTGTGTCAGGCTTATATCCATGAACAATTTCAAAGGGACTCTAGCCTATAGACCTATTGATCGAAACATTGAATGCAATTTCAGCCCTGGACAAAATACAAATCCCAATTCCTGGTGCTCTCAAAATTTGAGACAATGTCCTAAACTCGACTGACGATGCATTCCTAAAGAATGGACTTTATTCAAAGGAACCCTAGGTCTAAACCTAACAAACTACGGCTCTCTAGGTTTGACCTTGGGTCGGAGGATGGCATGCAGAGCATGAAAACTTATCATGGGTGCCTAGTAGGTGCCATAAGGTCTTCCAGAAGTAGGTGGCAAACCTAATAGGTTCTAACACGTGGTTCACTCTAAAGACTTCGACAAAGTATACTTGGATGGTGTAAGAAGCATTGGAAGTCCTAGAGAAAGGGAGGAGATATGAGGCGGAGTCTCGAATTACCTGCTGACTAAAGGTGGTGACCTGAAGGTTTGAATGGTGATCTATGAGTATCAACTGGTCATCCTTACGAAAGGGAAAGTTTGCTACTCCTAGGAATGGATCAAGTGATGGTTCGGGGAGTAGCCTAGGACATGTGATTGCAACAGTTAAGGTTTGTTCTCTAAGCAAATAATGATCCACTTTCTCAAGAGATGGATTAGAGAATGATTCATGGAAGGGTCTATGGATGATGACCTCAAGACTTGAAATTTGATCTATGGGTGAGGAAAGGTATACTCTATAGAAGGGTAGCTCAGTCATGCGAAGAAAGGGGTCTGGGGCCATAAGGAGGACTTCTACAGGACTGGGTGAATCAATCCGCTCAAGAAAAGGATGTCCAACTGAGATTACGGGAGAGATCTTAGTGGCTGAGCATGGGACGAGGTCCAATTGTAAGAGGCTTGATTCAGTCATCCTAAGGAGAGGATCTACCATAGGGTAGGCAAACTTAAACAGTTTAGTGCAAAGATCTTCAATTGGTACTTGGGGAATGACTGTCATTAGAGGATACGAACTGATAGCTCGGGCTAACACTATGAGTTCTTCCTGGGGGTATTTGACTAAAGGAACTTGGTTCTCACAAATCTCTTGAATTTCTGAACTAGGTCCTACCACTTGGTTGCTCTCCAAGGTCTCCTCAGGTAAGGAACCAATAGTATCAATGTCACATTCTTCAAGTTCTTCCCCCTCATATTCATCAACTAGACTCAAGCCAGCATCATATACTTCCTCGATGCCATCTTCAATGGGTTTCGGGTCAGTGGTGATCGGGTCAACTGATTCTAGGCTTGTCATACCTAACCTTTCTTCCTCATTGGTAGGCTTGGGTTCTCCCTCATTAATGTCATCCTTAGGATTCTTACCACTTAGCTGTGCACAAGCCAGTCCTATGCATGGGCACTGACTAGATTTATGGCCTCTTTCTCTACAAAACAAACATTCTTGAGATATAGGAACCTGGGTCACACTGGGTTTCAAGCTAGTAGAGACCTTACTTGGGCATGGGTGTGGATCTAAATGGTTTGATCTAGAAGACAGGGGTTGTTGAGTGACTGGTCTTGAATATTGTAAGGACCTCTCATAGACACGATCCACACTATAGATATCATGGTTAGGCTTCCTAAGGTTATGCTCGGGATCATGGTATAAGGTCCTCCTAGGCTCCTGGCATGGGTGAGGTTGGGGTTTATTAAATTTTGGATCAGGGGTCCAATTTTGATGTCTATGTTTTTCAAGTACTTGGACTCGATCCCTAAATTGGGAAAAATCTTCATTCATGTCCTGACTCAATTTGGTCATACTTTCGGTAAGATTTCTAACCATGGCCTCTAAATCTGGTTGGGTTTGACTAGGTTGGTAGGGTACTCCATTCCGGGTAGACATGATGATGCAAGCAAGCACACAGAATGTGACTAGACTAAAGCGACTACTGGCTAACTAGACCTAGAGCCCAAACTAGATGCCCAATCAGAGTGGCAAGCTAGCCTGTAGTAACTCGGGACTCAGCCAGGCAGGTGTAAGGGGAGTGTTAGGTCCCTAATTGCCAATCCTAGACACCAATCAGAGATTGGCCAGGTAGGCGGACCAGCACACAAGCCCTTCAGGATAGAATCCCTGAACCACCATTCTAGACACTGAGCACAAAGCACACATAGAATAACTAGACAAACTGACTCAACATTAGCCTAGACCCGACTTGTTGGTGTCCCTAGCCCACTAGGGCAAATTAAGTCTAATAAATTTTAAAATTAGGCTTAGGATCGAATGAATGGGTGGTGGTTTTGGGCTAAGGAGAGGTTATCAACTCCTCCCCTTATCTTAGATGCTCAAATGCCCTTAAGTTGAATTAAGAGATGAACACTCAAAAATAAATGGATTGCAGAACACAAAAATAGAGTTGCAGTAATTTAATTCTCAGAAATCGCACGGAAACCAATAAATCATGGGAAAATTATGAAAAATATTTTCAATTATACTGGTTTCAGAAAAATAAAAACCACTAAGTTTGGAGTTATCTACAGTGAGAAATAATTCCTGAAACAGGGTAATTACGGGCTGAAAATAGAGTACTTCCCCGTTTACAATTCCTACTACGAAGTTATAATCCAACGGATCCCCTACATGCCTTAGGAACACCCCGTTGAATGGGAAGAGGAGGTTTGCACCTCGCTTCGTTCCTAGGACCGGACGTCCTGGGGAGTCTACTTCGAGCAGACAAAGTAAAAAGAGAGAGACTCAAACAAGCAATCAAACAGAAATCCTAGACAGGGCTCTGATACCAAAAATGATGCAGCACGAAAGCTCTGATACCAAAATGATGCAGAACAAAGAACAAAGAAGCGTATGCGGAAGTAAAATTAAGATTAATTCTTTTTTTTTTTTATATATATTTCAGAAATTGGCTTCGACTCAAAGTAAAGCTAAACTACGTTGAAGGAAACTAGGTAAGGATTGAAAGCACAGTTTAGAATAAACTAAATTATCAGAGTAGTTCAAAAGTAACGGATCGCTGGGGGTTGAGAAACTCCCAGACCTAGGGTTTCGCTCTGAACTTTCAACAGAACAGAAATAGAGAGGAGAGATGGTTTACTAACCAGACAGTGATCTTCTCAGGATTTTGGTGGAAGAACTCTCTCGAGCAGATTGTGGGATCCTCGGAGTCGGCTATCTTCGCAATGGATCCTCTAATACTGGTCTCGTGGTTTGGTCGGCTTCTTCTGGACTCAAGATCTGGGAAAGAAGAGGAACAAATGATGGAATTCAGAAACTCAAGAAAAGGTTTTACCAGGTTGAAGAACTTGAAAGCCGAAGTTGCTGAAATCGAATTCTGCTGGAGGCCGATCTGACTACCTCTTAGAATTGTTGTAGATCTGCAGTATCTGGACTGGAGCTGGATGCTGGTGGTCGGCCTGGACTTGGAGATGGTGGCCGAGAGAAGGGAAATAGACTAGGGCTTGGTGGAAAGAGAAGGGTGAAGGCGGCTAGGGTTTGGGAGTGGAGTGGCTAACCTAGGGTTTGGGGTTTTGGAGATCTCTCACCTCCTCAAGGTTCCAGGGGAACCCGGATTTACTCCCTCACGGAGCTCAACACCTGGAAGCAAGTGCGGAAAATAGAAAACACAAGTTTGCTTATAAAAAAATTTCTTTCATTCATCTGATTTTTTTCAAACTTACATGGAGGTTTAATTTATAGGACATTACAAGATAGTAGGGTTTTACATCTTCCCATGTGGGACTAAAGGAGGGGATCTTCAAATTAGGATTGTAGGATCAATCCCTACTCATATGGCCGGCCAAATAATTCCAAAGATGATTGAGGCTTCAAAAAAGGAAAGTGGGTGGTGCCTCCTTGTCTTGACCTCCAAGAAAATTATTTTTTTCCTTCTATGCTTGGCCTTATCTGGAAGTGTTTGGGCGCCTCTTAACCTTGCCCTCCAAGAGAAAATTTGTTTCCTTTTATATCTGGCTTTAGTTGGAATGACTAGGGTGCCTCCTAACCTTGCTCTTCAAGAGAAATCTCCTTCCTTCCATGGCTCAACCCTTTTTGGATACCTCCTTTTCTTTCTCCCCAAGTTATGGCTCTTTCTAACTTTGTTTTGAGTATTTTTGGCAGGTAATGGGCGCCTCCTTGAAGTTCTCTCCAAGAGAATTTCTTCCCTTTCATAGTTTGGTTCTTTTGGGAATGTCTTGGGCCGCCCCCTTGATTTGTGGACCCCTGGTGGATTTCTTCTCAATTGGCGCATGAGAGAAGGGAGCTGCTATCTGTGGTGTGGGGACCAAAGCCTGCTGGATGGAGATGTGGCGCCCCCTGGACTTAGGCGTATGGCTGGGAGTGTGGCGCCCACTTGCTTGGCCTTGGGAGAAAATGTAACACCCCAGGTTGAAGCCCTAGTCCACTATTGAGTCAACATGACTCAACAAAATAAAAATGTAGGTAATATAGACTCAAGCTAAAATTGAGTTGATCAAGTCAACCCTTATTACAAGCCAAAAAACTCTAATTCTTCGGGCAAGGTTAATCAGAGATCCAGATAGAGCTCTGAAGTCTTCTTCTGAGTCTGGTGCCCGCACCATATAGATGATTAGGAAGAGTGAGCCCTCAGGAGTTTTAGATTTGATGCATCCATATTTGACAGTACCTTAGATCCTAAAATTTATTCCAATTGGAAAAGTGTCATGGAACAGTATTTTGAATAGTATCCTATGTTGGAAGAGCGCAAGGTCAAATTTGCTAAGTTTAGATAGTCTGACAAGCACGACTATATTGGAATACCGTGGAGAGACTAGAGCGACAGAGGGAAAACCAACCTATAGATACGTGGTAGGAGATGAAATACAGATTAAGGGCTAAATACCTACCTTTGTCTTATAAACAGAGGTTTTTAGATCAAAGGCAGAGGTTGACCCAAGGAAATCGAACTGTGTCCGAATACATCACTCTTTTTGATGAATATGCTATGCGGTGTGGTGAGCCCAAGTCTGAATCGGTTACTTTATCTAGGTTCAGAGCAGGCCTAAATGATGACATAAGTAGGGAACTATTTCTAAGAGAGGTACATGACTTAGAATATGCCTGCCAGATTACTTTGGATTCTGAAAGGTTTCAGAGGAGACCTGTTACCTATCGACCTGACTCGACTAGGTTTAATGCTTTTGGAAATAGGCCAGATCAGAACCAAGTTCCTGCCAATTGATCTAGACCCAATCCCCAGCCTATTCATAAGGATGATAAAGGGAAAGCCCCTATGGTTCAGAAGGATAGGAACCATACCACACTATGTTTTAGGTGTAACCAGACTGGTCATTTTGCCGCTCAATGTCCATCACGAGCCTTACACATAGGGGGACCTGAATTGGAGGAACCTGAAACTAAGGAGTCTTGTGATGAAGAGGTTTATGAGGCTGGAACTGAACTAATAGATGAGTACATGGAGGAGGAAGAAATCATTGGTATGGATCAACTAGGAGTGGTTAGATGTATCCTGACTCAAGCTAAAAAGAATGAGGATTGGCATAGGACCAACATCCTACAGACCTCTATTAGAATAGGGGATAAGGTATGTAAAGTCATTATTGATAGTGGGAGTTGTGTTAACGCAATTTTTACTAATGTTGTTAAAAGCTTAAACTTACCAACTATCTCCAAACCCCTATAAGGTATCCTAGATCGATGCAACTAGCATTCCCATTAGGTTTTGATGTAAGGTTACAATTCAGATACAATCTTACCAAGAAGAAGTTTGATGCGATGTCCTCCAAATGGGAGTCAATAGTATCATCCTAGGTAGACCTTGGTTGTTTGATCACGATGCTACCTTATTTGGACAATCAAACTCGTGTGCTTTTCACCATCTAGGAAAGAAGATAGTGATTTGTGAGGCTCCACCCAAGGACCATGTTAAGAGAGGGTCAAGTTGCTTAAAGGAAAAGAGCCTAATCTAAACTTGATCTCTACAAAGGAGCTAGAACGAGAAATAGTTGGAGGGTCACCAGTTTGCGTTTTGGTTACCAAGGAAGCTTTGGATCAACCCAAATTAGAACATCCTAAGGAGGTCCTAGACTTATTAAAAGAATTCAAGGATGTTTTCCCTGAAGATTTACCATATCAGTTACCCCCATTAAGAGATATTCAGCATGCAGTTGATTTGGTACTGGGAGCCACCTTACCAAACCTTCCCCACTATAGGATGAACCCTACATAACACCAGGAGCTACAAAGACAAGTAGGTGATCTGATTAAAAAGGGATTTATTAAGGAAAGTTTGAGTCCTTGTGCTGTCCCAGCACTTTTGACTTCTAAGAAGGATGGTAGTTGGAGAATGTGCATGGATAGTCGAGCCATCAATAGGATTACTATAAAATATCGATTTCCTATACCCCGACTCGATGACATGTTAGATATGATGACTGGATCTACCATCTTTTCTAAGATAGATCTAAAAAGTGGTTACCATCAGGTGGGAATTAGACTCGGGGATGAGTGGAAGATGGATTTCAAAACTAAAGATGGCTTGTATGAATTGTTAGTAAATGCCCTTCAGATTATCAAACACTCCAAGTATGTTTATGAGGATTATGACTCAGGTGCTAAGGCCCTTTATTGGAAATATCATGGTCGTCTATTTTGATGATATTTTCATATACAGTAAGACTAGGGAAAATCACTTAGACTATCTCCATCAGGTTTGTCAGACCCTTAGGAAAGAAGTCTTGTGTGCTAACCTAAAGAAGTGTTGCTTTATGTCAACTAGGATTATCTTCTTAGGTTTTGTAGTGACACTAGAAGGAGACTGCTGACCCTGAGAAAGTAAAATCTATAGTTGAGTGGCCCATAACTAAGAAGGTTCATGATGTCCGTAGTTTCCATGGGTTAGCTACTTTCTATAGAAGGTTTATTAGAGGGTTTAACATGATCGTTTCTCTGATTACTGACTGTATTAGGAGGGGAGAATTTGAATGGACTAGAGATGCCAACAAAGCCTTCCTAGAAATAAAAGACAAGATGACTAAGGCCCCAATTTTGAGATTACCTGATTTTACCAAGGTCTTTGAGGTCACCTATGATGCATTAGGTGTAGGAATAGGAGTGTTAAGTCAAGAAAATCATCTTATTGCCTTTTTTAGTGAAAAACTGAATGATGCTAAATTGAAATATTCCATGTATGATAAAGAGCTGTATGCGATAGTCTAAGCCCTTAGGTATTGGAGACATTACTTTCTGTCGCAAGAGTTTGTTCTCCATTCTGATCATGAAGCACTTCGTTTCCTGAATTCTCAGAAGAAATTAAATCCAAGGCATGGGAAATGGATAGAGTTTATACAAGCTTATACTTTTGTCCTAAACACCTTGCTGGAAGTGAGAATAAGGTTGCCGATGCACTTAGTAGAAGAAACATGTTGTTGAACTGTGTAAGTACTAAAGTGGTCGGCTTTGAGCGATTGAAGGAAGAATATGAGTTCTGTCCAGATTTCGGGAAAATCTATGAGGCAGTTAAGCTAGGATCATCCAGTAAATTTAGCTAGTACACTTTAAGAGATGGTAACCTGTTTAAAGAAAATAGGTTGTGTGTCCCGAGAACATCACTTAGAGACTTTCTTATCTAGGAAATACATGCTAGAGGATTAGCAGGATACTTTGGACGTAATAAGACTATCCTTGCTATAGAGGAACAATTTTTTTTGGCCTAGTCTTAAGAAAAATGTTTCCCAAGTGGTAGCCCAATGTAGGACTTGTGTTGTGGCTAAGCAACAGAAGTAGAATACTGCATTATATACCCCACTCCCTATTTCAGACTGCCCATGGCAAGACTTAAGTATGGACTTTGTCTTAGGATTACTTAAAACCCCTAGGAGACATGATTCTATCTTTGTGGTAGTAGATAGGTTTTCTAAGATGGTCCATTTTATCCCGTGTTTCCAAACTTATGACGCGTCTAGAGTGGCTAAAGTATTCATGAATGAAGTGGTTAGGTTACATGACCTGTCTAAAACCATCGTGTCAGACCGAGATGTTAAGTTCACTAGCTACTTTTGAAAAACCTTATGGCATATGCTAGGAACCAAATTGACATATTCTACTGCCTACCACCCCCAGACTAATGGTCAAACTGAGGTAGTAAATTGAAGTCTAGGGAACCTATTGAGGAGTCTAGTGGGAGGGAGTACTGCTAATTGGGATCTATTATTGCTTAGAGTCGAGTTTGCCTATAACAATTCGGTCAATAGATCTACTGGGAAAAGTCAGTTCGAAATTGTTCATGGATACAAACCTAGGAAGCCATTAGATTTGGTTCCTTTACCTATTAATGCATGCATATATGAGTCTGTTGAGTCATTTGAACAACACATAAAGAACTTGCATCATGAAATCATTAAAAAAATTAAAGAGAGCAATGACTTATATGAACAAATGACTGATTCAAACAAAAGGTTTAAAGAATTTAAAGTAGGGGACCAAGTTATGATTAGGCTTAGACCTGAGCGATTTCCTTCTGGAATGATCAAGAAATTACATGCTCGAAGTGCAGGACCTTTCAAAATAATTCGTAAGTTTGGACCTAATGCTTATGAGATTGAGTTACCACTAGATTGAGGTATAATTCCAACTTTCTGTTGGAGTTCCGGTGCAACGCAGCGGAAGTGTGATTTCAAAAATGAAACTAAATTCACACCAAAACCCTAAAAACAAGAACTCCTTAAATAAGACTAGATCATATGACAAACATATCTATGTAAATTAGGATTAGGGTACCAACCTGTAATCGCTAATTCCAATAAAATTTGATGTTGAAGAGGCTAATTGATTTCACCAGGCGTCCAAGTGTCCGCCCTCCGATGGTGATCCACACAGAGCAATGATCAAGAAAACTCTATCTTCTTTTCAATGGTTCCTTCTATTGAATTCTTCTTCCTAGAACTCAATTGCTTGGACTATGGCTTGAATTCCTCCACACAAGAGCTTGCGTCCCTTTCCTTGACCTCTTCTCCTCCTTCCATTAAGACCTTGGCCCTTTAGACACCCTTGTCTTGAAGAAAAGACCTTGTCCTAAGAGGACAAAGGCTTGTCTTAAGTTGGAGGAGAAATTAAGACAATGATGTCTTAATGTAAGAAAGAAAAAAACAAATCAGAACTCCTTTCTTTCCTTTACCATCGGAGACTTTTACTCTTATTCTTGTTCAGTAGCAGAGTTTCAACAGAGGTGTACTCTGTAAAGGAAACAGTGCAAGAGCAAGAAAAGAATAAAAGAGTCTTCAGGAGAGGAAGTAGGAATAAAAGAAAAACACATAACCCGAGTTCAGATCTTTCCTGCCCCTTAAATAGTTTTCAGAGAGGCGCCTTCAAAACTCTCCGTAAACTCCTTTTCACGCCCTTCTCAATTTCTCACGCCCCATCCTCCCATCTCACGGCCTTCCAGATTAAATCCCATGGCTTTTCTTAAAGGAAAAACCATGGTGTTTTAAAAGGAAAGGGGTCGCGATTTTTCATCTCCGAAGAGATGTTATTTCGCGCGCCCGGGAGGAAACAGCGACTTTTGTCTTTCTTAGAAGACTTCCAGCCATTGGATTCCTATCCAAGGGGGGGTATGTGAGGCGCTAATTTTAAGAAAAGAAGGCCACCCCATCTTAATTCATCGGAGAATTAAGCGGGGCGTGCCAAGAGTCCATGCACCATGGACTCTTCCAAATGGCGCGCCAAGAGTCCATAAGCACATGGACTCTTGGCTTTTGGCATGGAAATGAAAGGTGGCGGGTGGGGAGGCTAGCCTAGTTACATGGCTAGCCAATAGGGTTAGCCATAGTCCCTATTTTCACAATTAAGGTCGAATTAGGTCTAATTAGAACCTAATTTGAACCAATCCGGAACCCTAATTCGAATCCGATTCGAATAAAAGCTAGGGTTTGCAACACCTGCTAGAGTGTTATCCTGCAAAGATGATTTAATCACAAATTAAACTCTTGATCAATCCTCTTAAGTGTGTGACCCATTGGGTTCCACATCTAGCCAGTAGTGGGTTCGAATACAAGTTGATCTAATTTGATTAGAACTCCTTCTAATCGATTTAGGTCAAACCGGGCTTACCCGATTTGATCAATTAGGACTCTTCCTAATAAGTGATCTTTGAATTTGATCAACCCACAAGACAAGATTGACATCTAGCACCGTGTCATGTCTACCCGGAAGATATGGAAATTCTGGTGAAATACCAAAATTACCCTTCAGTAGAGAGTTACCGTATAATTAAATCTTTCGATCAGCCTGCACCCAAAATATAACTATGGATATGGATATATGTCAAATCCAATATTATATTTATTTCTAGACCAATCTTATATTGATGATTCAATTATCTTGATATTAGAAACCATCTCTAATATCTTTACTTTGATCAAAGATTCCCTGAATCATCATCCGATTGTTAACTAGCTGGATGCAATCTCCTCTTACCAAGAGTGATCGATTCCTTGTTGACCTACTCATTACCTTCATATCCAATTCACCATTCCCAGTATCAATCCTGTGCATGACTCAGTGTCATGATTAGGATTGAACCAAAGCATGGGTTCATATACATAAGGTACTTATGGCAGTCTCAGGTCAAAGGATTACTTGTACCACTCTCACTATGAGAACCTTCTATTGACATGTAGCTAAGAATCCATTAGATGTTCTAAAGTTGGATCATATCAGTGAACTCATTCTCCAATGAGCACCCACATCCCAGTATTAGTGTCATACACAAGTGACTGTGAGAGCAGTCACCCTTTCCAGTATACATGGGATGTGCTAGTCTTATCGGAAAACCTTGATCCCCTACTCAGGGTTCCTTTGACTAGGACTACTTTAGATTAAGGTTTTAAGATTTTAGGTCTCACTGGTATGATCTCATCATAACCCTAAAATCATAGCCCTAATCTATGGGGTTCATCATATAAAACATAGCGTATGATAAAAAATAATGCCTTTATTTAGAATATTGTCAATTACAATGGTTTGGGAGATACAACATAGATTGGCTTGTAGGGCATATCCCTTTCACTTTCTACATATCAGTCTTGTAGAGTATAGGGAGTTGATACTGCTACCTAGTAAGCCGTTTAAGCCAGACCCCATTCTTGAGAGTGAGCCTATCCTTAACTATCCACTGGCCAAACCCTCAAATCGGTGAGACAGGGTTGAATGAATTCTGGACGACAAAATGATTATTACTCGGAACAAGGACTACTAGTGATACTTGGTTCAATGGCAAGGACATCCTGACTTCGATGATTCTTGGATAACTCGAGAAGATCTACAAAAGATTGATCTAGATTTGCTCGAGAGGTAATTGAGCAGAGCTAACCCTTACTCGAGAGGGTCGAGTTCCTCCCACATGGGAAGAATTGGTGGGGGCACTAGAGCAAGAAAAAAGCACCCATGACACCTTATCTCTATTATTAAGTTGTAATTGGTCCAATTGGATCTCAACTGGATCTAAATTGTTGTTTGGGTCTAGTAATTAGTCTTTGGATCCATTTTGGGTTTAATGGGACCTGAGTTATTTTTGTATGGAGTTGACTGAGTCTACATCACATGAAGGAAGCAAAGAGGGGACCACATCTACATTTATTTGGTTGGAAGCTCCATGCAAATTCTTCCTCCAAGAAAACCTTTCACACCAAACAAGGAGTTTAAAAATTGGTGGAAGGAGCTTTGAAGATAGCAATTAAGGAGCTTTAAAAGGTGGAGGGAGTTTCTTGAAGAAAGCTTTTTGAAGGCATTTAAGAGAATTAAATGACACAAGTTTTAAAGGTATTTAAGAGAATTAAATGGCACAAGTTTTGAAGGCATTTAAGAGAGTTGGTTAAAGTCTTTTTGCCTTTCAAAAAATTCTCTTCCCTTCCAATGAATTCTCTCTTGGAGGTGTTTTAGGTGGGCTCCACTCCCACTTAAATGCAGCAATTTAACTTCAATCGGCCAAGGAAAGAAAAGGGTGGAAGATCAAGTTAAGATAACTATCTTTATGAAGCATTGGCACTTATTCCAAAACCTTAATTGTAATTCCCTCTTCTTTTATTTTGAATTTGAATTTCAACCCATCTTTCTACTTGTAATGAGGCTATAAATAGAGCCCAAAACCCTTCTTTGTAAGCATGATATTTTGAGTAATGAAAAGACAAAGTGCTTTTGCATTTTCTCCAATTCATCCATAGCTAGTTTGCTTGAAGATGCTAGGTGACATGCCTAGAACAATTTGGGTGCGACGTCCATGTTTCCAATTCGTCCATAGCTAGCTTGCTTGAAGGTGCTAGGTGAGATGCCTAGAACAACTTGGATGCGACATCCAAGTTTCGTAGGGTATGATGCTCTACTTATCGGTTCTGGTTCTAGAAGGTGCTAGGTGAGAAGCCTAGAACAACTTGGGTACGACATCCAAGTTTCATAGGGTGTGACGATCTGTACATATCAGTTTCGGTTCTTCCACCAAATTTTCCATTTGAAGACTCGTTAAGGTCTACATCCAATTATTTGAAGAGATTTCTGAAGCAAGTCAAAGAAGAACACCTCGAGAACATAATCAACCTTGACGCCAACCTTCTTCCCTCCTTTAACTCTATTCTTCTGAGTTTTTGGTATTCTTAGCACTTTTCTAGTATTAACTCTAATATTTTTGTAGATACTTTTAAGAACCAACTCTAAAGATTAGAGCCCTTGCTTTGGTACTGGTGTGATTGGAGTCCAGATGTCAGATCGGTCGATTTTTGAGTCAGGTTCGTTAACTCTAGAGTGTTGCGATCTAGATCTTCAACCAAGGAAATTTCAAAGCGTATTGGTAAATCTAAACCCCTTCCCTTCATTTAGATCTGAAACTCGAAAGTAAGTAACCTAATCTAGGGTGGTTTCTCAATCACCGCGATCCTCCCTTATAGTTATTTAACAAGATCTGCATGCGGGTAGGTAATTTCGATAACTAGTTGTCAGTTTATTTTTTTTAGGTCTTCCTATTTGTTTTGGTGTTAAGATATTAGTTATTGCTCTCAAAATACTAAATATATATATATATCAAGATAATCATGGCACATCACTCATCACCATCCCGTCCCGCATCAGTCCAGGCTCATCTTTTCCCTGGACAAAAAGTTCTCCAAAAGCTATGCTGAGCTCCTATCAAGAGCTCAGAAATATGCTGATGCTGAAGAGAAAATGGCAAATCGATGACTGATCGAAGGGAAGCCCCCTTCAAAGAAGAAAAATAATAGGGGACAAGGCCCCCTTACTTCCAATAACAACAACAACAACAATAGATACACTGACCGATGATGGAGTCCCAGGCCTAAAACATCGGATGGGAGATTAGACTCCTACACCCCCCTCAACCTCCCTCGAAAAAGATCCTCTTGGAGATAGAGAAAGAAGGCTATCTCCAATGGCCATGTCCCATGAAGGCATCCTCCGGCATCCTCTTCTACAAGGAATAGGAACAAATACTGCCGATTCCACTGGGACTACGGCCATAATACTGAAGAATGTATTCAATTGAGAGATGCTATAGAAGATCTTATCAAGAGAGGATACCTGGGGTGATACATTGGATGCCAAAGACCTCGGTCAGAAGCTTAAGTTCCCCACCGGCTCTTGAGGAGGCTGAACTGCCGAACCAAAGGCCCACCAACAAAGCCATGGGGATGATACATCGACCTACCAACTGGTGGAGAGACAAAGATGATGCCCCGAAGCAGATCAAGGACAACAACGCTATCCTATTCTCTAACGATGACCTCGCGGGAGTTCGGCTCTCGCATGACAATTCTATTGTAATTTTGGTCATTGTGGCCAATTATAATATAAAATGAATCCTGGTTAATAATGGAAGTTCGACCGATATCTTGATCTATGATGCATTCTCTCGGATGTGTTTGCCTAAAAATAAATTATGAAGATCTCCTATACTGCTTACTAGCTTCGGAGGCAATCAAGTCGACACCGAGAAAGAAATAGTACTACCTGTGACCCTCGGTACCTTGCCTCGAAAGAAGACATTGTCAATCAATTTCATGATGGTCCGAATCCCTTCGGCCTATAATATTATTTTGGGATGGCCCGTCGTGAAAAATTTCAGGCCATAATATCGACTTACTAACTCCTGGTGTATTTTCCCACTAGGAATGGCATCGGAGAAGCCAAAGGAGACCAGAGAATGGCATGACAATGCTTAATGATTCAGGATAAGCACTCTAATGATCCTATAACTTGGGATCAGTTAGATTCGAGAGACCCGACTGCAGATTTGGGTGAACCCATGGAAATAACTATTTTGGTGCCATTGACTGAAGAGGACCCCACCAGGGTCGTATAGATTGGGAGCATGCTTGTTGAGAAAACTAGAATGGAGCTGATCTATTTTCTCAGAAATAATGCTGATGTTTACACCTTGTCAGCTTCGGACATGCTAAGGATTCAAGCCGAAGTGATCATTCATTGACTAGAAGTTGCTCCTGAATATAAGCCGGTCTGGTAGAAGAAGAGGAGCTTTGCCCCTAAAAGATAGAAGACAATAGATGAAGAAGTAAGCAAGCTCCTCAAGGTAGGATTCATTCGAGAAGCCCATTATCCCGAGTGGTTGGCCAATGTGGTAATGGTAAAGAAAGATAACGTCAAGTGGAGGATCTGCATCGACTATATGGACCTCAATAAAGCTTGCCCAAAAGATAGCTTTCCTCTCCCAAAGATTGACCAATTGGTCGATGCCACTGCTAGGCACCAACTACTAAGCATTATGGATGATTTCTCTGGATACAATTAGATCCGAATGGATCCCCAGGATGAGGAGAAGATGGCCTTCATCATCGACAAAGGTCTGTATTGCTACAAAATGATGCCATTTAGGCTCAAGAATGTCGGGGCGACATTTCAAAGATTAATCAACAAGGTGTTTAAGGAGCAATTGGGGAGAAACATTGAGGCCTATGTTGATGACATGATCATCAAAAGCCTCCTTAAAAAAGATCACATCAAGGACCTGGAAAAATTATTTAGTGCCCTGCGATATCATCGCATGAAGCTAAATCTGACGAAGTGCACCTTTGGAGTCACTTCTGTTAAGTTTTTGGATTTTCTCATTACCAAGCGAGAGATTGAAGCAAACCCTGAGAAAATTCAGGCTCTCAAAGACATGAGGCATCCATCCTGCAAGAAGGAAGTGCAACAGCTAATAGGAAGGATTGCTTCCTTAAGCAGGTTCATCTCTTAGTTAGCTAAGAAATGCCTCCCCTTTTGTAAGGTACTTCGACAGTCTCGGGGCTTTGAATGGACTGAAGACTGTCGTACTACTTTTGAAGAGCTAAAGAAGTACTTAAAGACCCCACCTCTACTCTTTAAACCTCAGGAGGGGAAATACTTTACTTATACCATTCCGCTTCGGATGAAGCAGTTAGTTCGGTCCTCATCTGAAGAGAAGAAGATGGCTCCCACAAGTCGATCTACTACATCAGCAAAGTCCTGCACGATGCTAAAACAAGGTATTCGAAAATGCAAAAGCTGATTTATTCTCTGATACTTGCGACAAAGCAACTATAGCCTTACTTTCATGCCCATGCCATTGTGGTGCTGACTGATCAGCCCCTCAAGGCCATTCTCCAATGCCCTGATACCTCAGGAAGGATAGCCAAATGGGCTATGAAGCTAAGCGAGTTCGATATTAGTTTCCAGCCTCGATCAGCTATGAAGGCCCAGGTGCTTTTAGATTTCTTGGCCAAATGTACCTGGAGGTCTGAAGACGAAGTTCCCCTTGCAGAAGAAGAAATATCAAAGGACACGGGATCTGTTTGGGTGCTCCATGTGGACAGAGCCTCCATCTCTGCTTGGTGTGGAGCCGGTCTCATATTGGCTGAACCCGATGAGCACATGGTGGAGTATGCACTCCAATTTTCCTTCCGTGCTTTGAATAACCAAGCCAAATACGATGCCCTACTTGCAGAACTTTGGATCGCCAAGAGTTTGGGAGTTCAGAGACTTCAGGCTTTTTTGGATTTCCTGTTGGTGGTAAACCAAGTTAAAGGAGAATATGAAGCCAGAGACCCACCATGGTATAGTACCTAGAAAATGTACAAGCCCTATCTTCTTAACTGAAATTCTTCGAAATTCTGCATGTCCCTTGATCAGAGAACTCTCGGGTGGATGCATTATCTAGACTTGCTACCATCACTTCGGAATCCCTTGGTCGCACCTTCGTTGAATACCTTGAGGCCCCAAGTATATCTGAAGAAACTATGGAGGTGCACCAAATTGAGACCGAACCAAGTTGGATGGATCCCATCATCATGTTCTTAAATAAGGGTGTATTACTAGAAGATAAAGCTGAGGCCAAAAAGATCCGCTGGATGGCATCCCAATATATCATCTTGGATGGGACTCTCTACAAAAGATCATTTTCTCAGCCTCTACTGAAATGTTTGGGACCATCAGATGCTGACTACGCCTTAAGGGAGGTCCATGAAGGGATATGTGGTGATCACCTAAGGGGCAGGTCACTGGCGTACAAAATAATACACCAGGGATACTATTGGCCCACCATTCAAAAGGATTCAGTTGACTTCATACAGAAATATGATCAATGCCAGAGGTATGCCAACATCCAGAGGTAACCAGTGAGTCATTTGACCCAGCTGACAGCACCCTGGCCCTTCACCTAGTGGAGCATGGACATCCTTAGCCCGTTCTCACTGGCATCCGGGCAGAGGAAGTTCCTCCTTATGGCAATCGATTATTTTATTAAATAGGTTGAAGCTGAACCATTGGCTCACATCATGGAGGGCAAAGTCAAAAACTTTGTCAGGAATTCCATTATATTCTGGTTCAAAATTCCACATACAATTATCACTGATAACGGGAGACAGTTCAATAATCCAAAGTTTAAAGACTTATGTGCTCGGTACCATGTGCAACATAGGCTGACTTCCGTCGCCCATCCACAATCCAATGGAGAAGCTGAAGTAACTAATCGGATCATTCTCCATGGTCTGAAGACAAAGTTGAATGCTGCTAAGGGACTTTGGGTCAAAGACCTGACCTCCATTCTTTGGGCATACAGAACAACCACGAGAATGGCTACCAATGAATCTCCATTCAACTTGGTGTATGGTATCGAAGCCATCCTCCCTATCGAAGTCTCCAGCCATCCTCCCTATCGAAGTCTCCCTCGAATCCCTAAGAATCAACAGATATGAAGAGCCTAAAAACTCCGATCGTAAAAGAGTTAACCTGGATCTACTTTTGAGTACCAGGCTCCAGGCTCAGATGAAAATGGTGATGTATCAACAAAAAGTTGCCAAATATTACAATTCTAGAGTAAAGGAGCAGATTTTCCGTATGGAAAACATGGTGCTGCGAAGAGCTGAAATATCCAGGCCGACTGAACAAGGCAACCTTTCTCCCAACTAGGAAGGACCGTACCAAGTTAAAGAAGTCATACATCTAGAAATATATCGACTCAAGTCTTTGGATTGTAAAATTCTATCCCGGCCATGGAATGTACAAAACCTTCGCAAGTACTATCAATAAACAGTCTCCCATAACCTTTTATGCAAATCTGTCCAATTGTAAATGGCTCGTTGCTCCAGCAGGATGACAACGGTTATAACTGCCCGATCGAAGAAATCGGTCAACGGTGCAAAGGAGAGTCTGATCCACTCACCTTATCGGTATGCCCGACAAGTGCAACGGACGGCTCAATCAGGCTACCAAAATGATTGAAAGTATAGGGACGATTTATGTAACCTACTCTACAGTAAATCTGAGAACGTGCCGGGGAGGGCCTAATCAGCCTACCATCATCAAAGAAGGCGCAGGGATGGTTTCTATAACTTACCCTACAGAAAATCCAAAGATGCACTGTGGTGGGCCTGAATAGCCTACCTTAATCATGACAAGGATGCATAGCGATGGCTTAAAAGCTTTGCCCTACGGCATATTCGAAAATGTGCTGAAGTGAGTCTACATCACTCATCCTGTCAATAGCAAACATCTGATGAGATGGCCCAACCGATCTCATCCCCTCTACAGATCCCTAATGGTTTTGAGAAATCTACACCCTCGACATATTACAAGGTCTACATTTGGTAGTACACTGAGATATGTTACTCACAGAAGAAGTATGAAGAAAGTTGGAATGCTTCATTTCATTTTTGAATTTTTACAAAAAAAAAAGAGAAAAGAGACAATTAGTGCAGATAACAGGAAAGTGCATTTAGAGACCACCTGCCAGCCCTTTCCCATGCCTGCGAGAGGTATTAAAGCCCTGAAAGGAGGATGGAGAGGCTCCGACGTTCCCTTCAGAGTCAGACTCTGACTCTTCTTCAAAATCGGTGTCAAATTTGTGACCAGGGAAGGGGATGAAAGGCCTGATGTTTTCCAAGCCCTTCAAATTGAAGTACTTGAAAGCTTTTTCCTGATGCTCTTGGAACCCTCGATGGTACGAATACACCATGGCCTTTGCAACTTCATCCTTGTAGGCGGAAGAAGCCATGAAGTCCGAGATGGCCTTGACCATCTTCTTCCTAGCCTCCTTCACCTTTGCAGCGGCTACCTCAACTCGATCCTTGGCCTCCACCAAGAGGGCCTCCATGACCCGGATCTTCCTCTCCAGGCGAGCACCTACGGGTCATCATCGTCGCCCCTCCGGGGAGCCTTAGAAGTAGGCTTACCCTCAGTTAGCATATTGGAGGCCCTCTTCATTGTCACCTTCTTAAGATCAGAGATGCTGAACTTCATTATGTTGGTATGCTGGGAAAAGGAGGGCAATTTCCAAAAAGGGAGTCTGAAATTTCGATGGCCCACCACAGGGAGAGACAGGGTCCTATTTAAAAGGATCCTACACCCACGAACAGCCACAGGGAAACATGCTCTACACCTTTTCCCAAATGCACCAAAGGGTGCCACATGTTGGAATGATGCCTTGAAACCCAGGTGGCCGCCTGGGAACGGTATGATCATCAATAACCGCTCTTGGGTATGGAGACCGTCGGTGCTTCGGATGCATAATGGTCTTCATTGTACGGTTATGGCATTAATGGCTTCCTCTCGAAAAGGGAGGATATGGCGGCACCCAGGATGCGCGAGGATGCGACCGTTCGAATATCAATACACTCAACACGGGCAACGAGAATCATGCTCAACATTTTTCAATCAATAGTTAACAGGAAAATGACACCTGTCTATCACTTCCATTCAAAGACAGAAAGAGTAATTATAGTGAGTAGCTGATGTCAGCCTGACCTAACCACGGTCAATCATAGGCAGCGGCGTTCCAATTTTACTTCGAAATTTGTCTTCGACGTCAACCATAAATTGAATAGTCTCCGTGATGTGGCATATTTATGGAAAATATGGCATGAGTGAAGAAAGCAACTAAGCTAATTAAACTCAAAAATATGTGGTCGGAATTCATTCATGGAGGAGTCATTTAAATGCATTGAAGAAGACTAAATTAGAAGGCCAAAATGCTTTGCAATGCAAATCTGGATTCAGTTAAGAAAATAAGGACCTACATGGCTAGAGAAACCATCTAATTAGGACTTTACCCTATTCAAAATTTCAGACCTCAAGAGGTAAGGATAGATTTTAGAGACCAATAATGAACTTTAAAGACCCTACACTAAACCTACTACAGGAACTCTCAAGACTGATGATTGAAAGATCAAACCAAACCACCCATTGGAAGTAGAGGCTCCTACTGCTGAGTTGAAGGCAAGGAGGACTTCATCCTGGACTAGATACTCCTTAGGATCCTGCAAGAACACCCATTAGTGTTGTGGAGAAGATGAAAGATAGCAAAGAGTAGAAATAATGAAAGGAAGGAAGTAAGGATTTGTTGAAGATCTAGGTGGAGTGTGGCTGGCTGCTCTTGAAGATGTGGGAGGCGTCCATGGGAGAAGAACTTTTGCTGGAATTTGAGAACTAAAACACTTTGTTAAGCCTCTCACTCAATCCCTCGTGGATGGCATTTGCAAACACAAATGGGAGAAAGAAAATTCTGGATTTCATTCATTCAAAAGCATCCTTTTGCAAAGAGATTAGGGGCCTATTTATAACTTTCTAAGCCCCATTTGAAATTCAAATTTTACATGAAAAGAGGTAGAAATGTAGTTACATATTTGAATTTTAAAATTCATGAAAAGGGGGCACCAAATCTAAAAATCTGCATGGGTGCCAAGTATCTAAATCTGAAAATCTTCATCAATGCATGCCAAGAGTCCAAATATGAAAATCTGCATGCATGGGTGCCAAGTGTCCAAATATGAAATTCTTCATGTATGGGTGCCAAGTGTCCAAATCTAAAAATCTTCATGTATGGGTTCCAAGTGTCCATTCTCTTGGATAAGGTGTTTGGTGAGGTGGCTTCAATCAAAGTTTCATTCCATCCAATGGCTCTTATTTCATGCACCCTTGATTTGAAGATTTACTTGATGTAGCTTTTGTTCAATGTATGGGTGCCAAGTGTCCATTCTCTTGGATAAGGTGTTTGGTGAGGTGGCTTCAATCAAAATTTCATTCCATCCAATGGCTCTTATTTCATGCCCCCTTGATTTGAAGATTTACTTGATGTAGCTTTGGTTCATCCCATGGTCTAATTATATGCTCCCTTGGTTGGACTTGACTCAAGCTCAAAAGAAAAATTACAACTCAATTTGGACTTGAGTACATTTGACTCTTACAACTCAATTGACCCAAGGCTTCAAGACCTAATACTTAGCAAGACTCAAACATAAAATTCATGATACAAGAAGACTTAACTAGACTCATGACTTGGACTAAAAACAAGTTAATAAGGTTAGAACTCAATTTGCAATCCATAAGGAATTGGTGTTGACTAAGTTTGATTGAAGTCTTGTTTTAACCTTGGTGCCTGCACCAATTCCCCCGAGGTAGAAAGAACTTAACTCTGTCAAGTAGGGATCTGTTTTACTTTGGTAGTACTCTAATAAGTCTAGATTGATTCTCTGTAGATTCTCTCGAGTAATCCATGAGTCTTCAGACTCAGGTCGACCTTGCCAACAAACTAAATAGCATTGGTAACCTTTATTCCGAGTGGTGATGGCTTGGTCATCCAGAATACGCTCAATCATATCTCGCCATTCTGGTAGAATTGTTGTTGGACACTCAGGAATGGATTCACTCTCAATAATTGGCTCAGGTTCAAATGGCTTGCTAGGTATCATTATTGGCTCCTTATACTCTACTAGGTCTGAAACATTGAAAGTCGAGCTGATACCTAAATCAGTTGGTAAGTCTAGCACATACGCATTAGATCCTATTTTCTTTATAACTTTAAACGGACCTACATTGCGAGCATGCAATTTTTTTAAGGTTCCTGGTGGGAACCACTCTGGTCTAAGCCTTATTATAACATAATCTCTTTCAGTGAATTATTTGACTCTTCTACGTGAATTTGCTATATGCCTATAAGTTTCTTTGCTTAGTTGGATCTTTTTGTTAATTTCTTTATGTATATCCCTAATATGCTATGCATATGACTCAGCTGATTTAGAAACTCATACTTGTGTGGCTAAAGGGATAAGATCTAAGGGCTTCCTAGGTTTGTAACCATGGACCACTTCAAATGGGCTCTTCCCAGTAGATCTATTGACTGAGCTGTTGTAAGCAAATTCAGCACGAGAGATTAAAAGATCCCAATTTCTCGTACTATCACCAACTAGACATTTAAGCAAATTTCCTAGACTCCGATTGACTACTTCAGTTTGGCCATCAATCTGAGGATGATAGGCAGTGGAGAATTTCAGTTTGGTTCCTAGCATATGCAAAAGGGTCTTCCAAAAATAGCTAGTGAACCTAACATCTCTATCAGATACAATGATTTTGGGTAAATCATGTAGTCTAACCACCTCGTCAAGAAAAAGTTTGGCCATTCTAGAAGCATCTAGGGTTCGAGAACATGGGATGAAGTGAGCCATCTTAGAAAATCGATCAACTATAACGAAGATGGAATCGTGTCTCCTAGAGGTCTTTGGGAGTCCTAGTACAAAGTCCATACTAAGATCCTGTCATGGACAATCAGGGACCGGTAAGGGAATGTACAGACCGGTGTTCTATCTTTGCTGTTTGGCAACAACACATGTTCAACATTGGGCTACAACTTAGGCCACATTCCTTTTGAGGCCAGGCCAAAAGAATTGGTCTTCTACTGCTATGATGGTCTTGTTTCTTCCAAAATGACCTGCTAGGCCTCCAGCATGAAATTCCTAGATCAAAAACTCTCTAATGAAAGTTCGGGGAGCACACAGTTGATTTTCTTTGAAAAGGAATCCATCTAAACGAGTATAGTCACTATGTACACTAGATGGTCCTTGTTGGAGGGATTGGTAGATTTCACTAAAGTCTAGACACTTAGGGTATTCCTCTTTTAGTCTATCAAACCCTACAACCTTGATGCTAACAGAGGTCAAAAACATGGATCGTCGGCTTAATGCATCTACAACCCTATTTTCAGTGCTAGCACGGTGCTTCAGAACAAAGGTGTAAGCCTGAATGAATTCTACCCATTTTCCATGCCTAGGATTCAGTTTCTTTTGGGAATTAAGGAATCGTAAGGCTTCATGATCGGAATAAAGAACAAATTCCTGCGATAGTAAATAGTGTCTCCAATACCTCAAAGCCTAAACTACCGTATAAAATTCTCTATCATATGTCGAGTATCTCGTCCTTGCTTCATTCAATTTCTCACTAAAGAATGCCACTAGATGACTCTTTTGACTCAAAACTCCTCCAATTCCTACTCCAGAGGCATCACAAGTAACCTAAAATACCTTTAAAAAATCAGGTAACCTCAAAATAGGTGCTTGTATCATTTTCTTCTTTATTTCTAGAAAGGCTCTATCGATAGATTTTGTCCATTCAAAGGTTCCCTTTCTAATGCAGTCAGTAATGGGTGCTACTATTGTGCTAAATCCTTTAATGAATCTCCTATAGAAGGTGGCTAAACCATGAAAACTATGGACATCATGGATGCTTTTGGGTACGGGCCACTCGACTATGGACTTGACCTTTTCAGGGTCGGCAGACACCCCTTCAGTGGTGACAACAAATCTTAGAAAGATAACTCTATGGGTCATGAATTCACATTTCTTGAGGTTGATATAGAGACTATCTTGTCTAAGGGCTTGGCAAACCTATTTCAGATGGTTCAAATGGTTTTCCTTAGTTTTACTAAAGATGAGAATGTCATCAAAGTAAACCACTACGAACTTCCCAATGAATGTCCTTAAAACCTGGGTCATGATTTTCAAGAAGGTACTAGGCGCATTGAATAAGCCGAAAGGCATCACTACCCACTCATACAAGCCATCTTTGGTTTTGAAGGCAGTTTTCCATTCATCCCCGAGCCTGATTCTTACTTGATGATAGCCACTCTTAAGATCAATTTTGAAGAAAATCTTTGCTCCGGCCATCATATCCAACATGTCGTCTAAACGGGGAATAGAAAAACGGTACTTAATGGTAATTTTATTTATGGCCCTGCTATCTACACACATTCTGATGCAGAACGAAAACTCTGATACCAAAATGATGCAAAACGAATATGTGGCATGCGGAAGCAAATTAAAATTAATATATTTTTTTTTATATATATTTTCAGAAGTCGGCTTTGACTCAAAAGAAAGATAAACTAATGTTGAAAGAAACTAAGAAATGACAGAAAGCACAATTAAAAAAAGTGGATTATCAGAGTAACTCAGAAGTAGGATCGCTAGGGATTGAGAAACCCCCAGACCTAGGGTTTACTCCTCTTTCAAGAAACAGACGAAGAGAGAAGAGAAGGTTTTATACCTGACTGTGATATCTCTCGTTGCTTCAATTGAAGGACACTCTCGAGAAGATTGTAGGATCCTTGGAGACGGGGTATCTTCGCAATGGATCCTCGGATTGTAGTCCTATGGCAAGGTTGGCCTTCTTCTCGAACTCAGGATCTGGAAGAAGAAGAACAAAAGAAGAACCAGAAACTCAAAGAAAGATACTGACCTGAGGACTTAATGAAGATTGTTGGATGTAGAAGTTCCGAAGATCTTGATACTGATCGGACTCTTCTTTGAACTTGCTCTGTAGTTGAAACAGTTGATCTGAACCTAGATGCTTGTAGCTGGCCTCTATGTGGAAGAGAGGGGCCATGGGATATAGATGGAAAATTAGGGTTTGGATGGTGATTGGAGGAAAGATGATGGGCGGCTAGGGTTTGGTGGTGGTGGAGTAGAGATGGGTGGACTAAGCTAGGGTTTTGGGGTTGGAGATCTCACACCTCCTCAAGGTTCCTAGGGAACCCAGATTTACTCCCTCACGGAGCTCAACACTTGAATACAAGTGCGGAAGAGAGAAACACAAATTTGCTCACAAAGAAATTGATTTCATTCATCATTATTATTCAAGAGTTACATAGAGTTGAATATATAGACATAACAAAGAAATAAAATTTCATACATTTCCCATGTGGGACTAAACTCCCTATCCTATACTTTTGGTAGGAAATATTCTCCCTCTTGGCCAACCAAAGAGTCCTACAAGGAGTGGGCGACCCTAAAAGTCATGAAAATCCTCTCAAAAGTTAGAATGACGGCGCCTCCTAAGTCTTCTCCTTGAATTTAGGGTTCTTCCTTCAATGGTTCAACTCTTTTGGACACCTCCTTTTCTTCCTCCCCAAGTCATGGCTCTTCCCAACTTTGCTTTGGTCTTTTTAGGCATGGATTGGGCGCCCCCTTGAAGTGCTCCCCAAGAAATGCCTCTTTCTTTCTTTAGCTTGGCCTTTTAAGGTATATATGGGGCGCCTCCTTGATTTTGGCTTCAAGAAAAATTCTTGCTCCCTTGGATGTGGGGACCAAGACACTGGGATGCAGATGTGGTGCCTCCTGGACTCTGGCATGTGGCTGGGAGTGTGGTGCCCACTTGCTTGGGTCTTGACTTGGCTAGAAAAAAAAAATGGCACCAACCTGGAGAAGACCTAGACCACTACTAGGACTTGTACTAAGTAAACATGACTCAACAAAATTTAAATTGCAGGAAAATACAGACTTAAGATTAAAATTGAGTTGACCAAGTCAACCCTT
Source organism: Areca catechu (assembly GCA_021397845.1). NCBI lineage: Eukaryota > Viridiplantae > Streptophyta > Magnoliopsida > Arecales > Arecaceae > Areca > Areca catechu. The sequence continues at coordinate 137,715,411 of CM038041.1, forward strand.
ATTACAAAACTAGAAAACCCTAATTCTTCGGGCAAGGTCAATCAGAGATCCAGATGGAGCCCTGAAGTCTTTTTCTGATTCTGGTGCCCGCACCACATTCTCCATGTGCCATCTTTCTTAGGGGTAAGAAGGGCTGGTACTGCACATGGGCTTAGGCTCTCTCAAATGAATCCCTTTTGGAGAAGCTCTCCAACTTGACGTTGTAACTCAAAGTGTTCTATAGGGTTCATTCTATAATGGGAGAGGTTCGGTAATGTCGATCCTGGGATCAAATCTATGGCATGTTGAATGTCTCTCAAGGGTGGAAGGTGATTAGGAAGGTCTTTAGGAAAGATGTCTTGAAACTCCTCTAAAAACCTTAACACTTCCTAGGATTTTTCCTTATGGGGTTGGTCTTGATTTTCCTTAGCTGCTAAAACCCAAATAGGTGAACCATTTCTAAGCTGTTGCTCCAATTCTTTAGCAGCGATGATGTTTATCGCCTGTTTCTTATCCCTCAAGTGACTTGATCCTCTCTTAACTTGGTCCTAAGGTTGTGAGGGATTGATTACAATCTTTCTCATTATGAGTGAAAGAACATGAATTAGAATGACCATAGAGTATAGTATCATGATCATACAACCATGGTCGGCCTAATATGATGCTACTAACTCCCATTGGAAGAACATCGCACTAAACCTTTTCTTGGTATGATTGGAACTGGATTGTGACATGGCACCTTGACTTAATGGGAATTATGGTTGAATCTATCCAGGATACCTTATATGGATTAGGATGGGGCAAAGTGGGTAATCCTAGGTTCTTGACCGTATTGGTTGATATGGCATTGATGCAGCTACCACTATCTAAGATGACCTTGCATACCTTCTCTCCTATCTTAATAAAGGTTTGTAAGATACTAGTCCTATGCTAATCTTCTTGCTCCTTGGTTTGGGTCAACATACATCTCACAACTCCTAGGGTTTCTGATGAGTCTATGATCTCTTCATCCCCTTCATACTCATCAGCTAAACTCACACCTACCTCATACACTTCTTCTTCCTCCTCATAGTTCTTTATGGATTCCGTAACCTCTTCTACTTCTCCTATGTGTAATGCTCTAGTGGGACATTGGTTTGCATAGTGACCTATCTTGTGGCACCTAAAACAATGAACATTTCCTTCTCTTCGAACCTCGGGACTTTTACCTTTATCTTCTCTTCGAACTAATGGAGTAGCATGACTGGGTCTACTGGTTGGACTTGGGTTTGAAATGGGCCTATTTCCAGGAGGATTAATCCTAGTGGGCTCAGGTCGGCGAAAAAAAGGTCTCCTCTAGAATCTTTCACAGTCTCTAGCAACTTGGTAGGCTTAGACTAGGTCATGAACTTCTCTCAAAAATAGTTCTCTTTGGATCTCCTCATGTAGTCCTGCTCTAAACCTAGACAAGGTTGCTACCTCAGACTCAACCATGTTGCATCTCATCACGAACTCATCAAACTTGGCAACATATTCAGACACTATTTTATTCTCTTGAGTTAATCGTTGCCATTGATCCAAGAGTCTCTATTCATAGGACATTGGTAAATACTTCTTCCTAAGTTTCACCTTCATAGCTCTCCAAGTGGCTATAGGTATGTCACCCCTCTATCGACTCATGCGCTCAACATTACCCCAATACAATCTGATGCGGGATGAAATTTAATGATGCAATCTTAGAGGAGATAGTATCAATTAAATGAGAAATTAAGTAAAGAAATGCTACTTTCCGTGTAAAAGAAATGAAACTATCATGAAGGGAGCTTGCATAAAAACTAAACCTGAATGAGAACTATTACAATATTAAAGAGAAATGGATCTTCGTGGTTAGGAAACTATACAGGATAGGGCCTAATTAATTTAACATTTCAGATCTGGAAAAACATTTAAAGAGGGGTAACCAGGCATTAACATCTCAAGGATTTGAAAAGTTACACTCAAGGTTGAAGCCTTTGGATGACAAGGAAATTTCTTCAGATATTGAGACTTCTTGTCTCTATTTCTTGCCTTGGAAGACCCCCTTCTTTGAAACCTGGACATCCCAAGGATCCTACACAAACCATATTTAAGCTTAGAAGGAGATTGAAAGGTAGAAACAATTGGAATGACCGACTCCCTTGTAATGGCTCTTCTTGCTCCTTGGACTTGGGAAAAAAGTGCTTGGATGGACTAGAAGGTTAGTTAATAGCTATTGGCATGGAAGAAGATCTCTTTTGAAGTAGTTAAGGGCTTTTCACCACTCCCTCTCGGAAGACATTGGATAACACCAAATGGAAGAAGAAACACTCTTTTTTTTCATTCAAAATTCATCATCATGTACAAGAGAGCTTGGAGTAGGTTTTATAAGCCTCCAAGGATTTTTAAATTTTGAATTACAAGGAGCTTTTCATGGGAGGTTCCTAGCTATAACGGTGGAATTCCAAATTACATGGAGATTTTATGGGAATAGCAAGCTAAAATGGTGGAAGAAAAATCTTCTTGCCCACTTCGAATTTGAATCTCTCTTAGTGATGTGGCATTTGATGAGGTGGCTTGCTGAGGTGTACTTCATATGGTTGGGATGTTGACATGGCATCCCACATGGCTTGTTGAAGTGGCACCCTTCTTGGATTAACTTGTTGAAATGGTTGAGTGCATTCCATCTTCAAATGAGCTTGCTTACATTTAACCAATTCCAACTCTCTCTTGGACCCAACTACTAAATTAACTAAATACAAGACTAATTTGATCCTAATTGGACTAAAAAAAAACTCAAATTGAAATGAACCCACTCTTATTACATGACTCAAATTCAATTAAAGAAGTAAACTAACTCTATTTACAAAACATGAAAGAATTAAAGCCATACTGAATTGGACTGAAGCCTCTTTCGAACTTTGGTGCCCACACAAGTTCTCCCAGGGTGGGAGGAACTTGACTCTGTCGAGTAAGGACTGATTTGACTTTGGTACCTTTTTAGCAGATCTGGTCGATTTGTTGCAGATCCTCTCGGGTGATCCAGGAATCCTCGGATTCGGGTCTTCCTCACCATCGAACCAGATAACTTGATAGCCCTTATTTCTGGTAGAAATTACCTAGTCATCCAAGATACTTTCAACCCTATCTCTCCATTCTGGCTGAAGTGCTAGTGGATACTCAGGTAAGATTTCTCTTTCAAAGGCTGGGTAAGGTTCAAAAGGCTCGGTAGGAATTAATGCCGGCTCTTTGTATTCTTTCAAATCAGAAATATTAAATGTGGAACTAATGCCATAATCTGATGGTAACTCTAACTTGTATGCATTAGGTCCGATTCTTTTTAATATTTTGAATGGTCCAGCTCCTCGGGCATACAGTTTCTTCATAGTTCCTGGTGAGAACCTTTCAGGTCTAAGTTTAACCATTACAGAATCCCCTACATTGAATTCTTTCATTCGTTTATGTGAATTGGCCATATGCTTATAGACTTCATTGCTCATTTGAATTTTTTTACTAATCTCCTTATGCAATTCTTTAATATGCTGTGCATATGACTTTGCAAACTCTGAGACTCATACTGACACTTGATAAACAGAAAAAATAGACTCACTATGTATTCCTATTGAGAGCAATTTTATTTGACTCTCTAGGTCCTAAACCTAATAGATTATTGATTCTTTAGGTTTGACCCTGGGTTGGTATGCACATGAAAAATTATCATGGACCCCTAGCAAATGCCATAAGGTCTTCCAAAGAAGGTCGCAAATGGGATGGGCTCTAACGGTTCATGCAACCTGGTGATCTCAATATAGTGTAACCTAATGGCTTTGGAAACATGTGTTGACTCAGGAATGGATAGGAAATAGGAATCAGAGTCTTGGGGTAATCTATAGAAAGCATGAAACATATCTTGGTTATTCATGATGTTCTTAAAATCTGGACATTGATCTGTGGGTGTCATAAGGTCAAATTGATGGATGGAGAATTTGGTCATTATAAGTGCAGATTTTTTATGAAAGGAAGACTTGGTTAGTTCCAGAAAAATGTTATCAACTGGGGTTAGAGGAATGAACTCTTTACAAGGGAATTGAATGAGATCTCGGGTTGAGGCTAAAGGAGTAGGCTCTTCTTGAGGGCATTGACTTATAGGAACCAGTCCTCACTAATTTCCTGTTGTTCTAATGTTTCAGGACTAGTTTCAACAATCTTATCTTCTACAAGGATTTCCTCTGGTAAGGTACTAGAGTTGTCCTTCTCAAAGTTTTCTCCTTCATATTCATCTACCAAACTCATGTCAGTCTCATATACTTCTATCATGGCTTCTAATTCTTCCTCCTTTAATTGTTCTTTGAGTATGGCTTCATTCTCATCAACTAATCTTGGGTCGGCCATACCTAATTCCTTTTCAATGTCATCCTTTTGGGTTGGAGGTGATACAGATGAGGGTTGATCAACAAAAGTCTGGTTCACACTAGGTGTTGGACCAATGGGGATATGATTCAAGCTGGCAGAGGTCGGATTTAGGTCCAAAGTACTTGATCTAGCATTCCTCAAGGACCTCTTATAGTTTTGGGCTACTCGGTAGGCTTGCACCAAACTATAGATATTATGTCTAAACAATTCTCTCCAAATATATACCCTCAAACCCTCTTCAAATCAGATTAGGATATCATATGGATCCATATTCACAATATAGCGCATTAGATGCTCGAATCTATCAATATAATTACTGACTGATCCATTACCTTGGGTCAACCTCTCTAAGTGGTCTAAAAGATTTTGTTGATAGGATATAGGGATATACCTTTCACGAAGCTTGCTCTTCATTCCTTTCCAGGTCCTAATGGGTTCGTGTCTCTCATATGCCACCCTTCCCTGAACATTGTTCCAATAAGACTCGGTTGGACCCCATAGATGCACTCAAGCAAACCTAACATTTCCATCCTCAGACATTTCATTTCACTTAAAATAATCATCCATATCTTCCTCCCAAGCAATGTAAACCTGAGCATCATGATTGCCTCAAAATGAGGGAGCTTCTATCCTAATGTTCCTAATAGGCCTTTCCTCTGATTCAACCAAGTACGGGTATAGGCTCCTAGGGCTAGACTCAGGGACAAGATCATGATCATAGGCTCTTAAATCAAGGGAATTGGGCCTAGAGGAGTTGAGTTTAGCATGGGCCTTGCGGGATTCTACCCGTGCCTCTGCTTGGGCCAACTTATTAGTCATGCTTTGGTTGGTCTGGGCCAATTGATCAGTCAAGTTTTGGTTAAGTCACGCCATTTGATCATTCAAAGTCTTCAACAAGGTCTCAAAATTTTGGTCCATGGTTGCACTCGATTAAGCTTGGGTTTGCTGGTAAGGTGCTCCTCATCTAGTTGCCATGCACACACGGACTCAAACTCAGACTAGGGGTTTGCTAGACCTAGAGCCCAAACCAAATGTTAAGTCAAATCGACAATCCGGGATGTAGTAACTTGGCACCTGGCTAGGTAAGTGTAAGGTTGGTGGAGGTTCCTCTTTGCTTGCCTTAGACACACTAATTTGAAATTGGTCAGGTAAGCAAACCAACCCACCTTCCTTCAGGCTCTTGTCCCTGAACTACTTTCCTAGATACCAGATACAAGCACACACAAACAGGTTGTCAAAGTTGGCTTGACACTTGATTCGACTCGACCTTGTGGGTGTCCCTAGCTCACTAAAGCAATTAAATGTCTACTTCGTTTTAATTAGGGTTGGGTTCATTATGCAAGTTGGTGATTTTTGGGCTAGGGACAAGTGATGAAATCTTGACCCTATGTCAATTTGATGCCCTTAACTTGTTTTACCATGAAATGAATGCAACAAGCATATGGATCCAAATTTCAGGTGCAGAAATCAGTGTGTTGCAGTTCTGATATGGGGCAGAAAAGTGATGTGTATCAATCTCATAAAAATTTGAAAAAATCAAAAAACACTCTTAACTTGCAGGGGATATACCATATGAAAGGAAATTTAAAGATAAAATCTATACAATGCTGAGCAGATACTAAAAGTTAGATAATGTAAAAAGAACAGAACAGAACAGCAAAAATTTCAGTAGTAGTGATGGAGTGCGGGAATTTTCATTTTTTTTGTGATTTTGTTTCAAAGATAAAATTTTTCATGCTGATAACTAACATAATATGGAGTAGGAAAAAAATTATTTCAATGAAAAATTAACTACTTTCATTTAGACTTTTATGCAAATCACAGTCAGCTTACTCAGAAATATAGCAAGCCAAATTTAAACAAACAAAGGTATTTGCATACCAAACTTCAACCTAATGATTCACATCCGGCCAGGGGCTCATTATTTTCATGGGTCATAATAGTGTATTGGTGTACACCCACTCAGGAGGCATGAATCTTAGATCTAGATTGGATTTACAAAGAAAACTATGTAGTAAGTATAAATGCTATGCATGCAGAAATTTCAGCAACCTACCTAAATGCAGAAATTCAAAATTAACCCTAACCTACCATGCTCTGATACCAATTTGATGCGGGACGAAATGTAATGATGCAATCTAAGAGGAGATAGTATCAATTAAATGAGAAATTAAGTAAAGCAAGGCTACTTTCCGTGTAAAAGAAATGAAACTATCATGAAGGGAGCTTGCATAGAAACTAAACCTGAATGAGAACTTTCACAATATTAAAGAGAAATGGATCTTCATGGTTAGGAAACCACATAGGATTTGGCCTAATTAATTTAACATTTTAGATCTGCAAAAATATTTAAAAAGAGGGGTAACCAAGCATTAACATCTCATGGATTTGAAAAGTTACACTCAAGGTTGAAGCATTTGGATGACAAGGTAATTTTTTTAGATATTGGAACTTCTTGTCTCTGTTTCTTGCCTTGGAAGACCCCCTTCTTTGAAACTTGGACATCCCGAGGATCCTACACAAACCATATTTGAGCTTAGAAGGAGATTGAAAGGTAGAAACAATTGGAATGATGGTTGAAGTTGAGAAGATGATGATTGGAGTAGAAGTAGCTTGGCCGACTCCCTTGGAATGGCTCTTCTTGCTCCTTGGACTTGGGAAGGGAGTGCTTGGATGGACTAGAAGGTTGGTTAATGGCTATTTGCATGGAAGAAGATCTCTCTTGATGTAGCAAAGGGCCTCTCACCCACTCCCTCTCAGAGGACATTGGATAACACCAAATGGAAGAAGAAACACTCTTTTTTTTCATTCAAAATTCATCATCATGTACTAGAGTGCTTGGAGTAGGTTTTATAAGCCTCCAAGGATTTTGAAATTTTGAATTACAAGGAGCTTTTCATGGGAGGTTCCTAGCTATAAGGGTGGAATTCCAAATTACATGGAGATTTTATGGGAATAGCTAGCTAAAATGGTGGAAGAAAAAACTTCTTGCCCACTTTGAATTTGAATCTCTCTTGGTGATGTGGCATTTGATGAGGTGGCTTGCTGAGGTGTACTTCATATGGTTGGGATGTTGACATGGCATCCCACATGGCTTGTTGAAGTGGCACCCTCCTTGGATTAACTTGTTGAAATGGTTGAGTGCATTACATCTTCAAATGAGCTTTCTTACATTTAACCAATTCTAACTCTCTCTTGGACCCAACTTCTAAATTAACTAAATACAAGACTAATTTGATCCTAATTGGACTAAAAAAAAACTCAAATTGAAATGAACCCACTCTAATTACTTGACTCAAATTCAATTAAAGAAGTAAACAAACTCTATTTACAAAACATGAAAGAATTAAAGCCATATTGAATTGGACTGAAGCCTCTTTCGAACTTTGGTGCCCGCACCACAATCTAGCCTGACAGACCAATCTATGTTTGGCAAACTTCAAATTCCTATCTTCCAACATTTTATACCAATCAAAATATTGGTCCATATCACCCTCCCAGTCTATATACACCTTAGGATTCAAGTTTCCATAAAATGTGGGTGCATCTAGACCAATATTTCTAAGGGCTCTCTCATCCTGGGCAACATAATCATGGTGAACTCTCCTTGGTTATGGGTTAGGAGTATACTCCAGGCATTGGACTCTAGGATGGACAGGTGGCAATCTGGGTAATTGTGGCTCAGTAGGGGCCAAACGGGCATCTTCAAGGGTTCCTATTCTCTCTTCCATTCGATCAAACCTAGTGTTCAATTGCTTTAACTGCTCAGTCATAGTTCTCATCAGGGTTTCTAGATTTGGGTCCATGGAAGAACTAGGATGGTCAAGTGAATGCTGATAGGGAGTTCTTGATCTAGTTATCATGCACCCACAGACTCAAACTCGGGCTAGGGGTTTGCTAGACCTGGAGTCCAAACCAAATAGGTCAAGATGATAATCTTGGTTGTAGTAACTTGGCACCTGGCCAGGTAAGTGTAAGGTTGGTGGAGGTCCCTATTTGCTGACCTTAGACACCAATTTGAAATTGGCTAGGTAAGCGGACCAACCCATCTTCCTTCAGGCTCTTGTCCCTGAACCACTTGTCTAGACACCAGATATACAAGCACATACAAACAAGTTGTCCAAATTGGCTTGGCACTTGGTTCGACCTGACCTTGTGGGTGTCCCTAGCTCACTAGAGCAAATTAAGTGTCTACTCAGTTTTAATTAAGGGTTGGGTCCGATATGTAGGATGGTGATTTTGGGCTAAGGACAGGTGATGAAATCCTGCCCCCATGTCATAATGATGCCCTTAACATGATTTATCATGAGATGAATGCAAGCATGCATATGAACCCTAATTTCAGGTGCAGAAATTTAGTGTGTTGCAGTTCTGAAGTGGGGCAGAGAAGTGCTATGAATTAATCTCAGAAAATCCTGAGAAAATCAAAAACACTCCTAACTTGTAGAGGATATAACAGATGAAAGGAAATAAGAAAATAAATTTTGTGCTTTGCTGGACAAATCCTGGAACTTAGACAATGCTAAAAGGAACAGAACAAAACATACAGAAATTTCAGCAATAGTGATGAAGTACAGGAATTTTCATTTTTTCTGTGATTTTTATCCAAAGATAAAATTTTACATGATGATAGCTAACTTAACATGGACTAGGAAAAAAATTCCTTCAATAAAAAATTAACTACTTTTTTTTGAGTTTTATATGAATTACAGTCAGCCTACTCAGAAATGCAGCAAGCAGAAAATAGAAAGTCCTACCCTAACCTACCATGCTCTGATACCAAATATGATGCGGCATATTTATAGAAAATATGGCATGAGTGAAGAAAGTAACTAAGCTAATTAAACTCGAAAACATGTGGTTGGAATTCATTCATCGAGGAGTCATTTAAATGCATTGAAGGAGACTAAATTAGAAGGCCAAAATGCTTTGCAGTGCAAATATGGATTAAGTTAAGAAAATAAGGACCTACGTTGCTAGAGAAACCATCTAATTAGGACTTTACCCTATTCAAATTTTCAGACCTCAAGAGGTAAGGATAGGTTATAGAGACCAATAATGAACTTTAAAGACCCTACACTAAACCTACTACAGAAACTCTCAAGACTGGCGATTGAAGGATCAAACCAAACCACCCATTGGAAGTGGAGGCTCCTACTGCTGATTTGAAGGCAAGGAGGACTTCATCTTGGACTAGATACTCCTTAGGATCCTGCAAGAACACCCATTAGTGTTGTGGAGAAGATGGAAGATATCAAAGAATAGAAATAATGGAAGGAAGGAAGTAAGGATTTGTTGAAGATCTAGGTGCAGTGTGGCCGACAGGTCTTGAAGATGTGGGAGGCATCCATGGGAGAAGAATTTTTGCTAGAATTTGAGAACTAAAATACTTTGTTAAGCCTTTCACTCAATCCCTCATGGATGGCATTTGCAAACACAAATGGGAGAAAGAAAATTTCGGATTTCATTCATTCAAAAGCATCCTTTTACAAAGAGATTAAGGGCCTATTTATAACCTTCTAAGTGCCATTTGAAATTCAAATTTTACATGAAAAGAGAGGGAAATGTAGTTACATATTTAAATTTCAAAATTCATGAAAAGGGGACACCAAATCTGAAAATCTGCATGCATGGGTGCCAAGTGTCTATATCTGAAAATCTTCATATATGGGTGCCAAGTGTCCAAATATGAAAATCTGCATGCATGGGTGCCAAGTGTCCAAATCTGAAATTCTTCATGTATGGGTGCCAAGTGTCCAAATCTGAAATTCTTCATGTATGGGTTCCAAGTGTCCATTCTCTTGGATAAGGTGTTTGGTGAGGTGGCTTCAATCAAAGTTTCATTCCATCCAATGGCTCTTATTTCATGCACCCTTGATTTGAAGATTTACTTGATGTAGCTTTGGTTCATCCCATGGTCCAATTATATGCTCCCTTGGATGGACTTGACTCTAGCTCAAAAGAAAAATTACAACTCAATTTGGACTTGAGTACATTTGACTCTTACAACTCAATTGACCCAAGGCTTCAAGACCTAATACTTAGCAAGACTCAAACAAAAAATTCATGATACAAGAAGACTTAACTAGACTCAAGACTCCGACTAAGAACAAGTTAACAAGGTTAGAACTCAATTTGCAATCCATAAGAAATTGGTGTTGACTAGGTTTGATTGAAGTCTTCTTTTAACCTTGGTGCCCGTACCACTCCGGCTTACCCATCAACCAAAAAGAATCCATCCGAAAGGAACCTGTTTGAAAGAAGTTAGTCTCTTATTTCAAGGATGAAGAGCTTCATCCAAAAGGAGGATATTACAAATAGCTAGAAAAAGAAAAAATTATAATCGAATTACTTCTTGCCAGCCTCTTCGACATTTGAAATAGGGGTAAGGGTCGACGCTTCCCTAAGCTGGGCCTTGGAGGCTACAGATCTATCCTCCAAAATGATGAGCAAGGAGAAGTCCATGTCGGGATAAATTTCCTTAATTTTACCCAGACAATCGGCATAACCTGAAGAATATCCTTCCGATGCGGCTTTGCTCATCTCGTCTTTGAAAGCCTGGGAAGCTTTGTTGGTGCGGGCACCAGACTCAGAAGAAGACTTCAGAGCTCCATTTGGCTCTCTGATTGACATTGCCCGAGAAATTAGGGTTTGTAATAAAGGTTGACCTAGTCAACCAGTTTATTTATTTCTTGAGTCACCATTTAAATTTTGTTGAGTCATGTTGACTCGATGCAAGTCCCGATGTGGTTTCAATTTGGTCCAAAATGGTGCCACATTTGTCTTCCAATCAAATCAAGGTTCAAGCAAGTGGAGGCCACACTCCAAGCCACACGCCCAGCCACACTCCGAGCACATGCCAGAGTCCAGGAGGCGCCATAGAGGCATCCCAGTGTCATGGTCCCCACATCCAAAGAAGAAAAAAATCAAATTGGAAGCTAATTTAAAGGAGGCGCCCATACCTGCCAATTTTGTCTAAGCAAAGAAGGAAAAGACTTCTCTTGGAGAAAAAATCAAAGAAGGACATCCAATTGAAGTTCAAATCAAAATCAAAGAGCTTAACTTGGAGTGGAAGAAAAGAAGAAATGCCATAAGAAGAAGAGGACTCCAAATCCAAATCCAACTCCAAAGGAGGTGCCATAAAAATTTCAAAAAAAATTCCTTTATGGCCGTCCCAAATTTTTTTGAACTCTTGGTCAGCCAAGAGAGGAGATTTTCTACCTAATCTAGAGGTTGGAGGAGTTTAGTCCCACATGGGAATTTGTACAAGCTTGGAGAAAATTTTAGGTCTATATAATAGACCCCTCTTTGTAACTTTAAGAAATCAATGAAGAAAAATTATTTGTGCTATTCTCTTGTGTTGAGTGACCTAGATTTCTCTTCTTCCACACTATTCTAAGTATTGAGCTCCGTGAGGGGGTAATCCAGGTTCCATTGGAGCCTTGAGGAGGTGAGAGATCTCCATCTTTATCCAAAACCCTAGGTTAGCCACTTGAAATTCCAAAACCCTAGCCGCCCTTCATTATTTTCAATCCATCAAACCCTAGCTCCATCCATCTCCCACGGCCTCTCTCTCTCTACAAGTCCAGGCCGTCCACCTTCATCCAGATCCAGTCCGGCTACTTCAGATCCAGAGCAAGTTCCAAGAAAAATCACATCAACATCCAGGAGAATCCAGTTTTCAGCAATTTCAATCTTCCAGTTCATCAACCTGGTAAATCTTTCCCTTGACTCTCTGATTCCATCAATTATTTTTCTTCTCTTCCAGATCTTGAGTTCAGGAGAAGCCAACCCGCCAAAGGACCAGTATTGGAGGATCCATTACGAAGATATCTGAATCCGAGGATCCAACAATCTGCTCGGGAGAGTTCTTCCACCAAAATCTGTGAAGATCATTGTCTGGTTAGATAAACCATCTCTTCTCTTTATTTCTGTTCTGTTGAAAGTTCGGAGCGAAACCCTAGGTCTGGGAGTTTCTCAACCCCCAGCGATCCGTTGCTTCTGAACTACTCTGATAATTTAGTTTCCTTAAAATTGTGCTTTCAATTATCATATTAGTATCTTTCAATGTTAGGTTAACTTTTCTTTGATTTGAAGCCAACTTCTACAAACATATAAAAACAAAAAAAAAAATTTAGTTAATCTTAATTTACTTCTGCATCGCATCCCTTTTTTTGTTCTGCATCATTTTTGGTATCAGAGCTTTTGTTCTGCATCATTTTTGGTATCAGAGCCCTGTCTAGGGTTTCTGACTTGCTTGCATGTTTTGAGTGTCTCTCTTTTTTACTTTGTCTGCTCGAAGTAGACTCCCCAGGACGTCCGGTCCTAGGAACTAAGCGAGGTGCAAGCCTCCTCTTCCCATTCCACGGGGTGTTCCTAGGGCATGTAGGGGATCCGCTGGGTTACAACTTCGTAGCAGGAATTGTAAACGGGGGAAGCATTCTGTTTTCAGTCTGTAACTACCCTGTTGTAAAAAATTTTTCTCATTGTAGGTAACTCCAAATTATATGATTTTTGTTTTTCTGGAACTAGTGTAATTGAAAATATTTTACATAATTTTACTGTAATTTATTGGTTTCTGTGAAATTTATGAGAGTTAAATTACAGCAATTCTGTTTCTGTATTTCTGCAATTCAATTTTTTTGAGTGATCATCTCCTAATTCATCTTTAGGGCAATTGAGCATCTATGATAAGGGGAGGAGTTGATAACCTCTCCTTAGCCCAAAACCACCATCCAATCATTCGAACCTAGACCTAATTTAAAATCAGTTAAACCTAATTTGCCCTAATGGGCTAGGGACACCAATTGGTCGGGTCTAGGCTAGTGTTGAGTCAGTTTGCCGAGTTATTCTGTGTGTGCTTAGCACTCAGTATCTAGAATGGTGGTTCAGGGATCCATTCCCGAAGGGCTTGTGTGCTGGTCCGCCTACCTGGCCAATCACTGATTGGTGTCTAGGATTGGCAATCAGGGACCTAACACTCCCCTTACACCTGCCTGGCTGAGTCCTGAGTTACTACATGCTAGCTTGCCACTCTGATTGGGCATCTAGTTTGGACTCTAGGTCTAGTGATCCAGTAGTCGATTTAGTCTAGTCTCATTTTGTGTGCTTGCTTGAATCATCATGTCTACCAGAAACGGAGTGCCATATCAACCTGGTCAAACCCAACCTGATTTAGAGGCCATGATCAGAACTCTTACTGAAAGTATGGCTAAAATGAATCAGGATATGACAAACACTGTGGCCCAGTTTAGCGCACAAATTCATGAGGATCTTACCCAACTTAGGGACCGAGTCCAAGTACTTGAAGAACCTAGACATCGGAATTGGACTCCTGACCCCGATTTTAATATGCCTCAACCTCACCCACATCAGGAGCCTAGAAGGCCTTTATATAGAGATCCTGAACCTAATCATAGGAGGCCTAACCCAGAGCCTGAAGATAGAGATGATAGGTTCATCAGGAACATCAAATTAGATGCACCCACTTTTGATGGTAGTCTGAACCCTAAGGTGTATTCTGATTGGGAGGGTGAGATGGATCAATACTTTGAGTGGTATGCTATGTCTGAGGAGAGGAAATACAAGTTTGCCAAGATGAAATTAGTGCGTCAAGCTAGGTTATACTGGGGGAACATTGAGCTAACCACTAGGAGACGGAATGTTGAGCCCATAATCACTTGGCAGGGTATGAAAGAAAAACTGAGAGATAAATACCTACCCATTTCATACCAGCAAAACCTGTTAGACCAATGGCAAAACCTGAAACAAGGAAACCGATCTGTCTCAGACTACATAGCTACTTTTGATGAATACCTAATGAGATGTGATGTGAGTGAAGCCCACGAAGTCACTTTATCTAGATTTAGGGCTGGACTGAGGGAAGATATCAAGAGAGAACTATTTCTGAGAGAGGTTACTGATCTAGACCAAGCCTACCAGATTGCACTGAACACTGAGAAATTTCAGAGAGGACCTATACCTTCTAGGGTTAGTGCCCCAATCCCAAGGAATGGACCTAGCCAAGTTATCCCTAGTAAACCTTTTCAGGGTACTTCTACTCCTAGGCCCATGGACAAAGGTAAGGCACCTGACACCTAGAGAACCCCTAGTTCAAATATCACCTGTTTTAAGTGTCAGAAACCAGGTCACATTTCCAGTCAGTGTACTGCCATAGCCTATTTCAAGTGTCATAAGGTAGGTCATGTTGCTAGCCAGTGCCCACGGAGATCCCTTTACATAGAAGAGGGAGAGAATGATAATTCCGAGCCCAGTGAGGAATTTGAAGAAGAAGTTTATGAGACCGGAATGAATTTGGTTGAGGAGTATGAAGGAGAGGAGGAACCCAATGAATCTGACCAATTAGGAGTTGTAAGATGCATCATATCCCAGAATCTAGTTCAAGAGGATTGGCGTAGGACTAACATCCTACAGACTTTTCTTAAATTAGGGGATAAGGTATGTAAGATCATCATAGATAGTGGGAGCTGTGTAAATGCCATCTCTACTAGCACTGTCAAGATGTTAGGCTTAATCCCAGTTCCCCATCCCAACCCCTATAAGGTTTCTTGGATAGATTCTACCTCCATACCCATCCAGTCTAGATGTCAAGTCCAAATCCAAATGCAATCTTATCACGAAAAGATTTGGTGCGATGTCTTACCCATGGGGGTGAGCAGTATAATTCTCGGAAGACCTTGGTTGTATGATCATGATGCCACCCTCTTAGGAAAATCCAATACCTGTGTCTTTAGTTTCAATGGGAAGAAGATTACGATTCATTCAGTTCCCCCTAAGGACAAGGTAACTAAAGGAGCCGGTAAGGTTAAGGAGATGAAAACTGGAGTGAACCTAATCAGTGCTAAGGATCTAGAACAAGAAATTCATAGTGGTTCACCCATCTGGATGTTGACTGCTAAGGAACTTAGAACTTCGGAACCCTCAGAGCCTCCTCAAGAAGTTAAACCTGTGTTAAAAGAATTTGAGGATGTCTTTCCCGAGGATTTGCCAGACCACCTTCCACCTCTTAGGGATATCCAGCATGCCATAGATCTAATCCCAGGAGCGACTTTGCCCAACTTGCCCCATTACAGGATGAATCCATCTGAGCATGAAGAACTGCAAAAGCAGGTTGGAGAATTATTGAGGAAGGGGTTTATTAGAGAAAGTCTTAGCCCTTGTGCAGTCCCAGCCTTACTGACCCCAAAGAAAGATGGCACGTGGAGGATGTGTGTTGACAGTCGTGCCATCAATAAAATTACAATCAAATATAGGTTTCCCTTCCCTAGACTAGATGACATGCTTGATATGATGGCTGGTGCAATGGTTTTTTCTAAGATTGATCTCAAAAGCGGCTATCATCAGGTTAGGATTAGACCCGGGGATGAATGGAAAACTGCTTTCAAAACTAAGGATGGTCTTTATGAATGGGTTGTTATGCCTTTTGGGTTGTCCAATGCCCCTAGTACTTTTATGAGAATTATGACCCAGGCACTTAGAGCTTTCATAGGAAAATTTGTGGTGGTCTATTTTGATGACATCCTGATCTATAGTAAGACCCCAGTAGATCACCTAGGCCACCTTAGAGCAGTCTGCCAAGTTTTGAGGAATGATAGACTCTACGGTAATCTTAAAAAGTGTGAATTCATGACTAGTAGAGTTATCTTTCTTGGTTTTGTAGTAACCCCTGATGGCGTGACGGCCGATCCTGAGAAGATTAGGTCCATAGTAGACTGGCCAGAGCCAACCAATGTGCATGAAGTTAGAAGTTTCCACAGCTTGGCTACCTTCTATAGGCGATTCATCAAGGGGTTTAGTACTTTAGCTGCTCCTATCACTGATTGTATTAGGAAGGGAGAATTTCATTGGACTAAGTCAGCCAATAAAGCCTTCCTAGATCTTAAGGATAAAATGACCCAGGCACCCATTCTGAGATTACCCGATTTTTCTAAAGTATTTGAGGTTCCCTGTGATTCTTCAGGTGTAGGAATAGGTGGAGTCCTAAGCCAAGAGAATCATCCCATAGCATTCTTTAGTGAAAAACTTAATGATGCTAAGCTTAGGTATTCTACCTATGATAAGGAATTTTATGCGGTGGTGCAAGCTTTGCGTTACTGGAGACATTATTTGCTACCGCAGAAATTTGTACTATTTTCGGACCATGAGGCTCTTAGATTTCTGAACTCCCAAAAGAAGCTTAACCCTAGGCATGCTAAGTGGGTAGAATATATCCAGTCCTATACTTTTGTCCTGAAACATAAGGCTGGAGTTGAGAATAAGGTAGCTGATGCCCTTAGTCGCCGATCTCTGTTATTAACTTCTGTTAGAACTGAGGTCATAGGGTTTGAGCAAATTAAAGAGGAATATGAGTCTTGTCTGGATTTCACAACTGTGTATCAGGATCTAGTTCAAGGACCATCTAGAAATCACCAGGATTATACCCTTGTAGATGGTTTTTTGTTCTTCAAAAATAGGCTTTGCATCCCTAGAACTTCTCTTAGGGAATTTTTGATTTGGGAAATCCATGCTGGAGGTTTAGCCTGCTATTTTGGAAAAGACAAGACCATTCTAGCTATTGAAGACCACTTTTTCTGGCCTAGCTTGAAAAGGGATGTAGCTAATATTGTAGCTAGATGTCGAACCTGCGTTGTTGCCAAACAGCGAAAACAAAACACTGGCCTTTATACCCCACTCCCTGTCCCAGATCGTCCTTGGCAAGATGTGAGTATGGATTTTGTGTTAGGTTTACCTAAGACCCAGAGGAGACATGATTCTATCTATGTCGTAGTCGACCGATTCTCTAAAATGGCCCACTTCTTGCCTTGTTCCCAAACCTTTGATGCGTCTAAGGTAGCCACACTTTTCTTCAATGAGATAGTTAGACTCCATGGCCTACCTAAGACAATCGTTTCAGATAGGGATGTCCGGTTCACCAGTTACTTTTGGAAGATCCTTTGGCATAAGTTAGGGACAAAATTTAAGTTTTCAACTGCCTATCATCCCCAAACTGATGGCCAAACTGAAGTAGTGAACCGTAGCCTAGGAAATCTGCTGAGATGTCTTGTTGGTGAAAACACCAGAAATTGGGATTTATACCTACCAAGGGAAGAATTTGCGTACAATGACTCGGTCAATAGGTCTACGGGTAAGAGTCCATTTGAAATTGTACATGGGTACAAACCTCACACACCTCTTGACCTAGTCCCTTTACCTGTCCACACTCGAGTCTCCGAGTCTGCTGAGAATTTTGCACAGCATGTAAAAGACTTGCATAAAGAAATTCATGCCAAAATAAATTTAAGTAATGAAACTTATAAGAAGTTGGCTGATACTCAAAGGCGAGTCAAATCTTTTATTGAGGGAGACTATGTGATGATTAGGTTAAGGCCTGAACGGTTTCCTCCTGGAACCGTTAGAAAGTTACATGCTAGGGGAGCTGGACCATTTAGAGTGGTAAAGAGAGTAGGATCCAATGCCTATGTGCTCGAGTTGCCTCCAGAACTAGGCATTAGCTCTACTTTCAACATTACAGACTTAGTAGAGTACAGGGAGCCAGCTGTGATTCCTAGTGAGCCTTTTGAGCCTAACCCTATCATTGAGAGTGATCCCGACCCTGTGTGTCCACCAACAAACTGGCCTGTGAGGAAAGAGCAGATTGAAAAGATCCTGGATGATCAGGTTATCTCTACTCGTAATCGAGGATACCAAAGGTACCTGGTCCGCTGGCAAGGAAGGCCAGATTCTGATGACTCTTGGATCTCCCAAGAAGAATTACAAGAATTGGACCCAGACCTCTTGGAGAGATACCAGAGCCAACTTGAGCCTTACTCGACAGGGTCGAGTTCCTCCCACCCTGGGAGAATTGGTGCGGGCACCAGACTCAGAAGAAGACTTCAGAGCTCCATTTGGCTCTCTGATTGACATTGCCCAAGAAATTAGGGTTTGTAATAAAGGTTGACCTGGTCAACCAGTTTATTTATTTCTTGAGTCACCATTTAAATTTTGTTGAGTCATGTTGACTCGATGCAAGTCCCGATGTGGTTTCAATTTGGTCCAAAATGGTGCCATATTTATCTTCCAATCAAATCAAGGTTCAAGCAAGTGGAGGCCACACTCCAAGCCACACGCCCAGCCACACTCCGAGCACATGCCAGAGTCCAGGAGGCGCCACAGAGGCATCCCAGTGTCATGGTCCCCACATCCGAAGAAGAAAAAAATCAAATTGGAAGCTAATTTAAAGGAGGCGCCCATACCTGCCAATTTTGTCTAAGCAAAGAAGGAAAAGACTTCTCTTGGAGAAAAAATCAAAGAAGGACATCCAATTAAAGTTCAAATCAAAATCAAAGAGCTTAATTTGGAGTGGAAGAAAAGAAGAAATGCCATAAGAAGAAGAGGACTCCAAATCCAAATCCAACTCCAAAGGAGTCGCCATAAAAATTCCAAAAAAAATTCCTTTATGGCCGTCCCAAATTTTTTTGAACTCTTGGTCGGCCAAGAGAGGAGATTTTCTACCTAATCTAGAGGTTGGAGGAGTTTAGTCCCACATGGGAATTTGTACAAGCTTGGAGAAAATTTTAGGTCTATATAATAGACCCCTCTTTGTAACTTTAAGAAATCAATGAAGAAAAATTATTTTTGCTATTCTCTTGTGTTGAGTGACCTAGGTTTCTCTTCTTCCACACTATTCTAAGTGTTGAGCTCCGTGAGGGGGTAATCCAGGTTCCATTGGAGCCTTGAGGAGGTGAGAGATCTCCATCTTTATCCAAAACCCTAGGTTAGCCACTTGAAATTCCAAAACCCTAGCCGCCCTTCATTATTTTCAATCCATCAAACCCTAGCTCCATCCATCTCCCACGGCCTCTCTCTCTCTACAAGTCCAGGCCGTCCACCTTCATCCAGATCCAGTCCGGCTACTTCAGATCCAGAGCAAGTTCCAAGGAAAATCACATCAACATCCAGGAGAATCCAGTTTTCAGCAATTTCAATCTTCCAGTTCATCAACCTGGTAAATCTTTCCCTTGACTCTCTGATTCCATCAATTGTTTTTCTTCTCTTCCAGATCTTGAGTTCAGGAGAAGCCAACCCGCCAAAGGACCAGTATTGGAGGATCCATTACGAAGATATCTGAATCCGAGGATCCAACAATCTGCTCGGGAGAGTTCTTCCACCAAAATCTGTGAAGATCATTGTCTGGTTAGATAAACCATCTCTTCTCTTTATTTCTGTTCTGTTGAAAGTTCGGAGCGAAATCCTAGGTCTGGTAGTTTCTCAACCCCCAGCGATCCGTTGCTTCTGAACTACTCTGATAATTTAGTTTCCTTAAAATTGTGCTTTCAATTATCATATTAGTATCTTTCAATGTTAGGTTAACTTTTCTTTGATTTGAAGCCAACTTCTACAAACATATAAAAATAAAATAAAAAATTAGTTAATCTTAATTTACTTCCGCATCGCATCCCTTTATTTATTCTGCATCATTTGTAAGCTTCAACAGCCCCAGAAGACCTCTCTTCGGCCTGTGCAGCCCTTTGGATGGCCATCGAAAGTTTTATCTCCAACTCCTTAACCCTCCTCTCCGATTCGACCAGACAAGACTTCGACTCCTCAGCATCTTGTAGTACCTCCCTTAGCAACAGTTCAAGAGAGACAACTTTCCTCATTCTCTCCTGTGCAATGATCGACACCTCGGTCACCTGTGCATGAATGATACCCATTTGTCTATTCAAGATATCATTCGAGGCCACGGCCTTGTCCCTCTCTTCTTCAATAATAGCCCAAAGCTCTTCGGTGGCATTCTTTTCAGCTATGGCTAAGGCCACCCGACTTCAGAGGCCTTCGCTATAGCTGACAGATTCACGAGCACCTTACTCCAACAGAGAAAGATTGCGAGAAATCTACAGAACAAGGAGCACCTACAAAGTCAGTTCGATCGACGAATGTGGATAAGTAACATATAGTACGAAGAGCTACCTACTGTATTCCAAGGAAAAGGGCAGGAAAGGGATCCCCAGATTCCTGGTTCTTGGTCCTGGTCACAGGGGTATCGCACCCCACCAGCCCCTTTTCTCCTATAATCGGAGCCATTGGCTTAGCATCTTCAGCATATGGGGGAGCCCTACCAACATCTCGTGTGCTCGATCTCACAGATGGTCCAGCTGGTACAACCTTCCTAGGAGAAACTGTGATGGGGAACAAGTATTGAATGATGTATTTCTAGGAATTAGAGAGATTAAATGATGATGAAGCAAATATCCACACAGCTATTTTACGTAAAAGAAACAGAATTATATGAAAGGAACATAAGGAAAAAACAAGACTAGAAAAAATATCTTTCAAAATAATTAAGAAGGGACCTTCATGGTTAGGAAACCACACAGATTAAAGCTAGCTTACTCTACTATTTTGGATCTGAAAGAAGGTTTAAAGATGGTTACCCAGCCTATAATATTCTGAAATTAGCAAAGGAACACTCAAGAAGTACTAAGATGGCAAGGGGTTACTCTAGGTCTAAAGGCACCTTGTATCTGATTCCTTAGCACAGTAGACCTTCACCTTGGAAACCAGGAGATCCAGGGATCCTGCACAGATAGATGGAAAGATTAGAAGGTTTAGATGGAAGGTTGGAGGAATGGAAGAGGAAAAGTTAGGAATGGAAGAAGAGGCTTAGGCTTGGCTTGAAGTGGATCTCCTTTGGCGCCCATAGCTTGAACCTTATTCACTTGATGGCATGGAGAACTCCCTTGTGGATGACATCCTTTGGAAGAAGGGTGGACGAACATGGAGTGGCTTGAAGAGGAGTCTTCAAGGTTGGCCGAATGGGGTTGGAAGAAGAGTTAGATACTTGATTGGCTAAGTAACCTAGGCCTTACACCTACCTTCTCTCAAGGGTCTTTGGCTAGCAAAGGGAAATTTTCTTAAAGAGAGATTTCATTTCATTCATCATTAATATTATAAGAGGACTTAGGAGCTTTTATATGCTTTAAGCTCCCTTTCAAATTCAAATTACATCTCCTTTCATGGAGAAAATCAAGGGGCATCCCATGAAGAGAGGAATGGCCCTTTCAAATTTGAAATTCCTAATTACAAGAAAAAATCAAGGGCGTCCAAAAGAAAGTGGAATGGCTCTTGCAAGGTGGCGTCCCATGAAGAATGGAGCTTCATTTGAATCTATCTTGGGCGAAAAATCATGGTTGAATTGTCTTGGTGATGTGGCATGATCTATCCTTCAAGTGGCATGACTTGTCCTCCAAGGTGGCATGGTGCATTGATGATGTGGTGCTCCAAGTAGTTGTTGAAGCTGGTTGCACTTAATCTAGTTTAATTGAAACCCAACTCATGTAGCTCCTGAACCCGACTCAATACAAAGCCAATTTAACTCTAATTGGATCCAAATTGAAATAAAACAGGACTCAATTGTTCAAATAAAAACATGTACAGGACTCATAGACTTATTACAGGACTTAAATTCCTAGTCTTCTATCCATAAAGAACTTGGCTTTGGTTGAAGCCTTTTCTTGAGCCTGGTGCCCGCACCAATTCTTCCCGGGTGGGAGGAACTCGACCCTATCAAGTAAGGATCGGTTTGACTGTGGTATTTTTCTAATAGAACTGGATCAATTTGTTGTAGATTCTCTCGGG
Source organism: Areca catechu (assembly GCA_021397845.1). Lineage (NCBI taxonomy): Eukaryota > Viridiplantae > Streptophyta > Magnoliopsida > Arecales > Arecaceae > Areca > Areca catechu. The sequence continues at coordinate 137,737,434 of CM038041.1, forward strand.
TGATCCAGGAGTCTTCAGATTCTGGTCGGCCATGCCAATGAACCAGATAACGTTGATAACCCTTATTTCTACTAGTAATCACTTGATCATCCAAGGTACGTTCAATCTTGTCTCTCCGATCTAGTAGAATTGCTGGTGGAGACTCAGGTACGGTTTCGCTCTCAAAGGCAAGGTGAACTCCAAAAGGCTCACTAGGAATTAATGCCGGTTCTTTAAATTCTTTCAGAACAGAAATATTAAATGTGGAGCTAATGCCATAATCAAGTGGTAACTCTAACACATATGTATTAGATCCAATTTTCTTAATTATTTTGAAAGGTCCAGTTCCTCGGGCATGCAATTTCTTCATAGTTCCCGGTGGAAACCTTTCAGGTCTAAGTTTTATCATGACAGAGTCCCCTTCATTAAATTCTTTTATTCGTTTACGTGAATCAGCCATATGCTTATAAACTTCATTACTCATTTGAATCTTCTTACTAATTTCTTTATGTAATTCTTTAAGATGCTGTGCATATGACTCGGCAGACTCAGACATTCATGCGTGTGTGGGTAATGGAATGAGGTCGATAGGTCTCCTAGGTCTATAACCATGGACAATCTCAAAGGGACTTTTACCAATAAACCTATTAACTAAGCTGTTGTAGGAGAATTCAGCACGAGGAAGAAGCAAATCCCAGTTTCCCAGACTCTCTCCAACAAGGCACCTCAATAAGTTTCCTAGATTTTTATTTACAACTTCGGTTTGTCCATCAGTCTGAGGGTGGTAAGCATTTAAGAATTTCAGTTTTGTTCCTAGTAGGTGCCAAAGGGTTTTCCAAAAATAGCTTGTGAAACGGACATTCCTATCAGAAACAATGGTCTTAGGAAACCCATGTAACTTGACTACTTGATCGAGTAAAAGCTTCACTACCCTGGAGGCATCAAAAGTTTGGGAGCAGGGTATGGAATAGGCCATTTTAGAAAATCTATTGACCACTACAAATATTGAATCGTGTTTTCTAAGGATCTTGGGCAGTCCTAAAATGAAGTCCATGCTAAGATCCTGCCATGGACAATCCGGCACAGGTAAAGGAGTGTATAACCCGGTATTTTGCCTTTGATGTTTGGCAACCGCACATGTCCTACATCGGGCAACAATATTGGCTACCTGTCTCTTAAGGCTTGGCCAGTAAAATTTCTCCTAAAGTATCAATATGGTCTTGTTTCTTCCAAAATGGCGAGCCAAACCTCCAGCATGGGTTTCCCAAATTAAAAAGTCTCTCAGGGAAGTCTCTGAAATGCAAAGCTTGTTTTCCTTAAATAGATAACCATCTAAAAGGATGTACTCACTATGGTCACTAGATGGTCCTAATTTCAAAGCTTGGTAAACTTCACTAAAATCTGGACAGGTATCATACTCATCCGTAAGTCTTACAAATCCAGCGACTTCAGTGCTAATCGAGTTCAGAAGCAGGGCTCTATGACTTAATGCATCTGCTACCTTATTCTCTGATCGGAACATTATCAGCATAGATACCGGAGCAAGCACGAATCTTGGAGCTACACGAATCTCGGAGCATATCCAGAATAAATTTAGGATTTTTTTTTTATTTGAAATTTGAATTAAGATTTGGTTGGTTAGGATTGAGATATGGATAGGCTTATCTTATTCTATCTTGTATTTGAATTTGAATAATCTCCATCTTTTTATCCTGTATTCAAATTCAAATGATGGTTGGACAGGTCTATAATACCACCCTCAGTCTTTTGTAAAAAAGAAGATTTTGGAGAAAAAAACTTGAGTTTTTAGAAGAGTGATTCTTTTTGCCTTCGCCTTCGGGCATGGGCATGAGGCCCTATTTATCCCCCTTCCCAACCCATTTTCTTTAACCCCTTATGACCTTTGAGATTTATCCTAGCACCTCCAAGTATCGAGGAGGGTGTAATACCTTAGAGGTGAGAGGTCTCTTCGTTAGGGTGAGTCCCAAAGTCCATGAGATTCAAATCCCTGTCTTCCATCCCCACTTTTCTTTCACCATCCCTAAAAAAAATAGTACCCTAATTTAGGTGACTTCTAGGCTCACCAACAATCCTACCCCGGTCCCTCATCAATTTTTGGTATCAGAGCCCAGATTGATTAGGATATTGTCATCTTCCTTCCTTCCCCGATCCCACCATTCTTTCTCTTCCCCGTCCTTGTTCCACTACCGTCCTGTTTGGCCACCACCAAGTCAGATCCACCACTCCACCATCCCCAACGTCTTCGCCTCCTCCCTGATGATGTGACTGCCACCGTCCACCTCTGCCTAGACCGAGCCACCCCCTCTCTGCCTTCCATGAAACCCTATCTCCGCCCGTGAAGTATCCACAGCCCGTGAAATCTCCACAGCCATTCAAACCTGTGGCCTCGCGACCTCCCGATCTAAACGACGATGCCCTTTTGCCATCTCCACAATGCCCGACTCCCCACCCTGCCTCCCTGTTGCTGTGCTGCACCTCCACTCACCAGTGAACAGAAATCCCTCCACCTCCTTCCTTCTCATCGTCTGTATACCCACCGATAGCCAGACCCCACCCCTGAATTCTGACTCTAATTCCCAATACCTATCAAAAAGAATAAGATAGAATAAGGACGAGTTTAGGAGAAGAGATGCCTTCTCGGTCCTCCACGAACCTTCTAGAGCTGGCCATTGTCGACTCTAACCTCCCATCACCGCCCCACCATCCGGCTTTCCTCCCATGCATCATGGCGGACCCTGGCATCCTCTCCTCAACTGGTGCCATCGCCGATGACTTCCTGCCGATGTTGCCTTCGCCGCCACCGGGGTGCCGGATCATCGTAGCCCACCACCTCCCCCTTCGTGTGACCTTAGACCCCGCCTCTCCCTCCGACTGGTCCTTTTCCTATGACCACGATGCCCTGATCCTCCAGCTCCGTTCCGGCATCCCCGTCGATGTCGATGTCCTCCATGTCGGCACCCTCCATGGCCTCCCCGATGGCATCAACCCTACCTCGACACCGTCGACACCCGCCTCGATACGCAGGCCAAGATGCAGACCATCGGCAAGTACATGGCCTCCATCGTCAAGGCCCTCGACACCTCCCTCACCACCGCCGCACCAACTCCTCTACTCTCCCTGCTTCCCACCGCCTGCAGCTACTGATGACATTGATGAACAAAAGCCCTCAATGATGGATCCTCTTTGCTACCCTCATCCTTGTCCACATCCTCCATCTTCCACCCGGTCCAGCACCCCTCGGTAGCCTCACTCGGTCGGATCTGCCATTCTCCGGTTTGTCCAATCCACCGATCCCATTACTGCTCACCACCGATCGGATAGCCCTTGAGCTCGACTTCCCTGGGACTCTTCTAGCCATGGCAATGACATGGGTGCTCTCTCAGAATGAGTAGGACATCCTGATGATGCTTTCCACCGAAGTCCATCTCAGCACCAAGAACTGCGACTTCCAGATGGAGCGCTACATCTTTAAGCGATGATCCGATGGTATCTTCATCATCAACCTTTGTAAAACTTGGGAGAAACTTTAGCTAGCAGCTAGGGTCATCGTTGCCATTGAAAATCCTCAGGACATTATTATCCAATCTGCAAGGCCATATGGTCAGAGAGCTGTTCTAAAGTTTGTTCGGTACACAGGTGCTCATACCATTACTGGGAGGCACACTCTTGGAACCTTCACTAATCAGCTTCAGACATCCTTTTGTGAGCCATGTCTTCTAATCCTCACTGATCCTAGAACTGATCATCAACCTATCAAGGAATCTGTTCTGGGAAATATTTCAACCATTGCCTTATGTGACATTAATTCTCCAATGCGATATGTTGATATTGAAATTCCTACAAACAACAAAGGGAAAGGTTGCCTCTACTGGTTGTTGGCTAGGATGGTTCTCCAAATGTGTGGCACTATTGCTCCTGGGTACAAATGGGAAGTGTTGGTCGATCTATTTTCCTATAGGGATCTTGAGGAAGCTAAGGAACAGGAAGAGAAAGCACTATCATATCTACCAATGAACCTTTGGATTCTCAAAGATCTCAGCATTCATCTTTAAAAAAGTATTTTAGCAAATAAATCATTTGAAGCTGAACAGGGAAAAGGAACATTGACATTCAATATACAGACAACTTCAAGTCATCAAGCTTGGAAACCTACTTTAGGGCTCAAGGCCAAATCATTATTAGAAATTTAAAACATATCAAGTGAGCATGGCTATTGAGGTTCATTGATGAATAAGCTGGAGCCCAAGGATATCTGGAATTGTCCAAGATCTTCATAGTAGCATTGAGCCTAACTCAATGGAGTCAAGTTAGCCCCACCTCAGGAGAATGATGGGGATATTGTCAGCATAGATCCCAGAGCAAGTACGAATCTTGGAGCTGCACGAATCTCGGAGCATATCCAAAATAAATTTAGGATTTATCTTTTTATTTGAAATTTGAATTAGGATTTTAGTGGGGACACCAGGATCAGACACAGATCCTTAGATCCCATATGGTTTACTTAGTCATGTGTCAAAGTTTTCAAAATTTTGTAATCAATTAAGATTGAGTCATGTAATAAGTTGAGGTTAGTTGATTTGTCTCAACCCTCAACCTAGTCAGTATTTTGAGTCCTGTACATCAATTATGAGTCCAGTATGAGCCCAATTTTTATACAAGAGAGGAGGTCACCCTATTTTGGAGCTCCACCAGGTCACATCCAGGAGTCAGAGGCCGCTACATCAGTCCATTGGATCTTGTGTGACAACCCAGGATCCAAGATGCTTCCAGAAACCCTGATTCTTTTCAGATGTCCTCCAGATGCCTAGATTCTAGTCTAGATGCAAGAGCATATTCCCAAACTAGGGCATCCATGATTCCAAAGGTCCCTCTACATCCTAGCCCAAAGAAATCAAGTCCAAGTGCTAAGCCCAAGCCCTAAAGAAGCAAGATTTCATGGAATATTCATGCTACCAGGCTACCAGGCCACCCCAAAATCCAGAGGCCCAAACCCATGCACCCAAGCCCCTTTGGGCTGGCTCTTGCTGCCCCTAGAAGCCCAACACGACCTCCTAGGCATCTTTGAAGTGTTGACCAAGTCCAAGAGGTGTCCTTGAGTGGAATAGTCAAAGCATGAAGGGAAAAGGAGAAGACTAGGTCAATTCCGAACCTAATGGGGATTTATTTTTCTAACCTAGCTAGGAAAGGACTTGTATTCCAATTTGGAAGAGGTCTTGTAACCCAAGTGTAACCATGATTAGTGAGGGCATGGGAACTCTATAAATACCCCACCGCTCTCCCTCTTGTAATCAACTTTTATTCATGATATCAAAAACCCTGGTGAATTTATTTTGAGCTTGCGAGCTTGTGTTACTTTATTTTTTTTGGTTTTTTGGTCTGTGTTTGTGTTTCTTTGCTTCCCTAGCATCCTTCCACACCCTAGCTCACTACCATCCAAGCCTTCACACATCCAAGAAGGAATGCCCTAGGCCACCAAGCAAGGAGATCTTCATCAAGCTTCAAGCCGTCCCGCTTCTAAACCTTAACCTGATTCCTTCTAAACCTAGTTTTTTTTTCTTTTTCTTACTTGCTATTTTGATTGACCCTTGATGTTTTGTAGGATCCTCGAGATGTTTCACCTCCCCAGAGGAGGCTTTCCTTGCATCCGGAACCATTCAAATCAGCCATCTAATCAAGGGAACCAAACTTCATCATCCAGACTCCAATCAGAGTGCTGTGTGATCTCTTCATCGGGCGTTCTTCAAATCATTTATTGGTAACATCCTTCCCTTCTTTTAATTTCTAATTTGATGAAGATAAGATATTCTAATCCGGGAGTTTCTCAATTCTCGAGTCCTGGAATTTATTTTTTTGTATGAGTTTGCCTGCGATACGATGATTCTATGCATTGCTCTTCTTCTTGCTAGTTCTTACTTTTATTTGAGAATTTTGCTTACTAACTAAATTATAAAAATTACATAAAAATTATTTTACTATTTTTCCTGCATGTGTAGCAATCTTAGAGTCATCCTGCAATAGATTTGGTTGGTTATGATTGAGATATGGATAGGCTTATCTTATCCTATCTTGTATTTGAATTTGAATCATCTCTATTATTTTATCCTATATTCAAATTCAAATAAGGGTTGGATAGGTCTATAAATATCACCCTCAGTCCTTTGTAAAAAAGAAGTTTTTGGAGAAAAAATTTGAGTTTTTAGAAGAGTGATTCTTTTTGCCTTCGCCTTCGGGCTTGGGCGTGAGGCCCTAGTTATCCTCCTTCCCAACCCATTTTCTTTAACCCCTCATGACCTTTGAGATTCAACCTAGCACTTCCAAGTATCGAGGGGGGTGTAATGCCTTAGAGGTGAGAGGTCTCTTCGTTAGGGTGGTCCCAAAATCCATGAGATTCAAATCCCTGTCTTCCATCCCCACTATTCCTTCGCCATCCCTAAGAAAAATACCAAAAAAAAATAGTACCATAATTTAGGTGACTTCTAGGCTCACCAATGGTCCTACCTCTATCCCTCATTAATTTTTGGTATCAGAGCCCAGATTGATTAGGATATTGTCATCTTCCTTCCTTCCCCGATCCCACCATTCTTTCTTTTCCTCGTCCTTGTTCCACTACTATCCTGTTTGGCCACCATCAAATCAGATCCACTGCTCCACCGTCCCCAACATCTCCGCCTCCTCCCTGATGACGTGACTGCCACCGTCCACCTCTGCCTAGACCGAGCCACCCCTCTCTTCCTTTCATGAAATCCTATCTCTGCCCGTGAAGTCTCCACAGCCCGTGAAATCTCCACAGCCATTCAAACCTCTGGCCTCGTGACCTCCCGATCTAAATGGCGATGCCCTTTTGCCATCTCCACAATGCCCGACTGCCCACCCCGCCTCCCTGTTGCTGCATTGCACCTCCACTCACTAGCGAACAGAAATCCCTTCACCTCCTTCCTCCTCATCGTCTGCGTACCCACCGATAGCCAGACCCCATCCCTTTGTCTGATGAATCTCTCGACGTTTCCCCAATAAAGCCTAGCTTGATGAATTAACCTAAGCTTCATAAATTTGCATTTTCTTTCCTCAGTAATTTCATACCAATCAAAGTATTGGTCCATCTCTGCCTCCCAATCTATGTAAACCTTAGGATCTAGATTTGAATCAAATATTGGTGCTTCCAACCTAATACTCCTAAGGGTTCACTCATCATAGTATGTCTGATCCTAATTGTGTCTCCTAGGGTTTGGCTCATAGACTGGATCATGGTGTGCTATCCTAGGGTTCGGGTCATTGACTCGATCAGGATTGGGCCTCCTAGGATTTGGCTCGAAGAAATGGTTCTGATGAAGAGCCCTTCTAGGGTTGATGGGTGTCTCAAACTCAGATTCTGGCTCTAACTCATTCTGGATTTCATGGTTCCTCCAGGGGTACGAGCTTCTAATCAATCAAGCATAGCAGTGATGAGGGTTATCTGATCAGTCATGTTTGGTTGGTCTGGGCCAATTGATCAGTCAGGTTTTGATTCAGCCAGGTCATTTGGTCATTCAAAGATTTCATCAAGCTCTCAAAGTTTTGTTCCATGGTTACACTAGATTGGGCTTGGGTTTGCTGATAGGGTGCTCCTGATCTAGTTTCATGCACACACGGACTCAAATTCGGACTAGGGGTTTGCTAGACCTAGAGCCCAAACCAAATGTTAGGTCAAATTGACAATCTGGGTTGTAGTAAATTGGCACCTGGCCAAGTAAGTGTAAGGTTGGTCGAGGTTCCTCTTTGCTTTCCTTAAACGCTAATTAGAAATTGGCCAGGTAAGCGATTCAACCCACCTTCCTTTGGGCTCTTGTCCCTGAACCACTTGCCCAGACACCAGATATAAGCATACACAAACAGGTTATCAAAGTTGGCTTAACACTTGATTCGACCGGACTTTGTGGGTGTCCCTAGCTTACTAGAGCAATTAAATGTCTACTCTGTTTTAATTTGGATTGGGTTCGTTATGCAAGTTGGTGATTTTTGGGCTAGGGACAGGTGATGAAATCCTGACCCTATGTCAATTTGATGCCCTTAACTTGTTTTACGATGAAATGAATGTAAACAAGCATATGGATCCAAATTTCAGGTGCAGAATTGATGTGTTGCAGTTCTAAATTGGTGTAGAAAAGTGCAATGTAAAAATGTTTGAAAATTTAGAAAAAAATACAGAACATTCCTAACTTATGGATGACATACCAAATGAAAGGAAATTAAAAATTAAAATCTGTGCTAGGCGTGGTAGTTCCTAGAACACAGACATTGCATGCATGATAGAATAGCAGAATTTAAACAAACAAAGGTATTTGCATACCAAACTTCAACCTAAAGATTCACATCTGGCCAGGGGCTCATTATTCCCATGGGTCGTGATAGTGTACTAGTGTACACCCGCTCAGGAGGCATGAATCTTAGATCTAGATTGGATTTATAAAAAAAACTATGTAGCAAGTATAAGTGCTATGCATGCAAAAAATTTCAGCAACCTACCTAAATGCAGAAAATCAAAATTAACCCTAACCTACCGTGCTCTGATACCATGATGATGGGGAACAAGTATCGAATGGTGCATTTCTAGGAATTAGAGAGATTAAATGATGATGAAGAAAATATGCATGCAGCTATTTTACGTAAAAGAAATAGAATTATATGAAAGGAACATAAGGAAAAAAAAAGACTAGAAAAAAAATCTTTCAAAAAAATTAAGAAGGGACCTTCGTAGTTAGGAAATGATATAGATTAGAGCTAGCTTACTCTACTATTTTGGATTTGAAAGAAGATTTAAAGATGGTTACCCGGCATTTAATATTCTTAAATTAGCAAAGGAACACTCAAGAAGAAGTACTAAGATGGCAAGGGGTTACTCTAGGTCTGAAGGCACCTTGTATCTAATTCCTTAGCACAGTAGACCTTCACCTTGGAAACCAGGAGACCCGGGGATCCTGCACAGATAGATGGAAAGATTAGAAGGTTTAGATGGAAGGTTGGAGGAATGGAAGAGGAAAAGTTAGGAATGGAAGAAGAGGCTTAGGCTTGGCTTGAAGTGGATCTCCTTTGGCGCCCATAGCTTGAACCTCCTTCACTTGATGGCGTGGAGAACTCCCTTATGAATGACATCCTTTGGAAGAAGGGTGGACGAACTTGGAGTGGCTTGAAGAGGAGTCTTCATGGTTGGCCGAATGGGGTTGGAAGAATAGTTAGATACTTGATTGGCTAAGTAACCTAGGCCTCACACCTACCTTCTCTCAAGGGTCTTTGGCTAGCAAAGGAAAAGTTTCTTAAGGAAAGAGTTCATTTCATTCATCATTAACATTACAAGAGGACTTAGGAGCTTTTATAGACTTTAAGCTCTCTTTCAAATTCAAATTACACCTCCTTTCATGGAGAAAATCAAGGGGCGTCCTATGAATAGAGGAATGGCCCTTTCAAATTTGAAATTCCAAATTACAAGAGAAAATCAAGGGCGTCCCAAAGAAAGTGGAATGGCTCTTGCAAGGTGGCATCCCATGAAGAGTGGAGCTTCATTTGAATTTATCTTGGGCGAAAAATCAGGGTTGAATTGTCTTGGTGATGTGGCATGATCTATCCTTCAAGTGGCATGACTTGTCCTCCAAGGTGGCATGGTGCATGGATGATGTGGTGCTCCATGTAGTTGGTGAAGCTGGTTGCACTTAATCTGGTTTAATTGAAACCCAACTCAAGTAGCTCTTGAACCCGACTCAATACAAAGCGAATTTAACTCTAATTGGATCCAAATTGAAATAAAACAGGACTCAATTCTTCAAATAAAAACAAGTACAAGACTTATAGACTTATTACAGGACTTAAATTCCTAGTCTTCTATCCATAAAGAACTTGGCATTGGTTGAAGCCTCTTCTTGAGCTTGGTGCCCACACCAAACTTGCTCCTCCCCCGAGGAAGAACCTGTCTCGATAAAATCATTGCTCCTGGCCTTGGTGCACAGTAATGCCAACACATATCATCACCTTCGATCAGATCTTCTCACCTAGAAACCTCTCATTGGTTTCCCCTTGGCTGCTCGCCTAAGCTGCGCAAGATTTGGCCTCATGGTGCAACAAGCCCTCAGAGTGACGCGAGGATGAGGGAACATGAATGGTGTTAGAAATGGCATTGCCAAGTGAGAATGGCAGCTAATCCAGGGAGATTTCTTTCCTTATATTGAGAGTAGCGAAATTCAAAAGCCCTCGTTCACAACGGCTTCTAAGGCATGCCACACACGGATAACCTAACGGATCATGGCCTCAACTAATATGCTAGGGGGGATCACCAAAAGGCTACAGCCACGATGATCCCTGTTTCCATGCACAGTCATTATGAACTTGATCTCCGTTACCTTTCCAAGCGATGACATGACGGTTGCCACCCCCCGGTAAATCGATAAGTTAAAGGTTTCTTTTGTATAGAAACTTTCCTATCTATTTTGTAGCCCAAAAGGAGAAGCTCACATTTGCAAGAAAAGACTCCACAAAGGGCAATGTGATTCAAGTTATCACCAAAACCAATCACACAACTTAAACCAAATTCAAAAATGCAACATGGTATACACAAAAAAGGAAAATCTACTTGATAATTTAGAAAAGTTTGATAATTACATGCCAGAGGAAAGAAAAGAAGAGATATAATGCTTAGAGTCATACAAATCCCTAAGGATTGACCGGGAGAGATCTAGCATCGCAAGATTGGAGCAGCCTATCAATTTGCGCAGAAAGGGTTTCCTCGACTTAGGCAAGTCTAGAGAGTCTTCAACCTGGGCCCCCTCCTCAACCTGGATACCCTCTTCAACCTGGGCTCCCTCTTCAGCCTGAACTCCGTCTTCAACATGGACCGGAATTACACCCGAGTCCTCGGCTACGATGGAGACCTCTTCCCTTAGGCTTGACATCTCTTCAACCTCTTCAGCCTGGATCCAAATTACACCCGGGTCCTCGACTACAGTTGGGATTTCCTCTCTCCGGCTTGGCATCTCTTCAACCTCCTCTACAGCCTCGGCCTCCTCCTCTTCTTCCTCCACTATGTCGAAAGCAGGGACGCCGGAAAGATCAAGATCAGGGAAGACCGTACTGACCTTGGCGAGTCTGTCGTTGAAACCATGCTGATAGCTGTATAGAGTCACTTCATTCATCTCCTCCTAGAACTATGAGGACTTCCTAAAATCCACGATGGCTCTAGCCGCTAACTCTTTCATGGCTTCTGATTCCTTCCTGGTTGCTTCAGATTCTCTCCTAATTGCTTTGGACTCCAAGGATGCTTCTTCGGCTCTTAAAGATGCCTTCCTGGCTCTCAAAGATACCTCATCAGCCCTCTTAGTCGCTTCCTCAGCCACCTTGGTTAGAGCTCTGATCCTCTCCTGATTCTCCTTGGCAGATTGTTCCAAGGAGTCAATCTATTTTCTATTCATCCTCAACTCTGCCCCTTGCCCTGCGATCGTCAAGTGGGCGTTGTTCAGTTCACCCCTCAGACCATGAACTTCGGCATCTATGCGAGCAAGCCGATTCTTCATGGACTGCTTCAGTTCCTTGGTCACCTCCTTTTCGATCCTAGTGTTGCCCAGGTGGCTACCCAAGAGGGGGGTGAATTGGGTCTTTTAAAAATTTAAACAAGTAATGTGCTATTTCAAAATCCTTTGCAAGTGGTAGGTGCTGTTATAAGGTTATAGAATGTAGAAGCTAAATAAATTAGAGAAAGCACAACACAAACACACCAAATTTATAGTGGTTCGGAGTAACCCAGCTCCTACATCCACTATCCAAGATACCACTTGGGATTTTCACTATATTCACACCCGAATACAGTAGGATTGTTTTACAGGATCATAATCCAAAATCTCTACACTTTGGTTTTACGGGATCACCAAAGAAAACCCAACACCCTTTGGTTTTAATAAGCTCACCAAAGAAATCTAAACTTGGTTTTCACAAGATCACCAAGAACCTAAACCTTGGTTTTGATAAGGCTTACCAAAAACCTATTTGGTTTTTCGACCGGGCTTACCAATAACCCAACAATTCAAAGATTGAATTGAAAATAAATGCAACAATAAATGACAAACTCAAGTTGTCAGATAGTTGCTGGTGCAGCTCATTGGAAGTCCACTTGAATGCACTTGAATAAGCTTTAATGACTTCAGTGGCTTCTTCCAAAGTTGATTCAAGCTTTAGATAAGAGTTGTTGAGGGCTTGAATGCAAACTTGAATGCACTTTTGCTCTATCTCTTGTGGTTGGTTGGATATTCAATGAAGCTCTCTCTTTTTCCATTTTGAACTCTCTTCTTGATTAATTGCTTTAAGGTAGTTCAAATCCTTCAAATTTAAAGTCTTCCATCATCCCAAGGTAGTTCTAGCCGTTGTAGACCATTGGAAATGATTTGTGACCATTGGAGTACTTTTTGGCATTCAGAAACAAATTATGGAACTAGCCATTAGATACCTTGAAGTGACATTCGAGTCGACTCAGATCCTTCAAGTCGATAGGTCGAGTCACCATTTCTTCAATCCAGTCGGCTCTTTGTCCTTGGGCACATTATATCACTCTGGACGAGTTGGCTCTTTATAGCACGGGTCAGCTCAAACTTGAATCTTGAAATTCTTGAACTCGAGGAGTCGGCTCTTTTTAGCTTTGGTCGGCTCTTCTTCTCAGGTTCGGAAAACCTTACTCTGGAAGAGTGGCTCGATGCAGTTTGGGTCGGCTCGCTTTCTCAGGCTTTTGAAATTAGGTCTGGCAGAGTCTGCTCTTTCTAAGTCGGGTCGGCTCGCCTGGCTATTCTTAGAAAACTTTTAGGAAATGGACTCTGACGGAATCGGCTCTGACTGATTCCAATCGACTCAGATTCATTAGAGTCGGCTCGCTTTCCATCGAGTCGGCTCGGATTGCTGCGTTCTAGAATCCTTGCTGCGTGCCAGTAAGCAGAGTCGGCTCTTCTTTTCTTGGGGTCGGCTCGAGTGTCTTCTTCAGGATTTTTATAATTTGAACTTAAAGAAAACTCTCACCAACTCTTTTACAATTCACACAAACCAACTCAAGGCAAAATCTAAGGCACACACACTTATAGAAGTAACCCTTTTACTTGATTTTTCTTAGCATTTTCATTGGGTTCTTCTTTATAAAAATGTAGGAGTTGAAGTTTGAACATGTTATACATCCTACAAAAACTTGTCAAACACTTGAAGAGTTGTCAATAATAAATGTACATGCTCCAATGTTTGGTTATCATCAAAATCACTTATGGGGTCAACAATCTCCCCCTTTTTGATGATGACAAAATACTGGTTATGAAAAATCAGTAAGACACTTTACATGTATAATAGTATTTGAAATATAATTATTCACATGTAACAGAGCTGATTGGATTTAAAAGAAAATCAGAGCTCAACAGATGATATTACTATATATCGTTAAAGTGTTGCACAAAACATGGAGTATCAGAAAGTTAAAATACGCAATTATGATCAGAGCAATGGGATTAATTTGAATATAAGTCTGAGCAAAATCATTCAAGAGAAACTCTCCCTTTCTCTAGATTTTAAAGTAATTTAAGCAGTGCTATTCTTTTTGTGCTCCCCCTTTTTCATTACAATTTAAGAATAGTTGAAAAGGAGCTAATTTTCCATTCTTTTTATGTTTTTCATAATTCTCCCCCTTTTTGTCAATCAATCAATAAGGTGATTTCAAATAAAGCTTAGATTTTAAAATAGACTGAGAAAGTTTTTAATATTTGTTTAAGATAATTTCATATTGTCACACTTGAAATTCTAATTAAAATTTCATCATAGTAAATGCAATTTTAAACAGAAAATATTCATTTCATTAAAAGTTTGCAGGATAGAAAGTACATTGCAATTGTAAAAGATGACAAGTGGAACAAACATTCATTTCAGAGGTCTTAGTTTTCATGGGTTTAAACCTTAAATCCCTGGATCTAGTTCTAACAGGGGCTCTAAAAACTTTGGTCTTCTTAGTTTTGGTAGATTTAGGTAGATCAGATGAAGGAATAGGAATGTCAAGTGAATCTTTGATGATCTGTTCAGAAACATCTTCAGTGCGAGCAGTTTCCTTCTGGGATTGTAGTAGAATGCTTCTGATTTGTTCCTTGAAATCCTTCATTTCTTTTTCCACTTTTTGCTGGTGAAGCTCTTGTTTAGATTTCAATTCTTGCAATTTAATGTCAACTTACTTTCTGATTTCTTCAACTGTAGAGTTCACATGATCTGTTGAAGAGTTAAAGATAGTTTCCATCTTTTGAAATATCAGATTTTTGAGTTTAGATGGAGTAATCATAGTTTCTTCAGTCCTTTCAATAGCAGCAGCTTCATCTTCTTCAGAAATGGTGGCAGCAACCTGACTAGGCATCTTTTTAATTCATTTTCCTTCTTGTAACTTGTAACCCATTCTTTTAAGTGAGTTGAAGGAGTAGATATCAAAGTGATGTAGTGGCTTGTCTATTTCATTTGACAAATCAATTCCTGCCACTTCAAATAACAGAGTGAAAACCATACCATAAGGTAGACAGGTTTTGATCTTCCTTGCTGCTTCAGTCATTTGGATCATCATTATGTAGGGAAGGTTGAGAGGCTCTTCTTTGATCAGATGTCCCATGATGATCATGTCCTTCTCACTGACCCAGTAAAAACAACGAGTTTTGGGAAGAAAAACTCTACTGATCATACTATGTAGCAGCCTCATTTCTCTTGACAATAGATTGGCTTGTACATGTCGGACCATGCTCACTTCCTCTTTTTCCAAAATGAGTTTCAGAATGTGCTCCTTGTTCGGTAGAAGAAGTTCAGTAGCACCAGTCATTGGCATTTGTAGCAGCTTGCTCAATTTTTCTTCATTAATTATAACTGTTTTTCCCTTGACAACTGATTCCAAATGAAATTATTTAATAATAATGTTTTTATAAAATGTCCGTACCAGTGAAGGGTAGGTCAGTATGTCTAAAGAACAGAAATGCTTCCAACCTTGGCTTACTATCCAATGTCTAATTTTCATTTCCATTTCCTCTAGGAATGTAAAGTCGATCCTTCTTCCACAAGTGGCAGGTCGATTAATCATTGAGACATGCTGTCTGGGAGGAGAAGGAGTTTCCTTATTTTGTTGGACTGGAGCAGACCTTTTTCTCTTTTCCCTTCTTTCTCCTGCATCTGTACTGTGATTACTTGATTCATAGAGTTGAACTTTCTTCACAGATTTTCAAGGAGCCATTGTAGAGGAATCAAGGATTTTTAACTTTAGGGAATGATTTCTGCGAGAATGGTAGAGCTTCCGAGAGATGTAGAGTGTGTTCAAAGTAAGGTGAGGGAGTGAAGCACTGAGAAAGGACAGATCAGACTTTTCTAAATAGCAATTTCCCGTCTTTTGAGTCGGCTCACTCTACCCTAAAAATATCCGAGTCGGCTCAACCAGAGAAAACTCAGAACAAATAGAACACTGAGTCGGCTAAGCATAGACTTAGTCGGTTCGATCAAAGCATGAGCAAGATACACAGATATTCGAGCCGGCTCTACCAGAGCAAGATTGCTCAAGTTGACTCGAACAGAGACTTTCCAAAAGAGATCAAATGGTTCAGAAGTTTTATTCAATTATACTGAGAAATTCAAGGAAAGTTGTTCAAAAATCATGAATAAATATAGGAGGCTTTCTAGATAATTTTTTCTTAGGTTTACTAAATTTAGAAAGGATAACATAGACCTAATTCTCCTCTAAGTAGCTCAAATCTATCCTGATTAAGTGGCTTGGTAAATATATCAGCTAGTTATTTTTCTATAGGTATAAACTCTAGTTCTATATCACCATTCAAAACATGGTCTCTAATAAAATGGTGTCTAATCTCTATGTGCTTTGTCCTAGAATGCTGAATAGGATTTTTAGATAAATTTATAGTACTTGTGTTATCACATTTGATAGGAGTTTTGCAATGTGAAACACCAAAATCCTCTATTTGTTGTTTAATCCATAACACTTGTGCACAACAACTCCCTGCAGCAACATACTCTGCATCAACACTAGATAGTGCTACCGAGTTTTGTTTCTTACAGTGCCATGAGATTAAATCCAACCATAGAAATTGACAAGTACTGCTAGTGCTCTTTCTATCTATTCTACAACAAGCATAATCAGTATCAGAGAATTCGATTAAATTTAAAGAAGATTCTTTTGAAAACCAAAAACCAAAATTACTTGTACCTTTCAAGTATTTTAATATCCTTTTAACAGCAAGAATATGTGTTTCTTTGGGGTTACATTGAAATCTAGCACATACACATATACTATACAAGATATATGGTCTACTTGCAGTTAAATATAATAAGGATCTGATCATACCTCGATATAGCTTTTGGTCAATGTTGGATCCACTTTCATCCTTATCCAATATGCAGGATGGACTCATGGGTGTGTTCATTTGTTTGCTTGTCTCCATACCAAACTTTTTGATGATTTCTTTGGTGTATTTGGATTGGTTGATGAAGATCCCTTCCTTTGTTTGTTTTACTTGATGTCTGAGGAAGTAGTTTAGTTCACCCATTAGGCTCATTTCAAATTTTCCCTGCATTAACTTAGCAAATTCTTCACAAAGACTTTCATTAGTTGCACCAAAGATGATATCATCAACATAGATTTGTACAACTAATATATCAATGTTTTTCTTTTTAATAAAGAGAGTTTTATCAACATTTCTTCTTGAAAAACTATTTTCAATTAAGAAGGTGCTAAGTCTATCATACCAGGCTCTAGGGGCTTGTTTCAAACTATACAAAGCTTTATTGAGTTTAAATACATGGTTTGGAAAAGCATGATTTGCAAAACCCGATGGTTGTTCTACAAAAACTTGTTCGGCAATAAAATCATTTAAAAATGCACTTTTCATATCCATTTGAAAAAGTTTAAAATTCATGTAGCAAGCAAATGCAAGAAGTAATCTAATAGCTTCTAATCTTGCTATAGGAGTATAAGTTTTACCAAAATCTATACCTTCTTCTTGACTACATCCTTTAGCAACTAATCTAGCTTTGTTTCTAATAACATTTTCTTGTTCATCTAATTTATTCCTATAGACTCATTTGGTTCCTATAATTGGATGGTCTTTAGGTCTATCAACTAATATCTAAACCTTATTTTTTTCAAACTGGTTCAATTCTTCGTGCATGGCCATCATCCAGTTTGGATCATTTTCTGCTTCTTCTAAGGTATGAGGCTCTATTTGAGATACACAGGCTAGGTAATCATGTGCAGACCTATGTGCAGACCTAGTCCTTATACCTTGAGAAGGATCAACAATAATTAATTCTTTAGGATGGGAAGTAGAATACCTCCATTCAGTCGAAAGATCAGTATGATCCTTACTTACCATTTCTTCTCCTTCTTCAATTAGTTTTTCTTGAATACTTAGTTTTTCCATCTCTTTTTGAATGGTACCTGCATCATTGTCAATACACTCATCTTTTCTAGATGGTGATGGGTTAGTTTCATCAAGTATAACATGCATTGACTCTTTAACAGTGAGAGTCCTTTTATTAAAAACCCTATATGCCTTGCTATGTAGTGAATAACCAAGAAAAATGGCTTTATCAAACTTAGCATCAAATTTTCTTAGATTATCCTTACCATTATTAAGCACAAAGCATTTGCATCCAAATACATGAAAATCATTTATATTGGGTTTCTTTTCATTCCAAAGCTCAAAGGAGGTTTTCTTCAAGATAGGACGGATCAAAACATAATTTAAAATATAACAAGCAGTGTTCACCGCTTCTGCCCAAAAGTACCTTGGAAGATTACCTTCATATAACATTGTTCGGGCCATTTCTTCCAATGTCCTATTTTTCCTCTCTAAAACACCATTTTGTTGTGGTGTTCTAGTAGCAGAGAAGTTATGATCAATGCTATTTTCAGAACAGTAATTATCAAAAAATTGATTTTCAAATTCTGTGCCGTGATCACTCCTTATTGATATTATAGAAAGATTTTTCTGATTTGAAACCTTTTTGTGAAATTTTCTAAATACTTTAAAAGTTTCATCTTTGTGCGCTGTTATAGCAGTGACAATGACGTGGCCATGCTCAGATACCGCCGAATGCGATCGAGCCACGTGGAGGTTTCCCCAGCCGAGTCAGCGCCACGTCTTCAAGACCAGGTTCGGCAAGACTACAGCGCCCGGCAATTTTCTAAGGCAAACCGCCCTCGCCGAGGTCGAGCTCGGATCGGAGTTCCTCTACCACCTCGAAGGCGCCCAAGCACAGAGGGGTCCGCCTAAGTGAGGTCGGCCAAAGCCAGGAGACCTCCTGCCCCCTCGCCAGGTGTCCACCCAGGAAGGGTCCGCCTGGGCCGAGGTCGGCCGACCCCTCGCCCTTCGCCAGGTGGCCCCCCAGAGATGGGTCCACCTCGGCCGAGGGCAGGCGACCTCCTGCCGCCTCGCCAGGTGTCCACCCAGGAGGGGTCCACCTAGGCCGAGGTCGGCTGGTCCTTCGCCCCTTTTCCAGGTGGCCTCCCGGAGACGGGTCCACCTTGGCCGATGCCAGGCGACCTCCTGCCACCTCGACAGGTGTCCACCCAGGAGGGGTCCACCTAGGCCGAGGTCGGCTGGTCCTTCGCCCCTTTGCCAGGTGGCCTCCCGGAGATGGGTCCACCTCGGCCGATGCCAGGCGACCTCCTGCCACCTCGCCAGGTGTCCACCCAGGAGGGGTCCACCTAGGCCGAGGTCGGCTGGTCCTTCGCCCCTTTGCCAGGTGGCCTCCCGGAGATGGGCCCACCTCGGCCGATGCCAGGCGACCTCCTGCCACCTCGCCAGGTGTCCACCCAGGAGGGGTCCACCGAGGCCGAGGTCGGCTGGTCCTTCGCCCCTTTGCCAGGTGGCCTCCCTGAGACGGGTCCACCTCGGCTGAGGCCAGGCGACCTCCTGCCACCTCGCCAGGTGTCCACCCAGGAGGGGTCCACCTAGGCCGAGGCTGGCAGGTCCTTCGTTCTTCGCCAAATGGCCCCCGGAGATGGTTCCACCTCGACCGAGGTCATGCCGCCCGTACGGAGAAGGTCTCAGGGAAGAGGCGCGGGCCCCGAGGCCATCCCTCGGGCCGTACGAATCCTAGACGGTGCCCCGTACGGAGGGCGGCGGCACGCGGAACATCACTTGCATCGGCCCGACAAGTTCCACAGCCGAGGGGCACGATTCTGACGGAACATGCCCTATAGATGGATGGCGCCCACGCTTGGGAAAGAGAGCGCTCTCGCTGGGCCCGAGGCCTGACCGGCCGCCTTACCATCGCCGCCCTCCCCTTTTTCTCTTCTGTCTTTGCCTTTTCCCTGCTGGGCTCGGCGGACAAGGTCGGAAAGCCGCCTGGCCCCCCTTCACCGAAAAGGGAAAAGAGAAGAGGACAGGGGAGGGGAGTCTCCCAGGAGGAAAAGACAAGCGCATGACGAAAGGAGATAAAGAGAGAGGAATCTGGGGACGACAAGGTAAGCGAACAAGCCTGGGGACAAAGGAGGAGCAGCGGCAAAAGGCCTCGCTCCGGAGAGTGAAAACCAGAGATCCCGAGAGGGGATCACTGAGCGTGAGCTCGGCAAGGAGGCCCGGCCGAGACTCTGGTCCCTAGAGCGTCTCTCTCACCTGTAAACTCTCTAAGTCTGGAACCCTTTCGGGGGTCCGTCTGGAGAGTCTGTTCCTTCTCGTCGTCTACTGACTTGACCGTCGGAGCTCCCTCGTCGGGATCCCGGGCCAGGGTCTTCTAACCCCTTTTTTGCAGGTTAGCCGTAGCCAGGGAGGCTCCTTCGCCAGGCGGTCAGGAGGGATCGGCGGATCCGTGGCATGGGCACGATGACGGGAGCGGCAACAGATTGGCGCGCCAGGTAGGGGGGGCAGGACACAAAACCCGAGCGGGGGCCAGCTTTCTGCAGGTGTCGCGCTCTCTGACGATGGTGGTCACTCATGGCTGCGAGGCGTCCACCAGCCGCGTGGGGGAGGTTCACTCCCCTCCAGGGGCCCTCAGCCCGGAGAGGGAGCTTCCGGCTCCCCCTCCTCTTCCACCACAGCCTACCCCAACGGACGGACCGCTTGCGGCTGTCATCCAGCAGCTGTAGACCCTGACCTCGGCGGTCCGGCAGCTTCAGCATCAGCAACAGTCCCTGGCCACCCAACCGTAGCCAAGGACCCCCGCGGCCCGAGCCGCGGGGCAGCGTGGGAGCCTGCGCTCAATCTAGGGTAGGCCATCCCATCCGAGGGCCGCCTCCAACCCCCGGGGGAGCCACCAAGCTTTCGTAAAGAGAAACTACTCCGATTCGGAGGATCACGAGAGTCGATCCCCAGCCGACGGGGCTGAAATGGTGCATCGCAGCAAGCGACGCCGAGGCCAGACCTCGCACCGAGACCGATCGGCGCCCCCTTCACCCGCAGTCTCGGTGGAAGACTCCACCGACGAAGCCATCAGGCGCCAGGCCGAGAGGCGCCTGGAGGAGCATGAGCGCAAGCTGGCGGAGTTCGCCCGCCGGTTCGCCGACCTGCAGAACTCGTCGGCAGACCCGGCGGGCTACGACTCCCGCCCCCCTTTCTCTGAAGAAATCCAGGCGGAACCGATCCCGAAACGGTTCCGCATGCCGCAGGTGGATCCCTACGACGGGACCACCGACCCCCTGGACCATTTGGAGAGCTATAAAGCTCTCATAAGGGTCCAGGGTACCACCGACGCTCTTCTGTGCATTGCCTTCCCGGCAACCCTCCGGAAGGCCGCTCGAGTCTGGTTCACCCGCCTCGAGCCCGGATCCATTTGCTCCTTCCATCAGCTGGAAGGAAGGTTCATGGCACACTTTGACGCTTGTCGAAAGGTGCCGAGAGAGGTGGACAGCCTCTTCTCCATCCGCCAACAGGACCAGGAGCTGCTCCGGGACTACATCACCCGGTTCAAGACCGCGGCCATAGAGATCTACAGCTTGGACGAGCCCGTCGCCATGCTGGCTTTGAAGCGCGGGCTCAAGATGTCCCGCCTGACCTACTCCCTGGACAAGAAGCCGCCCAGGACGTACTCCGAGCTCCTCCTCCGTGCCCACAAGTACATCCGAGCGGAGGAGGCTGACCGCACCCATCGAGAGTTAGACGGGAAGACTCCGAAGAAGCCGCTCCCGAGGGATGCCCCGGGAGCTCGGAGGCCCGGGCCGTCTGCCGACCCTCGCCTGAATCCAAGGCCAAGGGGCGAAGCCACTCCTGAGCGGAGGTACACCCCTCTCCTCACACCTCGAACGAAGATCCTCATGGAAATCGAGGGCGAGCGCTACCTCCGCTGACCTCCTCCTCAGAACCCGAGAGCCGTCCGAGACAAATCGAAGTACTGCCAGTTCCACCGCGAGCATGGGCATGACACAGAGGAGTGTCGCCACCTGAAGCGAGAGATCGAGGAGCTGATTAGGAGGGGTTACCTCAGGAAGTTCGTCAAGAACGAGGCCCCCTCTGAAGGGCAGCCGCTCGCGGCCTTGCCGCCCATCCCTGCGATCGACAACCGCCCGACGGAGAAGCCCGTGGGCATGATCTCGTGCAGGTTTGGTCGAGCAATGAAGAGAGCCCGGGAAGTCGGGAACCCGGAGAGTGTAATCCCTCCCCGGGGGGGGGGGGGAGGATAATGACAATGTAAACAACGATGCCGTGGTGGTCAAGATGACCATCGCGAAGCATCCTGTACATCGAATCATGGTTGATAGTGGAAGCTCGGCTGACGTACTTTTTTACGATGCTTTCTCCCGCATGAACTTGTCCCATGATCAGCTGAAACCGGTGCACACCCCCCTGGTAGGTTTTACAGGGGACTCCATGGGGGTCGAGGGGGAGATCACTCTCCCGGTCACCGCCGGATCCCCACCCCGGCAGGCGACCATCCTAATAACATTTACCGTCGTCAGGCTCCCCTCGCCTTACAATGCCCTCAACCAGCTGGACGCCACCATCTCCACGAGAAGGCTGTTGGTACAGTTCCCCACACCTTCTGGGCTCGGGAAGATGAAGGGGACGACCCAGCCAGTCCCGCTCTGCCTTCAGACGGTCCCGGGCGCCAGGGGCGCGGAGCTCGCCCATGATATCGACGACCTCGATCTGAGAGAGAAGGAACCCAGGGGAGGGCCCGTAGAGCGTCTGCTGACTTTTCCCCTCGGTTCGGATCCCCTGAAGACGGTGCAAGTCGGGGCCCAGCTCCCTGAGGAAGAACGAACCCGCCTGCTGGAGTTCCTCCATGCAAACGCTGACATGTTCGCCTGGTCAGCAGCTGACATGCCGGGCATCCCGCCCGAGGTCATCATGCACAGGCTAAACGTGGACCCAAATTGCCGCCCGGTCTGCCAGAAGAAGAGAAGCTTCGCCATGGAAAGGCAGAAGGCGATCAACGAGGAACTGGAGAAGCTCCTCACCGCCGGTTTTGTGCGGGAGGTCCAGTACCCCAGCTGGTTGGCAAACATGGTCATGGTAAGAAAGAGTAGTGGTAAGTGGAGGATCTGTGTGGATTACACCGACCTCAACCGAGCTTGCCCAAAGGACAGCTTCCCTCTTCCAAAGATCGACCAGCTGGTCGACACCACCTCAGGGCATCGCCTCCTGTCATTCATGGACGCCTTCTCCGGATACAACCAGATCCGAATGAGCCCAGAGGACGAAGAGCACACCGCCTTCATAACTGACCGCGGAACTTTTTGCTACAGGATGATGCCATTTGGCCTCAAGAATGCGGGGGCAACGTACCAGTGCCTGGTCAATAGAATCTTCAAAGACCATATCGGCCGCAACATGCAGGTGTACATGGACGACATGCTGGTAATGAGCAAACCCGAGTCGGATCACGTGGCTGACTTGGCGGAGACCTTCGGCAACCTCCGACGCCATCAGATGAAGCTGAACCCGGCGAAGTGCGTCTTTGGCATCTCCGCCAGGAAATTCCTAGGATTTATGGTGACCCAAAGAGGAATCGAGGCCAACCCGGAGAAGGTCCAGGCCATCCTGGATATGGAGCAGCCCGCCTCCAAGAAGCAAGTGCAGCAACTAACCGGCCGAGTTGCGGCCCTCAGCCATTTTATCTCCAGGTCGGCGGACCGCTGCCATCCCTTCTTCAAGGTACTGAGGAAGATGAATGACTTTGCTTGGACCGAGGAATGCCAGCAGGCCTTCGAGGAGCTAAAGAAGACCCTCGCATCGCCACAATTGCTGTCCAGGCCCGAGGAGGGAGAGGAGCTTATCCTCTATCTAGCGGTTACCCCGGAAGCCATCAGCTCAGTCTTGGTTCGAACCGATGGCCAGGGGGCCCAGCGACCGGTGTACTATACCAGCAAACTTCTCCGTGACACGGAGCTCAGGTATTCTCGGCTCGAGAAACTCGTTTTTGCACTAATAGTGTTTGCCCAGCGTCTCAGGCCTTATTTCCAAGCGCACCCCATCGCTGTCGTAACGGATCAACCGCTGAAAGCAGTGCTCAGCCGACCCGATACCTCGGGACGATTGGCAAAGTGGGCACTGAAACTCAGCGAGTTCGACATCACGTATAGGCCGAGGTTGGCCATGAAGGCACAGGTGCTAGCCGACTTCTTGGTCGAATGTGCAGACTTGGGCAAGGAGCCCGAGGAAGGTCCCTCGGGCCGGTCGATGGAGATAGGCACCGACGAGCCCGGAGAGGACGCCTGGACCCTCCATGTAGACGGAGCCTCAAACTCCAGCGGGAGCGGGGCTGGGCTCATCCTTGCCAACAGCAATGGGGTCGTCGCCGAATGCGCACTCCATTTCCAATTCCCCGTGATAAATAACCAGGCAGAGTGCGAAGCACTTCTTGTCGGACTGAGAGTCTCCCGCGAGCTGGGCGTAACCAACCTCAAGGCTTTCACTGATTCCCAGCTCGTGGCGGGGCAGGTGTCCGAGGAGTACGTCGCACACGACCCCCAAATGGCGAGATACTTGGAGCTCGTCAAGGAGGGCGTGTCCAGATTCCGACGCTTCAACATCTTCCATATCCCCCGCGGGGAGAACGCCCGCACGGATGCTCTCTCTCGACTAGCGACCCTGCCGGACACGATGCTGGGACACGCCTATGTGGAGCGCCTTGAGGTCCCAAGCCTTGAGGCACCGGTGAAGGTCCACCAGGTCGGCCATGAACCCAGCTGGATAGACAAGTACGCCACATACATCACCGATGGCACCCTGCCGGAGGACCGCGAGGTGGCTCGCCTCATCAGGAAGAAGGCCGTGCGGTTCGTCCTGATGGACGGGCAGTTGTATCGAAGATCCTACTCCTACCCCCTCCTCAAGTGCGTAGGACCCACGGAAGCCAAGCTTGTGCTCCAGGAGATCCACGAAGGCGTCTGCGAGAACCACGTGGGGGGCAGGGCATTGGCATACAAGGCCCTCCGTCAGGGCTACTTCTAGGAGACGATGAAGGAAGACGCCGCCGACTTCGTGAGGAAATGCGACCGGTGCCAGCGTCACGCCACGGTGCAATGGCAGCCCTCCAACCCAACCTCCCAGCTCTCAGCCCCCTGGCCGTTCGCCCAGTGGGGGATGGACCTCCTGGGCCCATTCCCGCCGGCGTCTGGACAGCGGAAGTTCTTGATAGTGGCCATCGATTACTTCACGAAGTGGGTCGAGGCCGAACCCTTGGCGAGGATCACCGAAGCAAACATCGCCAAGTTCTTTTGGAAGTCCATCGTCTGCCGCTTCGGCCTCCCCCACACCGTGGTCACTGATAACGGGTGCCATTTCGACTACCGGGAGTTCGAAGAATTCTGCAGCGACCTCGGCATCAGGCATCGCTTTACGTCGGTGGCGCATCCTCAGACCAATGGGGAGGCCGAAGTCACGAACGGGACCATTCTTCAGGGCCTCTGCACGCGGCTGGACCAGGCCAAGGGCAGGTGGGCCGACGAGCTGCCAGCATCCTCTGGGCATACCACACCACCCCGAGGACGGCTACCGACGAAACCCCGTTCAACCTCATCTTCGGAGCCGAGGCAGTCATCCCGATCGAGCTCAGCCTACCCACACTGCGTGTAGAGCAATATGACGAGACAGAAAACCCAGCTAGGATGATGCTCAACCTTGACCTTCTCGAGGAAACGAGGGACAAAGCCCAAATTCGAATGGTGGCGTACAGGCAATGCGTGGCTAGGTATTACAACTCCCGAGTGCGGCCGAAGGTTTTCCATCCCGGAGACTTGGTCCTCCGGCGCGCTGAAGCTTCCCAGCCACGGGAATGCGGCAAGCTCTCACCCAACTGGAAAGGCCCATATCAGGTGGCAGAGGCCCTCCCTCATGGCGCATATTACTTGGAGGAATTGGGGGGTGCCAGGTTCCCCCGGACGTGGAACGCCTCGAACCTGAGGATGTACTATCAGTAATGTAAGGTTCCCTGTTCCTGTAATAAGGTTCCCCCGCTTCAAACACTCCCTTCTCACTTCGACAAGAAAACCCGGAGAACAGCTCAGCAAACCGCGCAAGGCTTGAGAAAGCCTGCGGCATCGAGCTCAGTCCGGAGA
This sequence comes from Areca catechu, assembly GCA_021397845.1. Classification (NCBI taxonomy): domain Eukaryota; kingdom Viridiplantae; phylum Streptophyta; class Magnoliopsida; order Arecales; family Arecaceae; genus Areca; species Areca catechu. The sequence continues at coordinate 137,762,944 of CM038041.1, forward strand.
TCCTGGGCTTCGGCCTGGAAGGTGGCGCGGAACCCAGTTCGCCCATGAAAGCCCGGAGAACAGCTCAGCAAGCCGCGCAAGGCTTGAGAAAGCCTACGGCGTCGAGCTCAGTCCGGAGATCCTGGGCTTCGGCCTGGAAGGTGGCGCGGAACCCAGTTCACCCACGCAAGCCCGAAGAACAGCTCAGCAAGCCGCGCAAGGCTTGAGAAAGCCTGCGACATCGAGCTCAGTCCGGAGATCCTGGGCTTCGGCCTGGAAGGTGGCGCGGAACCCAGTTCACCCACGCAAGCCCGGAGAACAGCTCAGCAAGCCGCGCAAGGCTTGAGAAAGCCTGCGGCATCGAGCTCAGTCCAGAGATCCTGGGCTTCGGCCTGGAAGGTGGCACGGAACCCAGTTCACCCACGCAAGCCCGGAGAACAGCTCAGTAAGACGCGCAAGGCTTGAGAAAGCCTGCAGCGTCGAGCTCAGTCCGGAGATCCTGGGCTTCGGCCTGGAAGGTGGCACGGAACCCAGTTCACCCATGTAAGCCCGGAGAACAGCTCAGCAAGCCGCGCAAGGCTTGAGAAAGCCTGCGACATCGAGCTCAGTCCGGTGATCCTGGGCTTCGGCCTGGAAGGTGGCGCGGAACCCAGTTCGCCCATGCAAGCCCGGAGAACAGCTCAGCGAGCCGCGCAAGGCTTGAGAAAGCCTGCGGCATCGAGCTCAGTCCGGAGATCCTGGGCTTCGGCCTGGAAGGCGGTGCAGAAACCCTGTCACCTGCGCAAGTATGAAGGCGATCCCAAAGACGGGCCTGCCTAAGGCCTACTCCGCCGCCACGTGATCCGGGAGGCCCCAACCTTCGATTTGAGCAATGGAAGGACCGGGCCTGCGATCGTTTCAGCATTCCATACCAACATCTCAAAAAAAAAAAAGGTGAACTCGAGGTTTTGACAAACTGGAACTTTCATTGATACAAGGGATCAGTACAAGCCGGGAATCCCGACAAGCCGGGAGTCTCCAAAAGACACTACATCAACAAAGCAGGGAGAAGGCGCTGGGCTCAGTGTGGTGCAGGGTCGGAGCCCTCTGCCGGGGGCGCAGGCGTTGCATCCTCGACTTCTACGGCGGCCGGCTCTTGAGGCTGCACCGGAGCCGCAGCTTCGCTAGTCGACGGCGCCACAGGAGTTGCGTCGGCCGCACCAGAGGCCCTGCTCTCGACTCCCTGCCTTCTACCTCCGATCACCACCTCGCTAAGGTAGAGCTCGAGGAAGAAGGCCCCCACCTTCTCCCGGCACATTTGGAACCCCTTCAGGAAGGAGTCCACGGCAGCCTCCCGGACCTCCGACGTGTACTCGTTGGAAGCCCGGAATTTTGGGACGGCCTCCTGCGCCTCCCGCTTTGCGGCCTCCAGGAGTCCGTTGATGTATGCACTCCGGTCCCTCGCCGCGCTCGCGTCTCGCCGGGCCTCCTCCAACTGGCGCTCCAGCCACTGGGAGTGGGCCTGCAGGCGAGCCTTCTCCGCCGCGTCCTCCTCCGTGCGGCGTTGGTAGGAGGTCCGCTCCTCCGACAAGGAAGCCTCCAGCTCCTTGTTCCGCCCCTCAGAACGCGCCAGGTCAGACTGGAGGGCCTGGTTGTTGGCTCGCAGCTCGACCCCCTTCTCCATGAGGTCTTTGACGTCTGCCGCGAGCTTGCCGAGCTTCTTCTCCTTCTCGGCATCTCTTTATGCGTTCCCTACGAGGAAGTTCCTCAGTAGGAGAACGTCGTTCCCGATCTGCACCAATAAGAGCAAACCAGGTCAGGATAAGAGGAGTTAGGTCTTGAAAGAAAAGGAAAGAAGGAGCTCGGGCTTACCGTGAAGAGCTGCGGGAGAATCCCGAGCAGAGCATCTGCGTAGTCCCGGCCGCCCCGAGCTCGGCGGTGGAGGCATACTCCATGATCTTCTCTGCGAGCCCTTTGTCACGGATGACCGAGTCCCGGTGGGTGATCACCGGTGCCGGAGGTGTCAGGCTGGCTCCTGCGCCGGTCGCCCCCTCCGCTGATTTCGTGATCGACGGGCAGGCGGTGGCCACCGGCTGCACTGTCGAGGCAGCGGCGACGACGGGACCGGCATTGGATGGAGCTGCAGGTGGTGGAGCCCTCTCAGCAGCGGCGCCACCAGGTCGCGCGGCCGAGGCATCAGCGGCCCCACCCTGGGGCAGCCTGGGCGGGGGAGCGACGGCAATCGGGCTGGGTGCGGTCGCCGTCATGACCTCCAGGCTCGCCTCAGTACGAGCCCTCTTCGCCGCGGGCTCGTCCACCTCGATGACATCCCTCTGGGCTGCGCCCTCCAGGAGGTTCTCCAGCGAAAACTTCATCCCTGCAACACAAAGGAACAGAAAGTCAATCGGCTCGGTCATGAAGAAAAAGGCGGCAGAAGTCAAAGTGGGGCCGAATCTCACCCGTCTCGCGGATGGGACTGATCCCGGCCTCAAAAAGGTTCTGCTCCAAAAGCAGAACGTCAAGTGCTGGGACAATGTCGCTCAGGAGCTGGGAATAGGACTCCTGGTCCGCCGACTCAACCCTAGAGTTCCGGTTCGGAGTCCGGTCCGGTTCACTCCAGGCCCAGTCGACATCTTCGACTGAGGCGAAGAAAAACCGGCTCTTCCAGCCCTTTACCGAGGAAGGGATGTCGAACCGGAGACACCTGGGCCGAGGCGAAATATACCACCAGCCGTCATCGGTGGAGCACTTCTTCAGGGTGAACAAGGCCCTGAAGAGGGAGAAACGGGCAACGAACCCATGGAAGTGGCAGAAGACAATGAAAGAGAAGATGACCCGGATGGCATTGGGAGCCAACTGGGCTGGGACAAGCCGGAAATGGCTGAGAAAAGAAAGAAAGAAGGGATGCAGAGGAAACCGAAGACCCCCGAGGAGGAAGTCTTCGTAGAAGGCTATGCGGCCGGGGCCACTCATGGTGACGCGCTCCCCGGACCGCGGAACAAACAGACGAATGGACCCCGGGATGCCGTAAGCATCCCGGAGCAGAGAAAGATCACCTTCGGTCATGGTGGAAGCATGACCGGAGGGACCAGCGGGAAGAGAAGGTGGAGCAGGAAGAGAACGGAGGGGCACGACAGGAGCAACCGGAGGAGGTCGGATCCCCCTGGGGATGCCAATGGTGACACCCCCGGGTTGCAGACGCCGGCGGATCTCCTCCGGGATCGTCTCCTCATCTGAGGAGGAAGAAGATGGAGTCCTCAGCCGGGATGGACCGGCCTCGTCCGAGTTGGAAGAGACATGGCGACGGCGCGCCATGGAAAAGAGAAGGATGGAGGATCAAAGAGAAAAGAAAAAGAAAGAGAAGGAGGGGAGCCGGAGGAGATGAAGGCACTCACCGAAAATATGCCAGACGAGCGCAGGACAACAGGAGTTAGCCTGCAGCAAATCGCCCACGAAGCAAGGGGAAAAGGCCTCATTCTGGAAAGTCCCCTCCCTTTCGAACTCGGCGGACAGCGGTCGTACCCGTCATTCCGCCTCGGGCCACTAGATGATCGCCACGTGGGCGCACGCCCGACATCGACGCCTCGTTAGCAGAGCAACGGCCTTTGCCTCGAAGAGACGCATTTATTACAGGCAAGTGGGCGACGCGTGGCGGCTCCCCGTAGGTTTTCAGTCGCATCGAGCCACGGCGACGAGGATCGTGGCAATTATGATGCAAGATCTTCGCCTCCCCACGTCATGTCCGCATTTAATCCCGACGTTCTGTTCTATGACACCCCGACGGAACGGCGGGCTGGGGGGCAACTGTTACAACCATGAAAGTGACGTGGCCATGCTTAGATACCGTCGAATGCGATCGAGCCATGTGGAGGTTTCCCCAGCCGTGTCAGCGCCACGTCTTCAAGACCAGGTTCGGCAAGACTACAGCGCCCGGCAATTTTCTCAGGCAAACCGCCCTCGCCGAGGTCGAGCTCGGATCGGAGTTCCTCTACCACCTCGATGGCGCCCAAGCCCGGAGGGGTCCGCCTAAGTGAGGTCGGCCAAAGCCAGGAGACCTCCTGCCCCCTCGCCAGGTGTCCACCCAGGAGGGGTCCGCCTGGGCCGAGGTCGGCCAACCCCTCGCCCTTCGCCAGGTGGCCCCCCGGAGACGGGTCCACCTCGGCAGAGGGCAGGAGACCTCCTGCCGCCTCACCAGGTGTCCACCCAGGAGGGGTCCACCAAGGCCGAGGTTGGCTGGTCCTTCGCCCCTTTGCCAGGTGGCCTCCCGGAGATGGGTCCACCTCGGCCGATGCCAGGCGACCTCCTGCCACCTCGACAGGTGTCCACCCAGGAGGGGTCCACCTAGGCCGAGGTCGGCTGGTCCTTCGCCCCTTTGCCAGGTGGCCTCCCGGAGACGGGTCCACCTCGGCCAATGCCAGGCGACCTCCTGCCACCTCGCCAGGTGTCCACCCAGGAGGGGTCCACCTAGGCCGAGGTCGGCTGGTCCTTCGCCCCTTTGCCAAGTGGCCTCCCGGAGACAGGCCCACCTCGGCCAAAGCCAGGCGACCTCCTGCCACCTCGCCAGGTGTCCACCTAGGAGGGGTCCACCTAGGCCGAGGTCGGCTGGTCCTTCGCCCCTTTGCCAGGTGGCCTCCCGGAGACGGGTCCACCTCGGCCGAGGCCAGGCGACCTCCTGCCACCTCGCCAGGTGTCCACCCAGGAGGGGTCCACCTAGGCCGAGGCCGGCAGGTCCTTCGCTCTTCGCCAGATGGCCCCCGGATACGATTCCACCTCGGCCGAGGTCAGGCCGCCCATACGGAGAAGGTCTCAGGGAAGAGGCGCGGGCCCCGAGGCCATCCCTCGGGCCGTACGAATCTCAGACGGTGCCCCGTACGGAGGGCGGCGGCACGCGGAACATCACTTGCATCGGCCCGACAAGTTCCATAGCCGAGGGGCACGATTCTGACGGAACAGGCCCTATAGATGGATGGCGCCCACGCTTAGGAAAGAGAGCGCTCTTGCTGGGCCCGAGGCCTGACCGGCCACCTTACCATCGCCGCCCTCCCCTTTTTCTCTTCTGTCTTTGCCTTTTCCCTGCTGGGCTCGGCGGACGAGGTCGGAAAGCCGCCTGGCCCCCCTTCACCGAAAAGGGAAAAGAGAAGAGGACGGGGGAGGGGAGTCTCCCAGGAGGAAAAGACAAGCGCACGACGAAAGGAGATAAAGAGGGAGGAATCTGGGGACGACAAGGTAAGCGAACAAGCCTGGGGACAAAGGAGGAGCAGCGGCAAAAGGCCTCACTCCGGAGAGTGAAAACCAGAGATCCCGAGAGGGGATCACTGAGCGTGAGCTCGGCAAGGAGGCCCGGCCGAGACTCTGGTCCCCAGAGCATCTCTCTCACCCGTAAACTCTCTAAGTCTGGAACCCTTTCAGGGGTCCGTCTGGAGAGTCTGTTCCTTCTCGTCGTCTACTGACTTGACCGTCGGAGCTCCCTTGCCGGGATCCCCGGCCAGGGTCTTCTAACCCCTTTTTTGTAGGTTAGCCACAGCCAGGGAGGCTCCTTCGACAGGCGGTCAGGAGGGATCGGCGGATCCGTGGCACGGGCACGACGATGGGAGCGGCAACATGCGCAATAAACAAAATCCATGTAAATCGAGAAAAATCATCTACAATCATAAGGGCATATTTCATACCTCCTAGGCTTGTGGTCCTAGTTGGTCCAAATAAGTCCATGTGAAGTAGTTCTAAAGGTATAGATATTGAAATTAGATTTTTTGATTTAAAACTCTCCCTTGTTTGTTTACCCATTTGGCATGCATCACAAACATGATCAAAATCTACTTTAAACTTGGGCATGCCTCTAACAAGATTTTTGGAAATTAACTTGGCAATAGTATGCATGCTAGCATGACCCAATCTTCTATGCCATAATAAGCAAGACTCCTTGGTCTTAGCATTCATTGCAACTAGATTGGAACTACTTGTCATGGCAAGATCATTTAGATCTACCACATAAATATTTCCTAGTCTGTGTCCAATGAATTTGCTACTAGGATCAAGAAGGTTTGTTACTATATACATAGATGATTCGAAGATAACTTTGAAGCCTTTATCACACAATTGACTAATACTCAATAGATTGTGCTTCAACTTATGTACTAGCAATACATTTTTGATGAATGTATAGGGGGTTTTTTTGATCTTATCAATTCCAATTATTTTTCCCTTGACATTGTCTCTAAATGTAACCATACCTTCTTTCATTTCCAGGGTGATGAATTGATCCTTGTCACTCGTCATATGTCTTGAGTAGCCACTGTCGAGATACCATTTTTTCTTTGATTTCTGGGCTGTAAGACATTCCTGCAAAAAAATTAAGGAGTGCTTTTAGGTACACAAGCTAACTTGGGTCCTTTCGGGTTAGCTGAGTTGGTTCCTTTAAGAATCCAAATCTTTCTTACATTATGGACATTTCTAATTGTGTTGCAGTTAAAAGCTTTATGTCCTAATCTTTTACAAGCAAAACATTTGATTCTAGAATTTTGAAATAATTCTATTTTTGAAATTCTAGATGCATGAAGTGCAGAAATAGCAAGTCTTGCATTTAAATTCTTGGGAACATATGAAGCAGGTTTTGAAATGGAAATAGAGTCTTTTGTAACAAAAGTTTTATACGAAGTAAGCTTGGGAACAAAGTCTTTTTGTTTCACAAAAGTGGTATGTTGGCTTTGGCTCCTTAGTTTTGATGATTAACAAAAGGTTGAGTATATGTTTGGACTAATGTTTCATTTCGAGATAAAGTTTCAGGCCATAGGTTATTAAAAAAGAGTATCAAGAGTACAATGAAAAAACCAAGCTTGCTTGATTTGGGAAAGAGCTCTTCTACTTTTAACAAGATCAAATTTTTCATATTGGACCTTCTTATTAAGAAGTAATTGACAAAAGAAACAAAGGCTTAGAGAAACTCAAGCATGGCACGCACCTCTCCAGAGTTTCAGAAAATTTCAGACCAGAGGTCGACCCCCAGAGGTCGACACCTTGCCAAAGATCGACCACCAAAGGTCGACTCATGAAGAAAAGAAAAGTTCAGCAAGGCCGGCACGACAAGATTTCAGTGGCATGCTCTAGAGGTCGACCACCAGAGGTCAACACCTGTCCAGAGGTTGACACCAGAGGTCGACTCATCGCCTGAGAATTCAAACTGGGCAGAACTATGGTTTTCTGGATTTTTGCCTAAGATAAACTAGAGGTCGACTCATGAGGTCGACACTTGATCAAGAGGTCGACTCATAAGGTCGACTCATGGCATAACGGCTAGTTTTTCGGAACTTTTAATTTGATTTCTAACGGCCATAAATGGCCATATTTTTTATTCTAACGGTCTTGTGGAGTTGTCTTGTTTTATTCATTGTATTCATATTCTTTTTGTCCTAGGCTAGTTTCAAGGGAATATGAAACTAGTGTGAGGTTTGTTGGTGAGCCAATTGATAAAACCAACTAGGGTTGCTTGTAAGCCTGAAGCCAAAACAAGTGAGTGAGGTTTGTTGGTAAGCCAATAGTTAAAACCAACTAGGGTTGCTTGTAAGCCCGAAGCCAAAACAAGTGTGTAAGGTTTTGACTTAGCCTTGTAAAACAAGTCGGCTGTAATCTAGAAAAGATTATATTGGAATTTCCCAAGTGGAGCTTGGGGAGTGGATGTAGGTGCTAGGTGCACCGAACCACTATACTTCTTGTATGTTTGTATTGCTTTACTCTTCTTTTGCTCTTTAATTGTTGTTATCTTTCATTGCTTCCGTTGCACAATTACTTGAGCACTATCACTCTTCACTTTTGAACTTGATAGCACATATATTGCTTTAATTTTTAAAATACCTAATTCACCCCCCCTCTTGGGCACCATATCTGGGCAACATGGTAGCTGAAACATAATTTGAATTTAAAGTATTAAAACCTATTCCAGCTTTATTTTCAGAAATTTTTTGTTCTTTAAGAATTAACTCAAACTTATTAGAAGACAAAGTTAGTTTTTCAACAAGTGGCTTGAGTTTTTCTACCTCCTTTTTTAGCTCATTATTTTCTTTTAGCAAAGCTTTATTTTTATCATTCAATTCATTATTATCATTTTTCAAATCATTGCATTTTTCAGAAAAGATGTGAAGTTCCTTTTTCAGTGAATTGTTCTTTTCCAAAACTTCATTTTTCTCTTTGAGTAAAGAATCATTGATATGCTTTAATGATCTAATCTTTACTCTAGCCTTTTTGAATTCAGATAGTAAATCATGGAATGCATAATTTAATTCTTCAAAAGTAAATTCAATCTGAGTATCAGGAGAATATACCTCATCCTCGAGACCCATTAGACATAGATTTGCTATTTTCGTGGTCTCTTCTTCTTCAGTTGAAGTGGAGTCTTCACTATCGCTTCACGTGGCAACCATCACTTTCTTTTTCTTATTTTTGAGAGATTTCTTTAATTGAGGATAGTCCAAACGAATATGCCCTGGTTTCTTACATTCATAGCAGGTAGGGACTTGCTCTTTATCTTTATCTTTGTCCTTGTCCTTTTCTTTTGACTGTTCTCCTTGCTTATGAAATTTTCTATTATACCTTCCTTTCTTCTTTTCCATAAACTTTTTGAATCTCCTCATGACCATTGCGATGTTCTTCATCTTCAAGATCGTCTTTGGAGGAGGAGTCACCTTCAGTTTCTTCATCATCTTTAGATTCTAATGCAGCCTTGAATGCAATCTTTTCTTCTTTTTCTGATCATCATCCATTCTATGCTGCATGGCTAATTCGTGAGTGATGAGAGATCCCATTAATTCATCCATTGTTAGAACATTCAAGTCTTTAGCTTTCTTGATGGCTGTGACTTTAGGATCCCATTTATCAGGAAGTGATCTCAAGATTTTCTATACTATGTCATCATTTGAATATACCCTGCCAAGAATTTTCAAACCGTTAATAATATCTATAAATCTAGTGTACATGGCAGAAATACTTTCATTAGGCTCCATCTTAAACAGTTCATAATGGTGCATTAAAAGATTTATTTTTGAGTTTTTCACTTGTGAAGTTCCTTCATTGGTCACCTCAAGTTTATCCCAGATTTCCTTTGCTAAAGAGCAGATGAAAATTATGTTAAATTTATTTGAGTCCAAAGAACAGTAAAGCAAGTTCATGGCTTTGGCATTCAATTATGCTAATTTAATGTCATTTTCATCCCATTCCTCTTCAGGTTTAGGGATGTCCACGGCATCAATTTTAGTCATGGGAACATGTGGCCCTTTAAGAATGACCTTCTATAATTGAAAATCAATAGCATGAATATAGATTTTCATACGTGCTTTCCAATAAGAGTAATTTATGCCTGTGAAGAGTGGATGTCTATTGGTTGATTGACCTTCGGCCAAAGATGTAATCAAGGGATGAGCCATCGATCTTTACTTTAGTGTATTCAGAGACTCCGCTCTGATACCAGTTGTTGCCCAGTTGCTACCCAAGAGGGGGGTGAATTAGGACTTTTAAAAATTTAAACAAGTAATGTGCTATTTCAAAATCCTTTGCAAGTGGTAGGTGCTATGATAAGGTTATAGAATGCAGAAGCCAAACAAAGTAGAGAAAGAACAACACAAACACACCAAATTTATAATTGTTCGGAGCAACCCAGCTCCTACGTCCACTACCCAAGATACCACTTGGAATTTTCACTATATTCACACCCGAATAGAGTAGGATTGTTTTACAGGATCACAATCCAAAACCTCTACATTTTGGTTTTACGGGATCACCAAAGAAAACCCAACACCCTTTGGTTTTAACAGGCGCACCAAAGAAACCTAAACTTGGTTTTCACAGGATCACCAAGAACCTAAACCTTGGTTTTGATAAGGCTCACCATAAACTTATTTGGTTTTTAAACCGGGCTCACCAATAACCCAACAATTCGAAGATTAAATTGAAAATAAATGCAATAATAAATGACAAACTCAAGTTGTCGGATAGTTGTCGGTGCAGCTCGTTGGAAGTCCACTTGAATGTACTTGAATAAGCTTTAATGACTTTAGTGGCTTCTTCCAAAGTTGATTCAAGCTTTAGATCAGAGTTGTTAAGGGCTTGAATGTAGACTTGAATGCACTTGTTCTCTATCTCCTGTGGTTGGTTGGATATTCAATGAAGCTCTCTCTTTTTTTTTTTTGAACTCTCTTCTTAATTAATTGCTTTAAGGTAGTTCAAATCTTTCAAATTTAAAGTTTTCCATCATCCCAAGGTAGTTCTAGCCATTGTAGACCGTTGGGGAACGATTTGTGACTGTTGGAGCACTTTTTGGCATTCAAAAATAAATTCTAGAACTAGCCATTAGATACCTGGAAGTGACATTCGAGTCGGCTTGGATTCCTTCGAGTCGGCTCGGATTCCTTCGAGTCGACTCGGATCCTTCAAGTCGATAGGTCGAGTCGCCATTTCTTCAATGCAGTCGACTCTTTGTCTCAGGACGCAGAATGTCACTTTGGATGAGTCGCCTCTTTACAGCTCGGGTCGGCTCGAACTTGAATCTTGAAATTCTTAAACTCGAGGAGTCGACACTTTTCAGCTTGGGTCGGCTCTTCTTCTCATGTTCGGAAAACCTTACTCTGGAAGAGTCGGCTCGATGTAGTTCGGGTCGGCTTGCTTTCTTAGGCTTTTGGAATTAAGTCTAGCAGAGTCGGCTCTTTCTAAGTCGGGTTGGCTCGCCTAGCTGTTCTCAAAAAACTTTTAGAAAATGGACTCTGGAGGAGTCAGCTCGGACTGATTCCAGTCAACTCGGATTCTTTAGAGTCGGCTCGCTTTCGATTGAGTTGGCTCAGATTGCTGCATTCTAGAATCCTTGCTGCGTGCCAGTAAGCAGAGTCGGCTCTTCTTTTCTTAGGGTCAGCTCGAGTGTCTTTCTCAGGATTTTTACAATTTGAACTTAAAGAAAACTCTCACCAATTCTTTTACAATTTCACACAAACCAACTCAAGACAAATCTAAGGCACACACACTTATAGAAGTAACCCTTTTACTTGATTTTTCTTAGCATTTTCTTTGGGTTCTTCTTCACAAAAACACTTACAACACAACTCAAGCAAGAAAATAGAAATGTAGGAGTTGAAGTTTGAACATGTTATACATCCTACAAAAACATGTCAAACATTTGAAGAGTTGTCAGTAATAAATGTACAAGCTCCAATGTTTGGTTATCATCAAAATCACTTATGGAGTCAATACCTAGCTACGTGGAGCTCCTCCTTCAGGCCATGAATGAGGCCATCGATGCTCCCCAGGCCCTCCTCCATGAAAGTGATGTTATAAACCAGCTACATCAGCAAAACAAAGTCACAGACTAAACGACCCATCGGGCAAAGAAAAGACCATAAAGATCTCACCTGTTACAGGGAGGAAAAGGCAGAATCGGATACCTTGGTGAGGCTTCGACCTCGAACGACTGTCAAATCATGAGGTAGTAGAGTATCCTTCAGTGCCCATCTGGCCACGGCAGGGGCCAAAAGACCCCCTAGAGGGGAAAGCTCCAAAAAGCCCACGGGATGGCTTCCAATTGGAGAAGCCTCTCGGATGGACTCCTCCTCGACTTGCGCTGCCTTGCCCCTATCCACCGCAAGGGGGCAAAGCAGTGGCACATCAACCATCAAAGACGGACTCTTTGATGGGGATATCAGGTCAACCTTGGTTTTCTATGGGTCTCTGAGTTTTGAGTCCTTAGCCATGATGCAAATTTTATCTTTGAGTCCAATAGTTTGCCTATGTTAGCCATTTGAGTTTTGTATTTGGGCATTGAGTTTATTTTTCAGGCCTTGTTATACTTGAGTTTGTATTTTGGCCCCTGAGTCCTGTTTAGGGCCTTTCTATAGTTGAGTCCTGTAATTAGAGTATTGAGTCAAGATTTGGATGCTTAGTGAGTCTTATGAGTCCTGTAAGTTTTGAGTTTTATGTATTCAGTCCAATTTTGTAAGTCTTATATTGAGTCCAGTCCAATTTTGTAAGAAGACTAAAGTCACTTATGAAGCTAGTTAGCATAATACTACAACCACTGCATGGAATCCAGTCATCCACATAATTATGCCACTTGGAATGCATAGAAGGATTCTTGGAGCTATCATTGAAGACCTGGATGACAAGTACATCAGCACACCATGATGAGATGGACAACTGGAAGAAACCCTAAAAGACCCAGCCCAGCACTGAAGTGGGCCGCCCAAAGTCCAAAAGCCTAAAGTTCTTCATATGGCGCCCCACCTTATGGTCACCCTCCATATGGCACCCCCTTATGATTACTCCCTTGGACCAAGTCAAAGAGAAGGAGAAGACCAAGTCAAAGAGAAGGAGAGGAGTAATCCTAGTAGGGAGAAGAAATTTGAACCTATTTGGGAGAGGACTTGTGGAAGAGTTTGTAAAGGAAAAGGAAGACCGTGTAAAATTACTTGTATGCCCTAACTTTTATGCCTATATAAAGGCCCCTTCTCCCCCTCATGTATTATTGCTGATTATTGATGAATGAATTATTCTTGAGTTCCTCAAAATTGTGTGTGAAGTTTTATGTGTGATTTAGGGTATCTGTGTGATCCCTGCGCCCTGCCTCCAAGTCAGCAGCCTTTTCATCTTCCTAGACACCCCTCTTCCTTCCCTTCCTTCCCTTCTTCATTCAGTGATTTAACCTTTTTTATTCTTTTTTTTCTAACCCTTGAATGTTGATTTACAGGTCCCTTAGAGTTCACGAATCCAGGATTCCAATCGACAAGCTTTCGGGTCACCAGATTGAAAGCCACGAATCCGTAAGGTCGATAGCTTTGTTTTCCGGGCTGGATCCATCGAGCGTAGAGCGAACTCTTTATGGATCAATCTTCAAATATTTACTAGGTACACCCCCTAGGCTCATCAGGTAGCGGTATTGCAGAAGAGCTAGTCCTAACCAGGGCTTCTTAGCCTTGGCAGTCCTGTTTCTTCACTTGTAGGATTTATTTCTACATGCATCTACTTCTAGAATTTATATAGAATTTCCTACATCAAATATTGGCTTGAATTTTAGGATATAAACTCCTAATTTAGTACTTAATACATGAAAAATAATTGTCATGAATGAATAGTCCTACATCAATTTGGTATTAGAGCATGTTTAGGGCTAGTTTTTGCATCCTATCATTCTCATACATGGTCTGTTGTTTTTCCTTTTTCTAGATGTAGATAGATCAAAAAATTCTTATTTTTATTTTGTTAGATCCCACATAATTTTTAGTTTTTTTAGAAGTTTTTTTATGATTTATTTCTATCAGTAAAAGTTTTTTAATGCCTAAATTTTGTTGCCCTAGAAAATCTCTACATCCTATTCTACATTAGATGTCCAAGCTTAGGCCGAGTTTCTCATCTTAGGGTTACTGTTTTTATCTAATTTTTGGACTGAGTAACCATTGAGGCGTCCTCTATTTTACTGATATTTCTCTTGATTTTTATTAATCTAAAAACAATAAGGAAACCTTCTTCCTAGAAACCCTAACCTGAATTCTGTTCTTTCCTACACCCGGATTGAAACCCTAGGTTTTGCATCATCATAGCACTTTTGTTTTGCATGAAATTTGGTATTAATTATAATCACATGTCATTCTATGTTCTTTAAATTCTTTAGAATTTTTCTGCATTGAAATCCATGCTAACTTCTGCATAAAACCAAACCCTAATTTCAATTTCTGCATATCTCACTAAACTAAACCTAATCAACTACCAAACCCCTCCCAACCCCGGCCAATTTTGTTTGATAACCTAACCAACTTAAATTTAAGCTACAACTTCATAAAAGAGACAAAATTTCTTTTATTTTTTATAGTGTTTTAGATTGCATCAAGTTTCATAGTGTGTTCATCATCTAATTAAATCAATCTTAAGGGCAATTTTACTTTCTCAGATCAGGGCAGGGGGTCATTACCTATCCTAGGCCCAAAACAACCCCCTTGCATTCTAACCCAAACCTTAATTAAAATTAATTAGACTTAATTTTTCCTAGTGGGCTAGGTGACACCAACAGGTCGGGTCCGAACCGTGTGGGCTAACTAGTGTATTTAATCCTGTGACTATTACTAAAATATGGTGTCTAAGGCTGAGGGTCCAGAGTCAAACGACGTAAGTGGTGTTGAGGTTTTTTATTGGGTCCCTATGAAAGCAAGGGGGGCCTCCCACACTCCCACCCTCTACCTGGCTAGAGGAAGGATTAGTTGCTAGGTTAAGTGTAAGTTAAGCTAACCCACTCAGTTTTGACTATAGGTCTAGGAAACCCTAGTTTGTACTAACTTTTGCATGCTTGGCTGCATCATTTCACCTTGATTGTTTTCCTGTTTGCATGACGACTAGACTAGGAACCCAATACCAACAGTTTAAACCCCAACCCAGTTCAACCATAGAATCCCATCTAGAAGCCCTCATAAAAGCCATGGGTGAATAATTGAACCATAAGCTTGACCAACTAACCCAATCAAGTAATCAAGCAATTCATAGTTTTGACCAAGTAGGAGACCAATTAGGAACCCTAGGCAAGACCCATAAAGTTGAACCCTTGCCCTATAGACCCTAGGAACCCATAGTCCCTAGATATGAACCCAATAGTAACCCACTATCCCTTAGTCGACTTGAACCCCATAGGATTAGTACCCCTAGATATGAGCCTAGTGTTAGTCCACTTTCCTTTTGTCAACCTAAACCCTTTAGGACTAGTGCCCCTAGCCCAGGATCAGATCCTAACCAGCCCAGTACCACTATGGCCCGTAGAGGGGATAGAGGCAAGTCTGTAGAGGTTCAAAGGAGTTCCAATCCCCGGAGAGTATGTTTTAGATGTCGTTAACCAGGCCATTTTGTTAGCCAGTGTCCAGTCAGCACCCTCACCTAGGTGAGTTAGATAAAGATGAGTCTGAACCTATTGTTGAGCCAAGTATTAGTCAGGAACCCCTTAGTCAACCCACCCCCACCCCATTCATTAGTCAATATTTCTTTAGCCAACCCCCTCCTATTACTCCATTGGTTCACAAAGCTGACATTGAAGAGGAAGTATATGAAGTTGACATGAGCTTAGTGGAATAGTATGAGGAAGAAGAAGAGGAGTTACCTATAGAAGACCTAGATTAGTTGACTAGGTATATACCCAGGTAGAAGCCAACCTAGAATTTTTTGACCTAGTAGATACTCAGGTAAAAGCCAATCCAAAGTTAGTTCACCCTGTCTCCACTCAAACTGAACCTGTAATGGAAGACTAATTAGAGGAATAGAACTCAGATATTACTCTTAGGATCTTACATGAGGAGCTACTAGAAGAAAGCCCAATTGTAGAGCCTAGTCCTCTGATTCAAGAACTAGAAGAATTCATTAAGGATCTGATCTCTTTAAATCAATACCCTCGGGATGAAGTCACTCCATTAACCCCATTTGAAGATCTCTTCCCTGAAATTAGTGACCCATCCTTCCATTATACAAACCCAGTAGATGTACATCAATCCCATAAGGTCAACCTTATTAGTCTAGGACTAATTCCTGACATCCCTTCTTACATCCTATTCTATCCAATCAATCCTAAACCCTTTTCTTACTTTCTACCCTACCAGACTAATCCTAAACCCACTTCTTATTTTCTACCTTTTTCTGAAACTTCTCCTAATTTTTTCATTATTAGATTGTATTTTATAGAATTTTGCATGTTGCATACTTTCATTATACATATTAGGTTTGCATCTTACTTCTTGCATACCCTCTGGTATTTACTAGAAGTTCATTATAAGTTTTCATGTGCATGTCAAACCAGGGTCAAACCTAGAGAACCTATAGTCTATTAGGTTTAGGCCCAGAAGAGTCCAATAAAGTTCTTCTCAAAAGGAATGCATAGTTGAGTCTGCATTTTTGTTAGGTTCAGTACAAGTCAGGTGCTTCATTCTCATTAAGCATTTATTTTGAATCAAATTGGATATTTCCATAAAAGAGAGCCAAGAGATTTAATGTAGGAGATTCTGTTATGGTTAAGAAGCTTCATGCTCACAAAGCTAAACCCTTTCGAGTGAAAAAGAAGGTAGGATCCAATGCTTATATGTTAGATCAGTGCTCGGATTTTGACATTAGATTTACTTTCAATATTGCTAACTTGGTTGAGTATAGGGAACCGGTAGTGATTTCTAGTGAGATTTTGAACCTACTCCATCCTTTGAGAGCGAACATAATCCAGAGTATCCACTTATAAATTAGCCTGAGAGAGGTGAACGGATTGAGCGTATCCTAGACGATCAAGCTATCACGACCCGGAGCCATGGTTATCAATGCTACCTGGTTTGTTGGCATGGTCGACCAGAATCTGACAATTCATGGATTACTTGAGAGGACTTGCAGTGCCTCAACCCAGACCTTCTTGAGCAATACCAGAGCCAGAGCGACCCTTACTCGATGGAGTCGAGTTCCTCCCATCCCGGGAGAATTGATGGGGAGATCAGGTCAACCCTAGTTTACTATGGGTCCCTTAGTTTTGAGTCCCTAGCCATGATGCAAATTTTGTCTTTGAGTCCAATAATTTGCCTATGTTAGCCATTTGAGTTTTGTATTTGGATCTTGAGTTTGTTTTTCAGGCCTTGTTACACTTGAATTTGTATTTTGGCCCCTGAGTCCTGTTTAAGGCCTTTCTACAGTTGAGTCCTGTAATTAGAGTATTGAGTCAAGTTTTGGATGTTTAGTGAGTCTTATGAGTCATGTAAGTTTTGAGTTTTATGCATTCAGTCCAATTTTGTAAGTATTATATTGAGTCCAGTCCAATTTTGTAAGAAGACTCAAGTCACTTATGAAGCCAGTCATCATAATACTACAACCACTGCATGAAATCCAGTTATCCACATAATTGTGCCACTTGGAAAGCATAGAAGGATTCTTGGAGCTATCATTGAAGACCTAGATGACAAGTACATCAGCCCACCATGAGGAGATGGACAATCGGAAGAAACCCTAAAAGTCCCAGCCCAGCATTGAAGTGGGCCGCCCAAAGCCAAAAAGCCCAAAGTTCTTCATATGGCGCCCCACCTTATGGTCACCCTCCATATGGCTCCCCCTTATGATTACCCCCTTGGACCAAGTCAAAGAGAAGGAGAAGACCAAATCAAAGAGGAGGAGAGGAGTAATCCTAGTTGGGAGAAGAAACTTGAACCTTTTTGGGAGAGGACTTGTGGACGAGTTTGTAAAGGAAAAGGAAGACCATGTAAAATCTCTTATATGCCATAACTTGTATGCCTATATAAAGCCCCCTTTGTCCCTCATGTATTATTGCTGATTATTGATGAATGAATTATTTTTGAGTTCCTCAAAATTGTGTGTAAAGTTTTATGTGTGATTTAGGGTATCTATGTGATCCCTACGCCCCACCTCCAAGCCGACAGCCTCTTCATCTTCCTAGTCGCCCCTCTTCCTTCCCTTCCTTCCCTTCTTCATTCAGCGATTTAACCTTTTTTTTTTATTTTCTAAACCTTGAATGGTGATTTACAGGTCCCTCAGAGTTGACGAATCCATGAATCCAATCGATAAGCTTTCGAGTCACCGGATTGAAAGCTGTGAATCTGCAGGGTCGATAGCTTTGTTTTCTAGACCGCATTCATCGAGCATAGAGCATACTCTTTATGAATCAATCTTCAAATCTCTACAAGGTACACCCCCTAGACTCATCAAGTAGAGGTATTGCAGAAGAGCTAGTCCTAACCAGTGCTTCTTAGCCTTGGTGGTCCTGTTTCTTCACTCGTAGGACATATTTCTGCATACATCTACTTTTAGAATTTCTATAGAATTCCCTACTTCGAATCTTAGCTTGAAATTCAGGATATAAACTCCTAATTTAATGCTTAATACATGAAAAATAATTATCATGCATGAATAGTCCCTCATCACTCTCCATTATTTGAACTGGGGAAATGGCTATTGGTAAAGATTCAACTAGTTGAGGCCCTGCTGGGGGCTCCATCATCGACACCCCATCTCCCTCAGAGGTTCCTCTGCAGGATAAGGTGCTCCTACTCCTTTCAGGGTCATCCCCTCGAGCCTTCTTTCGGGCCTCTGACCTTGAAGGGGGAGCTTGAGCTATCCTCTTCTTGGAGGATTGACGAAGCCAGCCCAAGTTAGGCTTCATTCTATCGCCTGCAAATAGAAAGACCCCATTGAATCAACTGGACTATGAAAGAGATAACAGAAGAAAAGAGCAAAAACTTCCACTATTTATACCTAGCACAGGGAACTCACTGATCCCTGCGAGATGGAGATTCCTCTCCTCCAATAGTTTGTGGATGGGAACGGCCTTCGAGCCAGTCAGTAAATCATAATCAAACTGATCAGCCACCAAAACCTTTTTCCCGTCATTGGCAACTAGATGTGGCTCCTTCCACTCACTATTAAAACCCCATAGTTTGGTAGACGATACAAAAATAAATTTGGGTTTCCACCCATAGATGGCGCTGGGCATATCCCATATGATCTTGCGACCAGGCCGAGGACCGATCACCCACCATCTGCGACCATGGAAATCTCTCTTGAGGACAAAGAGAGCAGTGAACAAATTAGTCCCGGGATTCACGTTGACAATGTGACATTGGACCATAAACCCATAAATATTCCGAATGCTGTTCAGAGTTAACTGCACAGGAACTATTTGGTACAAGCGAAAGACCTAGACAAAAAAGGGATGCAAGGGAAATCGAAGACTGGCTTCAAATGGTCTTCGTATATGGCTAGGCACCCAATAGAAGGTTTATGCACCCACTCTTCGGACGTGGAAAGTATTAAAGGAAACCCTTCGGGAATGTGATAATGCTCTCGAAGATGGGCAAGCTTTCCGGAAGAAACATAACTGCTAACTAACCCCGGACTCGCCACATCCTCGGCCCCGGAGGGCCCAACTGTTTCCCCTTGACTTCATACGATCTTAGCTATGACAAAAGAATAAAGCAAAGAAACAAAAAGAAGATTCTACCGGCGGAAGCAACTGATGGCCAAGAACAAGGAAAGCTGGGCCAAAACTGAAAGTGTGCAAGTTTGAAGAAGCTTCCTCAACCAGACTTTTTCTCCTTCTCATAAAGGACAAGGAGGCTCCAAGGCGACATCTCGATAAACCGAGTGATCTTCCCAAATCCGCCACGAACGCTCGAGATAGGTGGGCAATCCCAAAACAGCCCTAAGCTGATTTGACATGGGATGGACCAAAGGTCATAATCCGCACGAATTAATGGCTAAGGTGGACCGTACTTCTTATTCGAGAGACGAGAAGAGGCCACGATCGCTGCTCAAATCCCAACCAGAAGATCGGCTGAACCATCACATAACAGAAAAAGGAGAGATAGTCCCTGATCTGCCCGCTACCTTTTTATACCCCAATCAGAGGATAATAGCTGTCCGGCACCTGATCCTCGAATCAGCCGGTTGTTATGGTAGATAGTCCAATCAGGGATTTCGTAATTATCTGCTGCACCATTCTTTAGTGGAAAGCGATAAACCAGTGATACTTTCACTCTTCGAGGCAAATCGTAGCTTCAAAAACTGAGAGTAGGGGGCCAACTATTGGGATATGTCAGTTTAAGTACAAATTGGTGTGGGCACCAGACTCAGAAGAAGACTTCAGGGCTCCATCTGGATCTCTGATTGACATTGCCCGAAGAATTAGGGTTTTCTGGTTTTGTAATAAGGGTTGACTTGGTCAACTCAATTTTAGTTTGAGTCTATATTTCCCTGCAATTTAAATTTTGTTGAGTCATGTTGACTCAATACAAGTCCTAGTAGTGGTCTAGGTCTGCTCCAAGGTGCCACATTTTCTCCCAGGATCAAGCAAGTGGGCGCCACACTTCCAGCCACACGCCAGAGTCCAGGAGGCACCATATCTCCATCTAGTGTGCCTTGGTCCCCACACCACAAGAAAGCAGGTCCCTTCTTTCATGCGCCACTTGGGGGAGAAATCCATCAAGATACCTCAATCCAAGGAGGAGCCAACTTCTTTCCAGATAAACCCAAGCCAGGATGGCAAGAATTTTTCTTGAAGAGAGGATCAAGGAGGTGCTCCACAATGTTCCATAAAAACCCAAGTTATAAAAGGGAAGAGAGCATGTCTTGGGGAGAAAATCAAGGAGGCACCCAAAAGTTTCCTAAAGTGCCAAAGCCATGAAAGGAAGAAGCCTAAACTTGTGGAGCAAGACTAGGAGGTGTCCAAAAAAGCCAAACCATGAAGGGAAAATCCTTGATTCATGGAGAGATACTAGGAGACACCCCCAAAACCTGCCATTTGGAGCTGATTTTCAAGTTTTCTTGGAGTTTTTGGGATGCCCACTCATGGAAGGAGTCTTGGGAAGAGAATTTGATGCCTAAAGTGTGGGTTAGTCCTATTAGTCCCACATGGGAAGTGTATGAAATTTTATTTCTTTGTTATGTCTATATATTCAACTCTATGTAACTCTTGAAAATCAGATGAATGAAATCAATTTCTTTGTGAGCAACTTTGTGTTTCTCTCTTCCGCACTTGTATTCAGGTGTTGAGCTCCATGAGGGAGTAAATCCGGGTTCCCTAGGAACCTTGAGGAGGTGTGAGATCTCCAACCCCAAAACCCTAGCTTAGTCCACCCATCTCTACTCCACCACCACCAAATCCTAATTTTCCATCTTCATCCCACGGCCCATCTCTTCCACATCAAAGCCGATCACCAGCATCCAGGGGTTCAGATCAACTATTTCAACTACAGAGCCAGTTCAAAGGAGAGTCAGATCAGTATCAAGATCTCCGGAACTTCTACATCCAACAATCTTCATTAAGTCCTCAATTCAGTGTCTTTCTTTGAGTTTCTGGTCTTCTTTTGTTCTTCTTCTTCCAGATCCTGAGTTCGAGAAGGAAGCCAACCTTGCCATAGGACTACAATTCGAGGATCCATTGCGAAGATACCCCATTTCCAAGGATCCTACAATCTGCTCGAGAGTGTCCTCCAATTGAAGCAACGAGAGATATCACTGCTAGGTAACAAGAACCTTTCCTTCTCACTTTGTCTGTTTCGTTGAAACTCAGAGGAAACCCTAGATCTGGGGGTTTCTCAATCCCCAGCGATCCTACTTTTGAGTTACTCTGATAATCCACTTCTTTTTAATTGTGCTCTCTGTCATTTCTTAGTTTCTTTCAACATTAGTTTATCTTTCCTTTGAGTCAAAGCCGACTTCCGAAAATATATTAAAAAAAAAAATACATTAATTTTAATTTGCTTCCGCATTCCACATATCCGTTCTGCATCATTTTTGGTATCAGATTTTTCGTTCTGCATCAATTTTGGTATCAGAGCCCTATCTAGGGTTTCTGATTTGCTTGCATGTTTTGAGTGTCTCTCTTTTTTACTTTGTCTACTCGAAGTAGACTCCCCAGGATGTCCGGTCCTAGGAACGAAGTGAGGTGCAAACCTCCTCTTCCTATTCCACGGGGTGTTCCTAGGGCGTGTAGGGGATCCACTGGATTACAACTTCGTAGCATGAATTGTAAACGGGGGAAGCATTCTATTTTTAGTCTATAACTATCCTGTTGCAAGAATTGTTTCTCATTATAGGTAACTCCAAATTAAGTAATTTTTATTTTATTGGAACCAGTATAATTGAAACTATTTTATATAATTTTATTGTAATTTATTGATTTCCGTGAAATTCCTGAGAGTTAAATTACAGAAATTCTGTTTCTGTGTTTCTGCAATTCAATTTTTGAGTGATCATCTCCTAATTCATCTTAAGGGCGATTGAGCATCTAAGATAAGGGGAGGAGTTGATAACCTCTCCTTAGCCCAAAACCACCACCCATTCATTCGATCCTAAGCCTAATTTTAAAATTTATTAGACTTAATTTGCCCTAGTGGGCTAGGGACACCAACAAGTCGGGTCTAGGCTAATGTTTAGTCAGTTTGTCTGGTTACTCTGTGTGTGCTTTGTACTCAGTGTCTAGAATGGTGATTTAGGGACTACGTCCCGAAGGGCTTGTGTGCTAGTCCGCCTACCTGGCCAATCACTGATTGGTGTCTAGGATTGGCAATTAGGGACCTAACACTCCCCTTACACCTGCCTGGCTGAGTCCCGAGTTACTACAGGCTAGCTTTCCACTCTGATTGGGCATCTAGTTTGGGCTCTAGGTCTAGTTAGCCCGTAGTCGTTTCAGTCGAGTCTCATTTGGTGTGCTTGCTTGCATCATCATATCCACCCGGAACGGAGTACCCTACCAACCTGGTCAAACCCAACCTGATTTAGAGGCCATGATTAGAACTCTTACTGAAAGTATGACCAAATTGAGTCAGGATATGAATGAGGGTTTTTCCCAGTTTAGAGACCGAGCCCAGGGACTTGAGAAATGTAGACATCAAAATTAGACCCCTGATCCAAAATTTAATAGGTCCCAACCTCACCCATACCAGGAGCCTCGGAGGACCTTATATCGTGATCCCGAGCATAACCCTAGGAGCCTATACCCATACTTGGTTGACTCAGAGAAGGGACCCGTTAGGAACACCGAACCTTATGCACCCACTTTTGATGGAAGACAAGAGACATATATTAAGTGGGAAGAACAAATGTATCGGTATTTTGAGTGCACTAACATATCGGAATTAGGACAAGTTAGGTTGGCCAAAACCAAGTTCACCTAACATGCAAGGTCGCATTGGTATGCTATTGAGCATGAGTGTTATCAAAGAAAAGAAGAAATATATACTTGGAGAGATATGAGAAGTAAGTTGAGAGATAGGTACCTAGGTAGATCCTATGAGAAAAGACTTTTAGACCAATGGTACCAATTGCGACAAGGTAATAGGCCTGTGTCTAAATATATCGAGGACTTCCAGTGGTATGACATGAAATACAATACCATTGAGACCGAAGCTCAGATCACATCGAGGTTTAGGGTTGGGTTACACCCAGACATTTATAGGAAGCTATACCTTGAAAAGACCAATAAGTTAGACCGAGCCTACCAAGAAGCCCAAGACTATGAGTGGTCTTTAAGATATAACCAATCAAGTACTTTGGACTTAAAGCCAACCTCTACCAACTTGAGTCAAGTTCCGATTGATCCGACACCCGTAGTGAACCAGACTTTTGTTTGTCAATTCCCACTTGTGTCACCTCTTGACCAGAAGGATAACACTGAGAAGGAGTTAGGCATGGCCATCCCAAAATTAGTTGACCTGACCAGAGCCGTACTTAAAGAGGAATCAAAGGAGAATAGATTAGAACATTTCAGTGAGATTGAGGAAGAAATATATGAGCCTGACATAAGTTTGATAGATGAATATGAAGAAGAAGAATTTGAGGATATCTCTCCCGAAAATTCAATTAACCAACTCCTACCTAATGGGGTTATTGAGGGGACCCCTGCCACTCAAGGAATTCAGGAGCTAACCCTAAGAGAAGACCCTTTTGAGGAAGTTCAGGAAGAGGAAATTACACCAAATGAAAGTTTAAGTGAGAATACCCCTGAGCTCATTGAGGAATCCAAAGAAGACACCCCTGAGTCAAATCTGGTAGAGAAGTGTGAAGAAGGAAGGGGTTCACAAGAATTGCCCATTGAGAAGGTCCAAGAACAAGAAAAAGACAGTAGCTTAGAGGACTTTTAGATAAACATTCCAAAGACCTTCCTGATAACCTTCCACCTTCTAGGAGCACCCAGCCTACCCTAGAACTTGCACTTGTAGACCCTCCTAGAGAAAATCATGAGGTTTGGATGAGTGCACCTATAGAACAATGTCCTTATTTTAAGGTCATCCTGAATAACCAAGGTTTGTTTCTTGTTTCTGATAAGCCACCTCAAAACTCTGATTCTTATTTTATACCCTTCCCTGAATCTTCTCATGTTTCTAGAGCTATGGGATTACACTTTACTGAGATCTCTATGTTGCAAGACTCCTTAGAACCTATTAGGTTTGCCACCTACTTCTGGAAGACCTTATGGCACCTACTAGGCATCCATAATAAGTTTTCATGCTCTGCATGCCCTCCTCTGACCCAAGGTCAAACCTAGAGAGCCTTAGTTTGTTAGGTTTAGACCTAGGGTTCCTTTGGAATAAAGTCCATTCTTTAGGAATGCGTCGTCAGTCTAGTTTAGTTTTTCTTGACCCTTTACTAGGCTTTGGCTCAGATTCTGGTTTGATTGAGAGCACCAGGAATTGGGATTTGTATTTTGTCCAGGACTAAATTTGCATATAATGTTTTGATCAATAGGTCTATAGGCTAGAGTCCCTTTGAAATTGTTCATGGATACAAGCCTCACACACCACTTGATCTGATTTCACTATTAGTCCATACACACAAGTCTCTTGATGCACTTGCATAGCATGTAAAGGACTTGCATAATGAAATTCATGCCAAAATAAATTTAAGTAATGAAACTTATAAGAAGTTGGCTGATTCTCAAAGGCGAGTCAAAACTTTTGTTGAGGGAGACTATGTAATGATTAGGTTAAGGCCTGAACGGTTTCCTCCTAGAACTGTTAGAAAGTTACATGCTAGAGGAGCTGGACCATTTAGAGTGGTGAAGAGAGTAGGGTCCAATGCCTATGTGCTCGAGTTGCCTTCAGAACTAGGCATTAGCTCCACTTTCAACATTACAGACCTAATAGAGTATAGAGAGCCAGCTGTGATTCCCAGTGAGCCTTTTTGAGCCTAATCTTGCTCTTGAGAGTGAACCCAACCCTGTGTGTCCACCAACAAACTGGCATGTGAGGAAAGAGCAGATTGAAAAGATCCAGGATGATCAGGTTATCTCTACTCATAATCGAGGATACCAAAGATACCTGGTCCGCTGGCAAGGAAGGCCAGATTTTGATAACTCTTGGATCTCCCGAGAAGAATTACAAGAATTGGACCCAGACCTCTTGGAGAGATACCAGAGCCAGCTTGATCCATACTCGACAGGGTCGAGTTCCTCCCACCCCGAGAGAATTGGTGCGGGCACCAGATTCAGAAGAAGACTTCAGGGCTCCATCTGGATCTCTGATTGACATTGCCCGATGAATTAGGGTTTTCTGGTTTTGTAATAAGGGTTGACTTGGTCAACTCAATTTTAGTTTGAGTCTGTATTTCCCTGCAATTTAAATTTTGTTGAGTCATGTTGACTCAATACAAGTCCTAGTGGTGGTCTAGGTCTCCTCCAAGGTGCCATATTTTCTCCCAGGACCAAGCAAGTGGGCACCACACTCCTAGCCACACGCCAGAGTCCAGGAGGCACCACATCTCCATCCAGTGTGCCTTGGTCCCCACACCATAAGAAAGCAGGTCCCTTCTTTCATGCGCCACTTGGGGGAGAAATCCATCAAGATACCTCAATCCAAGGAGGAGCCAACTTCTTTCCAGATAAACCCAAGCCAGGATGGCAAGAATTTTTCTTGAAGAGAGGATCAAGGAGGTGCCCCACAATGTTCCATAAAAACCCAAGTTATAAAAGGGAAGAGAGCATGTCTTGGGGAGAAAATCAAGGAGGCACCCAAAAGTTTTCTAAAGTGCCAAAGCCATGAAAGGAAGAAGCCTAAACTTGTGTAGCAAGACTAGGAGGTGTCCAAAAGAGCCAAACCATGAAGGGAAAATCCTTGATTCATGGAGAGATACTAGGAGACACCCCCATAACCTGCCATTTGGAGCTGATTTTCAAGTTTTCTTGGAGTTTTTGGGCTGCCCACTCATGGAAGGAGTCTTGGGAAGAGAATTTGATGCCTAAAGTGTGGGTTAGTCCTATTAGTCCCACATGGGAAGTGTATGAAATTTTATTTCTTTGTTATGTCTATATATTCAACTCTATGTAACTCTTGAAAATCAGATGAATGAAATCAATTTCTTTGTGAGCAACTTTGTGTTTCTCTCTTCTGCACTTGTATTCAGGTGTTGAGCTCCGTGAGGGAGTAAATCCGGGTTCCCTAGGAACCTTGAGGAGGTGTGAGATCTCCAACCCCAAAACCCTAGCTTAGTCCACCCATCTCTACTCCACCACCACCAAACCCTAATTTTCCATCTTCATCCCACGGCCCCTCTCTTCCACATCGAAGCCGGTCACCAGCATCCAGGTTCAGATCAACTATTTCAACTACAAAGCCAGTTCAAAGGAGAGTCAGATCAGTATCAAGATCTCCGGAACTTCTACATCCAACAATCTTCATTAAGTCCTCAAGTCAGTGTCTTTCTTTGAGTTTCTGGTTCTTCTTTTGTTCTTCTTCTTCCAGATCCTGAGTTCGAGAAGGAGGCCAACCTTGCCATAGGACTACAATCCGAGGATCCATTACGAAGATACCCCGTTTTCAAGGATCCTACAATCTGCTCGAGAGTGTCCTCCAATTGAAGCAACGAAAGATATCACTGCTAGGTAACAAGAACCTTCCCTTCTCACTTTGTCTGTTTCGTTGAAACTCAGAGCAAACCCTAGATCTGGGGGTTTCTCAATCCCCAGCGATCCTACTTCTGAGTTACTCTGATAATCCACTTCTTTTTAATTGTGCGCTCTGTCATTTCTTAGTTTCTTTCAACATTAGTTTATCTTTCCTTTGAGTCAAAGCCGACTTCTGAAAATATATTAAAAAGAAAATACATTAATTTTAATTTGCTTCCGCATTCCACATATCCGTTCTGCATCATTTTTGGTATAAGATTTTTCGTTCTGCATCACAAATCTGCCACCGGTTCGACCGGCCGAAAACTTTTCTCCCGAACCATACGCTTTAAACCGCAATAACCGGAGGAAACTAAATGGCTGACAGATCGACCAAAGTCGAAGACACAACCTTCAGCTTGCATCGAAGACACAACCTTTGGCCCACACCGAAAATGCAGCCTTCGACCTACGACAAAGATGAGTCTTCAACCTATGCCGGAATATGATCTCCAATCTGTCTCGAAAGAGTCCGAAGATGAAGACATGCCTCCAATTCGACTACAGATATTTTCCCAAGAGGGAAGCATGAAGATGGAACCCCGATTTGTCTCAAATCTCCACGAACGCGATGAATAATGGTTATCATCGACTACCTCCGGAGCACAATCATGGCACTTAACTCCAGCGGCAATGCCTTCGGTCTGGCCAGAACCGTTTAGTAACCGTCCACCATTGCGAATTGAGGGGAAGGAATTAACTCCCCCATCATAATTGCAGGAGGGAGAACGGAACCACAGGTCGGACAAATCATTATAAATAACGATAAGCGGGGATGCTCCAGGTAAGGCACCAGATACTCCTGAAAATCTGAGAGTCTTCTCCTCTCCATTTTATCCTCCTCAGAACCTTTCCAATTCTGTGGCTGGAGCCCACCTCTGACTTAGGCATCGGAGTGTCCCCCGTCGGAGCAACTCCGGCCAGGGATTTGTTTTGCAGGTGAACCGGGGAGCAAGCCTGCGATCCAGTAGCTCCGTCCAGTCGGAACAGGAACTCTACGCCAACCGGGGAGCGAGCCTGCGATCCAGTAGCTCCATCCAGTCGGAACAGAGACTCTGCGCCAACATTCCCCTTGTTCTAACACAAGAGAGCTGGATTTGGTTTTGCTTTTCTGAAAAGAAAAAGCTTCCTACCATCATATTTCTTTTCTAGAGAATAAAAGATAGCAGTTATTTAGTACTTGCCACTATTGCATTCAACTAGTTTCTACATCAGAATGATTATCATCAAATATGATAATAATAACAATGATTGAAAGAACAAGATTCCATGAAGTTATAGATGGAAAACCTTGAAATCTAAGGCCCAATGCGAAGCTCAACCATCTAATATCTTCAATAATCGGATTTCAATGCTTATTCTCCAAGCCAAGCCAGTGGGTGTCTACCTGAAGCAGATAGCTGTTGGATTGCATTAGAATATATATTTAACGCGGAGGTGGTCTTTTAACATGCAAAAATAGAATGACCTGATCAAACCTTGAACACATCAGTTGGGAACTGTGATTCCCAGCGTAGACTTGTGGATGGCTTTTACAAATCCTTGCGATTCTGCTTCTTTCTGTTTCCTCCCTTTTTTTTTTTTTTTTTTTGTCTCTCTGTCACAACAAATACTGCCGGTAGCTTGATAAGATGGCCTTCTTTTTTTTAAACATGGGTGAAACCAGAGGAACTATTAATGTCCTGCCATCTGTAATATTTCTTTATTATTATAATTTTTTTGCCTCCGTTAAGAATGAAATGGTCCACTTCCGCTATACAAGGAGTAAAAAACTACAAAATATGGCTACTAGCCCCTAGCGATTTAATTTTCCACTAAAAGAAAACGCATCAGTTTTACCTTTTCTCGCCATGAATTTTAGTGGATACAAAAAATAATCTCCTTGAAGCACGGTAAGCCAAGACATTTGCCGGTGATAATTTACACCATTCCATTGACATGATCCAATCTGTATGAGATAGATTTTATCTGATCTACAGAAAATTCAAGATAGATATAGATAATAATCAAATCCATCATTGAATATATATAATTTTTTTATAAGAATATTATATAAATCTTTATGAGTAATTTTTTTGAAAAATTAATTTATATGTTAAAAAATTAAATTTCATCTGACCTGATCCATCTAACCCGTCTGGTGTAATTCTACCCATCCCACATTGTCCTGCCCCAAGATTCTATCCATCTCTATCTCGAAGCAAGCGCAAGAAGAATATAGATGATAGCCAACCTGCTCCATGCGTTATCATCCTTGATGATATATGTGCTTTGACACGCATCAGATGTAGTGCTGACTTTAAGAAATTTATCATTCACGGGTATGTACAGAGGAAATCTATTACATCCAATCGACTTATTTCAGGGTCTGACCGATCCACCTTCAGCAACGGTCCGACCGATCCACTCCGGCAAGGGTCCGACCGATCCACTCTGGCAAAGGTCCGACCGATCCACTCCAATAGAGATCCGAACGATCTACTATAGCAGAGATCCGTCCGACCGGCCTTCACCAAAGGTCCGACCGACCCACTTCGACGGAGGTCCGACCGATCCCCTCCAGCAGAGATTCAAACAATCCGCTATAGCAGAGGTCCGTCCGACCAACCGTCAGCAAGGGTCCAACCGACCCACTTCGACGGAGGTCCGATCGTCCCATTCTAGTAAAGGTCCAAATGACTCGCTGTAGTAGAGGTCCGTCCGACCGGCCTTCAACAGAACCTAGCCTGAAGGCTCCAGAAGCCTCTTCCAGCTGGTACCAGAATTTTGTTACAACAGATCCCATAGCGTGGCCACGTTTTGGTGCCACCTAGCCACTATCCTGATTTTCCTAGGGGTAAATCGGACATTCCCAGCCTACCCCCTAACAGAATTTGGCAGTATTCCGTGCCTATATAAGGTAACGGGGGACTTTGAATAAGGGCTCAGTAGTCTCTTCCTGCTCCATAAGCTTATATCATTGATTCGTCCATTCAGTTGCCCTCACGCTCCCGCTAATTTAGGTATCGGAGTGTCCCCCGCCAGAACACCACTGACCCTTGGAGACCTTTTTGCAGGAACCGGGAGAAGAGCGCTCCAGCCAAGCCCGCCTGAACCCGGTCTGGGAGAAGTTGCAGCAACAGATGGCGCTAGAGGAAGGGCCACTTTCATTCCTGTGTTCCTTTCTCTAAAAGGAGGAGTCCACCCGTTAAGCAGAGTAATGGCAAAGGGAAGAGCCTAGAACACCTCCGCTAGGAGAAGTCACTCTCCATCCAGGTTGGAAGGAGCTCTCAGAGAGAATGATGTCACCGAACCCACCATCATTCTGGAACAACAGCAGTTCTAGACCCTCCTGAACCGCATCAACACCCTCGCTGTCACAGTTCAGAACCTCCAGGATGCGACTAACAACCAGCAACAGCCGTCTGCGGTGTCTTGTACCAACTACCAACCTGCTGTTGAGGGAAGTCGATGGCATGAAGTCCCATAGCCCCACTCCTACATTGCTCCAGAGCCCCGAAAGTCCTAGAGGGTGCATGTTTATGGGAAGAGAGTGAGGTCCACCTCACCCTCCTCCGCTGACTCGGTCCCCAATGGTGACCAGCACTGCAACGAGATTCCAAGATACTACACCAGCAAACTCCAGTGCACGGAGGAGCATATCGCTGTGCTAGTCGATCGGCAAAAAGTCGATGGGGGGTAGGTGTATGACTCCTGCCTACCTTTTTCTACCAAAATCAAGGGAGAGCCTATCCCCCGCCACTTCAAGATTCCACAGGTGGACACCTACGATGGCACCACCGACCCACTGGATCATCTGGGCACTTATAATGCCCACATGATGGTGCAAGGCACCTCTAATGCCCTCCACTGCATTGCTTTTCCTGCGAATCTCAAGAAGGCGGCTCGGATGTGGTTCTCCACTATCCGGCCAGGTACGATCCACTCCTTCCCCCAACTTGAAAAATTCTTTCTTTCTCATTTCAGGACTTGCAGTCGAACACCAAGGAACACCGACTGCCTCTTCCTCTTACTGCAAAAAGAGGGAGAGACCCTCCGAGATTACATGGTCCATTTCAACTGAGCGACCATGGAGATCATGGATCTGAATAAAGATGTAGCTATGTCGGCCTTCAAGAGAGGGTAGTGCTCGTCCAGGCTCACATTCTCTTTAGATAAGAAGTTTCCGGCAAGCTACTCCAAGCTGTTGGCCCGAGCGCAGAAGTGTGCCTTGGCAAAAGAGAAAGCGGCGAGCCGATGCCAAACTGAAGGGAGGTCGATTCCCAAGAAGTGGAGCAACAAGGCTCCCGAAGTTTGACCTCCCAGTGAGGGCAATAATTCGGCCCGATGTTGCAGCCCAAAGCCGAAGGACTTCCCTAGTAGGTTCGAATCCTATGCACCCCTCTCCCTTCCAAAGGAGAAAATTCTCACAAAAATTGAGAATGAGACCTTCCTGCAAAGGCCTCATACGATGAGGGGCCCCTCTACATCCAGGAACAGAAACAAGTACAGTCAATTCCACTGGGACCATGGATATAACACTAAAGACTGCCTCCAACTGAAGGATGCAATTGAAGACCTCATTAGGAGGGATAACCTGCATAAGTATGTCCGACCCCAGAGGTATTGGGCCAAAGCTTCAACTGCTAGAGACCCCCCAGAGGAGATAGAGCTTCCCAACTAGCATCCGACCGATGGGAATGTTGGCATGCTACACCATCGGACTGACTGGAGATATGAAGAAGACCAGGACATTGTGAAGAGGTCAAGGGGTTCTAACATAATTAGCTTTTGAGCTTCATGGATGCCTTCTCTGGCTACAACCAAATCAGGATGCACCTGAAGGATGAAGAGTAGATAGCCTTTATCACCAATAAGGGACTGTGCTACTATAAGATGATGCCCTTTGACCTGAAGAATGCCGGTGCCACTTTCCAAAGGCTGATCAACCTGGTCTTCGATGGGCAACTTGGGAGAAATATGGAAGCCTATGTTGATGATATGGTAGTCAAAAGCCTCTACAGAGTCGACCACATCAAAGACTTACAATAATCCTTTGATGCCTTGAGGCGTCATCGGATGAAGCTAAATTCGTCCAAGTGTACCTTTGGGGTGACCTCCAGGAAATTCCTTGGCTTCTTGGTCACACAAAGAGGAATCGAGGTCAACCCTGACAAGATTAAAGCCATCATCGACATGGGGAATTCGACCAATAAGAAGCAAGTATAAGAACTTACAGGTCAGATAGCCTCCCTCAGCTACTTCATTTCTCGGTCAGTTGAGAAATCCCTCCTTTTCTTCAAGACATTGTGACAATCGGATCACTTTCATTGGATCGACGAGTGTCGGTCGGGTTTTGAAGCTTTGAAAGATTACCTGAAGAACCCTCCTTTGTTGGCCAAGCCGACAGAGGGAGTGC
The DNA here is from genome assembly GCA_021397845.1 of Areca catechu. NCBI lineage: Eukaryota > Viridiplantae > Streptophyta > Magnoliopsida > Arecales > Arecaceae > Areca > Areca catechu. Next base: position 137,794,716 of record CM038041.1, read on the forward strand.
TTTTATATTTGTATCTATCGGCGTCCGACGAGGTAGTAAGCTTCATCCTTGTTTGGATAGGGGAAAATAATCAACAAAGACCTATTTATTATATCAGCAAGATCCTCCATGATGCCAAGACAAGATATCCCAAGATGCAAAAATTGGTCTACTCCTTTGTCATAGCAGCCAAACGCCTACGACCCTACTTCCAGGTGCATTCGATTGTCATCCTGTCTGATCAACCTCTCAAAGCGATCCTTAGGAGCCCGGACACCTCTGGTTGGCTTGCGAAGTGGGCCGTCAAACTTGGCGAATTTGACATCTCTTTCTAGCCTCAGTTGGTCATGAAGGTCAGGTAATTGCTGACTTCATTACAAAATGTACCTGAAGATAGGAGGTACCTTCACAAGCTACCGATGCACCTAAAGATGATTCCATTGAAGAAGCAGAACTCGCTTGGACCCTCCATGTGGATGGAGCGTCCAACCTTGCAGGCTGTGGAGTGGGCTTGATCCTAGCCGACCCCGACGAGCAGAGCTTGGAGTATGCTTTACCCTTTGCATTTCAAGTGTTAAATAACCAAGCAGAATATGAAGCCCTCCTTGCAGGACTAAGAATAGCCGATGAGTTGGGCATCAGCCAAATAAGGGCCTTCTCCGACTCTCAGCTGGTGGTGATCCAGGTGAAGGGCAAATTCGAGGTGAGAGATCCAACCCTAGCCAAGTACTTGAGCAAGGAACAAAGCCTCATGACTCGACTTAAATTTTTTAAAATCCTCCATATACCTCGATTGCAGAACTCCTGGGTGGATGCTTTATCGCGGTCGGCAACGGCCATTACCAACACCTCTGACCGAACCTTCATGGAGTATCTGCAGTGCCCAAGCATTGTAGAAGAGCCGACAGAAGTCTACCAAGTGGAGCAAGAAGCCTCCTGGATGGACCCTATTCTTTCATTCCTTGTCAAAGGGACTCTACCGAAAGATACGATCGAAGCCAAGCATGTACGCTGGGCAACTTCAAAGTACGTCATCCTCCATGGCACTCTTTAGAAATGGTCATTCTCACAGTCATTGCTGAAGTGCTTGGGGCCATCTAACATCGACTATGCACTTAGAGAAGTGCACGAAGGAATCTACGATGACCACTTGGGAGGAAGATCCCTGGCTTACAAAATCATTCGATAGGGATATTACTGGTCGACCATCCAAAGGGATGTGTTAGACTTCATCCGAAAGTATGACGTGTGTCAAAGATACTCCAACATTCAAAGAAGGCCGGCCAGTCAGCTGATCCCACTCACCACACCTTGACTGTTCGCACAATGGGGAATGGACATCCTGGGGCCATTCCCTCCAGTGTCTGGCTAGCAAAAGTTTTTGATTGTGGTAATTGATTACTTTCACCAAATGGATGGAAGCTGAGCCACTTACACAGATTACAAAAGCCAAGGCAGAGAATTTCATCCAGAATTGCATCATCTTCCGGTTCGGCATACCACAGACAATCATCACATATAACAGAAGGTAGTTCGACAATCCTAAGTTTTGAGAATTCTGCCAGTAGTACCAAATTTTCTATCGGCTAACATCTGTCGGCCATCCTCAATCTAATGGAGAAGCTGAAATCACTAATCGGACGATCCTGCATGGACTGAAGACCCGACTGAACGATGCTAAGGGACTTTGGGCGGAAGAGCTTCACTCAATGCTTTGGGCCTATCGGACAACCTCCCAAATGGCGATTGGATAGACTCCATTTTATCTGACCTATAGGAGCGAAGCAGTCATACCTGTGGAAGTTTCCTTACAATCCCTGCTAATTGATCATTTTTCCGAATTGGCCAATTCAGAACAGAGGAAGGCTGACTTAGATTTACTTGAAGAAACTAGACTCCAGGCAAGTTTGAAGATGGCGGCATACCATTAGAAGGTGTCTAAGTACTACAACTCTCGAGTCAAGGCTCAAACCTACCAGGTCGAGGACCTGGTTTTGTGAAGGGCAGAAGTCTCAAGGCCGATCGAGCAAGAAAAACTCTCACCCAACTGGGAGGGCCCTTATCAAGTGATTGAAGTGATCTGAGCTGGAACTTATCGACTCGAGCATCTGGATGGATGGCAAGTGGTGCATCCGTGGAATGTAGACAACCTTCGCAAATATTATCAATAAAGGCCACAACTTCCTCCAAGGCATCCCACTTCCAAAAGTACGTGTTGGCTTTGACTCCTTAGTTTTGATGATTAACAAAAGGTTGAGTATATGTTTGGACTAATGTTTAATCTCAAGATAAAGTTTCAGGACTTAGGTTATTCAAAAAGAGTATCAAAAGGACAATGATGAAACTAAGTTTACTTGATTTGGAAATGAGCTCTTCTACCTTGGACAAGATCAAAATTCTCATAATGGACCTTCTTGTTGAGAAATATTTGACAAAAGAAATAAAGGCTTAAAGAAACTCAAGCATGGCATGCAAATCTCAAGAGTTTCAGAAAGATTCAGATCAGAGGTCGACCCCCAGAGGTCGACACCTTGTCAAAGGTCGACCACCAGAGGTCGACTCATGAAGAAAAAGAAAAGTTCAGCATGGCCGGTACGGCAAAGTCTCAGTGGCATGCTTCAGAGGTCGACCACCAGAGGTCAACACCTATCCAGAGGTCAACACCAGAGGTCGACTCATAGCCTGAGAATTCAAATGGGCAGAACTATGGTATTCTGAACTTTTGCCTAAATTTTACTGGAGGTCGACTCATGAGGTCGACACTTGATCCAGAGGTCAACTCATGAGGTCGACTCATGGCATAACGACTAGTTTTTCTGAACTTCTGATTTGATTTCCAACGGCCATAAACGGCCATATTTTTGAATCTAACGGTCTTGTGGAGTTGTTTCAGCATGAATGAGGTATTTAACCTCCACCAAACTTCAAAAAAGACAAGGAGACAAAGTGAAAAAGTGTTGATTCAAAGTACAAAGCCTTCAATCACTTCCAAGCCAAAAGAGTGAGAAAACTAAGAGATTCCCTTCCCAAAAAGTCTTCCATCTTTGAGAATCCAACATTCAAGTGTTTGGCATTTAGTGAGGTCCAAAGATTCCAAGGGAAAAGGCTTGAAGAGTCTCCATCAAGAGCTTCAACAAATTTATTATTGCTCAAAAGGAGTTTGTTTAGTTTCAATTCATTGTATTCATACTCTTTTGTCTTTAGCTAGTTTCAAGGGAATTTGAAACTAGAGTGAGGTTTGTTGGTGAGCCAATTGATAAAACCAACTAGGATTGCTTGTTAGCCCGAAGCCAAAACAAGTGAGTAAGGTTTGTTGGTGATCCAATTGATAAAACCAACTAGGGTTGCTTGTTAGCCCGAAGCCAAAACAAGTGTGTAAGGTTTTGACTTGTGAGCCTGGTAAAACAAGTCGGCTGTAATCTAAAGATTATAGTGGAAATTCCCAAGTGGAGCTTGGGGAGTGGATGTAGGTGCTAGGTGCACCGAACCACTATATTTCTTGTGTGTTTTCATTGCCTTTCTCTTTAACTTCTTTAGCTCTTTAATTGCCATTTTATTTCATTGCTTCCGTTGCACAATTCTTAAAGCACTATCACTCTTCACCTTAAAACTTGATAGCACATATATTGCTTTAAAATTTTAAATACCCAATTCACCCCCCCCTCTTGGGCACCATATCTGGGCAACAAGTGGTATCAGAGCACCGGTACTCTCTTGTAGGTCCAACGATCTTGAGTGAAAGATCATGGCCACCCCAATTGGAATGTGTATAGTTGAAGGACAAGCATCAAATCGCCCTCCTTTCTTTAATGGCACAAACTACACATATTGAAAAACTCATATGCGTATTTATTTACAAGCTGTAGATTATCATATATGGAGAGTAATTATCAAAGGGCTTCATCAGCCCACTCACTTGGTTAATGGCATTATCACCCCGAAATCTGAAGAAGAATGGGATGACAATGACATCAAACAAGCTGAGTTAAATGCTAAGGCGATGAATTTGCAATTCTGTGCACTTGACCCTAGTGAATTTAACAGAATATCAAATTGTATTTCCGCCAAAGAAATTTGGGATACACTTGAGGTTACCCATGAGGGTACACACCAAGTGAAGACCACTAAGGTGAACATGCTCATTCATACGTATGAGATGTTCAGGATGGAACCAACTGAAAGTATAAGTGAAATGTATACTAGATTTACAAATATAGTAAATGGTATGAGGAGTTTGGGAAAAATTATATCTAATGGTGAACTGGTTAACAAACTTCTCAGGTCTCTTCCGGCTTCATGGGATGCGAAAGTTACAGCCATAGAAGAAGCCAAGGATGTCAACACTCTACCTCTCGAGCAGCTTCTTGGATCACTGATGACCTACGAGCTTTCACTAAAGCAGAAGACAGTGGACAATGACAAGAAAAAGAAAGCCATAGCCTTCAAGTCCACTACAAAAGAAGAGTCAAGTGATGAATCAGAAGAAGAAGCTGATGATGATGAGACAACCCTCTTTACAAGAAAATTTAAAAGATTCATGAGAAAGAAGAAGGGCTTCTACAAAAAGAGACCACAAAAGGGTGATCACAATAAGGAGAAAGAGAAAGACAAAGAAAGGGATCCACCCATCTGCTTCGAGTGCAAGAAGCCAGGTCATTACAAAACGGATTGCCCTTTGCTTAAAAAGAGTCGAAGGTTGTTGAGAAAGAAAGCCATGATGGCTACCTGGAGTGAGAGTGAGGACTCCAGCAGTGAAGAAGAGCAGCAGGTAGTCGCCAACTTATGTTTCATGGCCAACGAGGATAATGAGGTAAATTCTAAACCTGAATCTGAATTCACTTTCAATGAATTGCATGATACTTTTAATGACTTAGTAATGGAATATGAAAAATTAAAATTGAAAAATAAGAAATTAAGAAAGCAAAATTTTGAGCTTACCAAAAATTCAGAAAAGTTTTCAAGTGAAATTGAAAATTTAACTCAAGAAAACAAGAAATTAAAAGAACATGTAAAAACTTTGACAAATGATAAAGATAATCTTTTAAAAGAAAATGATTCCTTGAAAAATAATAGAAATCTTAAAACTAATGAGAACTTTGAGAAACAAAATAAAGAACTAATGCTTCAAAATAAGAATTACAAGGAAGAGTTAGAAAAAGTAAAACCTTTTGTAGAAAAGTTTACTTTTAGTTCAGAAAAACTAAATATGCTTTTAAATAGTCAACATGCAGTGTTTAATAAAGCTGGACTTGGATTTAAGCCACACAATCAACAAAAACTTTACAAAAACTTTTTCATACCAGCATCTTCTAATATTACCTGCTATGCATGTGGTAAAGTAGGTCATAAATCATATGTTTGTAATAGAAGGAAATTAAATACCTTTAAAAGGATTTGGGTTCCAAAAGGAACCAATTTGACTAACCCTAAAGGACCCAAGATGACTTGGGTGCCTAAAGTTTCAACTTGATCAATTTTTGCAGGTGTGCCTTGCAACCAAAAATAAAAGAAGAATGTGGTATCTGGATAGTGGTTGCTCAAGGCACATGACTGGGGATGTGAAGCAATTCTCATCACTAGCTGCTATTGATGGTGGAAACGTTACCTTTGGTGATAATGGAAAAGGCAAAATCGTCGGAATTGGTAAAATCCATATCACCCCTAATGTTTATGTAGATAATGTATTATTTGTTGATGGCTTGAAGCATAATCTTTTTAGCATTAGTCAGTTTTGTGATAAAGGTTTTAAAGTAATTTTTGAATCATCTTTGTGCATGGTATCTAGTCTAGATGTCGATGGCATCAAGTTCACTGGTCTTAGGCATGGAAACATTTACATGGTTGATCTTGATGATCTAGCCATGGAAAGTGGTCAATGCCTAGTGGCTAAGGAAGCCAAGGCAAGTGAAACTAGTTGGCTTTGCCATCGTAGGCTAGGGCATGCTAGTATGCAGTTGATTTCAAAATTAAGCAAAAAGAATCTTGTAAAAGAATTGCCAAAACTCACTTTTGAAAAAGATAAAATTTGTGCTGCATGTCAATTTGGAAAACAAACCAAATCTACTTTCAAACCTAAAGGAGTAGTATCTACTACTAGATCCCTTGAATTATTGCATATGGACCTCTTTGGACCAACCAGAACAACTAGTTTGGGAGGTAAAAAATATGGGCTAGTAATTGTAGATGATTACTCACGATTTACTTGGGTAATGTTTTTAGCTCATAAAGATGAAACTTTTTCAGCTTTTGTTAAATTTCATAAAAGGGTTTCAAACGAAAAAGATCTCACTATTGTTTCTTTGCGTAGTGATCATGGAACTGAATTTGAAAATCATGATTTTGAAACTTTTTGTAATGAAAATGGTATTAGTCATAATTTCTTTGCACCTAGGACACCTCAACAAAATGGGGTGGTAGAAAGAAAGAACAGGACTCTTGAAGAAATGGCACGCACAATGCTTTGCGAAAACGATTTACCTAGATATTTTTGGGCAGAAGCCATTAATACTTCCTGTTACATTTTAAATCGTGTTTTAATTCGACCTATTTTGAAGAAAACACCATATGAGCTTTGGAAAAATCGAAAACCTAATCTCAAGTATTTTCGTGTATTTGGTTGCCGCTGTTTCATATTAAACAATGGCAAAGATAATATCAGTAAATTTGATGCCAAGTCAGATGAGGGTATCTTCTTAGGATACTCTACTTCTAGCAAGGCATACAGGGTCTTCAATAGAAGAACTCTTCTGGTTGAAGAATCAATTCATGTAGTGTTTGATGAATCTAACGAAAAATCTTCTAGAAAAGAAGATTCTATTGATGTTGAAATAGGTACAAAGAAGCTTGAACAATTGACAATCAATGAAGATGAGCCCAAAGGAGATGATGATCAAAAAAGTCAAGATCAAATTCAAGAAATCAATGCAACTTCACCAAAACCATTACCTAAAGAATGGAGGTATGCACACGGACACCCTAAAGAGCTAATAATTGGTGATCCATCAAAGGGGTTAAGTACACGCTCTTCTATTAGAAATGTTTGTGATTATTTAGCTTTTGTATCTCAGATAGAGCCTAAGTCAATAGAAGAAGCTGAAAAAGATTATAACTGGATTAATGCTATGCAAGATGAACTAAATCAATTTAAAAGAAATAATGTTTGGACTTTAACTGAAATACCCCTTAATGTTTCTGTAATTGGCACAAAATGGGTTTTTAGAAATAAACTTGATGAACATGGTATTGTAATTAGGAACAAAGCTAGACTTGTTGCTAAAGGCTACAACCAGGAAGAAGGGATCGACTTCGATGAAACCTTTGCTCCTGTTGCTAGGCTAGAAGCAATTAGACTTTTACTTGCTTTTGCCTGTTTTATGGATTTCAAGTTATTTCAAATGGATGTAAAGAGTGCCTTTTTAAATGGATTTATTGAAGAGGAGGTTTATGTTGAACAACCTCCTGGTTTTGAAAATCATGAATTTCCTAATCATGTCTTTAAATTGCATAAAGCATTGTATGGTTTAAAGCAAGCTCCTAGAGCTTGGTATGATAGATTAAGTTCATTTTTAATGAAAAATGATTTCTCTAGAGGTAATGTAGATAATACATTATTTTTGAAAAAGAAAAATGATGATCTCCTAGTAGTACAGATATATGTAGATGATATTATTTTTGGTGCTACTAACGAATGTCTTTGTCAAGAATTTGCGAAGTTAATGCAGAGTGAGTTCGAGATGAGCATGATGGGAGAACTCAACTTCTTCCTCGGACTCCAAATTAAGCAAACAAAAGAGGGGATCTCCATCAACCAAGCCAAGTACACAAGGGAGATATTGAAAAAGTTTGGGATGGAGACTACAAAACCAATAGGTACCCCTATGAGCTCTTCATGTAAATTAGACAAAGATGATTGTGGTAAATCAGTAGACCAAAAATTATATAGAGGCATGATTGGTTCATTGCTATATCTAACTGCCAGTAGACCAGATATTATGTTTAGTGTTTGTATATGTGCACGTTTTCAGTCTGCCCCTAAAGAATCACATCTGTTAGCTGTAAAACGTATACTTAGATACTTATCTGGGTCTATCGAAATTGGTCTTTGGTACTCTAGAGAGTCATCATATGAATTAATTGCATATTCTGATGCTGATTTTGCTGGGTGTAAACTTGATCGAAAAAGTACTAGTGGAACTTGTTAATTCCTAGGAGTTAATTTGATTTCTTGGAGCAGTAAGAAACAGAATTCGGTTGCTCTATCTACGGCGGAAGCCGAATATATAGCAGCTGGAAGCTGTTGTGCTCAGATTCTATGGATCAAACAACAACTCGAGGACTTTGGCATCAAACTAACTAAGACACCCATAAGATGTGATAATACTAGTACAATCAACTTAACGAAAAATCCTGTACAACATTCAAGAAGCAAACATATTGAAATAAGACATCACTTCATAAGAGACCACGTTCAAAACTCTAATATGTTGTTAGAATTTATATATACTGATTATCAATTGGCTGATATATTCACAAAACCATTGAATGAAGACAGATTTTGTATGATCAGAAGAGAACTGGGAGTCATTGATCCTTTTGCTTGAATCTCTTCAATTTTCATCAAAATTCCTCAAAAATGATTTATAAATTCTCAAATATGGTTAAAGGCTTTTTCTCTAAATTTTATCAATTTTTTTTTTTTTCTTACAGAATTTTATGTTAAGTAATTAATTGTTGGAGGTTGACACTTGAGTTTTTCAGAGGTCGACACTTGAGGTCGACACCTAAGTTATGGAGGTCGACACTTGAGGTCGACCCCTGAAAATTTTCAGAGGTCGACACTTGAACGGAAACCTGTTTTTTAAAAACCCGTCTGCAAGCCTTGGTTTTCCAGTTTTTTCTTTCCTCTCCTTCGTGTGGTCCCCCTCCAACATTCCTAAACCCTAAATAGTAGATTTCCACCCTTCTCCCTCAACCTTTTGGGAAATCCTCTCCTCTCCTCTTGCATTTCTTCGATTCAACCCTCTTTTTGACCGTACTTTTGATTTTGGACAACCGAAAGCCTTCGGATCTATCTACCCTCTAATCCCGGTTGTTTTTCAATAGAAAACACTTGTTTCTACCCTCCGTTTCTCACTTTTTCTCCATTTATTTTCTATTTTTTCCACTCTCACAAACCCTATTTCCCCATTTCACATTCTTCTCTTTTTCCCAATCCGTGAACCTCTCTTTCCCTCTCTTTTCCTCTTAGCCTTACCTCTTTGCATTTCTCCCTAAGTTACCCCTCATCCTTACACATGGATCCGAGAAAATACCAGGCAGTAAGGAAAAGGAGATTGGAACAGGGACAGGGTAGTACTGAGCGGCGAAGGAAAGTCAGACATGAGCGTGAGCCGACCCCAGAGCCACCTGCACCAGTGCCAGCCAGCCTAGTCCGGAAGAGCATTGCTAGTGGGAGGCGCGTGGATATTCCATTCTGGGATCAGCATCACTTCTTCATTGGAGATGTATTGAGAGATGCAGGTCTGGTTCATTTTTGTACGATGTCCGAGAGATTCTATCCAGACCTCATCAGGGAGTTTTATGGATCCATGGCCACTGATGGCATTGGATGGTCTGCTACAGTTCGAGGGATCGAGATTCCAGTGACACCTGAGGTCATCAGTCGCATCTGGAAGATTCCACTTCATGGCACTGCTGCCACTACGATCAGCGACAGAGAGCACGCCTTCAGGTGTATCCTAGAGCGTGAGGATGTTAGCGGCATTTCCACAGTAGCCGCTAACCAGCTTTCACTGGAGATGAGAGTGCTGCATCACATCATCACCCGTATCTTGATTATGAAGAGCGGGAGATTTGATTTTATCACTGAGCGTGAGCTGGTGTTGATGGTGTCCCTGAGACAGCGGACTCCCATCAACCTCCCCAGGATCATGCTTCATCAGATGGGTGAGGCAGCTTCTCACAGGAGACTCGTTCAGCCGTACGGCATGGGACTGACTCAGATATTCAGAGAGCATGGTGTCTCATTCGACGGCATACCCTTCAGTCAGCTACAGCACACAGATACTTATGGAGAGAAATCCCTACATAGGATGGGATTTCGACTGATCAGTGATCGATGGGTACGACGAGAGTCTGGCCAGGAGCCAGATGAGGAGGATGAGATCCGAGCTGCCGAGGCAGGGCCTTCAGGGCCTACTGATCATGGTACACCTCCTCGCCCAGCACCGGAGACAAAGACTGCGGAGCCTGAGCCATTCACGCCACCACCTTCATCAGCTCCGGCACCTACTATTACTGCTACACCACGGAGGACTTCAGTGAGGATATCGGACTTTGAGCAGCGAGTGACTGATCAGATTTCAGAGGTCCGGACAGAGATCACTGGTGCACGGTAGGAGCTTCATGATCTGCGGATACACACAGACACACGCATTAGTGCTCTGTCAGCTAGTATGGATACAGGATTCAGTCAGATCCTCAGCTTATTGAGAGTAGCACTGCCATCAGGGACTGCAGATCCGACAGTATCTCCTCCACATGATGATGATGATGATGATGATGATGATGGTGCTGATGACTCTAGTGGATACAGTGACAGTGATGGAGATCAGCCTGGAGCAGGTCGTTCTGATGTTCCACCTGCAGAGCTGATTCCAGAGATTCCCCCTTCAGCTGATCCTCCTTCCACTGATCTTCAGAGTTCAGATCCTCCAGCCATAGCTGTGCCAGTTGATATTGAGCCTATAGAGTCACTATTTGAGACAATCACTGGGATTCCAGATGACATAGATGAGCATACAGAGATAGATATCGATGATCCCACAGCTTATGAGCTAGTCAGCAAGCAGACCCTAGCTCAGTCTACTCAGCATGCTGATCCGTCCACTCCTTCAGCTACTGCCTCTGTCTCGACTTCTGTGGAGCCCTTACCTAGGACATATAGATCTCGTAGGACTACCCCTAGGTCTGGTCCCTTTCTGAGGACTCGGAGTTCCTCTCATAGGACTCCAAAATCCTCATCTAGGATCATGGCTCCTGTATCTTTTGACATACCTTCTGATGAGGAGTAGCCTCATAGTTTTATTTGTTGTACTTAGTTTGCTTGTGTATGATTTGTTGTATCAGTATTTTGTGCCTACTTTGTAAGCAATTTTGTAACTGTATACACTTGTTTTTATCTATCTTGTGACTTTTTATCAATATTGTGACATTTTGTGACATTTTATCTGATACCAGCTCTTAACATTTAAAAACCCTCAAGTTAAAATACTTTATTATATTGAATGCACAAATTGAGGGGAGCATGTATTTTATGCACCTAAATACTTCATTATAATTGAACATAAGTCTCATTAATATATCTTTCACTATAAAAATAAACTTTTTGATTCCTGACAAAAAGGGGGAGTAGTAAAGTATATATGTTTTTATGAGATCAAATTTAGTAAAGAATATATGTATTTATGAGATCTCCGTCTTATGAGTAGTAAAGTTTATATGATTCTTACCTTTCTTGACTCATGAGAATGTTTTCACAAGAAGAAAGAAGTAAATAAAAGGTAACTCTTGAAAATATTTTCACAAAAAGAAGATGAAAAGTAAATTTTTATGATACACTCATGCATGTAAGGATTCTGTGAAAATATTTTATTATTGCTATATCTTGCTTTTGGACTTAATTGCATATATACTCAAGGTTTTGTCATCATCAAAAAGGGAGAGATTGTTGGCTTTAACTCCTTAGTTTTGATGATTAACAAAAGGTTGAGTATATGTTTGGACTAATGTTTAATCTCAAGATAAAGTTTCAGGACTTAGGTTATTCAAAAAGAGTATCAAAAGGACAATGATGAAACTAAGTTTACCTGATTTGGAAATGAGCTCTTCTACCTTGGACAAGATCAAAATTCTCATAATGGACCTTCTTGTTGAGAAATATTTGACAAAAGAAATAAAGGCTTAAAGAAACTCAAGCATGGCACGCAAATCTCAAGAGTTTCAGAAAGATTCAGATCAGAGGTCGACCCCCAGAGGTCGACACCTTGTCAAAGGTCGACCACTAGAGGTCGACTCATGAAGAAAAAGAAAAGTTCAGCATGGCCGGCACGGCAAAGTCTCAGTGGCACGCTTCAGAGGTCGACCACCAGAGGTCAACACCTGTCCAGAGGTCGACACCAGAGGTCGACTCATAGCTTGAGAATTCAAATGGGCAGAACTATGGTATTCTGAACTTTTGCCTAAACTTTACTGGAGGTCGACTCATGAGGTCGACACTTGATCCAGAGGTCGACTCATGGCATAATGGCTAGTTTTTCTAAACTTCTGATTTGATTTCCAACGGCCATAAACGGCCATATTTTTGAATCTAACGGTCTTGTGGAGTTATTTCAGCATGAATGAGGTATTTAACCTCCACCAAACTTCAAAAAAGACAAGGAGACAAAGTGAAAAAGTGTTGATTCAAAGTACAAAGCCTTCAATCACTTCCAAGCCAAAAGAGTGAGAAAACCAAGAGATTTCCTAGCCAAAAAGTCTTCCATCTTTGAGAAATCCAACATTCAAGTGTTTGGCATTTAGTGAGGTCCAAAGATTCCAAGGGAAAAGGCTTGAAGAGTCTCCATCATGAGCTTCAATGAATTTATTATTGCTCAAAAGGAGTTTGTTTAGTTTCAATTCATTGTATTCATACTCTTTTGTCTTTAGCTAGTTTCAAGGGAATTTGAAACTAGAGTGAGATTTGTTGGTGAGCCAATTGATAAAACCAACTAGGGTTGCTTGTTAGCCCGAAGCCAAAACAAGTGAGTAAGGTTTGTTGGTGATCCAATTGATAAAACCAACTAGGGTTGCTTGTTAGCCCGAAGCCAAAACAAGTGTGTAAGGTTTTGACTTGTGAGCCTGGTAAAACAAGTCGGCTGTAATCTAAAGATTATAGTGGAAATTCCCAAGTGGAGCTTGGGGAGTGGATGTAGGTGCTAGGTGCACCGAACCACTATATTTCTTGTGTGTTTGCATTGCCTTTCTCTTTAACTTCTTTAGCTCTTTAATTGCCATTTTATTTCATTGCTTCCATTGCACAATTCTTAAAGCACTATCACTCTTCACCTTAAAACTTGATAGCACATATATTGCTTTAAAATTTTAAATACCCAATTCACCCCCCCCTCTTGGGCACCATATCTGGGCAACAGTACGATTTCGATCGACAAAGGCTCTAGGGTAGCCCACTTCTGAAAGTCCGACTCCGGTCATCTGAGGCTCTAGGGCAGCCCACTTTTGAAAGTCCAACTCCGGTCGGCAGAGGCTCTAGGGTAGCCCACATTCGAAAGTCCGACTCCGGTCGGCAAAGGCTCTAGGGCAGCTCACTTCCGAAAGTCTGACTCCGGTCGGCAGAGGCTCTAGGGCAGCTAACTTCCGAAAGTCTGACTCAGGTCGGTAGAGGATCTAGGGCAGTCCAGATTCAAAATTCTGACTCCGGTCAGCAGAGGCTATAGTGGTGGGGGTACCAGGATTAGACACAGATTAATGGGTCATATTTGGTTTACTTAGTTATGTGTCATAATTTTGTAAGAAAGTAATATTAAGTTGTAATATGGTGAGACTAGTTGATTTGTCTCAACCTAGTCTAATATATTGGGTCCTGTACATCAGTATGAGTCCAGTATGAGTCCAAATTTTATAAAAGAGAGGAGGTTACCCTATTTTGGAGTTCCACTAAGCCTCATTCAAGAGCCAGAGGTAATTACATTAGCTTATGGGAGCTTAATTGAGACCTAGGAGCCCTAAATGCCCTCTAGATGCCCTCCAGGTGCCTTGATTCCCTCCAAATGCTATTTCAAATACCAGATTCCCCCTAGATGCTTTTGAAATATTCTATAAGCCAGGAACTCATGTTTTATAGGTTATTCCAGTTCTCCAAGCCTTAAAACTCCAAGCCCAAGAAGCAAGCCCAAGCATGAAGAACTAAGATTCCAAGGAATATGCTGATACCAGGGCACCCCAGCTTCCAGGGCCCAAAGCCCATGCACCAATCTAAAGGAGGATGACCCCTTGCTGCCCCTTGAAGCCCAACACACCTATGATAGGCTTCCTCTATGAGTTGACCAAGCCCAACATGGTGGAAGAGTTCAAATACAAGAAGGAGTTTGAGTTTTTATTTCATTCAACTTGTATACTCCTAGTTCTGGGTTTATTTTATAGTATTTCTCCCACTTAAATTATGTAAACCTATTCTAACTAAGAGAAGACTTGTGACTCCTTTAAGAGAGGGAATGGGAACTCTATAAATACCCCACCCCTCCCCCTCTTGTAATCATCTCTTTCTTATGAATACGACTTGTTGAAATTTTGAGTTATTGCCTTGTATTGGTGTTTTTGGTTTTGGTTCTTCACTTTGAGTGCTCTCCTTGTATGCCCTAGCCGAATCCTTGCTGCCCTAGCATCCTTTTGCATCTTTGGAGATCAGCCATGCCCAGAGAAAGATGCCCTAGCTGCTACCCCAATCAAGCAACTGCTTCTTTCCTGGGACATCCACACCTAAAACTAGTTCTTTCAATTCTAAAAAAAAGAAAAATAAAAATGGGTGAACCCAGCCTTGGAGTCCCTTTTTGATTGGTTTCGGTTCCATCAAACCCCTGCTCAGCCTGACTCGACAGAGTCGAGTTCTTCCCACTGTAGGGGAATGATGGGGACCGAGAGTCTATTTTATTTTATTTGAGTCCATTAGTCCTGTGTCACTTGAGTTAAAGTGAGCCAATTGAGTCCTGTAATAAAGTGAGACAACTAAGTCAGTTTAGTCCACATAGTCAGGTCTAGTTTTTTAGTCTAGTCGAGTCCAATCGAGTCCATGTAGTTTTCATTCAAGAGGAGAGTTAGCAACCAAGAGATTCACCAGGCCTCCCCAACCAGAGCTGGCCTTCATGCATCTGGACCCTTTCATGCCTCCAAGCTCGCAAGAGAGAACTCTAGCCCAAGACAAGCCCATTGTTGACCGGTCCACCAGGGTTTCTTAGCCCACAAGTCAGGGTTTCTTAGCCCTCAAGTCATGTACCTTGGGGTGAATCTATAAATACCATCCCTCCCCTCTTATATTAAGCATCTTTTTTCATGAATACAAACTAAAGTTGAAAGTTATTTTGTCTGAGTGTTTTTCTCCAGATTGGAGTGGGTGTGATGCCTGGGTTCTCTGTTCTTGAGTGCAAGCCCTAATCCCCAAGTGACTTCTACGCTCGCCAGTGATCCTCCCCCACTCTGTCCCGCATCATCTAGGGTAACCCATTTCCGAAAGTCCGACTTCAATCGGCAGAGGCTCTACGGTAGCCCACTTTCAAAATTCCAACTTCGATCGGCAGAGGCTCTAGGGCAGCCAACTTTCAAAAGTCCGACTCCAATCGATAAAGGCTCTAGAGCAGCCCACTTCCAAAAGTCTAACTCCGATCGGTGAAGGCTTCAAAATATCCCACTTGAAGATCCGAACTCTTATTAAGGCGAGCCGACGGACCAACACTTAAAAAAATTTCTAAGAGATTGGGTTCGGATTGAGCCACTGTTCAACAACCCACTTGAAGATCAGAACTCTTGTTCAGGCGAGCCGACGGACCAACACTTAGAAAAATTTCTAATAGATAGGGTTCGGACTGAGCCACTATTCAATAGCCCACTTGAAGATCCGAACTCTTGTTCAGGCGAGCCGATGGACCAACACTTAAAAAAATTTCTAAGAGATTGGGTTCGGATTGAGCCACTGTTCAACAGCCCACTTGAAGACCGAACTCTTGTTCAAGCAAGCCGACGGACCAACACTTAGAAAAATTTCTAAGAGATTGGGTTCAGAGTGAGCCACTGTTCAACATCCCACTTGAAGATCTGAACTCTTGTTCAGGCAAGCCGACGGACCAACACATAGAAAAATTTCTAAGAGACTGGGTTTGGACTGAGCCACTATTCAACAGCCACTTCAGAGGACTTATGTCCAAATTGGGCCGACTGTCCAACACTTAGAAACATTTTGAAGGAAAAAGGTTTTGGTCAACCCGGCCGACCCCCACATTCACTGATACACACAACAGATATATCAAAATAAAGGGAAAATGATGGGTTCGGACGAAGTAGACTACTCACATCCAAATAAGCATACATCAAAGATGCATATCAGAGGAAGGAAAAACTTTATTTGTTAAACAAAATGTTTCATACAAAAGAAAGCAGGCCATTACAATCAGTCAGCCTTACTGACAGGTACAGAGAGAAGTTGGATGGAAGGGCTTCAGCTTCGACTTCCCCCATCGTATGCAAAGTCTCGATTGGAACCCCTGATGGACCTGCTTCAGAAGGAACTTGCGCATCAGCCCCACCATCGGTCGGGCGCTCCTCTCCCTCGATTGACCGACTTAGCTGGGTGCCATACAGATCAAGTTTTGGGAAGATCTCGGCTACCTTCTTTAAGCAGTTGTTGTAGCCGCTCATATAGAACTCCGACGTGGCCTCTTCCACCTCTTCAGTGAAGTTCGTGGAAGCCTTGTACTCTGTTATGCCATCATGAATCCATTCCACCACAAGCACCTTGGCCTCGCTTAACTAACTCACCCACTTCACTATCGCCGCCTGGTTGGCCTGAGCCCTCCTATGAACTTCGACAGACCGCTCCTTCTCTTCCTTCAGCCGATGAATGAGAGAGCTAACCTTCGCCTTCTTCTTCTTCAGCCTAGCCTCCCACTCGGCTAGCTGAGTTCGTAGGCCCCTCGCCTCCTCCTTCGATGACTCAGCTTCAGCCTGGCTAGCCGACAGCCTCTCCTCCATGGCCTTCAGCGACACCTTCGTCGCCGCTCAGGCCACCTCCAACTCCTGAACCTTTTTGGCCATGGCTTTGGTCACAAAGAGTAGCTGACCAAGGCCGTCATCCATCAAGGAGATCCAATGAAGAAGCTGCAAGCAAGAGGCTAAGTTAGTCATATACAAGACAAGTAAGAAGGAAGGGATGAGGGAGCAGAATCGGTGTCTTACCGTCATGAGGTCATGATAGGAACCCTTCGCCATGTCGCTCAGGTTCCGCTGCCTCGACTCCTCCTAGTTGGCATCCATCATTGCCTCTCTGAGCAGGCCCCATGCCTGCATCGCATCATGGAGGGCATGCCAGTGCTAATGCGATTCTTGACAGACTCCTTCGGCTGCCTTTCCTTTGACCACCTCCTTCCCCTTGTCCATAGGGGGGACCGCATCCACTGACTCGGTGGGTGGTGGGCCTGGAGCCGTCACTGCATTAGACAGCTTCGGCTACTCCTGCTTTGATCGGGCGGCTGACTGCCCAACGAGAGTTGAAGACCCCGATGCTTTCACTACCAATCGCTCCGACAGAGGGACGTCATCCTCGTCAGAGTCCATAGTTACGACAGGTGCGGGTTGATCCTCTGCCCGCATCTTCTTTAGCCTTTCTATAGTCGGCTCTGCATTTTGGGTGCCTCTTCCTCACCGCTCGTTGGACCACCCCGGCTCTGTCAACCTTCATTTTTTCTCTTATTTCAAGGAAAGACTAGGGTGAATGAAGAAAAAAAAAAGCAGCAAAATCAACAGAATAAATGCAAGAGGAAAGGTCGATCAACGGTGGTGGCCCCTTGTCCCACATAGGATTAGCTGACCCCTGCCTGATGAAGGGCATTTTTTCGAAGCAATTCGTACACCATGGTAGGGCCGACGCCTTCCATGTCACTAAAGCTGGCCTGGTCGGCCATCAGTACTGCCCTTCCCTCATGGATTCTCGGCCTCTGTTCCCTCCATAGTATGATGCAGAACAAATAAAGGGATGCGATGCGGAAGTAAATTAAGATTAACTAATTTTTTCGTTGTTTTTATATGTTTGTAGAAGTTAGCGTCAAATCAAAGAAAAGTTAACCCAACATTGAAAGATACTAATATGATAATTGAAAGCACAATTTTAAGGAAACTAAATTATCAGAGTAGTTCAGAAGCAACGGATCGCTGGGGGTTGAGAAACTCCCAGACCTAGGGTTTCGCTCCAAACTTTCAACATAACAGAAATAAAGAGAAGAGATGGTTTACCTAACCAGACAATGATCTTCACAGATTTTGGTGGAAGAACTCTCCCGAGCAGATTGTTGGATCCTCGGATTCAGATATCTTCGCAATGGATCCTCCAATACTGGTCCTTGGCAGGTTGGCTTCTCCTGAACTCAAGATCTGGAAGAGAAGAAAAACAATTGATGGAATCAGAGAGTCAAGGGAAAAATTTACCAGGTTGATGAATTTGAAGATTGAAATTGCTGAAAACTGGATTCTCCTGGAAGCTGATGTGATTTTCCTTGGAACTTGCTATGGATCTGAAGTAGCCGGACTGGATCTGGATGAAGGTGGACGGCCTGGACTTGTAGAGAGAGAGAGGCCATGGGAGATGGAAGGAGCTAGGGTTTGATGGATTGAAAATAATGAAGGGCGGCTAGGGTTTTGGATTTTTAAGTGGCTAACCTAGGGTTTTGGATAAAGATGGAGATCTCTCACCTCCTCAAGGCTCCAATGGAACCCGGATTACCCCCTCACGGAGCTCAACACTTAGAATAGTGCGGAAGAAGAGAAACCTAGGTTACTCAACACAAGAGAATAGCAAAAATAATTTTTCTTCATTCATTTGATTATTTTCAACTTACAAGAGGGATGTAATTTATAATGCTTTACAAGGGAGAAGGGTTTCATATTTTCCCATGTGGGACTAAAGGAGGGGATCTCCAAATTAGGGCAAATCCCTTACATATGGTTGGCCAAAATACCAAAAATTAGGATTTGGGTTATAAATGGCAGGTAGATGGCGCCACCTTGCTTGGAATTTTTCAAGAAAATTTTCTTCCTTTCCTGGATGAACTCTTTTGGACTCCTCCTTTTCTTCCTCCCTAAGTCAAGGCTCTTTCCATCTTTGTTTTAGGTGTTTTTGGCAGGTAATGGGCGCCCCTTGATATTCTCTTCCAAGAAAAACTTCTTCCCTTGTTTGCTTGGAATCACTTGGGAAAGTCTTGGCCGCCCCCTTGATTTGTGCTCTTCTCTTTATCTGGTGCATGAAAGAAGGGAGTTGCCATCTGTGGAGTGGGGACCAAAGACTGCTGGATGTGGATATGGTGCCCCGTGGACTGGGAGTGTGGCTGGGAGTGTGGTGTCCACTTGCCTGGTCTTGGGAGAAAATGTAACATCCCTGGTTGAAACCCTAGTCCACTACTGAGTCAACATGACTCAACAAAATAAAATGCAGGTAATGTAGACTCAAGCTAAATTGAGTTGATCTAGTCAACTCTTATTACAAACCAAAAACCCTAATTCTTCGGGCAAGGTTAATTAGAGATCCAGATGGAGCTCTGAAGTCTTCTTCTGAGTCTGGTGCCCGCACCAATTCTCCCAGGGTAGGAGGAACTCGACCCTGTCGAGTAAGGCTCAAGTTGGCTCTGGTATCTCTCCAAGAGGTCTGGGTCCAATTCTTGTAATTCTTCTTGGGAGATCCAAGAGTCATCAGTATCTGGCCTTCCTTGCCAGTGGACCAGGTACCTTTGGTATCCTCAATTACGAGTAGAGATAACCTGATCATCCAGGATCTTTTCAATCTGCTCTTTCCTCACAGGCCAGTTTGTTGGTGGACACACAGGGTCGGGATCACTCTCAATGATAGGGTTAGGCTCAAAAGGCTCACTAGGAATCACAGCTGGCTTCCTGTACTCTACTAAGTCTGTAATGTTGAAAGTAGAGCTAATGCCTAGTTCTGGAGGCAACTCGAGCACATAGGCATTGGATCCTACTCTCTTTACCACTCTAAATGGTCCAGCTCCCCTAGCATGTAACTTTCTAACGTTTCCAGGAGGAAACCGTTCAGGCCTTAACCTAATCATCACATAGTCTCCCTCAACAAAAGATTTGACTCGCCTTTGAGTATCAGCCAACTTCTTATAAGTTTCATTACTTAAATTTATTTTGGCATGAATTTCTTTATGTAAGTCTTTTACATGCTGTGCAAAATTCTCAGCAGACTCGGAGACTCGAGTGTGGACAGGTAAAGGGACTAGGTCAAGAGGTGTGTGAGGTTTGTACCCATGTACAATTTCAAATAGACTCTTACCCGTAGACCTATTGACCGAGTCATTGTACGCAAATTCTGCCCTTGGTAGATATAAATCCCAATTTCTGGTGTTTTCACCAACAAGACATCTCAGCAGATTTCCTAGGCTACGGTTCACTACTTCAGTTTGGCCATCAGTTTGGGGATGATAGGCAGTTGAAAACTTAAGTTTTGTCCCTAACTTATGCCAAAGGGTCTTCCAAAAGTAACTGGTGAACCGGACATCCCTATCTGAAACGATTGTCTTAGATAGGCCATGGAGTCTAACTATCTCATTGAAGAAAAGTGTGGCTACCTTAGACGCATCAAAGGTTTGGGAACAAGGCAAGAAGTGGGCCATTTTAGAGAATCGATCGACTATGACACAGATAGAATCATGTCTCCTCTGGGTCTTAGGTAAACCTAACACAAAATCCATACTCACATCTTGCCAAGGACGATCTGGGACAGGGAGTGGGGTATAAAGGCCAGTGTTTTATTTTCGCTGTTTGGCAACTGCGCAGGTTCGACATCTAGCTACAATATTAGCTACATCCCTTTTCAAGCTAGGGCAGAAAAAGTGGTCTTCAATAGCTAGAATGGTCTTGTCTTTTCCAAAATGGCCGGCTAAACCTCCAGCATGGATTTCCCAAATCAAAAATTCCCTAAGAGAAGTTCTAGGGATGCAAAGCCTATTTTTGAAGAACAAAAAACCATCTACAAGGGTATAATCCTGGTGATTACTAGATGGTCCTTGAACTAGATCCTGATACACAGTTGTGAAATCCGGACAAGACTCATATTCCTCTTTGATTTGCTCAAACCCTATGACCTCAGTTCTAACAGAAGTTAATAACAGAGATCGGCGACTAAGGGCATCAGCTACCTTATTCTCAACTCCAGCCTTATGTTTCAGGACAAAAGTATAGGACTGGATATATTCTACCCACTTAGCATGCCTAGGGTTAAGCTTCTTTTGGGAGTTCAGAAATCTAAGAGCCTCATGGTTCGAAAATAGTACAAATTCCTGCGGTAGCAAATAATGTCTCCAGTAATGCAAAGCTTGCACCACCGCATAAAATTCCTTATCATAGGTAGAATACCTAAGCTTAGCATCATTAAGTTTTTCACTAAAGAATGCTATGGGATGATTCTCTTGGCTTAGGACTCCACCTATTCCTACCCCTGAAGCATCACAAGCAACCTCAAATACTTTAGAAAAATCGGGTAATCTCAGAATGGGTGCCTGGGTCATTTTATCCTTAAGATCTAGGAAGGATTTATGGGCTGACTTAGTCCAATGAAATTCTCCCTTCCTAATACAATCAGTGATAGGAGCAGCTAAAGTACTAAACCCCTTGAGGAATCGCCTATAGAAGGTAGCCAAGCCGTGGAAACTTCTAACTTCATGCACACTGGTTGGCTCTGGCCAGTCTACTATGGACCTAATCTTCTCAGGATCGGCCGCCACGCCGTCAGGGGTTACTACAAAACCAAGAAAGATAACTCTACTAGTCATGAATTCACACTTCTTAAGATTACCGTAGAGTCTATCATTCCTCAAAACTTGGCAGACTGCTCTAAGGTGGCCTAGGTGATCTGCTGGGGTCTTACTATAGATCAGGATGTCATCAAAAAAGACCACCACAAATTTTCCTATGAAAGCTCTAAGTACCTGGGTCATAATTCTCATGAAAGTACTAGGGGCATTGGACAACCCAAAAGGCATAACAACCCATTCATAAAGACCATCCTTAGTTTTGAAAGTAGTTTTCCATTCATCCCCGGGTCTAATCCTAACCTGATGATAGTCGCTTTTGAGATCAATCTTAGAAAAAACCATTGCACCAGCCATCATATCAAGCATGCCATCTAGTCTAGGGATGGGAAACCAATATTTGATTGTAATTTTATTGATGGCACGACTGTCAACACACATCCTCCACGTGCCATCTTTCTTTGGGGTCAGTAAGGCTGGGACTGCACAAGGGCTAAGACTTTCTCTAATAAACCCCTTCCTCAATAATTCTCCAACCTGCTTTTGCAGTTCTTCATGCTCAAATGGATTCATCCTGTAATGGGGCAAGTTGGGCAAAGTCGCTCCTGGGATTAGATCTATGGCATGTTGGATATCCCTAAGAGGTGGAAGGTGGTCTGGCAAATCCTCGGGAAAGACATCCTCAAATTCTTTTAATACAGGTTTAACTTCTTGAGGAGGCTCTGAGGGTTCCGAAGTTCTAAGTTCCTTAGCAGTCAACATCCAGATGGGTGAACCACTATGAATTTCTTGTTCTAGATCCTTAGCACTGATTAGGTTCACTCCAGTTTTCATCTCCTTAACCTTACCGGCTCCTTTAGTTACCTTGTCCTTAGGGGGAACTGAATGGATCGTAATCTTCTTCCCATTGAAACTAAAGACACAGGTATTGGATTTTTCTAAGAGGGTGGCATCATGATCATACAACCAAGGTCTTCCGAGAATTATACTGCTCACCCCCATGGGTAAGACATCGCACCAAATCTTTTCGTGATAAGATTGCATTTGGATTTGGACTTGACATCTAGACTGGATGGGTATGGAGGTAGAATCTACCCAAGAAACCTTATAGGGGTTGGGATGGGGAACTGGGATTAAGCCTAACATCTTGACAGTGCTAGTAGAGATGGCATTTACACAGCTCCCACTATCTATGATGATCTTAGATACCTTATCCCCTAATTTAAGAAAAGTCTGTAGGATGTTAGTCCTACGCCAATCCTCTTGAACTAGATTCTGGGATAGGATGCATCTTACAACTCCTAATTGGTCAGATTCATTGGGTTCCTCCTCTTCTTCATACTCCTCAACCAAATTCATTCCGGCCTCATAAACTTCTTCTTCAAATTCCTCACTGGGCTCGGAATTATCATTCTCTCCCTCTTCTATGTAAAGGGATCTACGTGGGCACTGGCTAGCAACATGACCTACCTTATGACACTTGAAACAGGCTATGGCAGTACACTGACTGGAAATGTGACCTGGTTTCTGACACTTAAAACAGGTGATATTTGAACTAGGGGTTCTCTGGGTGTCAGGTGCCTTACCTTTGTCCATGGGCCTAGGGGTAGAAGTACCCTGAAAAGGTTTACTAGGGATAGCTTGGCTAGGTCCATTCCTTGGGATTGGGGCACTAACCCTAAAAGGTATAGGTCCTCTCTGAAATTTCTCAGTGTTCAGTGCAATCTGGTAGGCTTGGTCTAGATCAGTAACCTCTCTCAGAAATAGTTCTCTCTTGATATCTTCCCTCAGTCCAGCCCTAAATCTAGACAAAGTGACTTCGTGGGCTTCACTCACATCACATCTCATTAGGTATTCGTCAAAAGTAGCTATGTAGTCTGAGACAGATCGATTTCCTTGTTTCAGGTTTTGCCATTAGTCTAACAGGTTTTGCTGGTATGAAATGGGTAGGTATTTATCTCTCAGTTTTTCTTTCATACCCTGCCAAGTGGTTATGGGCTCAACATTCCGTCTCCTAGTGGTTAGCTCAATGTTCCCCCAGTATAACCTAGCTTGACGCACTAATTTCATCTTGGCAAACTTGTATTTCCTCTCCTCAGACATAGCATACCACTCAAAGTATTGGTCCATCTCACCCTCCCAATCAGAATACACCTTAGGGTTCAGACTACCATCAAAAGTGGGTGCATCTAATTTGATGTTCCTGATGAACCTATCATCTCTATCTTCAGGCTCTGGGTCAGGCCTCCTATGATTAGGTTCAGGATCTCTATATAAAGTCCTTCTAGGCTCTTGATGTGGGTGAGGTTGAGGCACATTAAAATCGGGGTCAGGAGTCCAATTCCGATGTCTAGGTTCTTCAAGTACTTGGACTCGATCCCTAAGTTGGGTAAGATCCTCATGAATTTGTGCGCTAAACTGGGCCACAGTGTTTGTCATATCCTGATTCATTTTAGCCATACTTTCAGTAAGAGTTCTGATCATGGCCTCTAAATCAGGTTGGGTTTGACCAGGTTGATACGGCACTCCGTTTCTGGTAGACATGATGATTCAAGCAAGCACACAAAATGAGACTAGACTAAATCGACTACTGGATCACTAGACCTAGAGTCCAAACTAGATGCCCACTCAGAGTGGCAAGCTAGCCTGTAGTAACTCAGGACTCAGCCAGGCAGGTGTAAGGGGAGTGTTAGGTCCCTGATTGCCAATCCTAGACACCAATCAGTGATTGGCCAGGTAGGCGGACCAGCACACAAGCCCTTCGGGAATGGATCCCTGAACCACCGTTCTAGACACTGAGTGCTAAGCACACACAGAATAACTTGGCAAACTGACTCAACACTAGCCTAGACCCGACCAATCGGTGTCCCTAGCCCACTAGGGCAAATTAGGTCTAACTGGTTTTAAATTAGGTCTAGGTTCGAATGATTGGATGGTGATTTTGGGCTAAGGAGAGGTAATCAACTCCTCCCCTTATCTTAGATGCTCAATTGCCCTTAAGTAAATTATGAGTTGATCACTCCAAAAAGAATTGAATTGCAGAACACAAAAAAAATAGAGTTGTTGTATTTTAATGCTCAGAATTTTTACCGAAACCAATAAATCACAGAAAACTTTTGGAAAATAGGTTCAATTATACTGGTTTCAACGAAGCAAAAATCATACAATTCGGAGTTTTATGCAGAGAGAAATAATTCAGACAACAGGGCAATTACGGGCTGCAACTAGATTGTCTTCCCCGTTTATAATCCCTGCTACGAAGTTATAACCCAATGGATCCCCTACACGCCCTAGGAACACCCCGTGGAATGAGAGGAGGAGGCTTGCGCCTTGCTTAGTTCCTAGGACCGGACGTCCTGGGGAGTCTACTTCGAGCAGACAAAATAAAAAGAGAAAACAATCAAAACAAGCAAGCAAGCAAATCAGAAACCCTAGACTGGGCTCTGATACCAAAAATGATGCAGAACAAATAAAGGGATGCGATGCGAAAGTAAATTAAGATTAACTAATTTTTTTGTTGTTTTTATATGTTTGTAGAAGTTGGCGTCAAATCAAAGAAAAGTTAACCCAACATTGAAAGATACTAATATGATAATTGAAAGCACAATTTTAAGGAAACTAAATTATCAGAGTAGTTCAGAAGCAACGGATCGCTGGGGGTTGAGAAACTCCCAGACCTAGGGTTTCGCTCCGAACTTTCAACAGAACAGAAATAAAGAAAAGAGATGGTTTACCTAACCAGACAATGATCTTCACAGATTTTGGTGGAAGAACTCTCCCGAGCAGATTGTTGGATCCTCGGATTCAGATATCTTCGCAATGGATCCTCCAATACTGGTCCTTGGCGGGTTGGCTTCTCCTGAACTCAAGATCTGGAAGAGAAGAAAAACAATTGATGGAATCAGAGAGTCAAGGGAAAAATTTACCAGGTTGATGAACTTGAAGATTGAAATTGCTGAAAACTGGATTCTCCTGGAAGCTGATGTGATTTTTCTTGGAACTTGCTCTGAATCTGAAGTAGCCGGACTGGATCTGGATGAAGGTGGACGGCCTAGACTTGTAGAGAGAGAGAGGCCGTGGGAGATGGAAGGAGCTAGGGTTTAATGGATTGAAAATAATGAAGGGCGGCTAGTGTTTTGGATTTTTAAGTGGCTAACCTAGGGTTTTGGATAAAGATGGAGATCTCTCACCTTCTCAAGGCTCCAATGGAACCCGGATTACCCCCTCACGGAGCTCAACACTTAGAATGGTGTGGAAGAAGAGAAACCTAGGTTACTCAACACAAGAGAATAGCAAAAATAATTTTTCTTCATTCATTTGATTATTTTCAACTTACAAGAGGGATGTAATTTATAATGCTTTACAAGGGAGAAGGGTTTCATATTTTCCCATGTGGGACTAAAGGAGGGGATCTCCAAATTAGGGCAAATCCCTTACATATGGTTGGCCAAAATACCAAAAATTAGGATTTGGGTTATAAATGGCAGGTAGATGGCGCCACCTTGCTTGGAATTTTTCAAGAAAATTTTCTTCCTTTCCTGGATGAACTCTTTTGGACTCCTCCTTTTCTTCCTCCCTAAGTCAAGGCTCTTCCCATCTTTGTTTTAGGTGTTTTTGGCAGGTAATGGGCGCCCCTTGATATTCTCTTCCAAGAAAAACTTCTTCCCTTGTTTGCTTGGAATCACTTGGGAAAGTCTTGGCCGCCCCCTTGATTTGTGCTCTTCTCTTTATCTGGTGCATGAAAGAAGGGAGTTGCCATCTGTGGAGTGGGGACCAAAGACTGCTGGATGTGGATATGGCGCCCCCTGGACTGGGAGTGTGGCTGGGAGTGTGGTGTCCACTTGCCTGGTCTTGGGAGAAAATGTAACATCCCCGGTTGAAACCCTAGTCCACTACTGAGTCAACATGACTCAACAAAATAAAATGCAGGTAATGTAGACTCAAGCTAAATTGAGTTGATCTAGTCAACTCTTATTACAAACCAAAAACCCTAATTCTTCGGGCAAGGTTAATCAGAGATCCAGATGGAGCTCTGAAGTCTTCTTCTGAGTCTGGTGCCCGCACCATAGTAGCTCAAAACCCCAAGGCTGGAGACTATCTATGAAGAAGAACTTGGCCTTCCACCCGTGGATGGCCGATGGTAGGCCCCCTAATATCCTTCGGCCAAAGCGGAGACTAAATCCACCAATCCTGCTAAAATCCTTCTTCAAAAGGAAAATGTTGGCGAAGAGAGAAATTCTTGGTTCATTCCTGGCTCTATGGCACAGTACCATGAAGCAGCTGATCGTCCAAATGCTGTTCTGGGTCAGCTGTATAGGGGTCACGCTATAAAACTTGAAGACCTCTATGAAGAAACTGCACAACGGGAACCTAAGGCTGGCTTTAAAGTGGTCTTCGTACATCGGAAGGTTTCCCAGGCCAGTGGATTGTTCACTCTCCCCTCTTAGTCCAAGACTGTAAGATGCAGGGTCGAAGGTATGTTATACAAAACCTTGAGGTTTTCAACCCATTCCTGAGTCATCTCTGATCGGATATCTCTCGGGCCCGGTTCTCTATTTCTATGAACGGGACCATGGCTGCTGGAAGCCATTGATGTGAAGATGGAGAAAGGAAGGGAGGAACTAACCTGGGACTGGTTTCCTAGAAGGTTGAAGGTGATGGAAGGGGGAGGCGCTCTCTTTCTCTCGTCGAACGTGATTGCAGCAAGAAATTCCTCCCAGGTACCCTGCATCCCCTTTTATAGACCTTCAGAGAGGTGCCTCCCCCCATCCCTCGGGCATCGCAACATTTCTGTCAGATGATATGGCTCTCCATGCTACAAAAGTCGATGTGACAGATTGATGGGAGCAAACAGACGGTGATCCATGTGAATGCCAAATCAATGATGAAGGGATCACCCCGAGCGTGGCACCAGCCACTCAGATGCTGCCTCGTCACACGACTCATCTCCGGAGTCCAATGGTCGAGCAGGCCAGGCTGGCCCTTCATCATTGCACCCCTTTCGCATTAACTGCAACTTCCTCGCCCCCAACGTGGGGTCGACACCTATCCCAGATGCTAATCATGGGAGATTCGGAATGACCAGACGTGACACGTCCAACCAAATTCATGATCATTTCAAGGACAAGCGCAGTCTTCACAAGGATGGTGCCCTTGCTCTTTGAAGCCATGTGTCTTCTCAAAGGCCAAGAGCAGGGGGGGCAACTGTTACACCTAATTGACTTTTCCCAGGGTCCGATCGACCCACCTTCAGCAAGGGTGTGACCGACCCACCTTCAGCAAGGGTCCGACCGACCCACCTTCACCAAGGGTCCGATCGACCCACTCCGGCGGAGGTTTGATCGACCCACTCCAGTGGAGGTCTAAACGACCCACTGAGCAGAGGTCCAAATGACCCGCTGTAGCAGAGGTCCGTCCGATTGGCCTTCACCAAGGGTCCGACCAACCCACTCCGACGAAGGTCTAACCGACCCCCTCCAGCAGAGGTCCAAATGACCTGCTATAGCAGAGGTCCGTCCGACCCACCTTCAGCAAGGATCCGACCAACCCACTTCAACGGAGGTCCGACAGACCCATTCCAGCACAGGTCTGAATGACTTGCTATAGCAGAGGTCCATCCAACTGGCCTTCAACAGGACCTAGCCTGAAGGCTCCAGAAGCCTCTTCCAGCTGGTACCAGAATTCTATTACAACATATCCCATAATTAGGCCACGTCCTGGTGCCACCTGGCCACTATCCTGATTCTCCTAGGGGTAAATCGGACATTCCTAGCCTTCCCCCTAACAGAATTCGGTAGTATTCCGTACCTATATAAGGTAACGAGGGACTACGAATAAGGGCTAAGTAGTCTTTTCCTACTCCATAAGCTTATCTCATTGATTCCTCCATTCAGTTACCCTCAAGCTCTCGCTAACCTAAACATTGGAGTGTCCCCCATCGAAACACCACAGGCCCTTGGAGACCTTTTTGAAAGAACCGGGAGAAGAGCGCTCCAGCCAAGCCCGCCTGAACCCGGTCCGGGAGAAGTTGTAGCAACAAAATCTATTCCATAAATTGGAAGATGACTAATTTATTTTATTGACCAAAGAGAACATTCTACAGGAGCTCATAGGCAATTAAAAGATATGGACCATTCTTGGTTCAAATCCATGCTAAGCTCCTTGCAAACAAAGGTCTAAAATCCTCAACAAGCTGTACCGAACCACATTGAGCCATCTACGGTTTGAACCATACCATGCTAACTGAGCTAAACCACACACTGGACACACAAGGAGTGATTCTTACCACGGGAATACTGTTAAAATATTTATAGAAGGAGAGAAAATAAGAGAAAAATAAAAAAATTATAATTTCTATTTCAATTTTATTTGATATATTTCAAGAGTTATTTATAATGATGTATAAACATCATGCAAAAAAATAATAATAATTGATATAGAATTAGATTAATAAAGAAAAATAATAACAAGTAATACATAATTATATTAATTAAAAAAATGATATAGAATCAAATTAATAAAAAAAATATATCATACTATTAACTTTTTATGATCTCAAGAATCATATTAATATTTTTTTCTCAAACTCAAAATGATACTGTATGTTGGGATAAACAGGCTCAGCAAATGCTAATTGTTGGTTCAAGGGTACAGTTGAACCCCTTTTGAACCGGTCATCCATATCAGAAGGCTCGAAGGTGACTATATAGGCTGATGACGTGACAACTTGACATCACCATTCCGGTCACATCACTGGGTCAGTCTTCGGCCCGTACCGAAGAGGTCGATCCCGAAGTATATCCTTGATCCAGGCTGTACCAGGTGGCAGGTGGCAGGCCAGTCTTCTTCGGATCACTCTAAAGAAGATTGGTCTGAAGAAGACAGCCGCTTCATTCCCTAACTTGCTCCGAAAAGAATGAATACTAAGTAAATACTCCAGTCCACTTCGAAGAAGATACTCCAGTCCACTTCGAAGAAAGCAATTTTGATGCGAATGGCCAAGGCATCTTCAGCCCACTCCGAAGAGGATACGCGCGAGGAAATCAGTCGATTCAGCTTCGGTTCCTTCCGAAGGAGCAGCCCTGAAGCAAATCTTTAATTGATCTCAAATCTCTAGATGTGGATATGGTTGTTGTAACCAACCATGTAGCCACTAACTCCAATGATATCAAAGTGGCCAGAATCAGCCACGTGGCTACTAACTCCAACACCAACAAAATCGAGGTGGCCAGAATCTGGCAGTAACCATTTATAGTCTTGGAGGGATTAAGCTAACCAACCCCATTTAACTAGAGGCAAGTGGGCTTAGCTGCATTTTGGCACATCTATCATTATAAATACTGGTAAGAGTGGACACTCATGGTAAGCAAAGGCAAGTAAGCCAAGCAAAAACAAATTCCTTGAGTCTCTTTCACACACACTCTCTCTCTGAGAACTCTCCATTCTATTACTCGAGCCTTCACTAACTTAGGCATCGGAGTGTCCCCCACTAAAGAAAATATGATCAGGGGATCTATTTTGCAGGACTTTTGAGAGGCGAGCTAGCGATCCAGCAGCTCCGTCCAGTCCATGGAGGTTCGATGCCAACAGATTGGCATGCTAGGTAGGGGAAGCTGGCAAAGTACCATTCCCTCTTGGAAAGGAGAGTTTGAAGAAACCATAATTATGAAAGGTAAGACACAAAATACTTCGACAAGCACGGGACGTCTTCCCTCTCAGAAGAATGATCCCCTATTGGAGAATAACATCCCACCTCCCACACTGGTCATGGGACAATACCAGTTCAACGCCCTCCTGAATCAGGTTGACGCTCTCACAACCATGGTTCAGAATTTTCAAGAGACTACCCTCTAGGTGGGGCATCTACTGGCCACCTCTAGGCATAGTCACTGGTCTAAAGAGAAGGGAGACCACCACCATGGGTCAACCCGATGCTCCCTTTGGGATTGGTCCTCTCATGAGGGCCGAAGCTCTTGACATTCAAAGTGCACTGATGATCGATATTGGAGGAAGAGATCCAGGCAATCTCCCTCTATCTCCTTCGAAGACTCTACTCCCGAAAGTGCTGGGCAGAAAAGAGCCCACTATGACTACAAAGAAAAGTTCAAGATGCTTGAAGCATAGATTGCGAGGCTCCACGATCAGAAAAGAGATGGCGAGTTCATGGCCTATGACTCGCAGCCTCCATTCACCTCCAGAATAATGGAAGATGTCGTCCCTTGGCATTTTAAAGTCCCTCAAATGGAATCCGACGATGGGACCACCGACCCTCTTGATAATCTGGGCAGCTTCAAGGCCCATATGATGATTCAAGGAGTCTTTGATGCATTGTACTGCTTGGCTTTTCCTATAACTTTAAAGAAGGTAGCTCAAATATGGTATTCGAGCATATGCCCAAGTACTATTGACTCCTTCTCTAAATTATAAAAATTATTTGTCTCACATTTCAGAACTTGCCAAAAGACATCCTGGAACATGGATAGCTTGTTCTTCCATCAAAAGCTATCCTTCCATCAAAATGAAAGAGACAGCCTTAAGGACTACATCACGAGATTCAATTCGGCCACTCTTGAGATCCCTGATCTCAACGAGTATGTGGCCAATTAATGGGGACATTGGCAAGAGGAAGAAGTTGCAAGCTAACAATCTATGGTTTTGTAGCTCGTCCAAATTTTTTTAGGTTCCACTCAAAATTATGGAGATGAAGCCCCACCTCATGAAGCATCTTGAAGGCTCCTAGTTCCACCCATTTAAGAAGAAGAGCCCCTATCGTATGAAGCAAGTCAAGACCATTTCCATTTGAGACAAGCAAGCCAAAGAATTTTAACTAATGAAGACCTTTCTTTCCAAAATTCCAAGCAATCCATTTGGACCGGCCAACCTATGATTTGATTCATCTAATTTGAAGCATATTGGAAGACTAAATCTTAGAAGACACATGGAAGGCTTTTGATGAGGACACTTGGCGAACTAGGATGGCGCTACATGGAGATTATAGTTTCTTCTCTTGTTAGGATTAGTTACCTAGAAGCTTCTCAATGTAATTAGTTGTCAACTAAACATGGATTAGTTAGCACTTAATCCTCCCTTTTGCCACCATTTCTGGATTCTCGTGGCCTATAAATAGGACTAAGGCCCCCTTATGTAAAGTAATTGAAAAAGCCTATGAATGAGTGAAAGCTTAGTTTGATTCTTCTTCCACCTTGCCGAGTTCCATTGTTTTCTCTGAGTTTGAGTGTTTGGTTTGAGTTTGAGTAATAGTTCCCTAGCAATTAGAGCTAGGTTACTCCTTTAAGGAGAGGGTGAGAGCCACAAAGTTCCATTCCTAAGCCATTCTACAAAGGTTCCAAGGAGATCAAGAAGAAGGAGAAGTGCTGCCCAAAAATTCAGCAACCTTTTTCAAATCCCTTCAGTTTCCTTTGTTAAGTCCTTCATTTTCCTTCAATTCTTCATCACCACGACCTTACTTTGGATCATTTGTAGGTTTTTCTTGATGGTTTGAAGCTGATGATGAAGGCTCCATGCTAAGGACCAAGCTCCAATGGTAAGTTCTAAGTACGGAGTGTGGCTCTTGTCCCTAGACTTCAATTCATGAGTGATGAGTGCTATCCTTCCATTTTAAGCTTTGATCCTCTTCATTGTTGAGAAGAAGACCCTCTTGATCCATAAATATGATGTTTTTAAAAGTAGCTTAGCCTAGTTTGAGGAATTCTATGCCCTAAGATCCTACTTTTTATTTTCTTGAAAGAAAGCTTGCACAAGGGTGTTCAGAATTCTGCTCACATAGTTTTCAGATTGAAGTTCTTCATCTCTTCTATACATAATTTTGGCCATATCTGGAGCTCAGATTCTTTTATGATGATGCTAAGTGCGTAGATCACACCTCCACACACTCATTTCATCAAATTTGTCCCCCATCATTTTTTGGTGACAGAGCCATGTTTCTAGGTTAAGCTTTGCAAGCTACTGGAATTCTGTCCCACTGTCATTCAAGTCTTTCATGATTTTTCATAATTTTTACAAAGATCAAAAACATCCAAAAAAATACTCTTCCAGTACCTTAAGACGTTAGGACTTGAAATATAAAATTTATAAAAAAATATATTTTTTTTGTAGTTTTTGGAATTAAAAATATGAGTTCTTAGGTTGTCTCTGAATTTCTATCCAGAATTCTATTTCTTCCCTCCATCATATTTGATTTTCAAAAAAAAATACAAAAATATTTTTTTTTAAATTTCAAATTTTAGATCTGAGATCAAGACTTCAAATTTTGTTATTTCTCACTAGAATTTTGAATTTTAGAAGGGTTTAAAATTCAAAATTTGAGATTTGAATTCAGGTTGTTGAGAGTTAGTTAAATTGCTGGAACCTTCTAGCAACTATTTTCAAACAACTTTCTCAACTAAAATTCAAATTATTTTGAATTCAAAATTTAAAATCCAAGTTTTCAGGTCTAGAATCTAACTAATTTGGTTTTATTTTAATTTTTTGGATTTTTAAAATTTAAAATTTTGAATTTTCAAATTCAGGTTAGCTGGAGGTTAGTTGAAAGCTGAAACTTACATTTTAACCACTTTACCTCCAAGGACGAGTTTTCTAATTAAATTTCAAAATTTAAAATTTTAAAATTGGTTTCTAGGATCTAGGCTTCAATCTTTGAATTACCAAATTTAAATTTGGATTATTTGAAATTTCAAAATTGGATTAAAAATTCATATATTTGTACTAAGTCAAGTTGATTGTGCTCATTATTTTGCTGAAATTATTTGCATCCACATATAAGCTATCTTAAGGGCGTTCAATATAACATAAGGGAAGAAGGTAATAACCTTTCCTTAGCCTACAACAACCATCCCTCATTTTGCATTAGCCCAAGCTTTAATTAAAATCAAGTAGACACATAAAAACTAGGGACACCCACAAGTCGGGTTCAAGTGCAAGATGAGGCAAAGTGCTATTTGAGTTTGTACTTACTCCTTGAAATTAGTGTCTAAGGCTAAAGGTCTAATGGCAAATGCCTTAAGTAGACTTATAGTTTTTAATTAGGACCTCGTGAAAGTGAGGGGAGCCTTTTGCAATCCTACCTCTTACTTGGCCAGTAGATAGAATGATGCGGGCACCAGACTCAGAAAAAGACTTCAGGGTTCCATCTAGATCTCTAATTGACCTTGCCCGAGAAAATTAGGGTTTGTAATAGGGATTGACCTGATCAACCCAATTTTGAGTCTGTAATTTTGTCATTTCAATTTTTGTTGAGTCATGTTGACTCAGTCCAAGTCCAGGTCCAGGTTGGTGCCATTCCCTTTGCCATAGGGTGCCACATTTTTTCTTCCATGGTCCAGCTACAAGTGGGTGCCACACTCCCTGCCACATCTCCATCCAGTGTCTTTGGTCCCCACACCATAAGAAGTAAGTTCCCCTTTTTCTTGCACCACTTGGGAGAGAAATCCATCAAGATTCCTCAATCCAAGGAGGAGCCAACTTCTTTTCAGATAAACGCAAGCCAGGATGGCAAGAATTTTTCTTAAAGAGAGGATCAAGGAGGTGCCCCACAATGTTCCATAAAAATCCAAGTTATAAAAGGGAAGAGAGCATGTCTTGGGGAGAAAATCAAGGAGCCACCCAAAAGTTTCCTAAAGTGCCAAAGCCATGAAAAGAAGAAGCCTAAACTTGTGGAGCAAGACTAAAAGGTATCCAAAAGAGCCAAACCATGAAGGGAAAATCCTTGATTCATGGAGAGATACTAGGAGACACCCCCACAACCTGCCATTTGGAGCTGATTTTCAAGTTTTCTTGGAGTTTTTGGGCCGCTCACTCATGGGAGGAGTCTTGGTTTGCCAAGGGAAGAGAATTTGATGCCTAAAGTGTAGATTAGTC
Organism: Areca catechu; assembly: GCA_021397845.1. Lineage (NCBI taxonomy): Eukaryota > Viridiplantae > Streptophyta > Magnoliopsida > Arecales > Arecaceae > Areca > Areca catechu. Next base: position 137,829,152 of record CM038041.1, read on the forward strand.
CCGTATGGGAACTTGTATGGTTTTGATTTTTCTTATAGGTCTATATATTAGACCCCTTTTGTAACTTGAACTTATCTTATGAAATCTTATGAATGAAATCCCTTATTTTTGAGCAAAGTGTTGTTCTTCCGCACTTATTCTAAGTGTTGAGCTCCGTGAGGGAGTAAATCCGGGTTCCCTAGGAACCTTGAGGAGGTGTGAGATCTCCAACCCCAAAACCCTAGCTTAGTCCACCCATCTCTATTCCACCACCACCAAACCCTAGCCTCTACACCATCTCCAAGGTTCTTCTTCCAAAGAGTGGCCGACCACTAGGACTCCAGTCCAACCATCTTCAAGTCAGCTACCACTGCTTCAGAGTCCATCCAGCAGATCCAGGAGAAGAAGTCCCAAATCCGCAGCCTAGGAGTTCCAGATCAGTTGAAGACCTTCAGATCCCATCCTTTCTTCTACTCTGGTAACTCTCTTCCCTGAGTCTCTTGTTCCTAATCTTGTTCTTCTTCTCTCCAGGGTCTAGGGTTCAAGAAGAGGCCAACTTTGCTAAGGACCATTATCGAAGGATCCATTGCGAAGATACCTTGACTCCCGAGATCCAATAATCTGCTCGAGAGAGTCTTTTTTCTACCAAATGGAGAGATATCATTGCTAAGTAACAAGAACCTTCCCTTCTCACTTTGTCTATTTTGTTGAAACTTAGAGCAAACCCTAGATCTGGGGGTTTCTCAATCCCCAGCGATCCTACTTTTGAGTTACTTTGATAATCCACTCCTTTTAATTGTGCTTTCTATCATTTCTTAGTTTCTTTCAACATTAGTTTATCTTTCCTTTGAGTCAAAGCCGACTTCTGAAAATATATATAAAAAAAAAAACATTAATTTTAATTTGCTTCCACATTCCATATATCTGTTCTGCATCATTTTGGTATCAGAGCTCAGTCTAGGGTTCTTGCTTGTTTGATTATTTTTTTTTTGTTCCTTTTTACTTTTGCTGCCTGGTGTAGACTCCCCTGGCCATCCGGTCCTAGGAATAAGTGAGACACAAGCCTCCTCCTCCCATTCCATGGGGGTTCCTAGGGCGTGTAGGGGTGCCGCTGGGTTATAACTTCTAGGCAGGGATTGTAAACGGGACACACGTTCTGTTTTCTGCCAGTAACTATCCTGTTATTCAAATTGTTTCTCCCTGCAAAAAATTCTAAATTAAGTAATTTTTATTTTTTAGGAACCAGTATAATTGAATGTAATTTACATAAAATTTTTATAATTTATTAATTTTTGTAGATTTTTTGAGATCAATTTTACTGATGTTCTTCTTTTTATTTTCTGCAAGCTGTGTTTTTATTTGAGTGTGCATAAATTGAATCTATCTTAAGGGCACCGAAGTTGCAACATAAGGAGAGGATTGAGACCCTCTCCTTAGCCCAAAACCACCTCCCATGCATTCGAACCTAAGCCTTTAATCTTAAAATTAATTAGACCTAATTTGCCCTAGTGGGCTAAGGACACCAACTGGTCGGGTCTAGGCTAGTGTTGAGTCAGTTTGTCTAGTTACTCTGTGTATGCTTTGTACTCAGTGTCTGGAACGGTGGTTCAGGGATTCTACCCCGAAGGGCTTGTGTGCTGGTCCGCCTACCTGGCCAATCACTGATTGGTGTCTAAGATTGGCAATTAGGGACCTAACACTCCCTTTACACCTGTCTGGCTGAGTCCCGAGTTACTACAGACTAGCTTGCCACTCTGATTGGGTATCTAGTTTGGGCTCTAGGTCTAGTTAGCCCATAGTTGTTTCAGTCGAGTCTCATTTGGTGTGCTTGCTTGCATCATCATGTCCACCCGGAATGCAGTACCCTACCAACCTAGTCAAACCCAACCTGATTTAGAGGCCATAATTAGAACTCTTACCGAAAGTATGACCAAATTGAGTCAGGATATGAATGAGGGTTTTGCCCAGTTTAGAGACCGAGCCCAGGGACTTGAGAAACATAGACATCAAAATTGGACCCCTGATCCAAAATTTAATAGGCCCCAACCTCACCCATGCCAGGAGCCTAAGAGGACCTTATACCGTGATCCCGAGCATAACCCTATGAGCCTATATCCATACTTGGTTGACTCAAAGAAGGGACCCATTAGGAACACCGAACCTTATGCACCCACTTTTGATGGAAGACAAGAGACATATATTAAGTGGGAAGAACAAAAGGATCGATATTTTTAGTGCACTAACATATCGGAATTAGGACAAGTTAGGTTGGCCAAAACCAAGTTCACCAAACATGCTAGGTCGCATTGGTATGCTATTGAGCATGAGTGTTATCAAAGAAAAGAGGAAATATATACTTGGAGAGATATGAGAAGTAAGTTGAGAGATAGGTACCTAGGTAGATCCTATGAGAAAAGACTTTTAGACCATTGGTACCAATTGCGACAAGGTAATAGGCCTGTGTCTAAATATATCGAGGACTTCCAGTGGTATGACATGAAATGCAATACCATTGAGACCGAAGCTCAGATCACATTGAGGTTTAGGGTTGGGTTACACCCAGACATTTATAGAAAGCTATGCCTTGAAAAGACCAATAAGTTAGACCGAGCCTACCAAGAAGCCCAAGACTATGAGTGGTCTTTAAGATATAACCAATCAAGTACTTTGGACTTAAAGCCAACCTCTACCAACTTGAGTCAAGTTCCGATTGATCCAACACCCGTAGTGAACCAGACTTTTGTTTGTCAATTCCCACTTGTGTCACCTCTTGACCAGAAGGATAACACTGAGAAGGAGTTAGGCATGGCCATCCCAAAATTAGTTGACCTGACCAGAGCCATACTTAAAGAGGAATCAAAGGAGAATAGATTAGAACCTTTCAGTGAGATTGAGGAATAAATATATGAGCCTGACATAAGTTTGATAGATGAATATGAAGAAGAAGAATTTGAGGATATCTCTCCCGATAATTCAATTAACCAACTCCTACCTGATGGGGTTATTGAGGGGACCCCAGCCACTCAAGGAATTCTGGAGATAACCCTAAGAGAAGACTCTTTTGAGGAAGTTCAGGAAGAGAAAATTGCACCCAATGAGAGTTTAAGTGAGAATACCCCTGAACTCATTGAGGAATCCAAAGAAGACACCCCTGAGTCAAATCTGGTAGAGAAGTGTGAAGAAGGAAGGGGTTCACAAGAATTGCCCATTGAGAAGGTCCAAGAACAAGAAAAAGACAGTAGCTTAGAAGACTTTCTAGATAAACATTTCAAAGACCTTCCTGATAACCTTCCACCTTCTAGGAGCACCCAGCCTATCCTAGAACTTGCACTTGTAGACCCTCCTAGAGCAAATCATGAGGTTTGGATGAGTGCACCTATAGAACAATGTCCTCAAAACTCAGATTCTTATTTCCTACCCTTTCTTGAATCTTCTCATGTTTCTAGAGCTATGGGATTACACTTTATTGAGATTTCTAGGTTGCAAGACTCCTTAGAACCTATTAGGTTTGCCACCTACTTCTGGAAGACCTTATGGCACCTACTAGGCACCCATGATAAGTTTTCATGCTCTGCATGCCATCCTCCGACCCAAGGTCAAACCTAGAGAGCCTTAGTTTGTTATGTTTAGACTTAGGGTTCCTTTAAATAAAGTCCATTCTTTAGGAATGCATTGTCAGTCGACTTTAGGACATTGACTCAGATTTTGGTTGAGTGAGAATACCAGGAATTGGGATTTGTATTTATCCAGGGCTGAATTTGCATATAATGACTTAGTCAATAGGTCTATAGGTAAAGGCCCTTTTGAGATTGTTCATGGGCACAAGCCTCACACACCACGTGACCTAGTTCCTTTCCCAGTCCACACACGAGTCTTCGAGTCTGCTGAAGACTTTGCACAGCATGTAAAGAACTTGCATAAAGAAATTCATGCCAAATTAACTTTAAGTAATGAAACTTATAAGAAGTTGGCTGATTCTCAAAGGCAAGTCAAAACTTTTGCTGAGGGAGACTATGTCATGATTAGGTTAAGGCCTGAGCAGTTTCCTCCTGGAACCATTAGAAAGCTACATGCTAGAGGAGCTGGACCATTTAGAGTGATAAAGAGAGTGGGACCCAATGCCTATGTGCTTGAGTTGCCTCCAGAGCTAGGCATTAGCTCCACTTTCACAATTACAGACCTAGTAGAGTACAGGGAGCTAGCTGTGATTCCCAGTGAGCCTTTTGAACCTAATCCTGTTATTGAGAGTGATCCCGACCCTGTGTGTCCACCAACAAACTGGCCTGTGAGGAAAGAGCAAATTGAAAAGATCCTGGATGATCAGGTTATCTCTACTCGTAATCGAGGATACCAAAGATACCTGGTCCGCTGGCAAGGAAGGCCAGATTCTGATGACTCTTGGATCTCCCGAGAAGAATTACAAGAATTGGACCCATACCTCTTGGAGAGATACCAGAGCCAGCTTTATCCATACTCAACAAGGTCGAATTCCTCCCACCCCGAGAGAATTGGTGCGGGCACCAGACTCAGAAAAAGACTTCAGGGTTCCATATGGATCTCTGATTGACCTTGCCCGAGAAAATTAAGGTTTGTAATAGGGATTGACCTGATCAACCCAATTTTGAGTATGTAATTTTGTCATTTCAATTTTTGTTGAGTCATGTTGACTTAGTCCAAGTCCAGGTCCAGGTTGGCACCATTCCCTTTGCCATAGGGTGCCACATTTTTTCTTCCATGGTCCTGCTACAAGTGGGTGTCACACTCCCTGCCACATCTCTATCCAGTGTCTTTGGTCCCCACACCATAAGAAGTAAGTTCCCCTTTTTCTTGCACCACTTGGAAGAGAAATCCATCAAGATACCTCAATCCAAGGAGGAGCCAACTTCTTTCCAGATAAACCCAAGCCAGGATGGCAAGAATTTTTCTTGAAGAGAGGATCAAGGAGGTGCCCCACAATGTTCCATAAAAATCCAAGTTATAAAAGGGAAGAGAGCATGTCTTGGGGAGAAAATCAAGGAGGCATCCAAAAGTTTCCTAAAGTGCCAAAGCCATGAAAAGAAGAAGCCTAAACTTGTGGAGCAAGACTAGGAGGTATCCAAAAGAGCCAAACCATGAAGGGAAAATCCTTGATTCATGGAGAGATACTAGGAGACACCCCCATAACCTGCCATTTGGAGCTGATTTTCAAGATTTCTTAGAGTTTTTGGGCCGCTCACTCATGGAAGGAGTCTTGGTTGGCCAAGGGAAGAGAATTTGATGCCTAAAGTGTAGATTAGTCCTATTAGTCCCACATGGGAACTTGTATGGTTTTGATTTTTCTTATAGGTCTATATATTAGACCCCTTTTGTAACTTGAACTTATCTTATGAAATCTTATGAATGAAATCCCTTATTTTTTAGCAAAGTCTTGTTCTTTCGCACTTATTCTGAGTGTTGAGCTCCGTTATGGAGTAAATCCGGGTTCCCTAGGAACCTTGAGGAAGTATGAGATCTCCAACCCCAAAACCCTAGCTTAGTCCACCCATCTCTACTCCACCACCACCAAACCCTAGCCTCTGCACCATCTCCAAGGTTCTTCTTCCAAAGGGTGGCCGACCACCAGGACTCCAGTCCAACCATCTTCAAGTCAGCTACCACTGCTTCAGAGTCCACCCAACAGATCCAGGAGAAGAAGTCCCAAATCCGCAGCCTAGGAGTTCCAAATCAGCTGAAGACCTTCAGATCCCATCCTTTCTTCTACTCTGGTAACTCTCTTCCCCGAGTCTCTTGTTCCTAACCTTGTTCTTCTTCTCTCCAGGATTCAGGGTTCAAGAAGAGGCTAACTTTGCCAAGGACCATTATCGGAGGATCCATTGCGAAGATACCTTGACTCCCGGGATCCAATAATCTGCTCGAGAGAGTCTTTTTTCCACCAAATGGAGAGATATCACTGCTAAGTAACAAGAACCTTCCCTTCTCACTTTGTCTATTTCGTTGAAACTCAAAGCAAACCCTAGATCTGGGGGTTTCTCAATCCCCAGTGATCCTACTTCTGAGTTACTCTGATAATCCACTCCTTTTAATTATGCTTTCTGTTATTTCTTAGTTTCTTTCAACATTAGTTTATCTTTCCTTTGAGTCAAAGCCGACTTCTGAAAATATATATAAAAAAAATACATTAATTTTAATTTGCTTCCACATTCCACATATCCGTTCTGCATCATAGAATAATTGCATCCTTAATTAGTACCTAGTTAAATCCTGTATTTTGAACTTCTAGGTCTAGGAGCCCTAGAAGATAGGTTTATACTACTTGTTCTTTGTATTGCATGTCTATTACGTCAAGAGCTCTACACCAATAGTCCTACACTCAGTCTGGTTTATCCATAGAATCCAATCTTGAATTCTTTATGAGGACCATGACCAAAAAATTTGATATCCTAACTAAACAATTAGGGCAAATGAACAAAGAGTTAGGACAAGTGAATAATCAAATCGGGAATCTCAAAAAAAATTGCTTGACCCATAATAATCCTAAATCACCTCCCCTTGGTCAAAGAGCTCATTATCATGATCTCACCCATGAATATAACCCTAAGTGCCCCTACCCAGACTTTGTAGATTAGGAGGAGAGAGTCTTTAGGAGCAATCGACCCTATGCACCCACTTTTGATGGAAACCTTGAGGTGTATGTTAATTGGGAGGTGAAAATGGATCAATATTTTGAGTGGGACGAAATGTCAGAAATAAGGAAGTGTCAATTTGCCAAATTAAAGCTAGTCCGACATGCTAAATCATATTGGAGAGATATTGACTATAAAAGTTATTATAGAGGGGATCAAATAGTTACTTGGAGAGATATGAATAGTAAGCTAAGAGAAAAGTACCTTGGCAAACCTTATAAGCAAAATCTTCCAAACCAATGGTACAAATTGAGACAAGATGATAAAGCTGTATTTAAATATATTATTGAGTTCAATGAGTATGAGAGTGATTAAAAAGAGACTAAATCCATGGAAGAATTAAAGAAAAAATCTCCTGAACCTCTTGAAGTACTCAAGGAAGAAACAGAATCCAAATCTTGTCCAACTAAGAAATTAAAGAAAGAATCCCCTGAACATGATGAAGAATTTAAGGAAGAAATCAGTGAAGTTGGGTCTAACCTAAATATACATGAACCAGTGTTTGCAATAAAGGATAAATTTGGAATAGTCACCTAGCCTGAAGAAATTAAAGATGAAAATAATCACTTGAAGAAAGAGAAGTCCAAGAAGAGCCGCCCCAAGAATTAAAGAGTTCATAAAAGAAGAGGATGTGGAATTAAAGTTAACCAATAATAAGGATTCAAATTTGGAGATCAATGAAAGAGCACCTATTGGGGTATTGACCATCAGGGAAATCAAAGAACAAACCCCTACAGATCAGTCCTAAGAAGTTGTAGAGCCTTTGAAGAACCTACGATATGTATTCCCTAATAGTTTTTCTATCCTTGATCCACCATTTTTGAACATCCACCTGATGGAAATTCTCCCAGGGTGCCAGGAATCATGCAGTATGCAGAAGTAAATTTTAAAATAAAAGTTCTAAGCATGAAATCCTAATTGGTTACAAAACCCTAATTCCCAGGAACCCCTTATGCAATACCAATTAATGAAACATAAATGGAGTCAGAAAAACATACCTAGATCGCTGAAATACAATCCTTTTGGTGCGGACACCAGAGGCACCAGAATAAGGCAGAGGCTTCTCAACCCTCTGTGGATCACTTAAATGACATTTGAGTCCACTGTAATAAAGCTTAACCCAGTTGAGTTGTTTTATGTGAGTCCTGTATTAGCCAGCTCATGTTGAGCTAGTTCAGTCAAGTGTTAGTCAGCTCATGTCGAGCTAAATTTATTTTTTTGAGTCCTGTCCAAGCATATTGAAGACTCAAGACCACATCATACAAGTGAAGACCAAGTCCAACCTGATTGAAGACATGGAAGTTGAGCCCAAGTCCAACCCAGCTTGAAGATTTGAAGACCCTAGGAGGAAAATTCAGAAAACCCTGATTCCTTGCAGATGCCCTCCAGATGCACATATTCCCTTCCAGATGCCATAATATATTCATTGACTAGGGCATCCATGATTCTAGAGGTCCACCTGCATCCTAGCCCAAAGAAATTAAGCCCAGGCACCAAGCCCAAGCCCCTAAGAAGCAAGATACAAGGGAATATTCCTGCTACCTTGCTACGAGGCCATCCCAGCTTCCAAAGGCCCAAGCCCATGCGCCCAAGCCCCTTTGGGCCAGCCTCTTGCTACTCTTAGAAACCCAACATGCCCCCCTAGGCATCCTTGGAGTGTTGGTCAAGTCAAGAGAATTTTTAGGGATTTTTCTACCTAATGTTTCCTTATTTTCTAGCTAGGGTTTGAGAGGGAAAAGGATTTTTATGTAAAGACTAATGTGCCCTTACTTGGAGCCCAAGGTTAAGGGTCTATTTAAGGGACCCTAGCCTCTTGTATGAAGGGATATTTTTGATATGAAACAAACCTTGAGTTCTTCTATTGCTTTGAGTGTTACCCTGCTGTGTGCATAAAGGGGTTTGAGAGTTCTTCTTCCCGGTATTTGCAACTATCTTCTTGCCGCCAACCATCCTTCTAGCCCCCTCCAAAACTTTCTTTCCTTTGCTATTTTTCTTTGTTTTCTTAATTTTCTCTGAGTTTTCTAACCCCTGAAAGGTCGTTTGCAGGTCTCCAAGTTCTTACGAATCCAACGACTCCAGCCAAGCCTCAATCGGACCACCAAGCAGAAAGCCAGGTATCCGCGGGTCTTTGGCTCGATTTTCCAGGCCGCATCCATCGAGGAACGAGAGATCCCTTCACTGCAATCTTCACCGGGCACTTCAGATGTTGTCAGGTACACCCCCTCTACCACCATTCTTATTATTGTAGGAGAACTTGCCCTAACCGAGGCTTCTCAGCCCCGGCGATCCTTCTTTAATACTTATCTAGGTTCTAATCTGCATGCTTGGCTTCAAAAACTCATATAAAATTCTCTACAAGTAATTTTGATTTGAAATTCGGGAATTAATCACCTAACACCACATATAAAACATACAAAAATAATTGCATGCATATTAGTCCCGCATCATTTGGTATCAGAGCTTAGATTAGGACTTGTTTTCTGTAATTTTTTAGTCTGTATATACTCTATTATTTAAATTATTTCTCTCTGATAAAAACTCCAAATATTCTAAAATTTATTTTTCTAGATTAATAATAATTCAAGGTATTTTTTTGAATTTTTGTAGATTTTATTTCTTTCTTTGAATTTTCTGTAAGCCAAAATACAGCCAGAAAATTTTTGGCTCTATTTTATTTTCAACAAGACAAGTTTGGAAGTTTTAGGGTTTTATTTAGCATCTTTTGCATATCTTTTAATTTTAGTATATTTCTTGTATATTAGAATATAATTTGCAAGTTTTCTTCTATTTAAGAAAATATCAAAATAAAAAAAAATTACATATTCTACAAAAATACCAAAAAAAACATCTAAACCCTAATTTGCAACCTCATCTGCCTGCCATCATTGCATAATCTACCATTAAGGGCACTCTTGCTATATCAGATAAGGGGAGGAATTGATAACCTCTCCTTAGCCCAAAACCACATCCCTTGCATTTGGTCCCAAGTCTTAACCTAAAATTAACTAGACTTAATTTGCCCTAGTGGGCTAGGGACACCAACTGGTCGGGTCCGGGCTAGTGTTAGATCACTGTGTCAAGCTAACCTGTGTGTGCTTTGTGCTCAGTGTCTAGAATGGTGGTTTAGGGATTCAATCCCGAAGGGCTTGTGTGCTGGTCCGCCTACCTGGCCAATCTCTGATTGGTGTCTAGGATTGGCAATCAGAGACCTAACACTCCCGTTACTGTTGGGTTTGTTGACTAAGGCGGAAACATAGATTTCAAAATTTTTATCTTATGAAATCTATACCAAACCCTTTAGCCCTAGATCTCCTTAAAAAAAAAAGTAAAATATATATCATTCATATACATGATTTAAATATATATATATGTAAGTACTAACCTGTACCGCAATATCCAAAATGCAAATCTCCACCAGGTGCCCAAATGTTCACCCTCCAATGGTGATCCACACGGAGAAGAGATGAAGACAACAACTTCTTGATCTTGGATCCTCTTCTTAAATTCTTTTTCAAGAATTCAATTCTTGGACTTATAGGCTGGAATTTTCTTTCTTGAAAATTCCCTTTCTCCCTTCTTTCCTCTTCTTGATCCTTTCCTTAACTTCAATCCTTGTAGAAAATTCTTATTTGAAGTGGAAGAAAAATTAAGACAAGTAATGTCTTAATACAAGAAAGAAAAGATACCCTTCCTGTTTCTTTCCTTTACCGTTCAAGACCTTCCTCTTATTCTTGTTTAAGGTCAGAGTTTCGACAGAGGATACCTCTGTAATAGAAACAATACCCAACAAGAAAAAGGGGAAGGAGAATTCTGGAGAGGAAGAAAAGGAATCTGATCTCAGAATTATCTTACATGAAAACCCCCGAGAACCCAACCCTATTTATAGATATTAGAGCGGTGTCTTTTCAAAAACAACGCAACCCTCTGCTATCCCAAGAATCATGTTCTTTCCATCCTCACGCATCCCCTCAGATTTTTCATGCCTTTCCTGATTTATTTCAAGATTTTTCGATGAAGAAAAACCTCAGAAGAAACCTCAAAAAAGTCGCAATGTTCTGAGACGGAGTTGCGACTGAAAAGCAATTAATTTCTTCTGGCCATCTGATCTTGATCCAAGGGACTCCAGATGAGATGCCTAAAAAAAAGATTTCTGCCCCCTCCCATCTGGTTTTCACGGTTAAAGAAGTCCCCAAGAGCATGAAGAGGAGTCCACGTGCGTGGACTCTTCCTTTGGTGCCCGCGCGTGGGAAAGATGGCTTGGGCGGTCTTGGGAAAAGGGTTTAAATTGATTTTTAATCAATGGGTTCAGCCACGGGTTAGCCCAAAGTTTCAAAATTTAAATTAGACTATAATTAGGTTCAATTAGAACCCAATTAAGCCCAATTCAGAACCAAATTCGAATCCAATTCGAATAGAAGTTGGGTCTGCAACACATGCTACTGTGTTTGTCCTGCAAACATGATTTAATTCTAAATTAAATCCCTCATCGACTCTCTTTTATGTGTGACCCATTGGGTTCCACATCTAGCCAGCAGTAGGTCCGAGTGCTATTTGACTTAATTCGGTTAGATCTCAACTAAGCCGATTTAGGTCAACTCAAGCTAGCTCGACTTGGTCAATTAGAATCTAATTCTAATTAACTGATTTAAATTATCATAATTTAATCATTTCCCTACAAGACAAGATTGACGTCTAGCAAGGTTTCATGTCTACCCGAAAGATGTAGAATTTTGATGGAATTACCAAAATACCCTTCAGTGGTGAGTTACCGGGCAATTCAGTCCTTTGATCAACTTGCATCCTGAATATGATTATGGATATGGATACCTTGTCAAATCCAATTTCATATTCATCCCTAGATCAATCTTTTTAATGATGATTCATTAATGAACTATTAGAAACTACTTCTAATGTTCATACTTTGATCAAAGATTTTCCCGAATCATCATTTGATCGAAATTGGCTGGATGCAATATCCTCTTACTAGGACTGATCAATTCCTTGTTGACCTACTCACAACCTTCATATACAATCCACCATATTCAGTATCACCTCATGCATAACTCAGTGTCATGATTGAGTGTGAACCAAAATGTGGATTCATGTATATAAGGTACCATGGCAGTTTTAGGTCAAAGGACTACATGCACTACTCCCACTATGAGAAATATCTATTGACAAACAGATAAGGTTCCATTAGATATTCTCAATCTGGATCTATTCAATGAACTCATTCTCTAATGAGCACCCACATCCTAGTATTAGTGTCAAACACAAGTGACTGTGAGATCAGTCACCCTCATACATAGGAAGTGCTAATCTTTACCAGAAACATTGATCCCCTACTCAATGTCCCATTGACCAGGAATATTTTATATTAGGGTTTTAAGGCTTTAGATCTTACTGGTATGATCTCAACATAACCCTAGAACCATAGCCCTAATCTATGGAGTTCATCATATAATAATTAAGACACAGTGTATGATGAAAATAATGCCTTTATTGAATGATAATGTCAATACATTGATTTTTGGGATGGAAAAGGAAAAATCCCAACGAAATATAATATTTCGATTGGCCTTTAGGGCATAATCCTTTCAATCTCCCACTTGCACTAAAGCCAATCACCTTTAAATTTTAACCCCATACAATCGAGGTGGCGATCAAACTCTCGCTGTGGTAGAGCCTTAGTGAACGGGTCTTCTATGTTATTCTTCGTTTCAACTCTTTTAATGCAGACTTCTTATCTTTCGATAATCTCTCGAACAAGATGGAAGCATCTCAGAATGTTCTTTGATTTGTGATGGGCTCTTGGTTCCTTTGCTTGAGCAACAACCCCAGTATTATCATAGTAAAGTGGTACTGGACCTTCAATCTCGGGAACAACGCCCAACTCTGATATGAACTTCTTCATCCAGATAGCTTCCTTATCAGCTTCACTAACAGCAATGTACTCTACCTCAGTTGTTGAGTCAGCTACAGTCTGCTGTTTAGAACTCTTCCAACTTACAGCTCCTCCATTTAGGGTAAATACATACCCAGATATAGATTTGTTGTCATCTGGATCTGATTGAAAACTATAATCTGAATAAGCTTCTAATTTAAGATCAGATCCACCGTATATTAGAAAAATATCCTTAGTCCTTCTTAAGTACTTAAGAATATTTTTCACAGCCTTCCAATGATCCTCTCTTGGATCAGCCTGAAATCTACTAGCTATACCTAAGGCATATGCCACATCAGGCCTGGTACATAACATAGCATATATAATAGACCCTACTGCCGAAGCATAAGGTATAGAATTCATTCTATTTCTTTCTTCAGGTGTCTTAGGAGACATCTTTTTAGAAAGATGTATGCCATGACCAATAGGTAAGTAACCTCTTTTACTTTCCTCCATGCTAAATCTTTTTAGCACTTGGTCAATGTACCTAGACTGGGATAAACCTAGCATCCTTTTGGATCTATCTCTATAGATCTTTATGCCCAGTATATAAGATGCTTCACCTAAGTCTTTCATGGAAAACTGTTTAGATAACCACACCTTGACTGATTGTAACATTGGGATATCATTCCCAATGAGTAGTATGTCATCTACATACAGAATCAAGAAAACTATGGCACTCCCACTAGTCTTCTTATACACACAAGGTTCATCCTCATTTTTGATAAAATCAAATTCTTTGACTGTCTTTTCAAATCGGATGTTCCAACTCCTTGATGCTTGTTTTAATCCATAAATGGATTTCTTCAGCCTACATACCTGATTAGGTCTAGTCTCCAAGACAAAACCTTCTGGCTGTGACATATAAACCTCTTCCTCAAAGAAACCATTGAGGAATGCGGTTTTCACATCCATCTGCCAGATTTTATAATCATGATATGCTGCTATAGCAAGCATGATCCGAATAGATTTGAGCATGGCAACAAGAGAAAATGTTTCATCATAATCTATTCCCTGTTTTTGTCTGAAACACTTAGCCACTAATCTGGCTTTATACGTTTCGACTTGGCCATCTGCCCCAATCTTTTTCTTATAGACCCATTTGCATCCAATAGGGTTAACACCCTCTGGTGCATCAACCAAAGTCCAGACTTGGTTGACATACATGGAGTCCATTTCGGATCTCATGGCTTCCAGCCATCTGTCTGAGTCACTACTCATGACAGCATCCGTATAGGTTAGAGGCTCATCATTTTCAATGATTCGGGCTTCATTATTTTCAATAATGAACCCATACCTCTCAGGTGCATGTCGCATCCTATCAGACCTATGGATAGGAGTTGTGTGTTCAGGTTCTATACTAACTATGTTATGATTTGGTTGAGATGTACCTATTTGTTGAACTTCTTCAAGTTCAATATTTCTCCCACTGCCCTTTTGTAGGATAAATTCTTTCTCCATAAAAGTGGCATGCCTACTGACTAAAACCTTTTGTTCAGTAGAGTGGTAGAACAGATATCCTATATTATCATTAGGATATCCTACAAATAGACACTTATCTACTCTAGCATCTAGCTTATGTCCAAAATTTCTTTTGACATAAGCTGGACATCCCCATATCTTAAGATATTTAAGATTGGGTTTCTTTCCCCTCCATAATTCATATGGAGTGCTAGAAATAGATTTAGATGGTACTCTATTTAAAATATTAGCCATGGTTTCCAAGGCATATCCCCAGAAAGAAACAGATAACTCAGTGAAGCACATCATGGACCGTACCATATCTAACAAAGTACGATTTCTCCTTTTAGCAACACCATTTAATTATGGTGTATAAGGAGGAGTCCATTCAGAGATGATCCCCTTTTCTTTAAGGTGATCAAGAAACTTGGTGGATAAGTATTCACCTCCTCTATCTGATCGAAGGATCTTAATACTTTTCCCCGTTTGTTTCTCTACCATATTTTGATACTCTAGAAATTTTTCAAAAGCTTCGGACTTATGTTTCATTAGATACACAAATCCGTACCTTGAAAAATCATCAGTGAATGTGATGAAATATGAGTATCCACCCTTGGCCTGAGTTGTCATAGGCCCACATACATCTATGTGTATGAGTCCTAATAACTCAGTTGTCCTTTCATTATGTCCACTAAATGGAATCTTGGTCATTTTACCCATGAGACATGATTCACAAGTTCCTAATGATTCATAGTCACAAGGATTAAGGAAATTTTCCTTGTATAACTTATTAATCCTTTGCTCACTAATATGTCCAAGACGATAGTGCCAAAGTAAAGTATTGTTCACATCATCTCTCTTTCGTTTGTTACTAACATGAAGTATATTGTCATCAGTAGATAGAGTTAAAAGACCATTGCAAAATATGCCATAAAATATTATTTCATTAGAAAAACTGATTGAGCAGCCACTGCTCATTACATTCATAGTATAACCTTGTTTAATTAACAAGGGTACAGATATGATGTTTCTAATGACCTTAGGCATATAATAACAACTTTTCAACTCTAAAATCTTCCCAGAAGGCAGCTTCAATATATAAGTCCCTACAGCTTCTGCTTGGATGGAATCTCCTCCAGCACCGTAGAGCTTGAAGTCTCCTTCTTTCAAAACTCTAATGTTCCGCAGTCCCTGCAATGATTTGCAGATATGATGACCACAAGCGGTATCCAATACCCAAGAGTTTGAATTAGAAGAGTCTAATGACAAAATTGCATGTATCTCATACATACCTTTCGGTGCATCACTAGCACCAGGCTTCACACTTGCAAGGTAAACCTTGCAGTTTCTTTTCCAGTGACCCGGCTTGCCACAATGAAAGCAGGTCATTTGTCCGAAGGCCTTCTTTCCTTTCTTTTTCTTGATGCCCCCTTTAGGGTTCATCCTCCTCTTATAACCCTTTTTGCCTATTTTCTTCTTGTTTATTCCATCCATAAGAAGAAGTGGAGCCTTATTTTTCTTTAAATGGCTCTCTGTCATTTTCAACATATTCAACAGATCAGGCAAGGAAGAATTAAGTTTGTTCATATGATAATTGAGAACAAACTGTGAAAATGAATCTGAGAGTGATTGCAGGATTAAATCCTGATTCAACTCCCCATCCATAACAAAACCCAATTGACCTAATCGGGTGATTAGGTCAATAACCTTTAATACATGGTCTTGTACAGATGTTCCTTCTATCATCCTTGCATGGAATAACTGCTTAGATATTTCATATCTAGCAGTTCGACTATGTTCTCCATAAAGTTCTTTTAGATTGAGCTTTATGGAGTTAGTGTCCATGCTTTCATGTTGCCTCTGCAACTCATTGGTCATAGAGGCAAGCATTATACATTTGATAGTAAGTGAGTCATTTTGCCACATGTTATATGTGGTCTTTTCCTCTTGCGAGGCATCTTCCCCTAATGGTTCCAAGGTAGGGGTATCAAGAATATAAGAAAGTCTTTCTTGGCTGAGTACTATCTTCAGGTTTCTCAACCAATCAACATAGTTTGGTCTAGTCAACTTATTGGCATCAAGAATGCTACGGAGTGAGAGTGATGAGGCCATTTAATCTACATTAACAAAGAACATTACATAAGCAAACAACCAATGTTGACAAAATATAATTAAATTAGGACTTTAACTTAATTATGTCTCCCACTATTTTATCAAGCATCATAACCCTCCATATGATGATCGAGAAAATCCTAATTAGTTTTCTTAGTGGGGTTGAGATCCTAATTCCTTATAAAAGACCTTGTGTGTACACAACAAATCTTATATAAGTTCAAAGGTAGGAAAACTCTTTCCAATTGTAACTAATATAATTCTCAACTTATCTTGGCCTCTAAAATATTAATAGCCTTGTGTGTGCACAACAAACTATAATATTTTAGTTAAGTCAGACCATTCATTGCTATATAGTCATGATATTAATTATAATACCTATGTGTGTACACAACAAAGTATTATATTAAATCATGCCATAAACTTCAAATGCACCAAATTAAAATTATATCAGTCACCATAAGAGGCTTTGTGTGTACACAACAAACCTAATATGAATCATAACATAATAATGACTTGGCATGAAGGAAAGCCACATGTAGTGAATATTACACTAAGCATATCAATCAATAATTAAGTTAATCTTATCGGCCAGGTAAGTGGGAGAGTGGTGGGAGTCCTCCCGTTGCTTTCCTTAGACACCAATAAGAATTGGCCAGGTCAGTAAACGGAACCAATTAAAAACCACGTCCTCTTTACCGATCATGAACCACTTTTCCTAGACACCGAATGATCAATTAATCATATTGATTATTTCGCTTTTGGTATATGACACACAACTTAATATAATTTGAAAGAGGGCTTTATTAAAACAAAGCACATTCTATATATATAACTAAGCAAATATGTGCCAAGTGTGTCATCATACTAGGACAACCATTTACCACATAATGGATCCACCATTATGCCAGGGCAACCTTATTTTAGTATGATGATTGGAAGGCTAAACATATCTCTATACAAATTAAGGTTTGAGTGAAAACCTTAATTAGTGGCATACATCAAACATATATGCACAATTAACACAAATATGTGATTAGTGTGTCATCATTCTAGGACAACCATTTACCACATAATGGAACCACCATTATGCCAGGGCAACTTTATTTCAGTATGATGACTGGCAGGCTAAACATATCTCTATACAAATTAAGGTTTGAGTGAAAACCTTAATTAGTGGCATACATCAAACATAAATGCACAATTAACACAAATATATGATTAGTGTGTCATCATTCTAGGACAACCATTTACCATATAATGGATCCAACATTATGCCAGGGCAACCTTATTTCAGAATGATGACTGGATTACTAAACATATCTCTACAACAATTAGGGTTTAAGTGAAAACCCTAATTGGTGACAATACATCAAACACAAACCACATCATATGTAAATTATCTACATATGCCTATAAAAATCAGCATATATATTTTAATCCTGATAAGGAGGCTCTGATACCAATGTTGGATTTGTTGACCAAGGCGGAAACATAGATTTCAAAATTTTTATCTTATGAAATCTATACCAAACCCTTTAGCCCTAGATCTCCTTAAAAAAAAAAAATTAAAATATATATCATTCATATACATGATTTAAATATATATATATGTAAGTACTAACCTGTACCGCAATATCCAAAATGCAAATCTCCACCAGGTGCCCAAATGTTCGCCCTCCAATGGTGATCCACACGGAGAAGAGATGAAGGCAACAACTTCTTGATCTTGGATCCTCTTCTTGAATTCTTTTTCAAGAATTCAATTCTTGGACTTATAGGCTGAAATTTTCTTTCTTGAAAATTCCCTTTCTCCCTTCTTTCCTCTTCTTGATCCTTTCCTCAACTTCAATCCTTGTAGAAAATTCTTATTTGAAGTGGAAGAAAAATTAAGACAAGTAATGTCTTAATTCAAGAAAGAAAAGAGAACCTTCCTGTTTCTTTCCTTTACCGTTCAAGACCTTCCTCTTATTCTTGTTTAGGGTCTGAGTTTCGACAGAGGATACCTCTGTAAGGGAAATAATACCCAACAAGAACAAGGAGAATGAGTATTCTGGAGAGGAAGAAAAAGAATCTGATCTCAGAATTATCTTACATGAAAACCCCCGAGAACCCAACCCTATTTATAGATATCAGAGGGGTGTCTTTTCAAAAACAACGCAACCCTCTGCTATCCCAAGAATCATGTTCTTTCCATCCTCATGCATCCCCTCAGATTTTTCATGCCTTTCCTGATTTATTTCAAGATTTTTCGATGAAGAAAAACCTCGGAAGAAACCTCAGAAAAGTCACGATGTTTTGAGACGGAGTTACGACCGAAAAGCAACGGATTTCTTCTGGCCATCTGATCTTGATCCAAGGGACTCCAGATGAGATGCCTAAAGAAAAGATTTTTTCCCCCTCCCATCTAGTTTTCACGGTAAAAAAAGTCCCCACGCGCGTGAAGAAGAGTCCACATGAGTGGACTCTTCCTTTGGTGCGCGCGCGTGGGAAAGATGGCTTGGGCGGTCTTGGGAAAAGGGTTTAAATTGATTTTTAATCAATGGGTTCAGCCACGGGTTAGCTCAAAGTCCCAAAATTTAAATTAGACTCTAATTAGGTTCAATTAGAACCTAATTAAGCCCAATTCAGAACCAAATTCGAATCCAATTCGAATAGAAGTTGGGTCTGCAACACATGCTACTGTGTTTGTCCTGCAAACATGATTTAATTCTAAATTAAATCCCTCATCAACTCTCTTTTGTGTGTGACCCATTGGGTTTCACATCTAGCCAGCAGTAGGTTTGAGTGTTATTTGACTTAATTCGGTTAGATCTCAACTAAGCCAATTTAGGTCAACTCAAGCTAGCTCGACTTGGTCAACTAGAATCTAATTCTAATTAACTGATTTAAATTATCATAATTTAATCATTTCCCTACAAGACAAGATTGACGTCTAGCAACGTATCATGTCTACTTGGAAGATATGGAATTTTGGTGGAATTATCAAAATACCCTTCAGTGGTGAGTTACCAAGCAATTCAGTCCTTTGATCAACTTGCATCCTGAATATGATTATGGATATGGATACCTTGTCAAATCCAATTTCATATTCATCCCTAGCTCAATCTTTTTAATGATGATTCATTAATGAACTATTAGAAACTACTTCTAATGTTCATACTTTGATCAAAGATTTTCCGAATCATCATTTGATCGAAATTGGTTGGATGCAATATCCTCTTACTAGGGCTGATCAATTCCTTGTTGACCTACTCACAACCTTCATATACAATCCACCATATCCAGTATTACCTCATGCATAACTCAGTGTTATGATTGAGTGTGAACCAAAATGTGGATTCATGTATATAAGGTACCATGGCAGTCTCAGGTCAAAGGACCACATGCACTACTCCCACAATGAGAAATATCTATTGACAAACAGATAAGGTTCCATTAGATATTCTCAATCTGGATCTATTCAGTGAACTCATTCTCTAATGAGCACCCACATCCTAGTATTAGTGTCAAACACAAGTGACTGTGAGATCAGTCACCCTCATACATAGAAAGTGCTGATCTTTACTTGAAACATTGATCCCCTACTCAATGTCCCATTGACCAGGAATATTTTAGATTAGGGTTTTAAGGCTTTAGGTCTCACTGGTATGATCTCATCATAATCCTAGAACCATAGCCCTAATCTTTGGAGTTCATCATATAATAATTAAGACACAGCGTATGATGAAAATAATGCCTTTATTGAATGATAATGTCAATACATTGATTTTTGGGATGGAAAAGGAAAAATCCCAACGAAATATAATATTTCGATTGGCCTTTAGGGAATAATCCTTTCACTTACACCTGCCTGGATGAGTACAGGTTTACTATAGGCTAGTTTGCCACCCTGATTGAACACCTAGTTTTGGACTTTAGGTCTAGAGAGCTGTATTTGGTTTGATCGAGTCTTGCATGAGAATTAGATCAGTAGTCCTGACTCATTCACCATCTCCATAAATCCATGGATCATTTTGATGCTAAATTTGAAGTCCTTGGAGAAAGGTTAGTCCAAACCCTCAATCTTAGGTTTGAGCAAGCAAATGCCCAATTGACCCAGTAGCTTGAACAAATAGATGCCCGACTAGGAACCCTAGAGGAGATGCGTAGGACCCAGTCTAAGCCTGATCCTAAGTCCCCTCAGCCTAGGAGAACCCCTCGCCATGACCCTTATTATGATCCTGACCCTAGGAGGACCCCAAACCCTAAACCATACCGTGAGGTTGAACCTAGGAGAGCCCCTCATCCTGACCCATACTATAATCCTGGACCTAGGAGGACCCCAAACCCTGATCCATACCAAGAGATTGAACCTAGGAGAGCCCCTCAGCCTGACCCATACTATAATCCTGAGCCTAGGAGGACCCCAAATCCTGATCCATATCTTGAGGCTGAACCTAGGAGAGGACATCATCCTGACCCAATTCCTGAGGTTCGTCCTAGAAGACCCATTCAGGATTTTGTAGACCAGGAGGACAGATCCTATAGACATGTTAAGCTTGATGCCCCAACTTTTGATGGTTGTCTAGATCCTAAGGTCTACATAGATTGGGAGGGAGAGATGGATCAATATTTTGAGTTGTATGATATGACAGAGGAGCGTAAGTTTAGATTTGCTAAGCTTAAGTTGGTTCGGGAAGCCAGGTTACATTGGACTAGTGCTGAGAGAACCCTTAGTCTAGGAGGGCGTGATCCTATAACCACCTGGTGGGCCATGAAGGGTAAGGTTAGGACAAGATACGTTCCAACATCATATCATAGTGGGTTACTAGATCAATGGCAACAATTTAATCAGGGTAATAGGAGTATTGATGAGTACATCACAAAATTTGATGAGTATTTCATGTGATGTGATTTGAGGGAGTCTGAGGATGTTGTCTTATCTAGGTTTAGGGTTGTACTAAGAGATGACAATAAGAAAGAGCTCTATATGAGAGAGGTTAGGGACCTGGACCATGCTTACCAGATTGCTAGGGATCATGAACGTTTTCATAGAGGGCCCGTTTATTGTAGACCTGAGCCCACTAGATACCCTAGTCAGTATCCAGGAGCTAGCCAGCCCCATCAGAGCCAACCCATGCCCAACCGACCTAGTCCTAGTCGACCCAGTCCTAGTTAGCCAGGCCTGAATCGACCCAGTCCTAGTCAGCCAGGCCCGAGTCGACCCCAGCCTAGTAATCCTTTGACCCATAAGGATAATTGAGGAAAATTTGTAGAGGTCAATAAGAGTTACACTCCCTAGAAGACTTGTTTTAGATGTAATAAACCAGGCCACTTTATGATCCAATGTCTAGTTAGTGCCTTACATCTAGGTGAACTGCAAGAAGAAGAGACTGAATCCGTAGTCGAACCTGAGGGAGAAGTTTATGAGGCTGATGATCAGTTAATAGAGGAGTACGAAGGTGAGGAGGAGGAACCTGAGTCTGAGAACCAATTAGGAGTGGTTAGGTGCATCTTAGCCCAAACCCCAGTTAAGGAAGATTGGCATAGGACGAGCATTCTACAGACTTTTGTCAAGGTATGGGGTAAGCTTCTTAAGATCATCATAGATAGTGGGAGTTGTGTCAATGCCGTCTCTTCCAAGACAGTTAAATCTTTAGGATTGACCACAGTTTCCCATCCTAGCCTATACAAAGTTTCTTGGGTAGATTCCACCTCCATCCAGGTTCAAGTTAGGTGCCAAATCTTAATTAGATTGCAGACCTATGAGAAAAAGATTTGGTGTGATGTCATCCCCATGGAAGTAAGTAGTATTATTTTAGGTCGACCTTGGCTTTTTGATCATGATGCAACCCTATATGGTCAGACCAACATTTGTGCATTCAACTACCATGGAAATAAGTTTGTTATCAATCCAGCTCCCCCTAGGGACCCAGTTAGGAGGGGTTCTAGTAGCCTTAAGGACAAGAAACCTGGAGTTAACCTGATTAAGGCTAGGGAGTTAGAAAAGGAGATTGCTGAGGGTAACCCTGTTTGGATCTTGACCTCCAAAGAAATATTAGAGCAGACCCAAAAGGAACACCCTAAAGAAATTGTTGAAACTCTGAAAGAATTTGAGGATGTCTTCCCTGAGGATTTACCTGATCAACTACCACCCCTTAGAGACATCCAGCATGCAACAGACTTAGTTCCAGGAGCCACTTTACCAAACCTTCCTCACTATAGACTGAATCCCAGTGAACATCAAGAATTACAAAAACAAGTGGGAGAATTACTTAAGAAGGGTTTCATTAGGAAGAGCCTGAGTCCATGTGCAGTCCCTGCTCTACTGACCCCTAAGAAGGATGGTACCTGGAGGATGTGTGTAGATAGTAGAGCTATCAATAAAATAACTGTGAAATATAGGTTTCCCATCCCCCGATTGGATGATATGTTAGACATGATGGCCGGAGCCAGAGTTTTCTCCAAGATAGACCTTAAGAGCAGCTATCATCCGGTTAGGATTAGACCTGGGGATGAGTGGAAAACTGCTTTCAAAACTAAGGATGGCCTGTTTGAGTGGGTTGTAATGCCTTTCGGACTTTCCAATGCACCAAGTACTTTTATGAGGATTATGACCCAGGTCCTGAAAGAGTTTACAGGAAAATTTGTTATGGTCTACTTTGATGATATCTGATTTATAGCAAGACCAAGAAGGACCACCTTAGTCATCTAAGACTAGTATGCCAGACCCTTAGGGAGAATAGCCTCTATGCCAACTTTAAGAAGTGTGATTTCATGACACATAGGGTTATCTTCCTAGGTTTTGTTGTCACCCCTGAGGGTGTTTCTGAGATCCTGAAAAGGTAAGGGCAATTCTTGAGTGGCCTACACCCTTTAGTGTCCACAATGTGTGTAGTTTCCATGGCCTAGCAACCTTTTATAGGAGATTTATTAGGGGTTTTAGTACAGTCGTCGCACCTATCACTGATTACATTAGGAAAGGTACATTTGAGTGGACCAAAGCAGCTGATAAGGCCTTCCTAGAGCTTAAGGATAAGATGACCCATGCACCCATCCTTAGATTACCTGACTTTGCTAAGGTGTTTGAGGTCGCTTGCGATGCCTCGGGAGTAGGAATAAATGGGGTACTAAGTCAAGAGAATCACCCTGTAGCCTTCTTTAGTGAGAAACTGAATGAGGCTAAACTTAAGTACTCTACCTATGACAAGGGATTTTATGCGGTAGTCTAGGCCCTTAGATATTGGAGACATTACTTACTACCGTAGGAGTTTGTCTTATTTTCTAACCATGAGGCACTCCGATTCCTAAACTCCAAAAAGAATCTAAACCCACGGCACGGTAAATGGATTGAGTACATTCAGGCTTACACTTTTGTCCTGAAGCACCGTGCCGGTACTGAAAATAAGGTAGCAGATGCCCTGAGCCGTAGGTCTCTACTGTTAGGATCAGTTAGTACCCAAGTCATAGGGTTTGATAGGTTAAAGGATGAATATGAAACTTGCCCAGACTTTGGAGACATTTATCAGACCCTCAAGCTAGGACCATCCAGTACCCATAGTGAGTATACCCTTCATGATGGCTACCTTTTCCAAAACAATCGACTCTGTATATCCAAAACTTTCCTTAGAGAATTTCTATTTAGGAGACCCATGCTAGAGGTTTAGCTGGTCATTTTGGTAGAAATAAGACAATCTTAGCAATTGAGGACCAGTTCTTTTGGCTAGGATTGAAAAGGCACGTTGCACAGATTGTAGCCAGGTGTAGAACTTGTGCTATTGCAAAACAGCAGAAGCAGAACACTGGTCTTTACACACCTTTACCAGTGCCTGATCGCCCTTGGCAGGACCTAAGTATGGACTTCGTGTTAGGATTACCTAAGACCCAGAAGAGACATGATTCTATCTTTGTAGTGGTCGATAGGTTCTCTAAGATGGCTCACTTCATTCCCTATTCCTAGATGTTTGATGCGTCTAGAGTAGCCAAGCTTTTCTTAGATCATGTGGTTAAACTCCAAGGCCTACCCAAGACCATCATATCTGATAGGGATGTTAGGTTCACCAGTTATTTCTAGAAGACCTTATGGCACCTGTTAGGGACCAAGCTTAAGTTTTCTATAGCGTACTACACTCAAACAGATGGCCAAACTGAAGTGGTGAACCGTAGTCTAGGAAACCTCCTTAGATGCCTGGTAGGTGAACATGTTGGAACTTGGGATCTATTATTACCTAGAGTAGAGTTTGCCTACAACAGTTCAGTAAATAGGACAATGGGTAAGAGTCCTTTTGAGATAGTCTATGGGTACCAGCCTAATCGTCCCATTGATCTAATTCCTTTGCCTATTCACACATGAGTCTCAGAGTCTGCAAAGTCATTTGCACAGCATATTAAAGACTCGCACAAGGTCATTAGCCAAAAGATAAACATAAGCAATGAAACTTATAAAAAATTGGTTAATTCCTGAAGAAGGATCAAAGAATTTGATGTAGGGGATTCTGTCATGATTAGGCTTAGGCCTGAGCGGTTCCCACCAGGGACCATTAAGAAGCTTCATGCTCGTGGAGCCGGACCTTTTAAAGTGTTAAAGAAGGTTGGATCAAATGCCTATGTGTTAGACTTGCCTTCGAATATGGGCATTAGTCCTACCTTCAATATTACAGACCTGGTTGAGTACAGGGAACCGCCAACGATACCTAGTGAGGCTTTTGGACCTATCCCTTTTGTTGAGAGTGATCCTTACCCAGAGTGTCCACCAATTAATTAGCCTGAGAGAGGAGAGCAGATCGAGCGTATCCTGTACGATCAAGCCATTACGACCCGGGGCCGCGGTTATCAACGCTTCCTTGTCCGATGGCAAGGCCGGCCAGAGTCGGATGATTCATGGATTTCTCGAGAGGACTTGCAATGCCTCAACCCAGACCATCTCGAGAGATATATGAGCCAGTCCGATCTTCACTCGACAGGGTCGAGTTTTTCCCACACCGGGAGAATTGGTGCGGACACCAAAGGCACCAGAATAAGGTAGAGGCTTTTTAACCCTCTGTGAATCACTTAAATGATATTTGAGTCCACTATAATAAAGCTTAGTCCAGCTGAGTTGTTTTATGTGAGTCCTGTATTAGTCAGCTCATGTTGAGCTAACTCAATCAAGTATTAGTCAGCTCATGTCGAGCTAATTTTATTTTTTTTGAGTCCTGTCCAAGCATATTGAAGACTCAAGACCACATCATACAAGTGAAGACCAAGTCTAACCTGATTGAAGACATGGAAGTTGAGCCCAAGTCCAACCAGCTTGAAGATTTGAAGACCATAGGAGGAAAATTCAGAAAACCCTGATTCCTTGCAGATGCCCTCCAGATGCCCAGATTCCCTTCTAGATGCCATAATATATTCATAGACCAGGGCATCCATGATTCCAGAGGACCACCTGCATCCTAGCCCAAAGAAATTAAGCCCAAGCACCAAGCCCAAGCCCCTAAGAAGCAAGATACCAGGGAATATTCCTGCTACCTAGCTACCAGGCCATCCCAGCTTCCAGAGGCCCAAGACCATACGCCCAAGCCCCTTTGGGCCGGCCTCTTGCTGCTCTTAGAAGCCCAACACGCATCCCTAGGCATCCTTGGAGTGTTGGAGAAGTCAAGAGAATTTTTAGGAATTTTTTTACCTAATGTTTCCTTATTTTCTAGCTAGGGTTTGAGAGGGAAAAGGATTCTTATGTAAAGACTAATGTGCCCTTACTTGGAGCCCAAGGTTAAGGGTCTATTTAAGGGACCCTAGCCTCTTGTATGAAGGGAGATTTTTGATATGAAATAAACCTTGTCTTCTTCTATTGCTTTGAGTGTTACCCTGCTATGTGCATAAAGGGGTTTGAGAGTTCTTCTTCCCGGTGTTTGCAACCATCTTCCTGCCGCCAACCATCCTTCCAGCTCCCTCCAAAACTTTCTTTCCATTGCTGTTTTACTTTGTTTTCTTGATTTTCTCTGAGTTTTCTAACCCCTGACAGGTCGTTTGCATGTCCCCAAGTTCCTACGAATCCAACGACTCCAGCCAAGCCTTAATCTGACCACCAAGCAGAAAGCCGGGTATCCGTGGGTCTTTGGCTCGGTTTTCTAGGCCGCATCCATCGAGGAATGAGAGATCCCTTCGCTACGATCTTCACTGGGTGCTTCAGATGTTGTCAGGTACACCCCCTCTACCTCCAGTCTTATTATTGTAGGAGAACTTGCCCTAACCGAGGCTTCTCAGCCCCGGCTATCCTTTTTTAGTACTTTTCTAGGTTGTAATCTGCATGCTTGGCTTCAAAAATTCATACAAAATTCTCTACAACTAATTTTGATCTGCAATTCAGGAATTAATCACCTAACCCCACATATAAAACATACAAAAAGAATTGCATGCATATTAGTCCTGCATCACCTTTCCATGAGGCTCACAAGTGCAAGCCCTCCAATGGTGATCCACACGAGAATGGTACCAAGGAAGAATCCCTGCCGGGGTTACTTTCTTCAACATAACTCTTAGGGCAGCCTTTGGACCTTTAACCATTGTAGGACACCCAGTCCTATTATAGGGCTTTCTGGATATTCTCCTAAACCTCTATTGGTTTAGGTATAACCCTTCTCTGGGACACCATAGGCTTATGTCCCAAAACAAAGCCTTGTCCTAATAGATAAGACTGTCTTAACAAGACAAGCCTTGTCTTAAAAGGAGGGGAGAGAGACAGAGAAAGACACTCAGACAAGACTCTCGATGAAGTTGGACTCGTATTTCAAATATCTAAAGAGTACTCTATCAATTATTTTTTCTCTCTTCACCAAAAACCCTTAAATAGAAACTGAAAGGGTGTGAAAGCATCTCAAAGGTTCTTATATGACATGCTTCTTCTTATCTGATAAGACTCTTCAGGATTCAGGAGTCTTATATGAGTTCTTTCCCTTTCCAAATTAATTCCCCATGTGCCATGTGGCATCTACCAGTTATGAAGAAGCAAAGGAGGCATCCATTCATATTTAAAAACCATGGAATAAGCAGAGTTCTGAGAGCAGAAGGACTCTACCTCAGAACCATGCACAGATGAAGAGATGCATCTCTTCATTTGCGTGCCAACTTTTCATCTGCTTTCGTGCCATCCTCTTACATTCTTTGACCTGTAAAACAACTCCAAGAGGCATGGGGATAAGATGATAAGGCACCCCTAATTAGAAACACTCCAGTGTTTCATCTGCAAAAGGACTCTTGCCCTTCTGTGCCCCTTCATCTTTCCTGCGTGTGCCAAGAGGCGCCAAGAGTACCTAGCCCTAGGGACTCTTTCATAAATTGGTCAAAAGGTCAAGATAAAATTAGATAAAGCTCTGATTTAATTAGCCCCACTTAGGACTCAGTCTAATTAAGGTTTCTCTTAATTAGATTAGCCTAATTAGCAAGCAACCAGACCTAATCTAATTGGGTTAGGAATTGGGTTAGCCTGCACATGCTAGTGTGCAAGCTGGCTAACCAATTAGGATGCCATGACCCTAATTAAATCATGAATGACTTCCTTGGCCAACTCTCTATTGTGTGTGACCCATTGGGTTCCTCATCTAGCCAGCAGTAGGTTTAGGTTTGAGCCGATATCTGATCGAACCCAATTGACCTACTTAGGTCAAATTGGCTCACCTAATTGTCCAATTCGAATCACACATCGAATTGACTTATGAAACCAAATCAATTGGTTCACGAAAACCTACAAGACAAGATTGACATCTAGCAATGTGTCATGCCTATCCAGAAGATGAGAAATTTGGTAAAAATTATCAAAGTATCCTTTGGTAGTAAGTTATGATGCAATTCAATCTTTCGATCTCCCATTATCTCGATTAAGTAATGGGTATGGATATATGTCAAACCCTAACACTTAATCATATCGAATTTCATCTCGATCATGAGGACTCAGCTGATGACTGATTAAAAATCACTTCTAATCTCATCCTGCTTTGATCAAAGGCTCCTTGAGTCACTCATCGAAGAGATTACATGGGATAACAATTCCTCTTACCAAGAAAGATCGATTCCTTGTTGGTCCACCAATATCCTTCGTACACCTTCCACTATACCTAGAACACCCCATACATGTTGCAATGCTATGAATGAGTATGAACCATGGTATGTCTTAGTGTGCATAAGGAACCATGGTGACCTCAGGTCTAAAGATCACATGCACAACTTCTACTCTAGAATCTATCTTTTGATAAGCAGTAAGACTTCCATAAGATAGTCCCGGTGCGGATCAGTCCAGTGTACTCAAACCTTGATGAGCCCCCTTATCCTTGTATTAATGTCTCTACACAAGTAGATATGAGATCAACCACCCTCATCAACTAAGCATACATAGGATAAGCTAGTCTTTCCGGATTCATCAATCCCCAAATCGATGGTCCAACGACTAGGAACATTCTAGATTAGGGTTTATAGGAATTAGGTCTCACTATTATTTTATCATAACCCTAATTCCATTTCCCTATGGGATTCATCATAATCAACAAAAAACATGACACAGCAATATATGATGAATTAAATGCCTTTATTAATCTGAAAAATATGTCATACATGAGCTGGAAGTTTACAAAAAGGCTCTCATAATGATTGGCTCTTAGGGTACTTTTCTATCAAACTCTCACTTGCACTAAAGCTAATCACCCTTGTATTTTATGCCCATACAATCTAAGGATGATCTAACTACTGCTTGGCTAATGCTTTAGTGAATGGGTCTGCTATATTGTTCTTTGTGTCAACTCGTTCAGGGTAACATCTTGTCTTTTAATGATCTCTCGAACGAGGTGGAACCATCTTAGAATGTGCTTGGACTTGTGATGAGACCTTGGTTCCTTTGCTTATGCAACAGCCCTAGTGTTATCATAGTATAAAGGCACTAGTTATTGTACATCAGGAACCATGCCCATTTCCATGATGAATTTCTTCATCCAGACAACTTCCTTATGGCTTCACTAGCAGCTATGTACTCTGCCTCAGTGACTGAGTCAACTACTATTGGCTGCTTTGTACTTTTTCAACTCAGTGCACCACAATTCAAGGTCAAGACAAACCCCGATGTGGATTTTCTATCATCTGGATCTGATTGAAATCTAGAATCTTTATAACCTTCTAGTTTCAGCTCAGATCCTCCATATACTAGAAAAATATCTTTAGTCCTTCTTAGGTACTTGAGTATATTTTTCATAGCTCGTTAAGATCCTCTATTGAATCTGCCTGAACTCTGCTCACTATGCCCAAGGCATAGGCGACATCAGGCTTGGTACATAACATGGCATATATAATCGATCCTACAGCCGAAGTATAAGGAATCATAGCCATCCTCTCTCTTTCTTCGGATGTCTTAGGAGACATTTTCTTACAGAGATGTATGCCTTGACTTAGAGGCAAGTAACCTATCTTACTTCCATCCATGTTGAATCTCTTCAACACTAAGTCAATGTACCAAGATTGGGACAAGCCCAGCATCCTTTTGGATCAATCTCTATAGATCTTTATACCCAGTATATAGGATGCTTCTCCCAAGTCCTTCATGAAAAACTTTGATGATAGCCAAGTTTTAACCGACTACAACATTGGGATATCATTCCCAATGATCAGTACGTCGTCCACATACATAACCAAGAAAACAAGTTGGTGAGGACATGCAAGATGAGAATGCAACTATGCAACCCTAAAAGAGATTAGCAAAGATTAACTTAGCAATTTCTTATTTGCATATGATTAGTTCAGCATATAATATCAAAGGAGGTCTAATGAAGAGAACTCGAATGATCAAATGTAAACCTAATTAATGAGACTATCAAAATAACAAAGAAATAGGAATAAGATTCGAACCACACAAGTTAAGCTAGGCAAATTTAATATTTCAGACCTAATCAACACTAGAACATACCTGGCATTAATCTTTCAAGTAGGTCAAGATCACTCATGAATAGACCTCCCAAATGACAAGACCATACAACAAATTGAGGGCCCTTCTTGTTTTCTAGATTGTGGCAAGTAATTCCTTCCTCTTGAATTCGAAATCCTGGAGAACCCTACAACAAAGAAACCTCGAGATTAGGAACTTGGTAAGATACGTTAGTCATGAAATGGAGAAACTAAAGAAGAATCGATGAAGCATTGTTGAAGAATAATCTTGGCGCCATGGTAGATCACTTGAAATGGATTAGGCTGGCCTCCTTGTGATGGTCTTCTTGATCAACCTTGAATATTGAAGGGCTAGCTTGAGATTGGAGAAGAAGGAGAGTGTCTTAGGCATTGGAGATGGAGGAGGAGAAAGTAGGGTTGGCGTGGGATAGGGAGAAGAATTTAGAACTACCACCTAGGCACATGGAACTTACATAGAAGAAACTTTTAATTTTTTTTTTCATTTCCTTTCTTTTTTTTCTTTTTTTTTTTTTTTTACAAGAAGACTAAGAGTCTTTTATAGACTATTAAGCAATTTTGAATTCAAACTACACCAAATATCATGGAGAAAAATTTATGGAGAAAAATATGGGGCGTCCCATGAGGAGTGGAGGAAGTTGTGGAGGAGGTTGTAGCCAATTCAAATTCAAATTCCCCTTTTCTTCTCTTGGGCGGCAACCTTGGATGGTGAGGTGGCATGTGTGATGTGGCAGCAACCTTGGATGGTGAGGTGGCATATGTGATGTGGCAGCAACCTTGGATGATGAGGTGGCATGTGTCATGTGGCATGTGGTCCCCACTTGAGGTGGCTTTGGTCTTGCTTTGGAGTATAAGTCTTGAGTCTTCTTTAGTCTTCAAATGTGGTTTGGTTTGATTCTTCATGGATTGGACTTGACTCATTTGGACCCAACTCTCAAATACAAGGTTAATCAGGCTGGACTAGTCCCAACATAAAATTGAAATGGACTCGAATTACATAATTATTTGGACTCAAAATTAAAGAAAGAGAAAAAAATTATAGGACTTTCTTTTACTCATCCAACCATAAGGACTCGGATTTGACTTGAATTGGTTGGAGTCTCTTCCTGATTCTGGTGCCCACACCAATTCTCCCGGGGTGGGAGGAACTCGACCTTGTCGAGTAAGGGCTGGCTTGATAAGCTTCTAATACATCCGGGTTAATTTGTTGCAGGTCCTCTCGGGTAATCCAGGAATCTTCAGATTCAGGACGTCCTTGCCATCGAACCAGATAACGTTGGTAGCCCTTATTTCTAGTAGTAATGATCTGGTCATCCAAGATCCTTTCAATCCTCTCCTTTCGCTCAGGAACACTTGGTGGTTGACACTCATTTGGGGCTTCACTCTCAAAAGAAATATTAGGACCAAAAAACTCACCAGGTATTAATGCAGGTTCTTTGTATTCTTTTAAGTATGAAACAATAAATGTTGAACTAATGCCATAACCTGGTGGTAATTATAATACATAAGCATTAGGTCCAATTTTCTTTATTATTTTGAAAGGTCCGGCTCCCCGGGCATGGAGTTTCTTCATAGTTCCCGGCGGAAACCTTTCAGGTTTAAATTTGATCATCACGGAGTCCCCTTCATTAAATTCTTTTAACCGTTTATGTGAATTAGTCATATGCTTATAGAGTTCATTGCTCGATTGGATCTTTTGGCTAATCTCCTTATGCAATTCCCTAATATGCTGTGCATATGACTCAGCAGACTCAGACACCCATGCATGTGTGGGTAAAGGAGCTAGGTCTAAAGGCTTCCTAGGTCTGTATCCATGGACCACTTCGAACGGACTTTTCCCAATAGACCTATTAACTGAGTTGTTATAGGCAAATTCAGCACGAGGAAGTAATAGGTCCCAGTTTCCTAGGTTGTCACCAACTAAACATCTCAACAGATTTTCTAAGCTTCGGTTTACTACCTCAGTCTGGCCATTGGTTTGAGGATGATAGGTAGTAGAGAATTTCAGCTTGGTACCGAGCATGTGCCAGAGGGTTTTCCAGAAATAGCTAGTAAATTTGACATCTCTATCGGACACAATGGTTTTGGGTAAACCATGAAGCCTAACAACTTGATCGAGAAAAAGCTTGGCCACCTTCGAAGCATCTAAAGTTTGAGAACAAGGAATGAAGTGAGCCATCTTGGAGAAACGATCGACAACCACAAAGACAGAATCATGCTTCCTAGACGTCTTAGGGAGGCCTACTATAAAATCCATGCTGATATCCTGCCATCGACAATCAGGGACAGGTAAGGGTGTGTACAGACCGGTGTTCTATCTTTGCTATTTTGCAACAGCACAAGTAAGGCACTGAGCTATAATCTGGGCCACATTTCTTTTGAGACTAGGCCAAAAGAATTGGTCTTCTATTGCTAAGATGGTCTTATTCCTACCAAAATGTCCTGTTAAGCTCCCAGCATGAGCTTTCCAGATCAGAAATTCCCTAACAGATGTCTTGGGAATACACAACTGATTTCCTTTGAAAAGGTATCCATCTAAAAGGGTATAATCATTATGCTTACAAGATGGTCCTTGTTGAAGGGATCGATAGATGTTACCAAAATTAGGGCATGTAGGATACTCCTCTTTCAATCTATCAAACCCTACTACCTCAGTGCTCACAGAAATCAACAACATGGAACGACGACTCAATGCATCAGCAACCCTATTTTCAGTACCAGCACGATGTTTCAGTACGAACGTATAAGCTTGTATGAACTCTACCCATTTTTCGTGCCTAGGGTTCAATTTTTTCTGAGAACTAAGGAACCTAAGAGCTTTGTGGTCAGAAAATAGGACAAACACTTGCGGTAGAAGATAATGCCTCCAATAACGTAATGCCTGAACTACCGCATACAGCTCCCTATCATAGGTGGAATACCTTAGTCTCGCTTCATTTAACTTCTCACTGAAATATGCTACTGGGTGATTCTCTTGACTCAAGACACCTCCAATTCCTATCCCAGAAGCATCACAAGCAACCTCGAACACTTTGGTAAAATCGGGTAACCTCAAGATGGGTGCGTGTGTCATTTTTTCCTTAATTTTTAGGAAGGCTTTGTCTGCTGCTTTAGTCCACTCAAAAGTTCCCTTCCTAATACAATCAGTGATTGGAGCCACTATCGTACTGAACCCTCTAATGAATCTCCTATAGAAGGTGGCTAAACCGTGGAAACTACGGACATCATGGATACTCTTGGGTATAGGCCACTCTACTATGGACTTAATTTTCGTAGGGTCAGCGGACACTCCTTCAGATGTTACTACGAATCCTAGAAAGATAACTCTATGTGTTAAGAAATCACCCTTCTTGATATTGGCATAGAGGCTATCCTTTCTAAGGACTTGGCAAACTTGCCTTAGGTGGGTTAAATGGTCTGCCTTAGTCTTGCTATAGATAAGAATGTCATCAAAGTAGACCACCACAAATTTCTCGATGAAAGTTTTCAACACCTGATTCATAATTCTCATAAAGGTGCTGGGTGCATTGGACAGACCGAATGGCATGACTAACCACTCATATAATCTATCTTTAGTCTTAAAAGCGGTCTTCCATTCATCTCTAGGCCTAACCCTAACCTGGTGATAGCCACTCTTTAAGTCTATCTTGGAGAAAATCATTGATCCGGCTATCATATCTAACATATCGTCCAGTCTTGGGATTGGAAACCTATATTTGACAGTAATCTTGTTGATGGCACGGCTGTCTACACACATCCTCCAGGTGCCATCCTTCTTAGGGGTTAACAAGGCAAGGACTGCACATGGGCTTAAACTTTCTCTAACAAACCCCTTTCTAAGAAGTTCACTAACTTGCCTTTGTAACTCCTGATGTTCAGTTGGATTCATCCTATAATGAAGCAAATTAGGTAAAGTCGCACCAGGGACTAAATCTATGGCATGTTGTATGTCCCTTAAAGGTGAAAGATTATCGGGAAGATCCTCGGGAAACACGTCTTCAAATTCTTTCAATAATTGGACCACCTCTTGAGGGTGTTCTACAGGGGTGTGGTCCATAGTTTATTTAGCAGCTACCATCCAAATAGGTGCTCCCTCATTAATGTCTTTTTCTAATTCTCTTGCACCTATCAAATTTAATCCAGTCCTTTTTTCTTTCAGGCTGCTAGCTTCTCTTTCAGTGTTGTCCTTAGGGTGGGTTGGATGAATGATAATTTTCTTGCCATTGAAATTGAAAGCACAGGAGTTTGTTTGACCAAAAATTATCACATCATGGTCAAACAGCCATGGCCTACCTAGGATGATGCTACTTACTCCCATAGGGAGCACATCACACCAGATTCGTTCCTGATAGGACTGAAGTTGGATTCGGACCTGACATCTCTGCTTGATTGGGATAGAAGTGGAATCGATCCAGGATACCTTATATGGATTGGGATGTGGTTCAGTGGGTAATCCTAGACTCTTGGTTGCACTAGTGGAAATGGCATTGACACAGCTTCCACTATCGATCACGATCTTACAGGCCTTTTCTCCTATTTTGACAAATGTGTGTAGGATGCTAGTCCTATGCCAGTCTTCCTGTTCCTTGGTCTGTGTCATGATACATCTCACAACTCAAAACACATCTGATGAGTCTACATTTTCTTCATCTCCTTCATACTCATCAGCCAAGCAATCCCCTGCTTCATAAACCTCCTCCTCATCATTCTCTAGGGGTTCTGATTCTCCTTCTTCTGCCTCTCCTATATGTAAAGCTCTAGAGGGACATTGGCTCACGAAATGACCTGGTTTACGACACTTATAGTAGACTTGCTCCCTCTCACCTCGAACTTCAGGGCTCTTTCCTTTGTCTTCTCTAGGAATTGGGGGAATGGCAGGGTTGGGTCTAGGGGTTGGATTCGAGCTGGATCTTGGTCTATTGGTTGTACCAGGAACTGAACTAGGTCGACTAACAGGAGGATTAAACCTAATGGGCTCAGGTCGCCTAAATGTAGCTCTCCTTTGAAACCTCTCATAGTCCATGGCAACTTGGTATGCTTGGTCTAAATCATGGACTTCTCTCAAAAACAGTTTCCCTTTTATATCTTCATTCAATCCTGATCTAAACCTCGATAATGTGGCTGACTCAGACTCAACTACATTGCATCGCATCACAAACTCATCAAATTTAGCAACGTATTTCGAAACGGTCTTATTACCCTATGTCAACCGTTGCCTCTGATCTAACAACCTTCGCTGATAAGACATAGGCAGATATTTCTCTCTAAGCTTTCTCTTCATGTCTCTCCAGGTCGCTATAGGTATGTCTCCCCTCTACCTAGCTATGTGTTCGATGTTTCCCCAATACAACCTAGCCTGACGGACTAGTCTGATTTTGGCCAATTTGAATCTTCTCTCTTCAGACATATCATACCAGTCAAAATACTGGTCCATGTCAGCCTTCCAGTCTATGTACACCTTAGGATCTAAGCTGCCTTCGAAGGTTGGTGCATCTAAACGGATATTCCTTAGGGCCCGATCATCCTGATCAAAAGTATCATGGTGAGGTCTTCTAGGATATGGTTCTGGAGTGTGATCAACATAGCCCTGATGTGGCCTTCTAGGAATTGGATCAGGTGTATGTTCCTGTTGCTGGGCTCTAAGATGAACTGAAGGCAATCTGGGTGAAGATGGTTCAATTGGAGTCAACCTAGATTCCTCTAGGTTTCCTATCCTTTCCTCGAATTGATCAAACCTAGAATCCAAACGTTCAAGTCGCTCAATCATAGATCTCATAAGGGTTTCTATACTAGTGTCCATGGATGAACTTGGTTGGTCTTGTGAAGGGTGGTAAGGAGTTCCTGATCTAGTTGTCATGCAAACAATTAGACTCAAACTCGGGCTAAGGATATCTAGACCTAGAGTACGAATTAGAGATCTAATTAAAAGGACCAACTAGCTAGTAGTAACTTACGTGACTTAGCCAGGTAGGTGGGAAGGGGAGTGGAGGTCCCTGTTCTGCAAATCTTAGACACCAATCTGTGATTGGCCAGGTAGGCGGACCAACCCACAAGCCCTAATACACCAATCCTGATGCAGAACGAAAGCTCTGATACCAAAATTGATGCAGAACGAAAGCTCTGATACCAAAAATGATGCAGAACAAAGAACAAAGAAGCGTATGCGGAAGTAAAATTAAGATTAATTCTTTTTTTTTTTATTTCAGAAATTGGCTTTGGCTCAAAGTGAAGTTAAACTAAGTTGATGGAAACTAGGTAAGGATTGAAAGCATAATTTAGAAAAAGCTAAGTTATCAGAGTAGTTCAGAAGTAACGGATCACTAGGGGTTGAGAAACTCCCAGACCTAGGGTTTCACTCTGAACTTTCAACATGACAGAAATAAAGAGAAGAGATAGTTTACCAACCAGACAGCGATCTTCACAGAATTTGAGTGGAAGAACTCTCTCGAGCAGATTGTTGGATCCTCGGATTCGGCTATCTTCGCAATGGATCCTCCAATACTGGTCTCGTGGCTAGGTCGGCTTCTCCTGAACTCAAGATCTGGGAAGAAGAAAAGCAAGTGATGGATTCAGATACTCAGGGAAGGATTTACCAGTTCGAAGAACTTAAAGGCTGATGTCGCTGAGATTCGGATTCTCTTGAAGGCTGGTTCGACTCCCTCTGGAAAGAGCTATGGATCTGAAGTATTCGGACTGGAGCTGGATGCTGGTAGTCGGCCTGGACTTGGAGAGAGAGGTCGGGGGAGGTGGGATAGGCTAGGGTTTGATGGATTGAAGTGGAGGATGGGCGGCTAGGGTTTTGGAGTAGAAGTGACTAACCTAGGGTTTGGGGTTTTGGAGATCTCACACCTCCTCAAGGTTCCTGGGGAACCCGGATCTACTCCCTCATGGAGCTCAACACCTGGATGCAAGTGCGGAAGAGAGAAAACACAGAGTTTGCTCACAAAAAAAAAGTTGGTTTCATTCATCTGATTTCAAACTTACATGGGGGTTTAATTTTAGGACATTACAAGAGAGTAGGATTTTACATCTTCCCATGTGGGACTAAAAGAGGGGATCTTCAAATTAGGATTGTAGGATCAATCCCTACTCATATGGCCGGCCAAATAATTCCATAAGATGATTGAGGCTTCAAAAAAGGAAAGTGGGTGGCGCCTCCTTGTCTTGACCTCCAAGAAAATTATTTTTTTCCTTCTATGCTTGGCCTTATCTGGAAGTGTTTGGGCACCTCTTAACCTTGCCCTCCAAGAGAAAATTTGTTTCCTTTTATATCTGGCTTTAGTTGGAATGACTAGGGCGCCTCTTAACCTTGCTCTTCAAGAGAAATCTCCTTCCTTCCATGGCTCAACCCTTTTTGGATACCTCCTTTTCTTTCTCTCCAAGTTATGGCTCTTTCTAACTTTGTTTTGAGTATTTTTGGCAGGTAATGGGCGCCTCCTTGAAGTTCTCTCCAAGAGAATTTCTTCCCTTTCATAGTTTGGTTCTTTTAAGAATGTCTTGGGCCGCCCCCTTGATTTGTGGACCCCTGGTGGATTTCTCCTCAATTGGCGCATGAGAGAAGGGAGCTGCTATCTGTGGTGTGGGGACCAAAGCCTGCTGGATGGAGATGTGGCGCCCCCTGGACTCAGGCATATGGCTGGGAGTGTGGCTGGGAGTGTGGCGCCCACTTGCTTGGCCTTGGGAGAAAATGTAACACCCCAGGTTGAAGCCCTAGTCCACTACTGAGTCAACATGACTCAACAAAATAAAAATTCAGGTAATATAGACTCAAGCTAAAATTGAGTTGATCAAGTCAACCCTTATTACAAGCCAAAAAACCCTAATTCTTCGGGCAAGGTTAATCAGAGATCCAGATGGAGCTCTGAAGTCTTCTTCTGAGTCTGGTGCCCGTACCAATTCTCCCAGGGTGGGAGGAACTCGACCCTGTCGAGTATGGATCAAGTTGGCTCTGGTATCTCTCCAAGAGGTCTGGGTCCAATTCTTGTAATTCTTCTTGGGAGATCCAAGAGTCATCAGAATCTGGCCTTCCTTGCCAGTGGACCAGGTATCTTTGGTATCCTCGATTACGAGTAGAAATAACCTGATCATCCAGGATCTTTTCAATCTGCTCTTTCCTCACAGGCCAGTTTGTTGGTGGACACACAGGGTCAGGTTCACTCTCAAGAGCAGGATTAGGTTCAAAAGCCTCACTGGGAACCACAGCTGGCTCTCTATACTCTACTAGGTCTGTAATGTTGAAAGTGGAGCTAATGCCTAGTTCTGGAGGTAACTCGAGCACATAGGCATTGGATCCTACTCTCTTCACCACTCTAAATGGTCCAGCTCCTCTAGCATGTAACTTTCTAACGGTTCCAGGAGAAAACCGTTCAGGCCTTAACCTAATCATTACATAGTCTCCCTCAACAAAAGTTTTGACTCGCCTTTGAGAATCAGCCAACTTCTTATAAGTTTCATTACTTAAATTTATTTTGGCATGAATTTATTTATGCAAGTCCTTTACATGCTATGCAAGTGCATCAAGAGACTCGTGTGTGTGGACTAATAGTGAAATCAGATCAAGTGGTGTGTGTGGCTTGTATCCATGAACAATTTCAAAGGGACTCTAGCCTATAGACCTATTGATCGAAACATTATATGCAAATTTAGTCCTGGACAAAATACAAATCCCAATTCCTGGTGCTCTCAATCAAACCAAAATCAGAGCCAAAGCCTAGTAAAGGGTCAAGAAAAACTAAACTAGACTGACGACGCATTCCTAAAGAATGGACTTTATTCCAAAGGAACCCTAGGTGTAAACCTAACAAACTAAGGCTCTCTAGGTTTGACCTTGGGTCGGAGGAGGGCATGCAGAGCATGAAAACTTATTATGGATGCCTAGTAGGTGCCATAAGGTCTTCTAGAAGTAGGTGGCAAACCTAATAGGTTCTAAGGAGTCTTGCAACCTAGAAATCTCAGTAAAGTGTAATCCCATAGCTCTAGAAACATGAGAAGATTCAGGGAAGGGTAGGAAATAAGAATCAGAGTTTTGAGGTGGCTTATAGGAAACAAGAAACATACCTTGGTTATTCATGACGACCTTAAAATGAGGACATTGTTCTATAGGTGCACTCATCCAAACCTCATGATTTGCTCTAGGAGGGTCTACAAGTGCAAGTTCTAGGGTAGGCTGGGTGCTCCTAGAAGGTGGAAGGTTATCAGGAAGGTCTTTGGAATGTTTATCTAAAAAGTCCTCTAAGCTACTATCTTTTTATTGTTCTTGGACCTTCTCAATGGGAAATTCTTGAGTGGCAGGGGTCCCCTCAATAACCCCATTAGGTAGGAGTTGGTTAATTGAATTATCGGGAGAGATATCCTCAAATTCTTCTTCTTCATATTCATCTATCAAACTTATGTCAGGCTCATATATTTCTTCCTCAATCTCACTGAAAGGTTCTAATCTATTCTCCTTTGATTCCTCTTTAAGTACGGCTCTGGTCGGGTCAGCTAATTTTGGGATGACCATGCCTAACTCCTTCTTAGTGTTATCCTTCTAGTCAAGAGGTGACACAAGTGGGAATTGACAAACAAG
This sequence comes from Areca catechu, assembly GCA_021397845.1. Taxonomy (NCBI): domain Eukaryota; kingdom Viridiplantae; phylum Streptophyta; class Magnoliopsida; order Arecales; family Arecaceae; genus Areca; species Areca catechu. The sequence continues at coordinate 137,868,780 of CM038041.1, forward strand.
TGTCTGGTTCACTACGGGTGTCGGATCAATCGGAACTTGACTCAAGTTGGTAGAGGTTGGCTTTAAGTCCAAAGTACTTGATTGGTTATATCTTAAAGACCACTCATAGTCTTGGGCATGGGTGTGGATCTAAATGGTTTGATCTAGAAGACTTGGGTTGTTGAGTGACTGGTCTAGAATATTGTAAGGACCCCTCATAGACACGATCCACACTATAGATATCATGGTTAGGCTTCCTAAGGTTATGCTCGGGATCACGATATAAGGTCCTCCTAGGTTCCTGGCATGGGTGAGGCTGGGGCCTATTAAATTTTGGATCAGGGGTCCAATTTTGATGTCTACGTTTCTCAAGTACTTGGACTCGATCCCTAAACTGGGAAAAACCCTCATTCATGTCCTGACTCAATTTGGTCATACTTTTGGTAAGATTTCTAACCATGGCCTCTAAATCTGGTTGGGTTTGACTAGGTTGGTAGGGTACTCCATTCCGGGTAGACATGATGATGCAAACATGTACACAGAATGTGACTAGACTGAAGCGACTACTGGCTCACTAGACCTAGAGTCCAAACTAGATGCCCAATCAGAGTGGCAAGCTAGCCTGTAGTAACTCGGGACTCAGCCAGGCAGGTGTAAGGGGAGTGTTAGGTCCCTAAATGCCAATCCTAGACACCAATCAGAGATTGGCCAGGTAGGCGGACCAGCACACAAGACCTTCGGGATAGAATCCCTGAACCACCATTCTAGACACTGAGTACAAAGCACACACAGAGTAACTAGACAAACTGACTCAACATTAGCCTAGACCCGACTTATTGGTGTCCCTAGCCCACTAGGGCAAATTAAGTCTAATAAATTTTAAAATTAGGCTTAGGATCGAATGAATGGGTGGTGGTTTTGGGCTAAGGAGAGGTTATCAACTCCTCCCCTTATCTTAGATGCTCAATTGCCCTTAAGATGAATTAGGAGATGAACACTCAAAAATAATTGGATTGCAGAACACAAAAATAGAGTTGCAGTAATTTAATTCTCAGAAATCCCATGGAAACAATAAATCACAAGAAAATTATGAAAAATAGACTCAATTATACTGGTTTCAGAAAAACAAAAATCACCAAATTTGGAGTTACATGTAGTGAGAAATAAATCCTGTAACAGAGAAATTATGTGCTGAAAATAGAGCACTTCCCCGTTTACAATTCCTGCTACGAAGTTATAACCCAACGGATCCCCTACACACCCTAGGAACACCCCGTGGAATGGGAAGAGGAGGTTTGCACCTCACTTCGTTCCTAGGACCGGACATCCTGGGGAGTCTACTTCGAGCAGACAAAGTAAAAAGAGAGAGACTCAAACAAGCAATTAAAAAAGAAACCCTAGACAGGGCTCTGATACCAAAATTGAAGCAGAACGAAAGCTCTGATACCAAAATTGATGCAGAACGAAAGCTCTGATACCAAAAATGATGCAGAACGAAGAACAAAGAAGCGTATGCGGAAGTAAAATTAAGATTAATTCTTTTTTTTTTTATTTCAGAAATTGGCTTTGGCTCAAAGTGAAGTTAAACTAAGTTGATGGAAACTAGGTAAGGATTGAAAGCATAATTTAGAAGAAGCTAAGTTATCAGAGTAGTTCAGAAGTAACGGATCGCTGGGGGTTGAGAAACTCCCAGACCTAGGGTTTCACTCTGAACTTTCAACAGGACAGAAATAAAGAGAAGAGATAGTTTACCAACCAGACAGTGATCTTCACAGAATTTGAGTGGAAGAACTCTCTCGAGCAGATTGTTGGATCCTCGGATTCGGCTATCTTCGCAATGGATCCTCCAATACTGGTCTCATGGCTAGGTCGGCTTCTCCTGAACTCAAGATCTGGGAAGAAGAAAAACAAGTGATGGATTCAGATACTCAGGGAAGGATTTACCAGTTCGAAGAACTTGAAGGCTGATGTCGCTGAGATCCGGATTCTCTTGAAGGCTGGTTCGACTCCCTCTGGAAAGAGCTATGGATCTGAAGTATCCGGACTGGAGCTGGATGCTGGTGGTCGGCCTGGACTTGGAGAGAGAGGCCGGGGGAGGTGGGATAGGCTAGGGTTTGATGGATTGAAGTGGAGGATGGGCGGCTAGGGTTTTGGAGTAGAAGTGACAAACCTAGGGTTTGGGGTTTTGGAGATCTCACACCTCCTCAAGGTTCCTGGGGAACCCGGATCTACTCCTTCATGGAGCTCAACACCTGGATGCAAGTGCGGAAGAGAGAAAACACAGAGTTTGCTCACAAAAAAAAAGTTGGTTTCATTCATCTGATTTCAAACTTACATAGGGTTTTAATTTTAGGACATTACAAGAGAGTAGGGTTTTACATCTTCCCATGTGGGACTAAAGGAGGGGATCTTCAAATTAGGATTGTAGGATCAATCCCTACTCATATGGCCGGCCAAATAATTCCATAAGATGATTGAGGCTTCAAAAAAGGAAAGTGGGTGGTGCCTCCTTGTCTTGACCTCCAAGAAAATTATTTTTTTCCTTCTATGCTTGGCCTTATCTGGAAGTGTTTGGGCGCCTCTTAACCTTGCCCTCCAAGAGAAAATTTGTTTCCTTTTATATCTGGCTTTAGTTGGAATGACTAGGGCGCCTCTTAACCTTGCTCTTCAAGAGAAATCTCCTTCCTTCCATGGCTCAACCCTTTTTGGATACCTCCTTTTCTTTCTCCCCAAGTTATGGCTCTTTCTAACTTTGTTTTGAGTATTTTTGGCAGGTAATAGGCACCTCCTTGAAGTTCTCTCCAAGAGAATTTCTTCCCTTTTATAGTTTGGTTCTTTTGAGAATGTCTTGTGCCGCCCCCTTGATTTGTGGACCCCTGGTGGATTTCTCCTCAATTGGCGCATGAGAGAAGGGAGCTGCTATCTGTGGTGTGGGGACCAAAGCCTGCTGGATGGAGATGTGGCACCCCCTGGACTCAGGCATATGGCTGGGAGTGTGGCTGGGAGTGTGGCACCCACTTGCTTGGCCTTGGGAGAAAATGTAACACCCCAGGTTGAAGCCCTAGTCCACTACTGAGTCAACATGACTCAACAAAATAAAAATGCAGGTAATATAGACTCAAGCTAAAATTGAGTTGATCAAGTCAACCCTTATTACAAGCCAAAAAACCCTAATTCTTCGGGCAAGGTTAATCAGAGATCCAGATGGAGCTCTGAAGTCTTCTTCTGAGTCTGGTGCCCACACCAAATCCTAGACACCAAGCCCGTAAGCACACACCAATTAGTGGACACAATCAACTTGACCCTAATCCGAACCAGACTCGTTGGTGTCCCTAACCCACTTGGGTGATTAGGTCTAATTGATTTTAATTAAGGATTGGGATCGAGATGATGGGTTGTGGTTTTGGGCTAAGGACAAGTGATGAACTCTTGCCCCCATGTCATATTGATGCCCTTAAAATGTTTTCAAATGAATGCAATTTTTTTTTTTTTTTGTGTTTTATGAGCTGACTTAATTATTTGACTTGATTAGTTTTCAAACAATTTCAAATTCAAACTTAAATTTTAAAATTTAAATTTCAAACTTCAAGTTTCAGATTCTGTAATGTCAGAATTCAAAAAAAAAAATTTAAATTTAAATTTTGAACTTAAAATTCAAAAATTTTCTGAGATTGGTTCTTGCTGGAATTTCAGTTCAGATTGAATCTCAGAGAGTATTTCGAATGCTAGAAGTTTTAATAATCAAAATAAAATATGATAAATTTTGAGAAATAATATGAATTATGAGGATCCCAAAAAAACAAAAATCAAAAAAATTTGATCTATCTACATAGAGAAACAATAAAAATAATAGACCATGTATTGTAGACTATTTCAGCAGGACAGAAGATTGAAGTAGGAATTTTAGTATTTTTTGTGAATTTCTTCTGATTCTGAAACTTTGTTTGATTATAACTAACCTTATATGGAATCAAAAAAATATTATGGAAATGCAAAATGTACTATTTTTTTTTCTTTCAAATTTTTTTTTTTTGATCACAGCCAGCAGATTCAGATTCACAGAAAAAAAGAAATTAAAGGAATTGCAATGCTTTACCAAACTCTAATCTAAAACTTCACGTCCGTCCCAGAGGCTCATTACTCCCATGGGTAGTGACAGTGTACTGGAGTACACCCGATCAGGAGGCGTGAGTTTTTGATCTAGTTTGGATTTAAGAGAAAACTATTCTACCCTAATGCAACCATGCTCTGATACCAAGATTGGTGAGGACATGCAAGATGAGAATGCAACTATGCAACCCTAAAGGAGATTAGCAAAGATTAACTTAGCAATTTCTTATTTGCATATGATTAGTTCAGCATATAATTTCAAAGGAGGTCTAATGAAGAGAACTCGAACGATCAAACATAAACCTAATTAATGAGACTATCAAAATAACAAAGAAATAGGAATAAGATTCGAACCACACAAGTTAAGCTAGGCAAATTTATTATTTCAGACCTAATCGACACTAGAACATACCTGGCATTAATCTTTCAAGTAGGTCAAGATCACTCATGAAGAGACCTCCCAAATGACAAGACCATACTACAAATTGAGGGACCTTCTTGTTTTCTGGATTGTGGCAAGTAATTCCTTCCTCTTGAATTAGGAATCCCGGAGAACCCTACAATAAAGAAACCTCGAGATTAGGAACTTGGTAAGACACGTTAGTCATGAAATGGAGAAACTAAAGAAGAATCGATGAAGCATTGTTGAAGAATAATCTTGGCACCATGGTAGATCACTTGAAATGGATTAGGCCGGCCTCCTTGTGATGGTCTTCTTGATCAACCTTGAATATTGAAGGGCTAGCTTGAGATTGGAGAAGAAGGAGAGTGTCTTAGGCATTGGAGATGGAGGAGGAGAAAGTAGGGTTGGCGTGGGATAGGGAGAAGAATTTAGACATACCACCTAGGCACATAGAAATCACATAGAAGAAACTTTTAATTTTTTTTTCATTTCCTTTCTTTTTTTTCTTTTTTTTTTTTTTTTACAAGAAGACTAAGAGTCTTTTATAGAGTATTAAGCAATTTTGAATTCAAACTACACCAAATATCATGGAGAAAAATTTATGGAGAAAAATATGGGGCGTCCCATGAGGAGTGGAGGAAGTTGTGGAGGAGGTTGTAGCCAATTCAAATTCAAATTCTCCTTTTCTTCTCTTGGGCGGCAACCTTTGATGGTGAGGTGGCATGTGTGATGTGGCAGCAACCTTGGATGGTGAGGTGGCATGTGTGATGTGGCAGCAACCTTGGATGATGAGGTGGCATGTGTCATGTGGCATGTGGTCCCCACTTGAGGTGGCTTTGGTCTTGCTTTGGAGTATAAGTCTTGAGTCTTCTTTAGTCTTCAAATGTGGTTTGGTTTGATTCTTCATGGATTGGACTTGACTCATTTGGACCCAACTCTCAAATACAAGGTTAATCAGGCTGGACTAGTCCCAACATAAAATTGAAATGGACTCGAATTACATAATTATTTGGACTCAAAATTAAAGAAAGAGAAAAAAATTATAGGACTTTCTTTTACTCATCCAACCATAAGGACTCGGATTTGACTTGAATTGATTGGAGTCTCTTCCTGATTCTGGTGCCCACACCACAAGTGCACTCCCACTTGTCTTCTTTTACACACATGGTTCATCCACATTTTTGACAAAGCCAAATCCTTTGATTATTTCATCAAAATGGATGTTCCAACTCCTTGTTGCTTGCTTAAGTCCATAAATGGACTTCTTTAATTTGCATACCTGATTTGGTCTTCCACTTGAGACAAAACCCTCTCTCTATGACATATAGACTTCTTCTTCAAGGTTTCCATTGAGGAAAATAGTCTTTACATCCATTTGCCAGATCTCATAGTCATGTATGCTACTATGGCAAGTAGTATCCGAATGGACTTGAGCATGGCTACTGGCGAAAAGGTTTCATCATAGTCTACACCATGTCTTTGTCTGAAACCTTTTGCTATCAGTCTAGCCTTATAGGTCTCAACTTAACCATCTGCTCCAATCTTCTTCTTGAAGATCCATTTACACCTTATTGGGTTAATTTCTTCAGGTGGATCTACCAAAGTCCAAACCTAATTAGAATACATGGAGTCCATTTCAGAATTCATGGCGCCAAGCCACTTGTCGGCTACTCTTGACAGCTTTTGAATAGGTCACAGGATCATCATCCTATATGATACTGGCTTCACTGTCATCCTCGATGACAAAACCATATATGATAGGTGCTCCCCGCACGCTTTCTGACCTTCGGAGAGGAAGTGTGTATTGTGGTTGTTCTTGATCCACAAGAACCTCTGGTTGAGGAACTTCACTTGAAGGCTCACTGGTTTATTTGTTCTATTCTTCACATAACTCAAGTGAAGAATCACTACATCTTCCTTGGATAAACTTTTGTTCCAAGAATGTAGCATGTCTACTGATAATTATCTTTTGCTCAGCAGCATTGTAAAAGTTCATTTCATATTTCATGGTGCCAAGCCACTTGTCGGAGTCTCTACTCTTGATAACTTTCGAATAGGTCACAGGATAATCATCCTATATGATACTGGCTTCATTGTCATGCTCGATGACAAAACCATATCTAAGAGGTACTCCCCGCACCCTCTCTGACCTTTGGAGAGGAAGTGTGTATTGTGGTTGTTCTTGATCCACAAGAACATCTGGTTGAGGAACTTCACTTGAAGGCTCACTGGTTTGTTGGTTCTATTCTTCACATAACTCAAGTGAAGAATCACTACATCCTTCTTGGATAAACTTTTGTTCCAAGAATGTAGCATGTCTACTGACAATTATCTTTTGCTCAGTAGCATTATAAAAGAGTAATCCAGCACCCTCTTTTGAATAACCAACAAACTTGCATTTATCAGCCCTTGCACTTAGCTTATGTCCAAAGGTATTCTTGACATAAGCATGGCAACCCCAAATCTTCAAATACTTAAGATTTGGTCTTTTGCCATTCCATATTTCATATGGAGTGCTATTCACTGATTTAGATGGAACCTTGTTTAATATGTATGTAGCAATATCTAGGGCATGTCCCCAGAAGGAAGTAGGAAGATCTGTGAAGCTCATCATCGACCTCACCATGTCTAACAACATACGATTTCTCCTTTCTATCGCTCCATTTAATTGGGGTGTACAAGGAGGGGTCCATTTAGATATAATTCCTTTGTCCTTAAGATGGTTCAGAAACTCACCAGATAAGTATTCTCCTCCTCAAACAGACCGAAGAGCTTTAATACTAAATCCAATTTGATTTAAACTATCGAAGGCTTCGGACTTGTGTTTTAAAAGATACACGTGACCGAACCTTAATAAATCATCAATAACAGTGATGAAATAAGAATATCCTCCTCTGGCCTGAGTTGACATAGGTCCACATACATCAGTATGTACTAGACCTAACAATTCAATTGCCCTCTCTCCATGTCCAGTGAATGGAGACTTGGTTATTTTTCCTTTGAGACAAGATTTACAAGTTCCTAATGATTGGAAATCATCAGAGTCAAAGTAATTATCTTTGACTAACTTGTTTATCCTTAACTCACTGATATGATCCAATCGGCAGTGCCAGAGATAAGTGACATTGTCATTATCTCTTTTCCTCTTCTTATCATCAATAAGAAAAAAATTTTCATTGAGTTGCAAAGTTAGAAGACCATTTATAAAACATCCATGTCCCAATACTTTTTTATTTTGAAGAATAGAGCAGCCACTACTCTTTACATTTATTTCATATCCCTGTTGTAATAACAAGGGAATGGAAATAATGTTTCTAACAATATCTGGTACATAGAAGCAGTCTTCTAGATTTATCACATTACCTGAAGGTAATGATAGAAGATAGGTACCCATAGCTTCAGCATGTATGGCTTCACCACTAGCCCCATGCAGCTTGAAGTCACCCCTCTTCAGGCTTGTAATTCTGTGGAGTCCCTGCAATGAATTGCATATATGAGATCCACATGCGGTATCCAATACCCATGAATTAGAAATGGAAGCACTTCATGATAAATTAGTTTGTATCATGTTCAAACCTTTAGATGCTCCACTTGCATCTTGCTTCATATTTGCAAGGTAAACCTTGCTATTCTTCCAATGCCCAGTCTTGCCATAATGGAAACAGGCTCCATCAACCTTCTTAACTTTATTGTTCTTCTTCTGGATGCTCTTCTTAGGGTTGAACTTTCCCTTCATACCCTTCTTCGTTGCTTGCTTCTTTTTATCAATAAGAAGCACCTGAGCCCTATCTTTTTTAGAGTGGCTCTCAGCTATCTTTAGCATGTTAAGCAGCTTTGGCAATGAAGTATTCAATTTGTTCATATGGTAATTAAGAATAAACTAAGAGAAGGAATCTGGGAGTGACTGCAGGATCAAGTTCTGATTGAGTTCACCGTCCATGACAAACCCTAATTGACCCATTCGAGTGATCCAGTCAATCATTTTCAGCACATAGATTTGCACAGGTGAACCCTCACTCATCCGTGCTCGGAACAACTGCTTCGATATTTTATATCGGGTAGCCCAACTTTGCTCTCCATAAAGCTCTTTTAGACTGAACAATATGGATTGAGGTTCCATACCTTCATGTTTCCTTTGGAGCTCATTGCTCATCGAGGCCAACATGATGCACCTGACAGTTGTATTTTTATTTTGTCACATTTTGTGTGTGGCAATTTCATCCTCTGATACATCCTCTCCGATCACCACTGGATCCAAAGAATCAAGTATATATGAAATCTTCTCTTGAGTCAAAACAATCCTTAGGTTCCTCAGCCAGTCCACATAATTTGGACCGGTTAACTTGTTGGCATCCAAGATGCCCCTTTGTGATAAGTTTGAAGCCATTAAAATAAATGTCCAAAATTAATTAAAGAACAATATTAGCAGACCACTCAACGATGATATTCATAACTAGATAAGGACTTTATATCTAATTATGTCTCCCACTATTTTCTTCAAATACCGTAACCCTCAACTATGGTAAGCGAGAAACCTTTTGGATTTCCTTAGTGGGGTTGAGATCCTGATCCCTCATTAGTGCCTTGTGTCACACAACAAACACTAATGAGTTCAATGGTAGGACAAACTTTCCAATTGCAACCCATGCAATTCTCAACAATTATCTTTGCCTTTAAGATACTTATAGTCTTGTATCACATAACAAACTATAATGTCTTAGTTTAGTCAAACCCTTCATTTCTATACAGCCATGATTGAACATTGTTGCCCTTGTTTCACACAACAAAGCAACAACTCCAATCATGCCATAAAGCACTAATTGCACCAAGACAAATTTCATATCAAACCCTATAGTAGGCCTTGTGTCACATAACAAACCTACTATAGTCTTGACATGAATCTATCTTGGCATGAAGGAAGGCATATTATAGCTTACTTAATCAATCAGCATTACCAAAATAGGGTTTAGATGTGACCAAATTGGCCAGGTGAGTGGGAGAGTTGAGGGGGTCCCCCCATTGCTTTCCTTAGACACCAATTAGATTGGCCAGGTCAGACAATGGAACCAATTAAAAAACCTCATTTCCTTTACCTTCCCAGAACCACTTGCCTGGACACCAATCGACTGATCAAACCCTAATTGGTTTTGCATCTTGACTAACTTTTTGCTATGACTAAATAAAATTTTGATGAGGGCTTTTGATGGTCTCAAAACACATTCTAAATTATCATGATTACTATGCTTATAACATATATAAACATGTAACATATCATCATAACATAACATGTTATGTTAAACAAGCATATTATAGCTAATATGCAAATCAAGGCATGATAGATATATAAAAATACCTTTCACCTCACTTGTTCATGGGATATGGCCACAGCGGCACCCCTACATGCCATAGGAGACCCATTGAATGGGAGGTGAAGGCCTTTAAACCCTACTTAACTCTAATGACCGGATTGCCATGGTGACTAACCCAATCCAAAGCAGTTACTTGGTTCAATCAACATGCATAATTTCATACTTGACATAATATCATGCATTTCATAAAGAAACCAGAAATCATGCATATGAATTTGGTTGGGTCGACTCGACAGGGTTTGGGTCGGCTCGATAGTGGAATTTCATAAAACTCCAAAAATAGTTCGTAACTGGTATGCCATAAGGATGGCTCTGATACCACTAATGAAAATTTTTCCAGGGTGTCGGGAATCATGTAGCATGCGAAAGTGAATTTCAAAATAAAAACTCTAAGCATGAAATCCTAATTGGCTAGAAAACCATAATTCCCACGAACCTCTTATGCAATACCAATTAATGAAACATAAATGGAGTCAGAAAAACATACCTGGATCACTGAAATCCAATCCTTTCCATGAGGCTCACAAGTGCAAGCCCTCCAACGGTGATCCACACAAGAATTGTACCATGGAAGAATCCCTGCCAGGGTTACTTGCTTCAACAGAACTCTTAGGACAGCCTTTGGATCTTTGACCAATGTAGGATGCCCTGTCCTATTATAGGGCTCTCTGGATATTCTCCTAAACCTCTCTTGGTTTAGGTATAACCCTTCTCTAGGACCCCTTAGGCTTATGTCCTAAAACAAAGCCTTGTCCTAATAGATAAGACTTTGTCTTAACAAGACAAGTCTTATCTTAAAAGAAGGAGGGAGAGAGAGACAGAGAGAGACACTCAGACAAGACTCTCAGTGAAGTTGGACTCGTATTTTAGATATCTAAAGAATTCTCTATCTATTATGTTTTCCTTCTTCACCGAACACCCTTAAATAGAAACTGAAAGAGTGTGAAAGCATCTTAAAGGTTCTTATCATATATGCTTCTTCTTATCTGATAAGACTCTTCACGATTCAGGAGTCTTATATGAGTTCTTTCCCTTTCCAGATTAATTCCCCATGTGCCATATGGCATCTACCAGTTATGAAGAAGCAAAGGAGACATCCATTCATATTTAAAAACCATGGAATAAGCAGAGTTCTGAGAGCAGAAGGACTCTGCCTCAGAACCGTGCACAGATGAAGAGATGCGACTCTTCATTTGCGCGCCAACTTTTCATCTGCTTTCATGCCATCCTCTTACATTCTTTGACCCGTCAAACAACTCCAAGAGGCATGGGGATAAGATGATAAGGCACCCCTGATTAGAAACACTCCCATGTTTCATCTGTAAAAGGACTCTTGCCCTTCTGTGCCCCTATATCTTTCATGCATATGCCAAGAGGCGCCAAGAGTCCCTAGCCCCAGGGACTCTTTCATAAATTGGTCAAAAGGTCAAGATAAAATTAGATAAAGCTTTGATTTAATTATCCCCACTTAGGACTCAGCCTAATTAAGGTTTCCCTTAATTTGGTTAGCCCAATTAGCAAGCAACCAGACCCAATCCAATTGGGTTAGGAATTGGGTTAGCCTGCATATGCTAGTGTGCAATCTGGCTAACCAATTAGGATGCCATGACCCTAATTAAATCATGAATGACTTCTTTGGCCAACTCTCTATTGTGTGTGTCCCATTGGGTTCCACATCTAGCCAGCAGTAGGTTTAGGTTTGAGCCGATATCCGATCGAACCCAATTGACCTAATTAAGTCAAATTTGCTCACCTAATTGTCCAATTCGAATCACACATCGAATTGACTCATGAAACCAAATCAATTGGTTCACGAAAACCTACAAGAAAAGATTGACGTCTAGCAATGTGTCATGCCTATCCAGAAGATGAGAAATTTGGTAAAAATTATCAAAGTACCCTTCGGTAGTAAGTTACCGAGCAATTCAATCTTTCGATCTCCCATTATCTCGATTAAGTAATGGGTATGGATATATGTCAAACACTAACACTTAATCATAGCGAATTTCTTCTCGATCATGAGGACTCAGCTGATGACTGATTAAAAATCACTTCTAATCTAATCCTGCTTTGATCAAAGGCTCCTTGAGTCACTAATCGAAGAGATTACATGGGATAATAATTCCTCTTACCAAGAAAGATCAATTCCTTGTTGGTCCACTAACATCCTTCGTACACCTTCCACTATACCTAGAACACCACGTACATGTTGCAATGCCATGAATGAGTATGAACTAAGGTATGGCTTAGTGTTCATAAGGAACCATGGTGACCTCAGGTCTAAAGATCACATGCACAACTTCTACTCTTATATCTATCTTTTGACAAGCAGTAAGACTTCCATAAGATAGTCCCGGTGTGGATCAGTCCAGTGTACTCGTACCTTGATGAGCCCCCTTATCCTTGTATTAGTGTCTCTACACAAGTGGTTATGAGATCAACCACCCTCATCAACTAAGCATATATAGGATAAGCTAGTCTTTACGGATTCATCAATCCATAAATCGATGGTCCAACGACTAGAAACATTCTAGATTAGGGTTTATAGGAATTAGGTCTCACTATTATTTTATCATAACCCTAATTCCATTACCCTACTCTATGGGATTCATCATAATCAACAAAAAACATGACACAACAATATATGATGAATTAAATGCCTTTATTAATATGAAAAATATATCATACATGAGCTGGAAGTTTACAAAAAGGCCCTCATAATGATTGGCTCTTAGGGTACTATTCTATCAATCTCTCACTTGCACTAAAGCTAATTGCCCTTGTATTTTATGCCCATACAATCTAAGTGACGATCTAACTGCTGCTTGGCTAATGTTTAGTGAATGGGTCTGCTATATTTTTCTTTGTGTCAACTCGTTCAGTGGTAACATCTTGTCTTTTAATTATCTCTTGAATGAGGTGGAACCATCTTAGAATGTGCTTGGACTTGTGATCAGACCTTGGTTCCTTTGCTTATGCAACAGCCCCATGTTATCACAGTATAATGGCACTAGTTATTGTACATCAGGAACCATGCCCAATTCCATGATGAATTTCTTCATCCAGACAACTTCCTTTATGGCTTCACTAGCAGCTATGTACACTGCCTCAGTGACTGAGTCAACTACTCTTGGCTGCTTTGTACTTTTTCAACTCAGTGCACCATCATTCAAGGTGAAGACAAATCCCGTTGTGGATTTGCTATCATCTGGATTTGATTGAAAACTAGAATCTCCATAACCTTCTAGTTTCAACTCAGATCCTCCATATACTAGAAAAATATTTTTAGTCCTTCTTAGGTACTTAAGAATATTTTTCACATCTCGTCAAGATCCTCTCTTGAATCTACCTGAACTCTACTCACTATGCCCAAGGCATAGGCGACATCAGGCCTGGTACATAACATGGCATATATAATCGATCCTACAACCGAAGTATAAGGAATCATAGCCATCCTCTCTCTTTCTTCGGATGTCTTAGGAGACATTTTCTTATTGAGATGTATGCCTTGACTTAGAGGCAAGTAACCTTTCTTACTTCCATCCATGTTGAATCTCTTTAACACTAAGTCAATGTACCAAGATTGGGACAAGCCCAGCATCCTTTTGGATCAATCTCGATAGATCTTTATACCCAGTATATAGGATGCTTCTCCCAAATCCTTCATGGAAAACTTTGATGATAGCCAAGTTTTAACCGACTGCAACATTGGGATATCATTCCCAATGATCAGTACGTCGTCCACATACAAAACCAAGAAAATAAGTGCACTCCCACTTGTCTTCTTGTACACACATGGTTCATCCACATTTTTCGCAAAGCCAAATCCTTAGATTATTTCATCAAAATGGATGTTCCAACTCCTCGATGCTTGCTTAAGTCCATAAATGGACTTCTTTAATTTGCATACCTGATTTGGTCTTCCACTTGAGACAAAACCCTATGGCTGTGACATATAGACTTCTTCTTCAAGGTTTCCATTGAGGAAAATAGTCTTTACATCCATTTGCTAGATCTCATAGTCATGTATGCTGCTATGGTAAGTAGTATCCGAATGGACTTGAGCATGGCTACTGGAGAAAAGGTTTCATCATAGTCTATACCATGTCTTTGTCTGAAATCTTTTGCTATCAATCTAGCCTTATAGGTCTCAACTTAACCATCTGCTCCAATCTTCTTCTTGAAGACACATTTACACCTTATTGGGTTAATTCCTTCAGGTGGATCTACCAAATGGAGTCCATTTCAGAATTCATGGTGCTAAGCCACTTGTCAGCTACTCTTGACAGCTTTCGGATAGGTCACAGGATCATCATCCTATATGATACTGGCTTCATTGTCATCTCCGATGACAAAACCATATCTGAGAGGTGCTCCCCGCACCCTCTCTGACCTTCGGAGAGGAAGTGTGTATTGTGGTTGTTCTTTGATCTACAAGAACCTTTGGTTGAGGAACTTCACTTGAAGGCTCACTAGTTTGTTGGTTCTATTCTTCACATAACTCAAGTGAAGAATCACTACATCCTTCTTTGATAAACTTTTATTCTAAGAATGTAGCATGTCTACTGACAATTATCTTTTGCTCAGCATCATTGTAAAAGTTCATTTCAGATTTCATGGCGCCAAGCCACTTATCGGAGTCTCTACTCTTGACAACTTTCGAATAGGTCACAAGATCATCATCCTATATGATACCGGCTTCATTGTCATCCCCGATGACAAAATAATATCTAAGAGGTGCTCCTCGCATCCTCTCTAACCTTCGGAGAGGAAGTGTGTATTGTGGTTGTTCTTGATCCACAAGAACCTCTGGTTGAGGAACTTCACTTGAAGGCTCACTAGTTTTTTGGTTCTGTTCTTCATATAACTCAAGTGAAGAATCACTACATCCTTCTTGGATAAACTTTTGTTCCAAGAATGTAGCATGTCTACTAACAATTATCTTTTGCTCAGTAGCATTATAAAAGAGTAATCCAACACCCTCTTTTGAATAACCAACAAACTTGCATTTATCAGCCCTTGCACTTAGCTTATGTCCAAAGGTATTCTTGACATAAGCATGGCAACCCCAAATCTTCAAATACTTAAGATTTGGTCTTTTGCCATTCCATAATTCATATGGTGTGATATTCACTGATTTAGATGGAACCCTGTTTAATATGTATGCAGCAATATCTAGGGCATGACCCCAGAAGGAAGTAGGAAGATCTGTTAAGCTCATCATCGACCTCACCAAGTCTAACAAGGTATGATTTCTCCTTTCTACCGCTCCATTTAATTGGGGGGTATAAGGAGGAGTCCATTTAGATATAATTCCATTGTCCTTAAAATGGTTCAAAAACTCACCAGATAAGTATTCACCTCCTCGATCAGACCGAAGAGCTTTAATACTAAATCCAATTTGTTTTAAACTATCAAAGGCTTCGGACTTGTGTTTTAAAAGAAACACATGACCGAACCTTAATAAATCATCAATAAAAGTGATGAAAAAAGAATATCCTCCTCTGGCCTGAGTTGACATAGATCCACATACATCAGTATGTATTAGACCTAACAATTCAATTGCCCTCTCTCCATTTCCAGTGAATGGAGACTTGGTCATTTTTCCTTTGAGACAAGATTCACAAGTTCCTAATGATTAGAAATCATCAGAGTCAAAGTAATTATCTTTGACTAACTTGTTTATCCATGACTCACTGATATGACCAAATCGGCAGTGCCAGAGATATGTGACATTGTCATTATCTCTTTTCCTCTTCTTATCATCAATAAGAAAAAAATTTTCATTGAGTTGCAAAGTTAGAAGACCATTTATAAAACATCCATGTCCCAATACTTTTTTATTTTGAAGAATAGAGCAGCCATTGCTCTTTACATTTATTTCATATCCCTGTCGTAATAACAAGGGAATGGAAATAATGTTTCTAACAATATCTAGTACATAGAAGCAGTCTTCTAGCTTTATCACATTACCCGAAGGTAATGATAGAAGATAGATACCCATAGCTTCAGCATGTATGGCTTCACCACTAGCCCCATGCAGCTTGAAGTCACCCCTCTTCAGGCTTGTAATTCTGTGGAGTCCCTGCAATGAATTGCATATGTGAGATCCACATGCGGTATCCAATACCCATGAATTAGAAATGGAAGCACTTCATGATAAATTAGTTTGTATCATGTTCAAACCTTTAGATGCTCCACTTGCATCTTGCTTCATATTTGCAAGGTAAACCTTGCTATTCTTCCAATGCCCAGTCTTGCCATAATGGAAATAGGCTCCATCAACCTTCTTAACTTTATTGTTCTTCTTATGGATGCACTTCTTAGGGTTGAATTTTCCCTTCATACCCTTCTTCTTTGCTTGCTTTTTTTTATCAATAAGAAGCACCTGAGCCTTATCTTTTTTAGAGTGGCTCTCAGCTGTCTTTAGCATGTTAAGCAGCTTTGGCAATGAAGTATTCAATTTGTTCATATGGTAATTAAGAACAAACTGAGAGAAAGAATATGGGAGTGACTGCAGGATCAAGTTCTGATTGAGTTCACCATCCATGACAAACCCTAATTGACCCATTCGAGTGATCCAGTCAATCATTTTCAGCACATGGATTTGCACAGGTGAACCCTCACTCATCCGTGCTCGGAGCAACTGCTTCGATATTTCATATCGGGCAGCCCAACTTTGCTCTCCATAAAGCTCATTTAGACTGAACAATATGGATTGAGGTTCCATACCTTCATGTTGCCTTTGGAGCTCATTGCTCATCGAGGCCAACATGATGCACCTGACAGTTGTATTATCATTTTGTCACATTATGTGTGTGGCAATTTCATCCTCTGATGCATCCTCTCTGATCACCATTGGATCCAAAGAATCAAGTATATATGAAAGCTTCTCTTGAGTCAAAACAATCCTTAGGTTCCTCAGCCAGTCCATATAATTTGGACTGGTTAACTTGTTGGCATCCAAGATGCCCCTTAGTGATAAGTTTGAAGCCATTAAAATAAATGTCCAACATTTAATTAAAGAACAATATTAGCAGACCACTCAACGATGATATTCATAACTAGATAAGGACTTTATATCTAATTATGTCTCCCACTATTTTCTTCAAATACCGTAACCCTCAACTATGGTAAGCGAGAAACCTTTTGGATTTCCTTAGTGGGGTTGAGATCCTAATCCCTCATTAGTGCCTTGTGTCACACAACAAACACTAATGAGTTCAATGGTAGGACAAACTTTTCAATTGCAACCCATGCAATTCTCAACAATTATCTTTGCCTTTAAGATACTTATAGTCTTATATCACATAACAAACTATAATGTCTTAATTCAGTCAAACCCTTCATTTCTATATAGCCATGATTGAACATTGTTGCCCTTGTTTCACACAACAAACCAACAACTCCAATCATGCCATAAAGCACTAAGTGCACCAAGACAAATTTCATATCAAACCCTAAAGTAGGCCTTGTGTCACATAACAAACCTACTATAGTCTTGACATGAATCTATCTTGGCATGAAGGAAGGTATATTATATCTTACTTAACCAATCAGCATTACCAAAATAGGGTTTAGATGAGACCAAATTGGCCAGGTGAGTGGGAGAGGTGAGGGGGTCCCCCCATTGCTTTCCCTAGACACCAATTAGATTGGCCAGGTCAGATAATGGAACCAATTAAAAAATCTCATTCCCTTACCTTCTCAGAACCACTTGCCTAGACACCAATCGGCTGATCAAACCCTAATTGGTTTTGCATCATGACTAAGTTTTTGCTATGACTAAATAAAATTTTGATGAGGGCTTTTGATGGTTTCAAAACACATTCTAAATTATCATGATTACTATGCTTATAACATATATAAACATGTAACATATCATCATAACATAACATGTTATGTTAAACAAGCATATTATAGCTAATATGCAAATCAAGGCATGATAGATACATAAAAATACCTTTTACCTCACTTGTTCATGGGATATGGCCACAGCGGCACCCCTACATGCCATAGGAGACTCATTGAATGGGAGGAGAGGGCCTTTAAACCCTACTTAACTGCAATGATCGGACTGCCATGGTGACTAACCCAATCCAAAGCAGTTACTTGGTTCAATCAATATGCATAATTTCATACTTGACATAATATCATGCATTTCATAAAGAAACCAGAAATCATGCATATGAATTTGGTTGGGTCGACTTGACAGGGTTTCGGTCGGCTCGATAGTGGAATTTCATAAAACTCCAAAAATAGTTCAAAACTGGTATGCCACAAGGATTTCTCTCATACCACTAATGAAAATTTTCCCAGGGCGTCGGGAATCATACAGCATGCGGAAGTGAATTTCAAAACAAAAATTCTAAGCATGAAATCCTAATTGGCTAGAAAACCATAATTCGCAGGAACCCCTTATGTAATACCAATTAATGAAACATAAATGGAGTCTGAAAAATATACCTGGATCGCTGAAATCCAATCCTTTCCATGAGGCTCACAAGTGCAAGCCCTCCAACCGTGATCCACACGAGAATGGTACCAAGGAAGAATCCCTGCAAAGGTTACTTGCTTTAACAAAACTCTTAGGGTAGCCTTTGGATCTTTGACCACTGTAGGATGCCCTGTCCTATTATAGAGCTCTCTGGATATTCTCCTAAACCTCTCTTGGTTTAGGTATAACCCTCCTCTAGGATCCCTTAGGCCTATGTCCTAAAAGATAAGACTTTGTCTTAACAAGATAAGTCTTATCTTAAAAGGAGGGAGAGAGAGACAGAGAGAGACACTCAGACAAGACTCTCGGTGAAGTTGGACTCATATTTCAGATATCTAAAGAATACTCTATCTATTATTTTTTCCTTCTTCCCCGAAGACCCTTAAATAGAATCCGAAAGGGTGTGAAATCATCTCAAAGGTTCTTATCATATATGCTTTTTCGTATCTGATAAGACTCTTCATGATTCAGGAGTCTTATATGAGTTCTTTCCCTTTTCAGATTAATTCCTTATGTTCCATGTGGCATATATCGGTTATGAAGAAGCAAAGGAGGCAGCCTTTCATATTTGAAAACCGTGGAATAAGCAGAGTTCTGAGAGCAGAAGGACTCTACCTCAGAACCGTGCCAGATGAATAGACGCGACTCTTCATTTGCATTCCAACTTTTCATCTGCTTTCATGCCATCCTCTTACATTCTTTGACCGGTCAAACAACTCCAAGAGGCATGGGGATAAGATGAGAAAGCGCCCTTGATTAGAAACACTCCAATGTTTCATCTGCAGAAGGACTCTTGTCCTTCTGTGCCCTGCATCTTTCTCGTGTGTGCCAAGAGGCGCCAAGAGTCCTTAGCCCCTGGGACTCTTTCATAAATCGGTCAAAAGGTCAAGAAAAAATCAGATAAAGCTTTGATTTAATTAGCCCCACTTAGGACTCAGCCTAATTAATATTTTTCTTAATTAGGTTAGCCCAATTAGCAAGAAACCAGATCCAATCCAATTGGGTTAGGAATTAGGTTAGCCTGCACATGCTAGGTGCAAGTTGGCTAACCAATTAGGATGCCATGACCCTAATTAAATCATGAATGACTTCCTTGGCCAATCTCTATTATGTGTGACCCATTGGGTTCCATATCTAGTGTTGACTCCACTAATTGATTTTGATGATAAGCAAAATAGTTAAGTATAAATTGAGGACTAATAATTTTCTTTAAGTATGTTTTCATTGAAAGGATGCTCACAAAATTTGAAAAAGCTCAATTATGTTAAAGAACCAAGATTGAATGATAAGATTGTATAAAACAAGACTTGGACACTTAAGAGATGGTTGAATGAATGTGAAAGCCAAATGAAAACTTATTCTAGCTCAAAATCAGCATCTTCTGTGATTTTTTAGAGATGTGTTGACTCAAGGTATCGACACATGACATGAAGTATCGACACATGAAGATGAGGTGTCGACTCAGGCTAGTATGCTACAAAGTTTCAAATGGCACAGATCAAGTGTCGACACATAGACCTTTTGTGTCGACTCAAAGTGTCAACACATGGATCAACACATCGCCTGAGACTTTCAAGCCACAGAACTTGTAGAAAGTGAAGGAACAGTTGAAGTGTCAACACATGGATGCAAGGTATCGACTCAACTGAGAATGTGTCGACTCAATTAAGATTTCCAGAGAATCTAAATGGACCATTTCGAACTAAGTGTTGACTCAAGAAGAACATGTGTCGACCTTATGTGTCGACTCAACTGAGGAAGTGTCGACACATGGAGTTCTGGCAACAGTAACGTCTAGTTTTTTCAAACACAGAACTCATCCCAAATACCCCCAACGGCTAGTTTTTCAAGTGTAACGGCTAGATTTCAGTTTTAAGGCCTTGGGAGGGTATTTATATGGTTCAAATCAAATCTAAACATAAAAATATTGAATACCATTAAGAGTTTGAAGAGAAAAGAAGAGAGAAGAGCCATAACTCCTATTCATTCAAGTTTTAACCACTCTCAAGCTAAAGGAAGCCTCCAAGCATTCAAAGCCATCAAGAGCATTGAAGATCATTCATACTTGGGCATTCAAAAGGCTTCAACAAGAGCAAAGTAGCACTACATCGAGCTACATCAACTTATTTACTTTTCTTTTGAAAGCTTGCATTGGTTCTTTGTTTCTAAACTTCATATCTTGTAAGGGTTCTTAGTTAGCCTATTGCAAAACCAAGGAAGGTTATTGGTAAGTCTTGGAAAACTAATTAGGTTGGTGGTTTGGCCGTAAAACCATTGAGGTTCTTGGTTAGCTCGGAAAACTAAGGGAGGTTGTTGGTTAGCCTTGTAAAAACCAATTAGGTTCTTGGTTAGCTCGTAAAACCAAGTGAGGTTTGACTTGTGAACCTTGTGAAAACAAGTCGGGTTTTGATTAGTGAGCCCGAAAAATTAATCGGCTATAATCTTGTGATTATAGTGAATTCCCAATGAGATCTTGGGGAGTGGATGTAGGTGCATTGTTGGCACCGAACCACTATAGCTTGTGGTGTTTGTGATTGCTTGATCTCTCCCTCCTTGATCTTTTTATTTTTGCTCATTGCTTTTAATTTCCACTGCACTATTACTTTAGAGCATTGCATTCAAATCATAGTACCTTGTTTAATTGAATTGCATATCTTGTTTTGTAAAGTTTGTAGCTTGTGATATTAAGCTCAGCTTTAAATTTTTAGAGACCTAATTCACCCCCCCTCTTGGGTTGCTTACTGGGCAACAAGTGTTATCAGAGCCCTGTTCTCAGTGTATAGGCTTTACCACCTTAAGTAAAGATCTATGGCAGCCCCATTTAGTACTAGTGTAGTTGAGGGACAAGCCTCAAATAGACCTCCATTTTTCAATGGAACAAATTATACTTATTGCAAAACAAGGATGAGAATTTATATGCATTCTATAGATTATAATTTATGAAGAGTAGTTGATAAGGGTCCTCATTTTCCTTCGGTAGTGGTTAATGGTGTTTCCATCCCAAAACTTGAAGAAGATTGGGATGAAAATGAAATTAAATAATCCGAGATCAATGCTAAGGTAATGAATCTCTTGTATTGTATATTAGATCCTAGTGAGTGTAATAGGATATCTACATGCATGTCCACCAAAGAAATATGGGACACACTTGAAGTTATCCATGAGGGTACCGATCAAGTGAAGAACACTAAGGTCAATATGTTAGTGCACACATATGAGATGTTCTGGATGGAACCAAATAAATCTATTACTGATATGTATACACGTTTTACAAATATTGTAAATGCTATGAGAAGTCTTGGTAAAGTCATATCTAATGCTGATCTTGTGAATAAAATTTTTAGGTCACTTCCAATGTCGTGGGATCCAAAGGTGACCGCAATTCAAGAAGCAAAGGATGTGGACAAGCTATCTATTGAGCAACTAGTGGGATCGCTCATGACTTATAAGCTCAACATGAAATAGAAATCTATGGACCTTGATAAGAAGAAAAAGGGGATTGCTTTCAAGTCAAATATTCAAGAAGAATCCTCGATTGATGAGTCCGAAGATGAAGAAGAAGAAGAAGGTGAAGAAGCCCTCCTTGCATGAAAGCTTAGAAGATTCATGAAGAGGAGGAAGTTTCCTTACAGAAAGAAATACCAATCTAAGGAAAAGGGAAAAGAAAAAGAGAAAGAAAAGGAAAAAGAAAAGGAGAAGGAAGTATCGATATGCTTCGAGTGCAAGAAGCTGGGACATTACATGTTTGATTGTCCTCTCCTCAAGAAATCAATAAAGAAATTAAGGAAGAATGCAATGATGGCTACTTGGAGTGACAACGAAGACTCTAGCTCAGAAGAAGAGCAGATTGAAGTTGCAAATCTCTGCTTCATGGCACATCAGGACAATGAAGAGGTATGTTCCGACTCTGAAACTGATTTTACTTTTGATGAACTTAGAAATGCCTTTGAAGAATTAATGCATGATTATAAGTTAGTTTTATCTGAAAATAAGAAATTGAAAAAGCATGCAAATAGTTTTTCTTTAGAAAATAATTCTTTACTAAATGATCTTAGTTCTTTGAAATCTAAACTAGATGTTTTGGAAAAGAAAAATAATGCTTTAGCTATGAAAAATGAAGTTTTAAAAAGATCTAAAAATATTGTTTCTAATAATGAGCTTTTAAAGAAAAACAAGAATTTAGAACTTGAAAATGATAAGTACAAAAATGAACTTGAAAAAATCAAACCTTTTGTTGACAAATTTACTTATAGCTCAGAAAAGTTGAATTTGCTTTTAAACAATCAAAGAGCAGTTTTTAATAAGGCAGGTTTAGGATATAAGCCACAGAAACAACAAAAGTATTTTAAAAACTTTTTTGTGTCTGCATCGTCTAGTATTACTTGCTTTACTTGCAAAAAATTAGGACATAAATCATATCAATATAATTTTAGAAAAATCATGTCTTTTGGTAAAGTGTGGGTTCCAAAAGGAACCATTTTGAATGCTAACCCTAAAGGACCCAAGTTGGCTTAAACTCATCCTTTTCACCACCAATAGCTTTTTCCACCTCTCTAATAGTCACAAACCATCATTTAAGCCTTAGGATGATATTTAAGTGAATTAAATTCAAGTGGACTAAGAGAGAATGAATAAAGAAAGAGAAAAAGAAAGAAAAATAAGTGAATTCATTCAAATTCATTGAGTGCAACTACTTCCAAGCAAAAGAAGCCTCCAAGCATTCAAAGCAATCAAAAGCATTTAAGTCCAACCACTTTTGAACATTGATTGAGGCTTCATCAAATTGAAGACAAGCATCTTCAATAAGCTTCAAAGAGATAACAGCTTTTATTTAGAAAGCTCTATTGTATTCCTTACTTTCATTATTATTTTATTGTATCAAGATTTTTGGTGATCTTAGGAACAAAATCAAGGAGGTTTTTTGTTAGCCTAGTTGAAAATCAAGGAGGTTTTGGTTAGCCTAGTTGAAAACCAAGAAGGTTTTTAATTAGCCTAGTTGAAAACCAAGGAGGTTTTTGGTTAGCCTTTGTAAACTAAGAGGTTTCTTTTGGTGAGCCTAATGAAAACCAAAAGGGGTTTTGATTAGTGAGCCCGGAAAACTAATCAGTTGTAATCGAGAGTGATTATAGTGAATTCCTGAGTAGACCTTGGAGAGTAGAGTAGGTGCCTTGGAGAGCATCGAACCACTATACTTGCTTGTATTTATGGTTGATTGTTTCCTTTTTACTTGCTCTTAATTTTGTTGCATTTAAATTTCCGCTGCATACTCTTTAAGAGCACACAACACTTTCATTTCTCTATCACTTGAATTGATTATTGAATTGGCACACATACTTGTAAATAATTTTTAGAAACCAAATTCACCCCCCCTCTTGGGTTGCTTACTAGGCAACAAGTGGTATCAGATCCATGTTCTTAGTATATAAGTATAATCGCCTTGAGTAAAGATCTATGGCAGCCCTATAGTGTAGTTGAGGGACAAGCCTCAAATAAACCCCCTTACTTTAATGGCACAAATTATACTTATTGAAAAACATGAATGAGAATTTATATGCATTCTATAGATTACAATTTATGGAAAGTAGTGGATAAAGGTCCTCATATTTCTTCGGTTGTGGTTAATAGTGTTTCCATCTCAAAGCTTGAAGATGATTAGGATGAAAATTGCATTAAACAATCCGAGATCAATGTGAAAGCAATGAATCTTCTTTACTGTGCATTGGACCCTAGTGAATTCAACAGGATTTCTACATACATCTCAGCTAAAGAAATATGGGACACACTTGAGGTTACTCATGAGGGTACCGATCAAGTAAAAAATTCAAAAGTTAACATGCTTGTGCACAATTATGAGATGTTTTGCATAGAACCAAATGAATCTATAATTGACATGTACACTAGATTTACAATTATTGTTAATGGATTGAGAAGCCTTGGTAAAATTATGTCTAATGCCGATCTTGTGAACAAGATTCTCAGGTCTTTACCAATATCTTGGGATCCAAAAGTAACCGCCATTCAAGAAGCCAAAGATGTTGATAAACTTTCATTGAAGCAATTGGTAGGTTCGCTCATAACTTATGAGTTGAACTTGAAACAAAAAGAAATGGATATGGATAAAAAGAAGGGTATAGCTTTCAAGTCCACAACACAAGAAGAATCTTCAAATGAGGAATTAGAAGAAGAAGAAGAGAATGAGGATGATGAAGCACTATTAGCAAGAAAGTTTAGAAAATT
Source organism: Areca catechu (assembly GCA_021397845.1). Lineage (NCBI taxonomy): Eukaryota > Viridiplantae > Streptophyta > Magnoliopsida > Arecales > Arecaceae > Areca > Areca catechu. The sequence continues at coordinate 137,893,375 of CM038041.1, forward strand.
CATGAAGAAAAAGAAATTCCCTTACAAGAAAAAGTTTCAACCAAGCAAGGAAAAGGGAAAAGAAAAGGAGAAAAAAAGGATAAAGAGAAGAAACTACATATTTGCTTTGAGTGCAAGAAGCCTGGACATTACAAGTATGACTGGCCTCTCCTAAAGAAGTCAAGGAAGAAGCTTAGAAAGAAAGCAATGATGGCAACTTGGAGTGACAGTGAGGACTCCAGCTCAGAAGAAGAACAAACTGAAGTCACCAATCTTTGCTTCATGGCACAATAGGAAGAAGAGGTACATCCTGAACTTGAAGTTGATTATACTTTTGTTGAATTAAAAAATGCATTTGATGAGTTAGTGCATAACTATAAACTGAATATAATTGAAAATAAGAAATTGAAAAAGCATGCAAATTATTTCAAGCATGCAAACTCTAATCTTATAAATGAAGCTAATGATTTAAAAAATAAGATCGATGTTTTAGAAAAATAAAATAGTGCTTTATCGATGAAAAATGAAGTTTGACATAAAGTTAATGTTTCGAACAATGAACTTTTGAAAAAAGATAAAGATCTTGAAATAGAGAACAAGAAATACAAAGATGAGCTTGATAGGATAAAACCTTTTATTGAAAAATTCACCTATAGTTCTAAAAAGTTGAATCTAGTTTTGAATAATCAAAGAGCTATTTCTAACAAAGCGGGATTAGTTTTTAAACCCTAAAAATAGTAAAAGTTTTTCAAAAATTTTTATATTCTTGCATCATCAAGCATCATTTGTTACTTTTGTAGAAAAGTAGGTCATAAAACATATCATTGTAATTTGAGAAAAATCAATAATTCTAGAAAGATTTGGATTTCAAATGGAACCACTCTTAGTACTAACCCAAAAGGACCCAAGATAACTTGGGTACCTAAAACCAAAACTTAATTTGTTTTTGCAGGTATGTCTTGCAACCAAAGAAAAGAAAAGATTGTGGTATCTCGATAGTGGTTGCTCAAGACACATGATAGGAAATGTAAAGCAATTCACCTCTCTTGAGACACTGAATAGAGGGAGTGTAACCTTTGGTGATCATGATAAAGGAAAGATAATCGATATCGGTAAGGTTTACATCTTCCCTTTTACATGGATTGATAATGTACTATTAGTTGAAAGATTAAGACATAATGTACTTAGTATTAGCCAGTTTTGTGATAAAGGCTTTCAAGTTATTTTTGAATCATCTTTTTGCATGATTGCTAGTCCTGATAATAATGGAGTGAAATTCATTGGAATAAGGCAAGGTAACATTTATCTTGTTGATTTGGATAATCTATCTTTGCCTAGTGGTGAATGCTTAGTTATAATGAATTCCACTATTAACGAGACTAGTTGGCTTTGGCATCGTACATTAGGACATGCTAGCATCTATTTACTCTTTAAATTATGTAAAAAGGATTTAGTAAGAGATTTATCAAAACTTAGTTTTGAAAAAGATAAAATTTATGAAGCATGTCAATTTAAAAATAAATAAAAATATCTTTCAAACTTAAAGGTTTTTTTTCAACTTTTAAGCCATTAAAGCTACTCCATATGGATCTCTTTGGACCAACTAGGACATCTAGCCTATAAAGCAAGAGATATGGATTAGTTATAGTGGATGATTTCTCTCAATTTACATGGGTTCTATTTTTAGCTCACAAAGATGTATCGTTTTCAGCTTTTGTTAAGTTTTATCAAAAAGTTTCTATTAAAAAAGGTACTTCAGTTATTTGTATTTGAAGTGACCATGGTTCTGAATTTGAAAATCAAGATTTTGAAAACTTTTATAATGAAAAAGGAATTGAACATAATTTTTCTGCACCTAGGATACCTCAACAAAATATGATGGTAGAAAGGAAAAATTGTACTTTAGAAGAAATGGCATGCACAATGCTTTGTAAAAATGATTTGCCGAGATATTTTTGGGTTGAAGTAGTAAATATCGCTTGCTATATTTTAAATCTTTTTTTAATTTGACCTATTTTAAATGAAACTCCATATGTGCTTTGGAAACAAAGAAAACCTACTTTAAAGTACTTTCAAGTTTTTTATTATCGATGCTTTATTATAAACAATGGTAAAGATAACTTAGATAAATTTGATACCAAGTATGATGAAGGTATCTTTTAATGATACTCTATATCTAGCAGGATATACAGAGTCTTTAACAAGAGAACTTAAGTAGTAGAGGAATCTGTACATGTAGTATTTGAAGAATCTGCTAACAAATCCTCTAGAAAAGAGGATACTTCTGATGCATGTGCAGGTGCTGAAGGATTAAAGAAGCTTACCTTGGGTGATCAACCCTCTCAAGAAAATGAAGAAAATCAAGACAAGAAGGAAAGAGAAGAGGTCATATAATCCATACCTAAACATCAAGATCTACCCAGGGAGTGGAGGTATGCTTATGGACACCCTAATGAATTAATCCTAGGTGATCCATCAGAAGGGATAAGAACAAGATCTTCCATTAGAAATGATGTGACTATATTACTTTTGTTTCTCAAATTGAAGAAAAATGCATTGAAGAAGCTTAAAAAGATCCTAATTGGAATAATGCAATGCAAGAAGAATTGAATCTATTTGAAAGAAACAAAGTTTGGACACTAATAGAAAGACCATCTAATATTTCAATTATTGGTACAAAATGGATATATAGGAATAAACTAGATGAAAATGGTATTGTCACTAGAAACAAGGCTAGACTAGTACCTAAAGGTTATAATCAAGAAGAAGGCATTGATTTTGATGAAACCTTTGCACCTGTAGCTAGACTTGAAGCCATTATATTGCTTTTAACATTTGCATGTTTTATAAATTTCAAATTATTTCAAATAAATGTTAAACATGCTTTCCTAAATGATTTTTTTGGTGAAGAAGTGTTTGTTGAACAACCACCTAGATTTGAAGATCATGTACATCCTGATCATGTTTTCAAACTACACAAGACACTTTATGGTTTAAAACAAGCACCCAGTGCATGGTATGAAAGACTTAACAAGTTATTAGTTGAAAATGATTTCTCTAGAGGCCATGTTGATACTACTATGTTTCTGAAAAGGAAAGATGATAATCTTTTAGTAGTACAAATTTATGTTGATGACATTATTTTTGATGCTACTAATAAAATTCTTTGTCAAGAGTTTGCAAAGCTTATGCAGGGAGAGTTCGAGATGAGTGTGATGGGTGAACTTAACTTTTTTCTCGGACTCCAAATCAAGCAAACCAAAGAAGAGATCTTCATCGACCAAGCTAAGTATACAAGAGAAATCTTAAAGAAATTTGGAATGGAGACTACCAGAACAATAGGTATACCTATGAGCCCCTCTTATAAACTTAATAAAGATGAACATGGTAAAGCTGTTGATCAGAAACTATATAGAGATATTGTAGGCTCTTTACTATGTTTGACTGCTAGTAGATAAGATATCATGTTTAGTGTTTATATGTGTGCTAAATATCAGTCTGCTCCTAAAGAATCTCATTTATTGGCTGTTAAATGCATGATTAGTATTTATCTGGTACTACTGATATTAGTTTATGGTATTCTAGAGATTCATCTATTGATTTGATTGGTTATTCAGATGCTGACTTTGCTAGGTTTAAGCTAGATAAAAAAAGCACAATTGGAACTTATCAATTTCATGGAGTTAACTTAATCTCTTAGTTTTGGAAGAAACAAACTTCAGTTGCACAATCCATAGGTGAGACCGAGTATATTGCAGCAGGAAATTATTGTGCTCAAATCTTGTGGATTATGCAACAACTTGAAGATTTTGGAATCAAATTAACTAAAATACCCATAAGATGTGATAACACTAGTGCTATAAATTTAACTAAAAATCTTGTTTAGCATTCTAGAAGTAAACACATTAAAATTAGGCATCATTTTTTTAGAGATCATATTAAAAATAATGATATTATGCTTGACTTTATATGTACTAAAATGCAACTAGCTGATATTTTGACTAGACCTCTTCAAGAGGATCGGTTCAGTATGATTAGAAGAGAATTAGGGGTCATCAACCCTTTTGACTAAAAATTTTCATCTCTTTATAATCCTTAACTCTTGATTGATCAAAATTGCTTATGAATCATGTTTAATCACTTTCAAACCCTTGAAATCAAGTTCTTTTTGCTTAATGCTCTTTTTTCCATTATTTTTTTGATTTTAAGTCAAAGTGTCAACACTTTGAAGTGTCGATAACTGCAAGTGTTGACAATTGACCCACAGTCTTGAGTCGACACCTGGCCGGTGGCAAACCAAGATAAAATAAGAAAAATAAAGTGTTTTTCTTCGATTTTCTTCTCCAAATTTGAGCCGACTCACCCTCTAACTATTCTCTAACACCTCATTCCCTCTAATCTCAGTTTCAACTGCCTGATTCTTCATCTAGAACAGGTTCATTCCGATCTCTTACAATTCTTCATCCGTTCTTCACTATTTTTGACCATAAAAACCTTATATTTCTCCCCATTTTTGCTTCTTTCCCTTGATTCCTTGGAATGGAACCTAGAAAGCAAGTTGTCCGAAGGCCTCAACCTTCTATTCATGAGGAAGAGCAAAGAACAAAGGCTAGGCATAAGCATCGAGCAGTAGTTGAGCCCGAGGATCAGCCTGATGTTCCTATCAGACCAGTTGTCTCTACTGCAGATAGGATGAGGTTGAAGACTATCATTGGTGGTCGTCGAGTGGATTATGACTTCCTGGACTCGTAGCATTTCAGGATTGGATAGTGGCTAAGGGATGCCGGTTTAATGCACTTCTATTCACTATCCGAGAGATTTTAACCTGGCTTGATGAGAGAGTTCTATGGATCTTTGAGGTAGTGATAAATGGATAGCACAGGTCCGAGGGAGAGACATTCCAGTTTCTACTGAGATTCTAAGCCGAGTATGAGAGATTCCTATGATAGGTTCAGTGGTGGATGCCCTGGTGGACAAAGTTAGTGGACTCCAGTGTATTTTTAAGACAAACGATCTTCCAGAAGTGATGGGGAACTAATATGCATGCCATTTTTTTTGTATGTTTTACATGTTGAGTTAGGTGATTAATTCCCAAATTTTAGATCAAAATTATTTGTAGGGAATTTTGTATTAATTTTTGAAGATCAGCATGCAGATTAGGACCTAGAAAAGTAGCAAAGAAGGACCGCCGGGGCTGAGAAGTCTCGGTTAGGGCAAGTTCTCCTACAATAAAACTACTGGAGGTAGAGGGGTGTACCTGACAACATTTATGAAGATCGCAGTGAAGGGGTCTCTCGTTCCTCGACGGATGCGGCCTGGAAAACCGAGCCAAAGACCCGCGGATACCCGGCTTTCTGCTCGTTGATCCGATTGAGGCTTGGCTGGAGTCGTTGGATTCGTAGGAACTCAGGGACCTGCAAACGACCTATCAGGGATTAGAAAATTCACAAAGGAACAAGAAAACAAAGGAAAAATAGCAAGGAAAGGCTTCTTTTGGAGTGGGCGTCCAGGGATCTGGAGGGTTTGTTGGCAGCAGGAAGATGATTGCAAACACCGGGAAGAAGAACTCTCACAAACCACTTTATGCACACAGCAGGGTATCACACCACTCAATAGAAGAACTCAAGGTTTTCATTCATCAAAAATTCCCCTCATACAAGAGGCTAGGGTCCCTTAAATAGACCCTTAACCTTGGACTCCAAGTAAGGGTACATAAGTCTTTACATAAGAATCCTTTTCCCTCTCAAACCCTAGCTAGAAAATAAGGAAATATTAGGTAGAAAAATCCCTAAAAATTTTCTTGACTTGGTCAAGACTCCAAGGATGCCTAGGGGGGCGTGTTGGGCTTCTAGGAGCAGCAAAAGGCCGGCCCAAAGGGGCTCGGGTGCATGGGTTTGGGCCTCTGGAAGCTGGGGTGGCCTGGTAGCCAGGTAGCAGGAATATTCCCTGGTATCTTGCTTCTTAGGGGCTTGGCTTGGCACCTGGGCTTGATTTCTTTGGGCTAGGATGCAGATGGACCTTTGGAATTATGGATTCCCTTATCTATGAATATACTTTGGCATCTGGAAGGGAATCTGGGCATCTGGAGGGCATCTCAAGAAATCAGGGTTTTCTGAATTTTCCTCCTGGGGTCTTCAAATCTTCAAGCTAGGTTGGACTTGGGCTATACTTCCATGTCTTCAATCTAGTTGGACTTGGTTTTCACTTGTATGATATAGTCTTGAGTCTTCAGTATGCTTGGACAGGACTCAAAAAAATAAAATTAGCTCAACATGAGCTGACTAGCATTGGACTGAACTAGCTCAACATGAGCTGACAAGTACAGAACTGAAATAACAACTCAAAATACTAAAATAATAACTAAAATAGACTCAGATGAGCTAAGCCCTTATTACAGATGGACTCATAAATTATTGATCAATTCACAGAGGATTGAAAAGCCTCTATCTTATTCTGGTGCCTCCGGTGTCCGCACCAATTCTCCCGGGGTGGGAGGAACTCGACCCTATCGAGTGAAGGTCAGACTGGCTCACATATCTCTCGAGAAGGTCTGGGTTGAGGCGTTGCAAGTCCTCTCGAGAAATCCACGAATCGTCCGACTCTGGCCGGCCTTGCCATCGGACCAGGAAGCGTTGATAGTCATGGCCCTAGGTCATGATGGCTTGATCATCCAGGATACGCTCGATCCGTTCTCCTCTCTCAGGCCAAATTTGTTTGTGGACACTCTAGGTTAGGGTCACTCACAATGAAAAGGAATAGGTCCAAAGGCCTCACTAGGTAGCGCTGCCGGTTCCCTATACTCAACCAGGTCTGTAATATTGAAGGTAGAACTAATGTCCAAATCCGAAGGCAAGTCTAACACCTAGGCATTTGATCCAACCTTCTCTATCACTTTAAAAGGTCCAGCTCTGCGAGCATGAAGCTTCTTTTAGGCCTAAGCCTAACCAAGATAAAATCCACTACATCAAATTTTTTGATCCATCTTCGGGAATTAGCCAGTTGTTTTAACATTAGTGCGGGTGGTGAACATGCTAGGCACATGCAGACTCCTAACAAGATGATGCAAAGGACTCAAACCTACACCTAACAGACTCGATTGAAGAGGTTTATTAGGTCTTAACTACCACTTGGGCATGGGGGCATGAGTCGTGGTTGATGGATGACATGCAGAAGAAAATTTGCTAGTAACTCCTAATAAGTGCCAGAGGGTCTGCCAAAAGTAGGTAGCAAATGGGATGGGATCTATGGATCCTTGCAACCTAGTAACCTCAACAAAATATAACCTAATAGTTCTAGACACATGAGAAAACTCAGGAAAGGATAGAAAATAGGAAGTGGGTTCAGAATTACTCTGGTAGGGTGGAGAAAAAGGTTCTGGGTTAGTTGGATAAAGTAGAATCAAAGAAGGCATGTCAGGGACTAATCCTAGACTAATGAGGTTAACCTTATGGGGTTGCGATATATCTACGGGGTTTGTATAATGGAAGGATGGGTTATTAATCTCAGGAAAGAGGTCCTTAATGGGAACTATAGGAGGAGACTCATTCTGAGGGTACTGATTCAAAGAGATCAGGTCCTTAATAAATTCTTCTGGTTCTTGTATTTTAGGACTAGACTCTATAATTTGGCTCTCCTCTATGGTTTCCTCAGGTAGGGCTCTAGTAGCAGTACCTAGGTTCTCTTCCTCTATTTGTTCTTCCATTATAGCTTTAGGTTGGATATAGTCAAGGTCAACTAGCTCTGGGTTGGTTTCTACCAGGCATCTACTGGGTCAGCTAATTCTAGGTCTACTAAAGGTGTCTCCTCTTCTCCCTCATACTCATCCACTAGGGTCACATCAGCTTCATACACTTCCGCGTTAATGTAAGCCTTGTGAATCTCAGGAATGGTTGGAGAAGGTCGGCTAGCAGGAAATTGGTTAGGTTCTGGTCTCTGATTATGGGTACTACTCTTAGTAGGTTCAGGTTGTATAAGGGATAGTGGCTCACTACTGGGTTCGTATTTAGGGATACTAATCCTATGGGGTTCAAGTTGACTAGGGGAAGCATGACTAGTACTAGGTTGATACTTAGGGGTTATGGGTTCTCTAGGCTCATAGGACAAGGGTGCAGATCTATGGGTCATGGGATTATAGGATCTGGGGTCATAGCATTTTGGGTCAGCTCTATGATCAGGTTCTAAGGATGGATCATGGTATGGGGTCCTCCTGAGGTTGGGCTCCCTATATGGGTCAGGATATTGGGTCCTCCTAGGGTTGGACTCCCTATATAGGTCAGAATACTGGGTTCTCCTAGGGTTGGACTCCCTATATGGGTCAGAATATTGGGTTCTCCTAGGGTTGGACTCCCTATATGGGTCAGAATATTGGGTGTTGGGTCTACTAGGCTTATAGGGTATGGGTGCATAGCATTTATGATCATGGGATCTAGAGTCATAGGATCTAGGTTCATAGGTTCTGGATTCATAGGTTCTAGGTTCATAGGATTTAGAGTCATAAGATCTATAGGTTGTGGGTATACTAGGCTTAGAGAATGTGGGTAAATAGGATCTATCTTCCTGGTTTACAAAATCCTGATTGGGTCTTCTAGGACTAACCTTAGGGATTGGGTCAGGATGATGGGCTCTCCTAGGTTCAGCCTCAAGGTATGGATCAGGGTTTGGGGTCCTCCTAGGTTGAGGGGAATCAGGATCTGGCTTAGACTGTGACCCATGGTTTTTTTTTGGGGTCCCTACCCGGACTTTTAACTGATCAAACCTATTGGCAAGATGGTCAATTCTATCATTGGTTTGAATACGAGACTGAGTTAACTGGGTATCTGGGTAGTTATCTAGGTAGTTATGTGGGTAGCCATTTAGGCCATTTGATCAGCTAGGGCTTTTATTTGAGATTGTAAATTTTCCATGGATTCAGACATTTGTGAAGGAGGTGGGTGATATGAAACTCCTGATCTAGTGCTCATGCAAGACTCGATCAGACCGACTATAGCTGACTAGACCTGGAGTCCAAACTAGATGCTCAATCAGGGTGGCAAACTAGCCTACAGTAACCCTGTACTCAGCCAGGCAGGTGTAAGGGGAGTGTTAGGTCCCTGATTGCCAATCCTAGACACCAATCAGAGATTGGCTAGGTAGGCAGACCAGCACACAAGCCCTTCGGGATTGAATCCCTAAACCACCATTCTAGACACTGAGCACAAGGCACACACAGGTTAACTTGACACAGTGATCTAACACTAGCCCGGACCCGACCAGTTGGTGTCCCTAGCCCACTAGGGCAAATTAAGTCTAGTTAATTTTAGGTTAAGTCTTGGGACCAAATGCAAGGGATGTGGTTTTGGGCTAAGGAGAGGTGATCAAATCCTCCACTCATTTGACATAGAAAGAGTGCCCTTAAAAGTAGATTATGCAATGATGGAAGGCAAATGATGCAAATTAGGGTTAGATATTTTTGGTATTTTTGGAGAATATGTAATTTTATTTTATTTTTTTTTGGTATTTTATTAAATAGAAGAAAACTTGCAAATTATTGCCTAATATTCAGGAAATATACTAAAATTAAAAGATATGCAAAAATGCTAAACAAAACCCTAAAACTTCCAAACTTGTCTTGCTGAAAAAATAGAGCCGAAAATTTGCAGGTCCTATTTTGGCTTGCAGAAAATTTACAGGACATAATAAAATCTGGAAAAATTTTTAAAATCACTATGAATTATGATGAATCCAAGAAAATAAATTTCAGAATTTTTAGAGTTTTTAACAGAGATAAATAATTAAAATAACAGAGTATATACGAACTAAAAAATTGTAGAAAACAAGCCCTAATCTAAGATCTGATACCAAATGATGGGGAACTAATATGCATGCCATTTTTTTGTATGTTTTACATGTTGAGTTAGGTGATTAATTCCCGAATTTCAGATCAAAATTATTTGTAGGGAATTTTGTATAAATTTTTGAAGATCAGCATGTAGATTAGGACCTAGAAAAGTAGCAAAGAAGGACCGCCGGGGCTGAGAAGCCTCGGTTAGGGCAAGTTCTCCTACAATAAAACTACTGGAGGTAGAGGGGTGTACCTGACAACATCTATGAAGATCGCAGCGAAGGGGTCTCTCGTTCCTCGATGGATGCGGCCTGGAAAACCGAGCCAAAGACCCGCGGATACCCGGCTTTCTGCTCGTTGATCCGATTGAGACTTGGCTGGAGTCGTTGGATTCATAGGAACTCAGGGACCTGCAAACGACCTGTCAGGGGTTAGAAAATTCATAAAGGAACAAGAAAACAAAGGAAAAATAGCAAGGAAAGGCTTCTTTTGGAGTGGGCGTCCAGGGATCTGGAGGGTTTGTTGGCAGCAGGAAGATGATTGCAAACACCGGGAAGAAGAACTCTCACAAACCCCTTTATGCACACAGCAGGGTATCACACCACTCAATAGAAGAACTCAAGGTTTTCATTCATCAAAAATTCCCCTCATACAAGAGGCTAGGGTCCCTTAAATAGACCCTTAACCTTGGGCTCCAAGTAAGGGTACATAAGTCTTTACATAAGAATCCTTTTCCCTCTCAAACCCTAGCTAGAAAATAAGGAAATATTAGGTAGAAAAATCCCTAAAAAATTTCTTGACTTGGTCAAGACTCCAAGGACGCCTAGGGGGGCGTGTTGGGCTTCTAGGAGCAGCAAAAGGCCGGCCCAAAGGGGCTCGGGTGCATGGGTTTGGGCCTCTGGAAGCTGGGGTGGCCTGGTAGCCAGGTAGCAGGAATATTCCCTGGTATCTTGCTTCTTAGGGGCTTGGGCTTGGCACCTGGGCTTGATTTCTTTGGGCTAGGATGCAAATGGACCTTTGGAATCATGGATGCCCTTATCTATGAATATACTTTGGCATCTGGAAGGGAATCTGGGCATCTGGAGGGCATCTGCAAGAAATCAGGGTTTTCTGAATTTTCCTCCTGGGGTCTTCAAATCTTCAAGCTAGGTTGGACTTGGGCTATACTTCCATGTCTTCAATCTAGTTGGACTTGGTCTTCACTTGTATGATATAGTCTTGAGTCTTCAGTATGCTTGGACAGGACTCAAAAAAATAAAATTAGCTCAACATGAGCTGACTAGCATTGGACTGAACTAGCTCAATATGAGCTGACAAGTACAGAACTGAAATAACAACTCAAAATACTCAAATAACAACTAAAATAGACTCAGATGAGCTAAGCCCTTATTACAGATGGACTCATAAATTATTGATCAATTCACAGAGGATTGAAAAGCCTCTATCTTATTCTGGTGCCTCCGGTGTCCCCACCAAGAAGGAGCCATGGTAGTTGCTTCGAAACTTTTGCCTGAGATGAGGTTACTACACCACATTGTAGCCTAGACTCTTCTACCAAAGACTGGATGCTTTGATTTCATCATAGACCGTGAGTTATTGATTATGGTGTCTCTGATATAGCATACTCTAGTATGCCTCCCAATGCTTATGGTTCATCAGTTGATAGAGGCATCAACCAGTCGGAGACTTTGTCTACCCTACGAGATGGGATTGACTATACAATTCAGGGCTTACAGAGTAGTCATAGATAGCAAGCCTTATAGACAGTTATTGCATACAGACGTCTATGGCATCAGATCACTTCACAGGAAGGAGTATCATCTAGTTAGAGGCTAGTGGAGATGATGCTTATCTAGTTAGGCCACCGATACAGATGATGAGGAAGTAGAAGAGGAGCATATTTTTTTAGGTGAGGTCGGGCCATCTGAGCTACACAGAGAGACTTTTGAGGCATAGCCCAAGCATATGACTTAGCTAGAGCCTACTCCTCAGACCGAGCCAGCCACCCTTGCATATACAGAGATACCAGGCAATTGAGATAGCTTAGAGGATAGGGTCACTCACATAGAGATTGAGATTATGGTCATTAGACAACGAGTTAACCACAAGCATATGGAGATGAGGGAGAGCTTAACCACAAGCATATGGAGATGAGGGAGAGCTATCGAGGATTAAGTGATGGCATCTCTGCTATTTTATCTACATTGGCGAGATCTTCATCGAGTAGAGCTCCTCCACCTTCATCTACATCAGATCCACCTCCAGCACCATCAACTCCAGGACTAGATATGGCAGATGATCAGACTAACTCAGCAGTGTTCAATATTATGGATTTTATGATGGACCTAGAGCTGGACACAGCAGCAGATGTCCATAGGAGCCTCATTCTTGATCTCACCTGATCACCATTTTAGACTCCAATTTTATCCACCTCACCCTCCAGATTTGATCCATACATTACTTCCATTCCTGCACCGACACCTATCATTCCATCTTCTAGTACACCTGTGATATATTCTTCATCTATGCATATATCTTCCCTTATCAGGGAACTGAGATTTTATACTCCTGGTTTCCACCATTTTGATACTGGTTCCATCATTGACCATACCCCCCTTTCTTTTGATATAGCTGCTATGATCAGTGTTGTTCCTACTACTGATATAGCCTCCACCTCTTCTGCACTAGCTAGAGGTAGAGCATATGTCAGATGCAGAGGATGAGGATGTCATGATGTATCGAGACCTACCCGGACTAGACTCTCCGATCTCCAACTAATGTGGCCATGTTCTCGTCCTTCTAGAGATATTGGACCGATTGAGATTGGATCCTCTGATGAGGAGAGTTCTCTTTAGGATAGTCTCTATGTTAGTTAATTTACATTTCAGCACTACTTGTAGGAATCTATGTTTGTATCAATGCAACTATGTTTGTATCAATGTATGAAATGTTTGTATCAATGTATAAAATGTTTGTATCAATGTATGAAATTTTTATATCAATGTTTGTTTTTTAATATTATCTCCTTCAATTTCTGATGTTGTCACTGATGCTTGAATTTGTTATAGTCTCTTTTGTTGCATCTTGTTTTATCCTTCCAACTTTTTTGATGTTGACAAAAAGGGGGAGGGATAAGCAAGAGATAAGTGAAAGATAAGTAAGAGAAAAATGAGTAAAGAAATGAAAAAGGGGGAGAGTAAAATAAGAAGATAATGGCAGAATTATTCTAAAATGGTAAATAGTATGAAGGAACATAATTTCAATAAAGAGAAGAGTAATGAGCGAGGGGGAGTAATCTAAAAGGAAAAGAATTTCTTCCTAAGCTGAAATTTCTTGAAAATTTTTGAAAATTAGATTTTTCGGTTCATGAAAACTCTTTGAAAACCAATTTTTTGAATCACCTTTTGAGGGGGAGTATTTATACACTTCAATCTCTTGTTCTAAGTTTTTCCTGTTGGTTTCACTCATTGTGTTTATATGCTAGATTTTTTTATCATCAAAATATGCTTTAGCTCTAATACACATTTAGAGTATCATGGTACATGCATTTTTAGCTCTGATATTTTTTTATAGCTTTAATTCAATTCAAATGAGACCTAGTTTTTCAATAACTTAACTTTAGACTCTAGCTTCTATTTTTTCTTTTACTCTGATACATATCGCACAAAGCTGTACACTCATTTAAAATCTTTTAAGCTTCTTATATGAAGTATACTTAAAAATTTTTTCATCATCAAAAAGGGAGAGATTGTTGACTCCGTTATTAATTTTGATGATTAACAAAATACTTAAATATATTTGAGTACTAACAGTTCTTTAAAGTATATTTTTATTAGAAAAAGTTGCTCATCAAGTTGGCTGAATTGAATTATTTATCAAATATTTGAAGAAGCCCTTTCTATGAATGAAACATTAAAGATTGATGGACTTAAGTATTTGAGAATTCCTTGAAAGGATTTAAGAGTTAGATTCAAAGAAGATTCAGTAGAGTTTCAGTTGAATTTTGAAAAGTTTCAGCAAGTGTCGACTCAAAGTGTCGACTCACAGTTCAAGTATCGACTCATAGTTCAAGTATCGACTCATGACAGTGCAAGTGTCGACTCAAGCTGGTACGCAGAAAATAGTTTCAAATCACATGCTTGAAGTGTTGACTCATGCTACACAAGTGCCGACCCTAAGTGTTGACTCAAAGCTTGAGATAGATTTCTTATAGAACATGCTGAAATTCAAGACTCACCTCAAGTGTCGACTCACAAGATGAAGTGTCAACTCGCTTGAGATTTTTAGAGAGCTTCAAAGTAGAATTTTGATCTAGGTGTTGACTCATGAAAATTAAGTGTCGACCATAAGTGTCGACACAGCTTGAAGTATCGGCACTTGGAGTTTTGGGAATAGTAATGGCTAGTTTTTTCAAATGCAGAACTCATCCTTTTCACCCCCAATGGCTAGTTCCACCTCTTTAATGATCAAAAACTATCATTTAAGCCTTGGGATGGTATTTAAGTGAATTAAATTCAAGTGGAACAAGAGAAAATGAATAGAGGAAGAGAAAAAGAAAGAAAAACAAGTGCATTCTCTCAAATTCATTGAAAGAAACTACTTCCAAGCAAAAGAAGCCTCCAAGCATTCAAAGCAATCAAAAGCATTCAAGTCCAACCACTTTTGAGAATTGATTGAGGCTTCATCAAATTGAAGACAAGCATCTTCAACAAGCTTCAAAGAGATAATAGCTTTTGTTTAGAAAGCTCTATTGTATTCTTTACTTTCATTATTACTTTGTTGTATCAAGGTTTTTGATAAGCCTAAGAACAAAACCAAGGAGGTTTTTGGTTAGTCCAGTTGAAAATTAAGGAGATTTTTTATTAGCCTTTGAAAACTAAGAGGTTTCTTTTGGCGAGTTTAGTGAAAACCAAAAGGGGCTTTAATTAGTGAGCTCAGAAAAATAATCGGCTATAATCGAGAGTGATTATAGTGAATTCCCGGGTGGACCTAAGGAAGTGGATGTCGGTGCCTTGGAGAACACCGAACCACTATACTTGCTTGTGTTTGTGCTTGATTATTTTCTCTTTACTTGCTCTTACTTTCATTGCATTTAAATTTTTGCTGCATACTCTTTAAGAGCACACAACACTTTCATTTCTCTAACACTTGAATTGATTATTGAATTGGCACACATACTTGCAAATATTTTTTTGAAACCCAATTCACCCCTCCCTTGGGTTGCTTATTGGGCAACAAAAGAATCTATTTATGTTATATTTGATGAATCTAACCCCTCACATTTTAAAAAAGAAGAGTGCATTGATAATGATGCAGGTACAATCAACAAAGCAATGGAGGACATGAAACTAAAGGACAAACAAGTAGAAGAAAGAGAAGAAATGGTAAGTAAAGATCATGGTGATTTACCAAGAGAATGGAGGTATGTAACTTCATGCCCTAAAGATTTAATTATTAGTGATCCCTAATAAGGTGTTAGGATTAGATCATCACTTAGAGATGCACATGATTATCTAGCATTTGTTTCACAAGTCAAACCAAATAGCCTAGAAGAAGCAAAAAATGATCCCAATTGGATGATGGCCATGCATGAAGAACTTAACCAATTTGAAAAAAATAATGTATGGACTCTAGTAAATAGACTCTCAGATCATCCTATTATTGGTACTTAATGGTGTTGCTGCCAAGATCGCCATGGCCCGTAGCTACTGCCGATGCCGGAGTGCGCTCCCTTCGCTGCCAGGCGTCCTCTGGTCCTGGACCTGCAAAACAAGGATTAGTGACCCAGATCGGGGTTTCTGGTGAGGGCACTCCGATGGTCAAGTCAGTGACGATCCAGTGGAACAGATCCTCCTGGTCGAGCCACTCTTGATGGACTCCACATGAGGAGGAGTGTATTGTGTAAGAGTGGGATGTAAGTGTGTCGAGAGAAGTGTGGCCTGGTTAGAGGGAGTCTCTATGTGGCCCTTCCACCCGACCTTGCTTGAGGAAACTGGTGGTGCCGTGCTCCTCTTCTTGGTGGAGCTTGCACTTGTGTTTCAGTGGTATTGCTTGTGCCTTGCTTGTGCTATTGTTTGTTTCTGTGGAAACTGTTGCTTGAGGGTGTTACCTCCAAGTTTTTTATGAACTAGGTTACCGTTGGGCGTTTATCTCGGGATCTCCACTGGGCTGTCAGGTGCGTGCGGTGGTGTCCCGAGGAGCCTTTCCCGATTCATGATAAGGGGAGCTGTCATGTGCTCTGACACTCCTCTTAGTCGCCTTATTTCGGGAAATCTAGCAGTACCTCGATCGGTAAGCTACCACTCCTGGGATTCGAATCTCCTGGTTGGCTTCCTCTCTTAGGTGGTCCAGGTGGTTAGTGAGGAGCGTGTCATCTCGATTAGTGTGCTTCTCCTCTTTCTAGTATAACCGATGGCTGCAGGTGGTTAGTACAGTCTGGCAGGTGCTCCAGTGTAGTCCTTGGTTGGCTTGCTGGGGTCCTGGGATGGTGGAGCCAATGTCCGAGCTGGGGCTGAGCTGGAATGGCAGGGCTCACTCTGACCTAGATGCCCCGAGCTTGCGGGGTCATCTCGGTGGAGGAGAGCAGAGTGCGGGCCCGGTCCAAAGGGCTCGCGCTCGGAGAGGCTCCATGTGGCAGAGGGGGGCTGGGCTCGGCTCTGACCATAGGGCTCAACATCTGAGGGTCTCGCTCTGGAGGGCAAAGTGCAGGACCGGTCCAGAGGGCTCGTGCTTGGAGAGGCTCCACTTGGTGGAGGAGTGCTGAGCTCGACTCTGACCACAGGGCTCAACCTCCGAGGGTCTCGCTCTAGAGGACAGAGTGCGGGCCTGGTCTAGAGGGCTCGTGCTCAGAGATCTCCACATGGCGGATGAGTGCTGAGCTCGACTCCGATCACAGGGCTCAACCTCCATGGGTCTCGCTCTAGAGGGCGGAGTGCGGGCCCGGTCCAGAAGGCTCGTGCTCGGAGAAGTTCCATGTGGCGAAGGAGTGCTGAGCTCGACTTTGACCATAGGGCTCAACCTCCGAGGGTCTCGCTCTAGAGGGCAGAGTGCAGGCCCGGTCCAGAGGGCTCGTTCTCAAAGAGGCTCCATGTGGTGGAGTGCTGAGCTCGACTCCGACCACAAGGCTCAACCTCTGAGGGTCTTGCTCTGGAGGGCAAAGTGCGGGCCCGGTCCAAAGGGATTGCACTCGGAGAGGCTGAACGTGGCGGAGGAGTGCTGAGCTCGGCTCCGACCACAGGGCTCAGCCTCCGAGGGTCTCGCTCTGGAGGACAGAGTGCAGCTCCGGCCTAGGCCTCCCAAGCTCGTGGGTCCAACCTGGCGGAGGACGGAGGTTGGCTCGCTGTCTCGAGGGAGATCAACTCAGCTCGATAGAGGAGTTCGGGCAGGAGAATTGATGCAGCGTCTGATGCGGCATCTTCCTTTGACGTGGCACCTATCAGCTCCTGCCATGTCAGCAATCCCACCACATCATTTGCCCCCCACTCTCGAGGCTCGCTAGTGCGCGGCGCTCGGGCCGAAGGGAGTAATTATGGAGCTGACATGGAAAGGCGGAGATTTGGCGCAATGATGGCCATGATTGATTGGCACTTCGTGAGACGGTCCTATGGACCAATGCGGGGGCACCACATGGCCACATCCGAGGAATAGTTAATGTTGGGACTAAATTCAGAGTGACCGGGATGCCATTTTTGCTGATGGGCAGCACGTGGCGTGGATCCATTGGCGAAGGGGTCAGATCGGTACGGATCCATCGGGTCATTTCGAAATGAAAAGAGGACCTTACCCGAAACATCCATTCTTTTGAATTCTCCATTTTGCTGCTACGTTCGAGCTTTCTTCTTCCTCCCAGTTGCCTTAGATCTTCTAAGGAACTAGGTTAGCCTCCTCTTTTTTCCCCCTTTGCTAGAATAGGGTTCTTCCTCTGGGTCTAGGGTCTTCTTCGATTCGGGTCCATTCTTTCGTCCCCCACTTTGAGTCCTTCACTTCTCTTATTCTTGAGGATGTCCTGCTTTGGCCTGGGCTTTCGCCCCTCCATTGATTAGGGCAAGGCCGGTACCTCCAAGCGGAGGCCGGCATCTTCTTCCTCCTCCGGTGAGGGGGAGGATGCGACTCGCTTCGAGTTCAGTAGGAGGCATCCTCCTGGTCTGATGCTCATCAAGGAGCTAGGGTCCGGTCCTTCTCTCCCTCCTCCTTCTTCTATACCTATTTCTGAGTTTGTCCGGTCCACAGGTCCTGGCTGGGTCATCGTGATGATCATCGCCGAGGAACTGGGGACTGTTCGGGATGTCTATGGCATCCCACATTCTGTTCTGCTTATGATCCCTCATCCGGGGGAACGTGTCACTTCCAGTGGCCCAAGTCGCCTTGCTTTTTACGAGGAGACCTCCTCTGGGGGTCTCCGATTTCTTTTCCATCCCTTCTTCATGTCCATCTTGGATAACTATCATTTGGTCCCTACCCAGTTAGTGCCAAATGTCATTAGGGTCATCTTCTCCATCATCGTGCTATGCCACCTTCATGGGTTTGTTGCTCGGTTCTCTTTGTTCAGGGCTTTCTTTGCCCTGAAGCACAACCCGACTAAGGACGGGTGGTGGTCTTTGTCCTCTCACCTGAAGGGCATTAGATTTGAGCTCCCCTCTTCCATCAAGGGATGGAAGAATAAATTATTCTTCATCGCAGTTGAGGGGGTCGACTGGGTCTGGAGCGATCCAGACCAGTCCCCTAACCGAAATTCTGTGGTCGATGCAGCTGACCGGAAAGACTACGAGCAGCTCTGCACCACCCAGATCCCTTCTCTCAAGGTCCTGTTATCAGAGCAGAACCTTTTCGATGCCAGGGTCGAACCAACAAATGGGTTGGGTGAGTTCGACCTGAACTTTTCTTCTTCTTCCTTGCATTCCTTTCACTACTTCCCACGGGCTCTAACTGTTATGTGATTTGCATGCAGGGATGATTTTCACAGAGAGTAAGCTGCTGGCGATCATCCGAAAGAGACCGCCGACCAGGTTGGTCGAGGAGCCCCCGATTAGGTGGGCCAGGGGTGAGGGCACGCCCGTGACTGCTCCTGCCATGGTGACCGGTCTGAGCTTTGCTGCCTCCGCCGGTCAGAGTTCAGGGGTGGCCTGAGCTGCCTCTGCACCCGTGGAGAGGGTTGCATCTACGGTGCCAAGGCCGGTCTAGCAGGAGGCCCAGACGGTCCCAGAGCGGCATGGTCATCAGGGGGCAGCCCCTACTGTGGAGCCTGAGGTAGTGGCCCAGGCAAGGGCCTCAGCTGCTGTCGCTGCGTCTTCTAGTCCTTCGAGTCCGTTGGTGATCAAGATCGGGGATGAGGAGGTTCGGGTCGAGACCAAGGCTATGACTGAGGCACCGCCTGCACCGATGTCAGTTCCTCAGCCTGCCTCCAAGGGCCCTGCAGCTAGTGGGGCAAGAATGCCCACTCCAGGAGAGAGTAGGAGGGAGGAGGCGCGACACCGTCTCGCCTTCAAGATGGGGCCGGAGAGCTCATTCCTTCGGAACCCTGAGCTAGCCGAGCGCATGATGGATTCCTCAATCTAGATATTTGATTGGCAGGATATGATCGGAATGCGGCTGGGCGACGTCCTCAACGCAATCTTCCCCCAGCTCTACTCGGTGAGTTATCCCTTTCTTCTCTTTTTTTTTATATTTTTTTTTTGTTTTTTTGAGTTGACCTCTTTTCATGGTGCAAATCGGCATCGAGGCCCTCTTCATTAAGGGGTGCTATCAGAACTGGGAGCGCATCGAGCGGCAATAAGCGACCGAGATCGAGTCCCTGAAGACCGATCTAAAGGAGAAGGCTGGGGTGAACGGGGTGCTCGAGCAAAAGGTCAAGGACATGGAGAAGCGGATCGCCGATCCCGAGGGGTGAGCGAAGAGACTCCTGGAGGCCCGTGACCTGGAGTAGAGTTGCTCAAAGAAGGCTATCGACGATCTCTCCTCCATTGAAAAGAAGTTGAACTAGTATAGTGCCAAGGTTGATCGGCACAAGGAGGCCTCCCGAGCTGCCCAAGCGGAGCTAATAGTAGGGAAGGAGAAGCTGGCCACGACTGAGAAGGCGGTAGTGGTGGCAGACAAGTTGATGGAGGCTGCCATGATGGAGACCGCCGAGGCCAAGAAGGGGGCCGCCGTGGCTAGAAAGGGCACCAAGGGGGCCATTGCCATGTTCAAGGCTTCGGAGGAGTTTGTTGTCGAGATCCATCAGACAGCATCAGACTCCTTCTACAAAGGCTTTATGTTCTTGCACGGCTGGATCGAGGTGCTTGTTCACGAGAAGAGCCGCAGTCTCCTCAAGTATCCTTCCGCCTCGGATGCAGAGCTTGAAGAGGAGGTCACCGAGGAAGCTGTGGCCTCCGAGCCTCCAACACCAGTTGAGGTCGAGTCGTGCGAGGTCGGAGTTGATCAGCCGAAGGTTCCTGAAGGCGGGGCCTCCCAGCCTCAAGGCCTAGCAGGGGGCCAGCCAGCATAGAGTAGTCATTTTTCCTTTCTTCTATATTTTATTTTTTTCTGTACTTGGTCGGGTCACCCGGCATGTCGGTGGCCCATAAAATGCTTGTAACTGGCACTTAGTCAATAAAATTTGAATCTTCATTTTTTTTTGGTGAGTGGGGAGATCAGAGAAGAGGGTCTCACCTTGCCTGGGGTTTAGTTACCAGGCTTTGGTGTCGGCAAGTCAGGCGCAAAGTTCTGGCAGTTGTGAGCAGCTGGGCTCGATAATTCCTTAGCTAGGGAGCTGGGCCCCGGTCCAAGGTGCCGAGGACTAGTCTCAGGTCTTGGATTGATGCCTCAGAGCTAGGCTTAAAGATGGTTGACGATTGAGAGCAACGTGGCTCAAAGGTCCCTTGGCTGGAGATCTGAGCTCCGGTCTTGGGTTGGCATCCTGGAGCTGGGCTCGGGGATGGCTAATGATTGAGAGCAGCGTGGCTCGAAGGTCCCTTGGCTAGAGATCTGAGCTCTAGTCTTGGGTTGACATCCTGGAGCTGGGCTCGGGGACGTTGATGACTGAGAGCAGCATGGCTCGAAGATCCCTTGGCCAGAGATCTAAGCCTGGTCTTGGGTTGGCATCCTAGAGCTGGGCTCGAGGATGGCGATGATTAAGAGCAGCATGGCTCGAAGGTCCCTTGGTCGGAGATCTAAGCTCCGGTCTTGGGTTGGCATCTTGGAGCTGGACTCGGGGACGTTGATGACTAAGAGCAGCATGGCTCGAAAGTCCCTTGGCCGAAGATCTAAGCTCCGGTCTTGGGAAGGCATCCTGGAGCTGGGCTCGAGGACATTGATGACTGAGAGCAACATGGCTCGAAAGTCCCTTGGATGGAGATCTGAGCTCTGATCTTGGGTTGGCATCCTGGAGCTGGGCTCGGGGATGGTTGATGACTGAGATCAATATGGATTGAAGGTCCCTTGGCCAGAATCTGAGCTTTGGTCTTGGGTTGGCATCCTGGAGCTGGTCTCGGGGATGGCTAATGATTGAGATCAGCATGGCTCGAAGGTCCCTTGGCCGGAGATCTGAGCTCCGGTCTTGGGTTGGCATCCTGGAGCTGGGCTCGAAGACGGTTGATGATTGAGAGCAGCATGGCTCGACGGTCCCTTGGCCCGAGATCTAAGCTCCGGTCTTGGGTGATGAAATGAAAGTTTTGTTGCTGCATTTCCCTCTTATTCTCTTTCTTTCTTTCCCCTCTCTCTTCTTCTTATTTCTTCTCTCTCTCTTTTTTTTTTTTTTTTTTTGGCGAGTGTGGAGATCAAAGAAGAGGGTCGTAGGATTTGGTTGCCTTGGAGCTAGGCTCAAGGCCTTCATGGCCGGGGGGCCGGGCCACGGTCCAAGGGTTGCCTAAGAGCTTGGCTCAAGTCTTTGGCGCCTTGGAGCTTGGCTCGAGGCGTTGATAGGAGTTGCTTAGCTCCAAGATCACTTGGCATCTTGGAGCTAGGCTCAGAGACATTTGAGATTGAGAGCAGCTTGGCTCGAAGATTCCTTGGCTGGAGGTCTAAGCTCCAGTCTTGGGTTGGCATCCAGGAGCTAGGCTCCGGGATGTTGTTGATTGAGAGCGGCATGGCTCGAAGATCCCTTGATATCCCGGAGCTGGGCTCGGAGACATTTGAGATTGAGAGCAGCTTGGCTCGAAGATCCCATTGCCGGAGGTCTGAGCTCCGTTCTTGGGCTGGCATCCTGGAGTTGGGCTCGGGGATGTTGTTGGTTCAGAGCGGCATGGCTCGAAGATCCCTTGACATCCCAGAGCTGGGCTCGGAGATGTTTGAGATTGAGAGCAGCTTGGCTTGAAGATCCCTTGGCCAGAGGTCTGAGCTTCGATCTTGGGCTTGTGTCCTGGAGCTAGGCTCGGGGACATTGTTGGTGCTTCCCTGCAAGATAGATAGATACTCATGCAAGGAAAAAGTCATTATCATTATTATTCAAAGGAAACCTTACATCATTAATGGTATCTTCGTAGATTGCAGGCGTCCCATGTTCGAGGGAGCCTGCCGCCATTGAGATCTTCGAGGTAGTAGGCCCCTTATTAGGGGGCTTCCGCCACTTTGTAGGGGCCTTCCCAGTTTGGTGGGAGCTTGCCGCATTCCCGGGGCTGATACGCCTCTGCCCAGCACAGCACCAAGTCCCCCGGTTTGAAGGCTCATGGCCTAACCCGGGCATTGTAGTGCTGGGCTGCTCGTTGCCAGTGAGTTTTGTTGAGGTCGGCATCGAGAAAGTTGGGCCCGAGCCGATCCCAAGATCACGTTGTAGGCTGAAGGAAGCCTGTCGACCGTTAAAGTCATCATAGTGGCGCTCTTGTAGAGGGCATCATAAGAGAGCACATCTATAGAGCTTCCATTATTGACCATGATGTGTTTTTACAGGATGCTCCGCGATCGTCATCTTGATGACCACGGCAGCATTATTTACATTTTTTCCTCGCTTTCTCCTTCCCTCATGAAGAGGAGTATATTCTCAGGACCCCCTGCCCCCCGGGCTTTTGGGCGTATGCGCAGCTCCCCAGGAAATCATGCTCACCGGCTTCTTGGCATGACGATTGTCGATGGCTGAAGCTGGTTGAAGAGCGACGAGCACCTGGGATTCAACCTATGGTCTGCCCCCCACAAACCTTTTGAGGTAGCCCTTCTTGATGAGTTTTTCAATTTCCCATTTGAGGTTGTGGCATTCCTCGATGTTGTGGCCGTGGTCACGATGAAAGTGACAGTACTTCAATTTATCACGGCTAGTGGAGGACTTTATCGAAAGTGGGCACCTCATGTTGTCCTCGCCTTCAATCTCCATGAGGATTTTTATCCTTGGGGTAAGGAGAGGGCTGTAATTCTCCTTAGGAATGGGAGCCCCTCTTGGTCTCGGCCAGTCCCTCCAGGAGTTCGGGACTTGGGGTTCTGGCTTCCAGGTCCCGGGCATCTTGGTGGGGATTGGCCTCTTCATTGGCTTCTCGTCGAGCTACCGCCTCGTACGGTCCGCCTCCTCGACGTGGATGTACTTTTGGGCTCAGAGAAGGAGCTCAAAGTAAGTCTTGGGGGGCTTCTTGTCGAGCGAGTAGGTCAGGCGGGAAGTCTTGAGCCCTCGCTTCAGCGCCAGCATGGCAATTGACTCATTAAGGTTATAAATCTCCAGTGCGGCAGCCTTGAAGCGGGCCACGTAGTCCCGCAGGGGCTCGCGATCCTGCTGCCAGATGGAGAAGAAGCTGTCTGCCTTTCATGGCAACTTCTTGCAGGCATCGAAGTGGGCCATGAATTTAAACCCTAACTGGGCGAAAGAGTTGATGCTCTCCGGGTCCAAGTGGGTGAACCACACCTGGGCTGCTTTCTAGAGGGTGGCAGGAAAGGTGATGTAGAGAAGAGCGTCGGTGGCCCCCTGGACCCTCATGAGGATCCAGTAGCTTTCTAGATGGTCCAGGGGGTCAGTGGCCCCATCGTAAGGTTCCACCTACGGCATCCAGAATCGATGTGGGATCGGCTCTGCCTGAATTTCTTTGGAGAATGGGGGATGGGCATCGTAGCTTACTAGCTCGTTAGCCGAGCCTTGCATATTCGTAAATCGATGGGAGAACTCTGCCAGCTTGCGCTCATGTTCCTCCAAGCGCTTCTCCACTATGCACCTGACGGCTTTGTCAGTAGACCCCTCTGCTGAACGAGACTGAGAATATGACATGGGTGCATGCTTTCCGTGATGGGGGGTCTTGCTCTTTCTATCTCGGTGGGGTATAGGCACCTCCCGCCTGAGGTTTGGTGAGCGGCTCTCCCTGTCAGGAGAACCAGCTCATTGCCTTTTCGTGGGAGTCTGATGACTATCCCAGTTGTCAGTGACAGCCCACGGCTACGAAGGCCTTCCTTGGAAGGAACACATGTTATTGCGGGGTCTGCGGTGTGGGCCACCAGAGCCCCTAACTGCTGGTGGGTAGCCAAGGACCGGTGCTGATACTGAAGCTGGCACACTACGGTAGCGAGGACCTACATTTTCTGAGTGAGTGCGGCCAGCTGAGACTCCGTCGGAGGTGGTTGAACTGCTAGAGCGGGTAGCCCCGCCTCGAGATTGTGTGGGTTCCCTCGGGAACGGGAGCCCCTACACGGCTGTTAGAGGCCTCTCATGCTCGTGTCGTCACCATCCTTCCGTGGAGTGTCAATCTGCAAAGAGATGGAGGGCTTGTTCGCCCCTTCCTGGCGTGCCAATCTATTGCCGCCAAGATCACCGTGGCCCGTAGCTACTGTCGGTGCCGGAGTCTGCTCTCTTCGCTGCCTGGTGGTCCTCTAGTCCTGGACCTGCAAAACAAGGGTTAGTGACCCGGACCGGGGTTTCTGGTGGGGGCACTCTGACGGTCAAGTCAGTGACGATCCAGGGGAACAGATCCTCCTGGTCGAGCCCCTCTTGATGGACACCACATGAGGAGGAGTGTATTGTGTAAGAGTGGGATGCAAGTGTATCGGAGGAAGTGTGGCCTGGTTAGAGGGAGTCTCTGTATGGCCCTTCCGCCCGACCTTGCTTGAAAAAACTGGTGGTGCCATGCTACTCTTCTTGGTGGAGCTTGCACTTGTGTTTCAGTGGTATGGCTTGTGCCTTGCTTGTGCTGTTGTTTGTTTCAGTGGAAACTGTTGCTTGAGGGTGTTACCTCCAAGTTTTTTGTGAACTAGGTTACTGTTGGGCATCCATCTCGGGATCTCCATCGGGTTGTCAAGCATGTGCAGCGATGTTCCGAGGAGCCTTTCCTGATTCGTGATAAGGGGATATGTCATGTTCTCTGACACTCCTCTTGGTCGTCTCATTCCGGGAAACCTGGTTGTACCTTGATCGATGGGCCGCCGCCCTTGGGATTCGAATCTCCTGGTTGGCTTCCTCTCTTGGGTGGTCCAGGTGGTTGGTGAGGAGCGCGGCATCTCGATCAGTGTGCTTCTTCTCTTTCTAGTGTAACCGACGGCTGTAGGCGGTCAGTTCGGTCTGGCAGGTGCTCCAGTGTAGTCCTTAGTCGGCTTGCCGATGTCCTGGGATGGTGGTGCCAACATCCGAGCTTGGGCTGAGCTGGAATGGCAGGGCTCATTCTGACCTGGATGCCCCGAGCTTGTAGGGTTGTCTCGGTGGAAGAGGGCAGAGTGCAGGCCCGGTTCAGAGGGCTCGCACTCGGAGAGGCTCCATGCGGCAGAGGGGGGCTGGGCTTGGCTTCGACCACAGGGCTCAACCTCCGAAATTCTCGCTCTGGAGGGTAGAGTGCGGGCCCGGTCTAGAGGGCTTGCACTCGGAGAGGCTCCACGTGGCGAAGGAGTGCCAAGCTCGGCTCGCTGTCTCGAGGGAGCTCAGCTCAGCTCGGTAGAGGAGTCTGAGTAGGAGAATTGACGCAGCATCCAACGCGGCGTCTTCCTTTAACGTGGCGCCTATCAGCTCCCACCATGTCAACGATCCTGCCACATTAAATGGGTTTATAGAAATAAACTAGATGAAAAAGACCAAGTAATTAGAAATAAAGCTAGATTAGTGGCTAAAGGATATAATCAGGAATAAGGAATAGATTTTGATGAAACCTATGTACCTATAGCAAGATTAGATGCTATTAGATTATTACTTGCATTTACTTGCTACACGGATTTTAAATTATTTCAAATAGATGTAAAAAGTATATTTTTAAATGATTTTATTTTAGAAAAAGTTTTTGTAGAACAACTACCAGGATTTGAAAATCATGCTCTTCCAAATAATGTTTTCAAACATAATAAAGCATTGTATGGTTTAAAACAAGCACCTAGAGAATGGTAGATAGACTAAGTAAATTCTTGCTCGAAAATGATTTTGTTAGAAAAAATGTAGATACTACTTTGTTCATTAAAAGAAAAGCAAATGACATATCAGTTGTACAAATTTACGTAGACGATATTATTTCTGGTGCAACTAATGAAAATTTGTATAGAGAATTTGCTAAGCTTATGCAGGGTAAATTTGAAATTTGCTTGATGGGTGAACTAACCTACTTTCTTGGACTTCAAATTAAACAAACAAAAAAAGGTATATTTATAAACCAAACGAAGTATATCAAGGAGATCAATAAAAAGTTTGGTATGGAATCAATCAAAGAAATGAGCACACCCATGAGCCCCTCCTGCATACTTGACAAAGATGAAGATGAAAGTAATATTGATCAAAAACTCTTTCGAGATATGATTGGATCACTATTATATTTAGCTGCTAGTAGGCAAGATATCTTGTTTAGTGTATGTATATATGCTAGATTTCAATCAAATCCAAAAGAATCACATATACTTGCTCTCAAAAGAATCATAAAATATCTAAAAGGAATAAGTAATCTAGGTCTGTGGTATTCCAAGCAATCTTCATTAATTTTAATTGAATTTTTTAATGCTGATTATGGTGGATGTAAAATTGATGGAAAAAGCACTAGCGGTACATGAACTTAATTTCATGGTACTATAAAAAACAAAACTCTGTAGCACTATTTACTGTTGAGACAGAGATGTGGCTGCAGGGAGTTGTTGTGCACAAGTGCTTTGGATTAAGCAACAACTAGAAGACTTTGGTGTTATTCAAACAAAAATTCCTATCAAATGTGATAACACAAGTCCTATTAATTTTACAAAGAATCATATTCAGCATTCTAGAACAAAACACAGAAATTAGACATCACTTTATTAGGGATCATGTACAAAATGGCAATATTGAACTTGAATTTGTTCCAACTGAAAATCAATTAGTTGACATTTTCACTAAGCCACTTAATGAAGATAGATTCCAAATGATTAGAGGGGAATTAGGTTTGTGTGACCCATTTTAGTATTTTTGACCTAATTCCTTCAAAATTAAGAAAAAATTATCTAGAGAACCTCCATTACCAATCTAAGGTCATCAACCACCTTATTTAGTGTAAATCTAAAGAACAGATATCTTTTTATCGATTTTTGAGACAATTTGAGTGTTTTCACTCGGGCCGACTCGAGGAGAGATCGAGTCAACTCGAATGTTGATTCTTGTTATAAAACTAAAAGCCCTAAAATCCCATTCACTTTCCTTTTCCACTGCTCAATAGAAGCCCTAGGGGGACCACTTCCCTTCCAAATCTAGATCCACCCGAAATCTTCTGCTCCCACCATAGATTCCCTCCAGATGGCATAAAGGAAAGTAGTTGCAAAGAGAGCTAGACATGCAGAATTGAGCACCATTCAATGGGAAAAGAGATCTTAATGGAGAGAAGATGAGCCGACTCGGGACCAAAAGCAAGAAGAACCAAGAAACTTGTCTCCTACACTGGCAAGGCAGATCATTCCCATGGAAAACCGACCGGTCACCTCTGGTAGGCATATAAACTTTAGTTTTCTTGAAAGCTAGGGTTTCAAAATTGGGAATTGGTTTGAACAACAAGGGTGGGATTTCTTTTGTTCTCTTGATGTTCCTATATATCCATCTCTTGTTAGGAGTTTCTGCGAAAATCTATCACTTGGGGAGAATGAAATTTTATCAACTGTAAAAGGAACCCAAATGTGCATAAATGAAAATATATTGAGTAGGGTTTTGAGAATGCCTAAGGAAGGAAGAAATTATTTGATTTTAAAGGATAAATAGAGGACACCGAAACTTATTTTGGAGAGGAGAAGTATAGAAGGGAATGTGCAAGCTAATATTTTATCCCTAGAGATGAGGCTTCTCCACAACATCATCAGCCATATCTTTCTGCCATGCATTGGTCGCTTCGAATGGGTAAGCGAGTGTGACATGGTATTCATGAGATGCATGATTGAGGGGGAGGCCCTCAATCTTTCATTCATCATGTTAGTGCAAATTCAAGATGCAGCGAGGAGAGCGAAGGCTTGCCTACCTTATGGTATGGCGTTCACTCTGCTATTTCAAGAGTTTGGTATCGACCTAACCGATGAGGATGGATGATCACTGCACCACACCAAGAGGTACTCGATGAAATCCCTCCACAGGATGGGTTATCACCAAGTAGAGGGTTTATGGGTCATGAAGACATCCGATCAGAGAGTGGTACAACACTCTAATTCTGATGATGAGGCTGAGGCTACTGAGATTGTTGACACTGCTGCTAGAGAGATTGTTAGAGATGCTGAGCATGAGTCTGATAGTGATAGCTCTAATGATTCTGATAAGGTTTCCATTGATGAAAGGATCCAGGGATAGGCTAGACAGACCGATAGCCCCAGGACACCTCCTATACCATCAGCTACACCTGCACCTTATGGACCATCGACTTCAGCACCACCGACTACCACTCATGCAGATATTTTTAAGCAGCTCACTCACTTTACTAAGACTCTGACAGCTTCTTTCAGATCCATGTTTGATGAGCTTCATTAGATAGTGGACCACGGACTTCAGGAGTTCAAAGCAGAGATAAGGGAGCTCGCTATAAGGGTGGTGTCGGTTGAGATGCGATAGTGGATGCAGGATGAGTACAACATAGATCTCAAGGACTTGCATTCAGATTTTGCATGACGTCGAGGAGCCTCAGTTTCTTTTGTCATTCAGCAAACTGCTACTCTATAATGCATACGGGAGGGAGTTCAGAGGATATAGTTCGGGATGAGCACTATTCTTTTTCATCTCTTTGGTACTTCTACTTCAGGATACCCACCTTTTTAGCCTACTCCCAGTGCGAGATCATCACCTGCTAGGCAGTCATCACCTCCTGATTAGCCTCCACCTTATGTCAATCAGCCATCACCTCTTGCCACATAGCCACCACCTCCTACTCAGACTTACCTATGCCTTCTATTGACATAAAAAATGAGCCTACGCCTATTAGTTCTAAACCAAAAGCCATACGT
This sequence comes from Areca catechu, assembly GCA_021397845.1. Taxonomy (NCBI): domain Eukaryota; kingdom Viridiplantae; phylum Streptophyta; class Magnoliopsida; order Arecales; family Arecaceae; genus Areca; species Areca catechu. Next base: position 137,922,458 of record CM038041.1, read on the forward strand.
AAAGCCAAATCCACTAGATCTAAGGCTCCTACAAGAACCAAATTTAGAGATCTTAGGTATAAACCTTTAAAAATCAAAACCAAGGTCTCTTCTACTATTTTAGAGATAGGTTCTTCCTTTTGTGAGGAAGAAGATGATTAAATCTTGTATCTTTTTGATGATTGTATCTTTTTGTATCAAAGACTTGATTATATATATATATGTGTATATGCACGTTGTTCAAATTATCTTTCTACTCTTTTAACTGTTCTGTGATGCTTTTTGCTTGAACTCAACAAGTAATTTCTAACAACTTTCATTGAAAAAGAAAAAAATATATTAATAAGAATATCAAGATTATAATGAGAAGGTTAAATTATCTCAAATCTTGTTCATATTCTTATTCTATTTCAAAAATCATTGAATGCTTAGTAAACCTTTTTGAATATTGACAAAAAGGGCGAGAAAATATTAGTATGATGCATGGAAAAAGAAAGAAAATTCATTAAAATATGCAAAGAAATGAATGAAATAGGGGGAGAAGTTATTAACCCAAAAATCTTAAAATTTGCTCTGATACATCTTCATTAGTCTTTGGTAGCTTTGACACCTCTTAATATCCAATATTCATTAGCTCTGATGCACTCATACTTGGGATTTCATTAACTATGATACTTCTTGATACTAAAAGGAAATCAGCACTGATACATTTAAAATTAGCTTTGAAACATCTCAAAATGCTCAAATTTTTTTAGGCTCTAATACATTTGATACATTCTGATACATTATTGATACTCACTTCTAAGTGTTCATATATACTTAACTGTAAAGTTTTCTCATGCCCAGTGTTTTGTCATCATCAAAAATAGAGAGATTGTTGACCCCTTGAATGATTTTGATGATAACAAAACATTGGAGCATGTATTTGACACTAACTATTTTTCAAGTATTTTTATAAGTTTTTGTAGGATTATTTAAATGAACAACCACTCTTCTTACAATTCTGATCTTATTAATGTATGTTAAGTTTGGTTTTGAAAAAAAGTATCATATAATGAAGAGCCCAAAGAAAAATTACTTATGTATTCATAAAAGTGGGCCAATTCTATGTAAATTTCAAGTTTAAATTACTTAGAGTAGACTTCAAAAGAGTTTGAAAGAGCATTGAAGTCAGTTGAAAGCTTTTGGAAGAAGATTGGAGAAGTTTGGAAGGTTTTTGACAAAAATCACTCGAGCCAACTCAAAGCAGAAAAGCCAACTCTTTGTTCTGGCACAGCATGAAGTTTCTAGCATGCAGACATTTGAGCTAACTCGAAGGAACTCTTGCCGACTCATCCATAGCTATAATTCTTCAATCAGACAATCGAGCTAATCCAATAGAAATCCGAGCCAACTCAAACATTCAGTTAGACAATCGAGTCAACCCGATAAAAAATCGAGCTGACTCCTCCAGAGTATTGAAAAAATAGTTATGAGAAGAATAATCAGGAGAGCCAACTCATCAGTGAAGAGCCAACTCGACCAGAGTTCAATTTATGAAGGACTAAGAATCTGAGCTGGCTCGAGTCATCTGAGCTGGCTCGAGTCATCTAAGCTGACTAGAATCCCTGTTCGAGGTGCGTAATGACTAGTTCTAGAATTAATTTTTTGAATCCAAAAAGTGCTCCAATAGCCATATTTCAAATCCCAATGGTCTACAATGATCATATTCATCTGAAATCAATTCAAGGACTATAAATAAGGGATTTAAACAACTTTTGAAGAACTTTTAATGAGACTTTAAGAAAACATTCATTATTTAAGAGAACTTTGAAGAGAAGAACTCAAGACTTCACCAACTCCCATTCTTTTCTTGAGTCATTTATTGAAGAAGATTGGAAGCCTTGAAGAGCATTAAAAGAGCAATCAAGAAGGCTTGCAAAGGAACTTCAACTACAACTATTCGATAACATTTGGTTTGTCATTATTGTTGCTCTATTTCTTAAATTTTTATTTATGTTGTTCCGAGTACAGTAGGGGCTGTAACTTAGAGATTGTTTTAGATTTTTGGTGAGCCTTTTAAAACCAAGTTTGGCTTATTAGTGAGCCTAGGAAAACTAACATTATATTGGGTTCTCGGTGATCCCGGTATAAAACTAAGTTTGGGTTTTGGTTTGTGATCCCGGTGCAAAACAAACTGGCTATATTCCGAGGTGAATATAGTAAAAATCCTAAGTGGTATCTTGGGTAGTGGACGTAAGAGCTAGGTTACTTTGAACCAATATAAATTGCTCATGTTTGTGCTAGTGCTTATTGTGTTCTTTACTTGCTTCTACTATTCATACTTAAATCACATCACTCACCACACAAAGTTTTTAAAAGAGCACATATTTGCAAAAAATTTTAAATACCCAATTCACCCCCCTCTTGGGTTGGCCACATGGGCAACAACTGGTATCAAAGCAGTGTCTCTAAAATTTACTCAGAGAAAAGATTTATTGCAAACCCTATGAGTACCTCTTTGGCTGAAGGCCAATTTATAAATAGACCTCCACTTTTCACAGGCACGAACTATAACTACTGAAAATCATGAATGAAAATTTACATTCAAGCAGTCGATTTTCAATTATGAAAATTAATTTTAAAAGGACCTCACACATCCACAAAGAAGGTTGATGGCATGGACATCCCAAAACTTGAAGAGGAATGGGATGAACATAACATAAAAATAGGTTAGTTGAATGCCAAAGCAATGCATCTCTTATATTGTGCTTTGGATGCCAACAAGTTTAACCAAATTTCTACTTTCATGTCTGCAAAAAAAATTTGGGATAAACTTGAAGTAACCCTTGAAGGAACCTCCCAAGTCAAAACTTCTAAAATCAATATTTTTATTCTTAATTATGAATTATTCAAAATAGAACCAAATAAAACTGTATCTACCATGTTCTCAAGGTTTACATATATTATTAACGGTCTAAAGAGTCTTGGCAAGATATACTCAAATGTAGATCTTATACAGAAAATTTTGAGATTACTTCTAAATAAATGGGATCCGAAGGTGACTTCTATCTAGGAAGCTAAGGACTTAAATACTTTACCATTGGAGGAGCTCCTTGGATCATTGATCATGCATGAACTCACAATGTAACATAGAAATGAAGATGTTATCAAGAAGAAAAAATCGATAGACTTCAAAGCTACTACAGAAATAAAGAAACAAGAAAAATAATTAGAAGAAGAAAGCCCTTCCTTAGATGAAGATGAACTTGATGATGATGATATTGCTCTAGTCGTGAGGAGATTTAAAAAGTTTATGGGCAAAAGAAAGGCAAGACATTGGAGAAAATACTATAGAAAGGGGGAACACGGTTAAGAGAAAGAAAAATAAAAAGAAAGAGACGAAGAGCAATAGCCTATTTGCTACAAGTGTAAAAAGTCAGGGCATTTTCGATCAGATTGTCCCACACTGAAGAAAGCATATAAAAAGAAGAAGAAAGTGATGGGTGTAACTTGGAGCGATAGTGAGGAGTCTACATCAAAAGAAGAAGAAGAGACTACCAAAATAGCTAATATATGTTTGATGGGTCTCGAGGATGAGGTAATGTCTTCTGAACCTAACGATGAATTTACATATGAAAAATTGAATACTACTTTTTATGAGCTTTTATCAGAATACAAAAAGGCTGGTTTGAAAATAAAGACTTTGAAAAATAACAGTGATGTTTTGATGAAAGAAAAAGATGAAATTTCAAAAAAGAATAACATTTTACAAAAGGAATTGAGTTGTATTTCAGAAAAATATAGAGTCTTGCAAGTTAAAAAGAATGATTATCTTGAAAAGAATAAGGCTTTACATGAAGAAAATGTAAGTTTGCAAAAAGAAGTTGAAAAACTCAAGCCCTTAGTTGAAAAACTAACTTTGAGTTTAAATAAGCTTGAGTTGATTTTCAAAGATCAAGGAAATTCAAATAACAAAGCTAGAATTGGTTACAATTTATCACATACTAATAGAGTTTCAGCTACAAAGTTTATACCTTCAAAATCTTATATACCTAAGTTTTCAACTCAAAAATCTATTATATCTAGAGTTTTCAAAAATCAAGAGTTATCTATTATTCTTGCAATGGGGTTGGTCACAAATCCTTTGAATGTAATTTAAAAAGGAACAGTAAGAGTAAAATGAAAAAGGTTTGGGTTCCCAAAGAAACCACTCTCACTAACCTGCAAAGATACAAAAAAGCTTGGGTACCTAAAAGAATTACTTAATTGTCTTGCAGGAATGTCCTGTAGCCTAGAATACAAAAAAAAGATGGTATCTAGACAGTGGCTGTTCAAAACATATGATGGGTGATAAAGAACAATTCATCACCCTAGAAATGAAGGATGGAGGAATGGTCACTTTTGGTGACAATGGTAAGGGATAGAAAATTGGCATCGGTAAGATCAAAATTATCCCTTCTACATTCATTGAAAATGTATTGCTAGTTGACAAATTGAAGCACAATTTATTAAGTATAAGTCAATTGTGTAATAGAGGCTTCAAGATTGTCTTTGAATCTTCAATATGCATAGTAACTGACTCACTTGATTCTAGCACTAAGCTCATTGGTCATAGACTTGGAAACATATATATGGTATATTTGAATAATCTAGCCATGTCTAGTAGTACAAGTCTTGTGGCAATAAATGCTAAAACCAAGTAGCCTAGCTTACTTTGCCATAGAAGATTAGGTCATGCTAGCATGCATACAATAACTAAATTAATTTTCAAAGATGTAGTTAGAGGTTTACCAAAATTTAAAGTTGATTTTGAACATGTTTGTGATGCATGCCAATTTGTTAAATAAACTAGAGAGAGTTTTAAATCAAAAAATATGGTTTCTACTTTTAGACCTTTGAGCTACTACACATGGACCTATTTGGACCAACTAGAACCACAAGCCTTAGTGGTATGAAATATGGACTTGTGATAGTAGATGATTTTTTGAGATTTACTTGGGTTTTATTTATTACACACAAAGATGAAACTTTTAAAGTCTTTCAAAAATTTTACGAGAAAGTTTCAAACCAAAAAAATCTTTTAGTTATTTATATTAGAAGTGATCACGACACAGAATTTAAAAAATAATATATTGATGAATATTTTACTAAGCACAGCTTTAATCATAACTTTTCCACTCCTAGAACACCATAGCAAAATTGTTGGCTTTAGCCCTGATTTTGATGACTAACAAAATGTTGAGTATATATTTTATACTAATGCTTCAATTGTAGTTATGAGTTTCAGGATACAGGTACCTAAAATTCTTAATATAAAAGTATCATGGCACTCTTTGAAAGCTGAGCAATTTTCATATCTTAAGAAGTCTTCTCAACTAAAAAAGGCCTCAAAATAGATCAATCGGAGCTTTACAAGAAAGTGTATTAAAGTTTTATTGAAGAACTTTTTGAATTTTGAAGGTTGCACAAGTTTTTGACAAGTTGTAGAGTCAAGTGTCAACTCATGGCACACTAAGTATCGACACTTCAGAAATTGGCATGCAAAAAATTTCTTTGGCATGCCTAGTGTCGACTCACAGGAATCAAGTGTCGACTCACGAAAGTCAGGTGTCGACTCACAGAAATGAAGTGTCGACTTATGGCCTGAGATTTTTGAAGATGCAGAACTATGCCATTTGGAGGTTTTTATATCAAGTGTCGACTCACATGGTTCAATTGTTGATTCATAGTCTGAGAATAGAAAAAGGACAGAACCTTGGTTTTTTAAGTATTTATACCTTGAGTCGACTCAAGTTAACCCACATGTTGACTCATGAAGACTTAAGTATTGACTCACAGACTTCAAGTGTCGACTCATCGGTTCTGACAGCTTTAAGGGCTATATTTTCTAAAAGGTAGAATTGATCCCTACAAGCTCCCAACGGCTAGTTTTGCTCTACCAATGATCTCAAACCATTTTTTGTAAGTTTTTGAAGTATATAAGCTTTACCAAACTCATTCATGAAGTATTGAACACACAAAAGATAACGCATTCCTTAAGAACTACACTTCCAAAGTCAAAAAGAGAAGATTCCACTAAAAAGCATACAAGCCTACATTTCAGCATTCCAAAAGTATCTTTGAAGTTATTCCAAAGAGAAGACAAGTCAAGCAATCATCAAGAGACTCAAAGCTTCTATATTCCACTCTATAAGAGAGTTTGATTATACTTTTATTCTTGTACCTTTGACTTTGTTCTTTGTTGACCTAGCTTTCAAAGTTTTTGAAACTAGGTTATAAAGGTTGTTGGTGAGCCAAAGTGATAAAACCAACAAGGGTTTGACTTGTGAGCCTAAAGATAAAACAAGTTGTAAAGGTTGTTGGTGAGCTTGGGTGACAAAACCAACTGAGGTTTTGACTTATGAGCCTTGAAAAATAAGTCGGCTATAATCTTGAAGTGATTATAGTGAAATTTTGAATGGAGGCTTGAAGAGTGGATGTAGATGCTTGGATTACACCGAACCACTATAAAACATTGTGTTTGTGTGTGATTGCTCACTCTATTGCTTACTCTTTATTCCATGTATTTAATTTGCTGTTATCCACTGCATATCTTTTAGAGCTAAATCACTTTGTTTCACAAACACTTCAAGTCCAGTACATAATTGTTTAAATTTTTTGAAAGACCCAAGTCACCCCCCCTCTTGGGCTCCATTTCTGGGCAAAAAGTGGTATCAGAGCACTGGTACTCTACTTTTAGGTCCAATAATCTTGAGTAAAAGATCATGGTAGCCCTATTGGTATGGGTGTTGTGGAAGGACAAGTCTCTAACCGTTTCCCATTATTTAATGGCACAAATTACACATACTGGAAGACATGCATGCGCATTTACATTCAAGACATTGACTATAACAATTGAAGGACTATTGTTAAAGGTCCTCATCAACCTACTATATTGATTATTGGCATTCCCACTCCCAAAATGAAAGATGATTGGGATGAGAATGATATTAAGCAAATAGAGCTTAATGCAAAGGCTATGAATCTAAAGATAAGCAAAATACTTATGATTTCTTTGAAGTATTTTATGTTGACTCCATTATTGATTTTGATGATAAGCAAAATACTTAAATATAAATTGAATACTAATGATTTCTTTGAAGTATATTTTTATAGAAAAAGGTGCTCATCAATTTGACAAATGTTGTTTAATTGAAGAAGTCCAAATTTAGATGAAAGATCTGCTCAAAGAAGACTTCGATAGTGAAAAATTGCTTGAATGGATACTTGAGTTCAACACAGACTTGATTCAACACAAGTTCAGTTGTTTATATGAAAATCTCAGTGAAATGTCGACTCAAAGTGTCGACATATGATACCAAGTGTTGACACATGATAGTGAAGTGTCGACTCAAGTCGGTATACAAAGAAAGATTTAGATGGCACGGCTGAACTGTCAACACATGGACTTGAAGTGTCAACTCAAAGTATCAACACATGGATTAGCTCATTATCTGAGATTTTTTGGTTACAAAACTCGTTGAAGTTGAAGATCTGGGTGAAGTGACGACACCTGAATACCAAGTGTGACTCACAGTGTCGACTCACCTGAAGAAGTATCGGCACATCTAAGATTTCCAGAAAGCTATATTGAAGATATTTGAACTAAGTGTCGACACAAGGAGTGCATGTGTTGACCTGAAGTGTCGACTCACAGCCTGAAGTATCGATACATGGACTTCTGGGAATAGTAATGGCTAGTTTTTTAAATGCAGAACTTATCCCTCTTGGCTCCCAATGGCTAGTTTTTCATGTCTAACAACTAGAAACCGAATTTGAGGCCTTGGGAAGGTATTTATATGATTCAAATCAAATCAAATCAAAACAAAAGAGATTGAAAAAGGAAGAACAAAAGAGAGAGAAAAGAGAGCATTCACTCCTATTCATTGAGTTCAACCACCTTCAAGCAAGTAGAAGCCTTTAAGCATTCAAGAGCCTTCAAGAGCATTCAAGATCAATCATACTTGAGCAATTAAAGAGGCTTCATCAAGTTGTAAGCATCATAACAATGAGCTTCAAAGACATACCCGCTTTTTATTAGAAAGCTTGAATTGTTTCTTTACTTCAAACTATTTTTGTTGTAAGGGTTCTTGGTTAGCCTATTGGAAAACCAAGGGAGGTTATTGGTGAGCCTTTAAAAATCAATTAGGTTCTTGGTTATCTCGCAAAATCAAGGAAGGTTAATGGTGAGCCTTAAAACCATTTAGATTCTTGGTTAGCCCGTAAAACCAAGGTTTTGACTTGTGAGCCTTGTGAAAACAAGTTAGGTTTTGATTAGTGAGCCCGAAAAACTAATCGACTATAATCGATTGAGATTATAGTAAATTCCCAAGGGGATCTTGGAGAGTGGATGTAGGTGCATTGGATAGCACCGAACCACTATACTTTTTTGTGTTTGTGATTGCTTGTCTCTTCCATTTGCTCTTACTTTTATTGCTTTATATTTCCACTGCACACTTATGTAAGAGCACTTCATTTGCATTCGTAGTACTTAGTTTAATTGTTGGATTGGATCACACACTCTTGCATTTTATTAAATAATTTATAGAGGCCCAATTCACCCCCCTCTTGGGTTGCTTAATGGGCAACAAGTGGTATCAGAGCCCTGTTCTCAGTTTATAGGTCTAATCGCCTTGAGTAAAGATCTATAGCAGCCCTTATTGGTTCTGGTGTAGTTGAGGGACAAGCCTCAAATAGACTTCCATATTTCAATGGATCAAATTATACTTATTGAAAAACTAGAATGATAATATACATGTATTCTATTGATTATAACTTGAGGAAGGTAGTTGATAAAGGTCCACATATTCCTTCGATTGTGGTTAATGGTGTTTCCATCCCAAAGCTCAAAGAGGATTGGGATGAAAACGATATTAAACAATCCGAGATCAATGCAAAAGCTATGAATCTCTTTTATTATGCATTGGATCTTAGTGAATTCAATAGGATATCAACTTGCACATCCGCCAAGGAAATATGGGATACACTTAAAGTTATCCATGAGGGTACCGATCAAGTGAAGAACACAAAAGTGAACATGTTAGTGCACATATATGAAATGTTCCGAATGGAACCTAATGAATCTATCATTGATATGTACACTAGATTTTCAAATATTGTAAATGGAATGAGAAGTTTAGAAAAAATAATGTCTAATGCTGATCTTGTCAACAAAATCCTCAGGTCACTTCCAACATCATGGGATCCGAAAGTGATCGCCATCCAAGAAGCTAAAGATATTGACAAGCTACCATTGGAGCAATTGGTGGGATCGCTCATGACTTATGAGCTGAATTTGAAGCAGAAATCTATGGATATGGATAAGAAGAAAAAGGGGATTGCATTCAAATATATCATACAAGAAGAATCCTCAATTGATGAATCTGAAGAAGAAGAAGATGATGAAAGTGAAGAAGCACTTCTTGCAAGAAAATTTATAAGGTTCATGAAGAAAAGAAAGTTTCCTTACAAGAAAAAGTTCCAATCAACTAAAGAGAAGGGAAAAGAGAAAGAAAAAGAAAAAGAAAAGAAAAATGAGAAGGAGATACCTACATGCTTTGAGTGTAAGAAGCCGAGACACTATAAATTTCACTACTATAAATTTCACTGCCCTCTTCTAAAGAAGTCAAGGAAGAAGCTAAGGAAGAAGGCAATGATGGTCACCTGGAGTGATAATGAGGACTCTAGTTCAGAAGAAGAACAAGCTAAAATTATAAACCAATGTTTCATGGCACATCAAGAGCAAGAAGAGATAAATTCTGATACAGAAATATATTTTACTTTTGATGAATTAAGAAATGCTTTTGATGAACTAATGCACGACTACAAATTAATTTTATCTGAAAATAGAAAACTAAAAAAGCATGCAAATAGTTTTTCTCATGAAAACAATTCTTTATTAAATGTAGTTAGTGATTTGAAAACTAAACTAGATATTTTAAAAAAGAAAAACAATGCTCTAGCAATGGAAAATGATGTTTTAAAAAGATCCAAAACTATTATTTCAAATGAGGATCTTTTGAAGAAAAATAAAAATTTAGAATTAGAAAATGAAAAGTACAAAAATAAGCTTGACAAAATGAAACCTTTTGCTAAAAAGTTTACCTATAGTTCAAAAAACTAAATCTTCTTTTAAACAGCCAAAGAGCAGTTTTTAACAAAGCAGGATTAGGTTATAGACCCCAAAGACAACAAAAGTATTTCAAAAACTTTTTTGTACCTGCATCATCTAGCATAACACGTTTTTCATGCAAAAAACAAGGTCATAAATCTTTTCAATATAATATGAGAAAAATTAATACTTATGAAAAAGATTGGGTTCCAAAATGAACCAATTTAAGTGCTAACCCTAAAGGACCCAAGTTGGCTTGGATACTTAAAAACAAAGCTTGATTTGTATTGTAGGTATGTCTTGCAACCAAGGAGAATAAAAGACTTTGGTATCTTGACAGTGGTTACTCAAGGCACATGATGGGAGATGTGAAGCAATTCATCTCTCTTGAAGGAATGAATGGATGGAGTGTGACTTTCGGGGATAATGGTAAAGGAAAATTCATTGGTATTGGTAAGGTTCACATTACTCCTTCTACTTGTATTAGCAATGTACTTTTAGTTGAAGGTTTGATGCATAATCTTTTAAGTATTAGTCAGTTTTGCGATAAAGGTTTTCAAGTTATTTTTAAATCTTTTTATTGCATGATTGCTAGTTCGGATAAAAATGGAGTACAATTCATTAGAAAAAGGCATGAAAATATTTATTTGGAAGATTTAGATGATTTATCTTTGCCTAATGGAGAATGCCTAGTTGTAATGAATTCTACTAAAGATGATACTAGTTGGCTTCGGCATGAAGACTAGGTCATGCTAGTATGTATTTACTTTCGAAACTTTGCAAAAAGAATTTAGTAAGAGATTTGCCGGAACTTAGTTTTGAAAAGGATAGAGTTTGCCAAGCATGTCAATTTGGTAAACAACTTAAAACTTCTTTCAAACCTAAAGGTTTTGCTACTACTAGTAGGCCACTAGAACTACTTCATATGGATCTCTTTAGACCAACTAGAACATCTAGTCTAGGAGGCAAGAGAAACGGATTGGTTATAGTGGATGATTTTTCAAGATTTACTTGGATTTTCTTTCTTGCTCATAAAGATGAATCATTTTTTGCATTTGTAAAGTTTTACCAAAAAGTTTCAAATGAAAAAGGTGTTTCAGTTATTTGCATACGTAGTGATCATGGTTCTAAATTTGAAAATCAAGATTTCGAAAGTTTTTGTAATGAAAAAGGTATTGACATAATTTTTCTGCACCTAGGACACCTCAGTAGAATGGGATAGTAGAAAGAAAAAATCGTACTTTAGAAGAAGTGGCACGCACTATGCTTTGTGAAAATGATTTACCAAGATATTTTTAGGCTGAAGCTATTATTACTACATGTTATATTTCAAATCAAGTTCTAATCCGAACTATTTTGAAGAAAACTCCTTATGAACTTTGGAATCAAAGAAAACCAATTTTAAAATATTTTTGAGTTCTTGGTTGTCAATGTTTTATCTTAAATAATGGCAAAGACAATCTTAAAAATTTGATGTCAAGTCTGATGAAAGTATCTTTTCAGGATACTCTACATCAAGCAGGGCATACAGAGTTTTTAACAAAAGAACCCTAGTTGTAGAGGAGTCTGTACATGTTATTTTTGAAGAGTCTGCTAACAAATCCTTCAGAAAAGAAGATACTTCTGATGCATGTGCAGGTACTGATAAGCTTTAAAAGTTGACATTGAATGATCAACCCTCTCAGCAAAATGAAGAAAATCAAGATAAAGATGAAAAAGGTGAAGACACTCCAAAGCACCAAGATCTACCTACGAAGTGGAGGTATTCTCATGGACATCCTAATGAATTAATCATAGGTGATCCATCTAAAGGGGTAAGAACCCGAGCCTCAATTAGAAATGAATGTGATTATATAGCATTTATTTATCAAGTAAAGCCTAAATAATTTGAAGATGCTAAAAAAGATCCTAACTGGATAAATTCTATGCAAGATGAATTAATTCAGTTTGATAGAAATAATGTTTGGACATTAATAGAAAGACCATCTAATGTATCTGTTATTAGCACTAAATGGGTGTTTAGAAATAAGTTAGATGAAAATAGAATTGTTATTAGAAATAAAGCTAAGCTAGAAGAAGGAATTAATTTTGATGAAACTTTTGCTCTTGTTGCTAGACTTGAGGCAATTAGACTACTATTAGTATTTGCTTGTTTCATGAATTCCAAACTCTTTCAAATGGTGTTAAAAGTGTTTTTTTAAATGGTTTTATAGTAGAAGAAGTTTTCGTTGAACAACCACCTGGATTTAAAAATCATGCAAATCCTGATTATGTTTTTAAATTGTACAAGGCACTTTATGGTTTAAAGCAAGCACCCCGAGCATGGTATGAAAGACTCAGCAAATTTCTGATTGAAAATGAGTTTTCTAGAGGCCATGTTAATAAAACTTTGTTTCTAAAGAAGAAAAATAATGATTTATTAGTAGTGCAAATCTATGTTGATGATATTATTTTCGGTGCTACTAATGAAATAATGTTCAAGAGTTTGCTAAGCTAATGCAGGGTGAGTTCGAGATGAGCATGATGGGAGAACTCAATTTTTTTCTTGGACTCCAAATCAAGCAAACTAAAGATGGAATCTTCATCAACCAAGCTAAGAATGCAAGAGAAATTCTAAGGAAGTTTGGGATGGAGACTACTAAGTCAATAGGTACACCTATGAGCCCCTCCTGTAAACTTGATAAAGATGAGCATGGTATATCTGTAGATCAACAATTATACAGAGGTATGATTGGCCCTTTATTGTACCTAACTGCTAGTAGACTAGTATAATGTTCAGTGTATGCATGTGTGCTAGATATCAGTCTGAACCAAAGAAATCACATATGTTGGCTGTTAAGCGCATTATTAGATATTTATCTGGTATAATTGATGTTGGCTTATTGTATTCTTGAGATTCATCTGCTGAATTAATTGGATATTCTGATGCTAATTTTGTTGGATGTAAATTAGATAGAAAAAGTACTAGTGAATCTTGCCAATTTCTTAAAGTTAACTTAATCTCCTGGTTTAGCAAGAAGCAGACTTCAGTTGCACTATCCATAGCTGAAACTGAGTATATTGCAGTAGGAAGTTGTTGCGCTCAAATCTTGTGGATTAAGAAATAACTAAAAGATTTTAGAATCAAGTTAACTAATACACCTATAAAATGTGATAATACCAGTGCTATTTGCTTGACTAAAAATTTTGTTAAATATTTTAGAAAAAAATACATTAAAATTAGGCATCATTTTATTAAAGATCATGCTGAAAATAATGATGTTATGCTTGAATTTATTTATACTGAATTGCAAATAGTTGATATTTTAACTAAGCCTCTCTAAGAAGATCGGTTCAGTATGATTAGAAGAGAACTTAAGATCATTAATCCTTTTGATTAAAATTTTCCAATCTTGAACTCAAAATAAATCAAATTTGACATTAATCTTATTAAATTTCATTGTATTTCTCATGATTTTGATATACGTTTCATTTTCTGGATTTTTGGTTTTAAGTCGATGTGTCGACACATGTATATGTTGACACCTGGATATGTTGACAAATGGGACTGTTTTGTGAGTTGACACATAAACGGCTGCAGACCGAGGTTAAAGGTGAAAATGAAGAATTTTCTTCCCATTTTTCCTCCCCCCTCAAGCCGACACTTGCTCTAATTCCTTCCTAACTATTCCTTCCCTCCAAATCTTAGCTCAAACCTCCTCGATTCTTCATTTTAGATGGTTTTTGGTTCGGATTGTGCGACATTCCCTCTCCCATTTTGATGGGACATCAACAAGAAAAAAATATTCTTCAACTAATTCTCTTGATATTTTTTCAGCTAAAATAGTGTATTTAGGATTAATGAGAACCTTGGAATGAAGCCCACCAAATCCTTGAAGATAAAGACCAATTCATGAGCTGACTCATGAAAGAATGCCGCCAGTCCCTTGAGTCGACTCAATCCAGATCAAGACCAACTCAAGCATGCCTAAGTCAAAGTTCAACCAAGTCAAGATACCACATTTTGAAGCCCATGATGCCACCTCTTAGAAGCCCATTTTATTATTCACATGGGATACATTTTAGGAGACATGAGAAACAACACATCAAGCATTTTGAGGGGAAGCATGGGACCACTCCTCACTCACCCAACAACCCTCTAACCAACTTGCCAAGTGGGATGCCACATCACATGACACCTAGGGCTCCATATCATCAATGTCAAAGCCACCTAGGTGCCACATAGCAAGTTGTTACAACCTCTTACCTAGAAGTTGTTTCTTGTTGCAACTATGTAACCAAAGGAGTTGGATTTAACTAGAAATTGTTAGCTAACCTAACTCCACCTCCCCTCCTCACTTTGGACGACCCCTAAGGCTATAAATAGGGTCCAAAGCTCCCCTTGTAAGGCATTCGATGTATGAAATATTTTGAGAATTAATGAAGGTTTTCTTCTTGTTGAGTTCTATCTAGAGTTCTTCTTATATGGAGTGATTTAGTTCTTCTAGTTGGAGTGATTTAGTCCTTTAAGTTGGAGTCTTTAAATTCATGTTTGAGAAGGGAGTGAGAGGTTTTTTGAGTGCTTGAAAGGTGGAGTGCTCCTTGCTTGATCAAAGATCCAAGCATCATTCCTTGAAGGCATCGGTTTCTACTTCCTTGTTTTCCCTTTCTTCTTCTTCTTGTTTCCGTTCCAATTTTGAATTCTTCTTCCATGCCTAATCTCTAATTTGATGCAGGTTTTCTCTGATTTTCCAAGTCCAAGATGAAGGTCTCCAAGCCAAGGATCATGGCCAAGGTGAGTCCTAAAGGTAGGGAGTGCTAGTCTTATAGTTTAGACCTCAATCCTTGAGTGAAGAGAGCTCCTTCTTCCACCAAATAATTAGCCATCATTGTTGGAAGGAAAACACTTCCTAAGCTTCATTAGATCTGATCATTTGAAGGTTAACTTGCCCTAGTAGTAATAGTTTCCTTGCCATGAAGATCCTAATCTCTATTTTGAACTAGATCTACATTTTGAGTATTGTAATTTAGATCAACTAGTTTCCTTATGAAGATTCTTTTCTTGGATTAATTTAGACCATATATTTGATAATTAATTGCTTAAGTTTGCTTGCTGGTAAGCTTGCTAACACTTTCCATTCATCATTTTATTTTCGTCCCCCATCAATTTTTGGTATCAAGTGCTTAAGGTTCTACTAGGTCAAGTGTTTGATTGCTGAAATTTCTGTTCTAGTATTCACTCAAGTTTTTCATGAGTTTTAGTAATTTTTTTAAATTACAAAAAAATCCAAAAAAATACTTTTCCAGTAACTTAGTATGTTAGGATTCGAAATTTAAAATTCAAAAAAATATTTTCCATTGATTCTGGATTTAAAAATATGAGTTCTTAGATCATTTCTGAAGTTCTATCCAGAATTCTGTTTCCGCCTTCCATTTCATTTAATTTTCAAAGAAATAGAAAAATATTTTTTATAAATTTTTAATTTTTAGATATGAGATCCAGGCTTCTATTTTTTTTATTTTCCATCAAATTTTTGAATCTTAGATGGATCTAGAGTTAGGAATTCGAAATTTGAATTTAGGTTGTCAAGAGTTAGCTAAACTGTTGGAACATTCTAGCATGTGCTTTCAAACTACCTTCTCAACCAAAATTCATGTTAATCTGAAGTCAAAACTTTAAAATCCAAGAATTTTTATCTGAGAACTAACCAAATCAATTTTATTTTAAATTTTTGGATTTTTTAAAAGATCAAATTTTGAATTTTTAAAACTAGCTAGTTGAAAATTGTTCCCTGCTGAAATTTTTTTACAACTAGCTTTCAAAATGAATTTCTTAACCAAATTCTAGGAATTAAATTTCAAAATTTAGAATCTGAAATCTTCACTGAGGGATCTAACAATTCAAATTTTAATTTTTATTTTTTTTTAAATTTTAAAATTTTAATTTCGAATTTGTTTAAAACTAGTTGACTAGAAGTTGTTGGGGCTGAAACTATCTTGCAACAACTCTAACTTCTAGAATGATTTTTTAATCCTAATTTGAGATTTAAATTTTAAAATTTGATTTCTGAAACTTGGACTTCAAAATATAAATTTTTCAATTTAATTTTTTTTTGAATTTTAATTTTTTAAAATTTGAGTTTGAATCACATGTTTGTGCTAATACTAGTTGTTGTGTTAACTAGTTGGTAAATTATTTATGCATCCATTCCTAAATCTAATTAAGGGCATTCAATCATAACATAAGGGAAGGAGGTCATTACCTTTACTTGGCCCAAAACAATCACCCATATTTGCATTGACCTAAACCATAATTGAAATCGAGTAGGAACCTAAAACTAGGGACACCCACAAGTCGGGTTCAAGTAAAAGGTAAAATAAAGTATTATTTGAGTTTGTACTTATTCCTTGAAATTGGTGTCTAAGGCAAGAGGCCAAATGGCAAACGCCTTAAATGGACTTGCAGTTTTTAATTAGGACCTCGCGAAAGCGAGGGGAGCCTCACGCAACCCCACCTCTTACCTAGCCAGTGGATAGGGTAATTACATACTTAAGTAGTACCTAGTTAAGTCTTGTATTTTGAACTTTTAGGTCTAAGAGCCCTAGATGTTAGGTTTGTATTGCTTGAAGCTTCATATCAATAGTCCCACATTCAGTCTATTTTTATCCATGGATCCTAATCTTGAATTCTTTTTGACAACCCTGACTAAAAAGTTTGATACCATAAATGGACAATTAGGACAAATGAGAAAGGAATTAGGTCAAGTGAAGGACCATGTTGGGACACTTGAAGAGATCCCAATGACCCCCATCGAACCTGAGTCACTTAGATCAATTCCTCGAGGTCCAAGAGTCCATCATCATGAATTCACTACTGAATACAATTCAAGACGACTTCACCATGACTTCATAGAAGAAGCCCATAGGATCCATGCTGAGACTGAATCACCTAGTCCACCTCCCCTTGGTCCAAGAGTCCAATATCATGATCTCACCCCTGAGTATAACCCTGGATACCCCTACCAAGACTTTGTAGATCAGGAGGAGAGAGTCTTTAGGAACAATCGACCCTATGCACCCACTTTCAATGGAAATTTAGATCCTGGTGTGTATGTCAATTGGGAAGAGAAAGTGGATCAATACTTTGAAATTGATGAAATGTCGGAAGTAACATAGTGTCAATTTGCCTAATCAAAGTTAGTCCGACATGCTAAAGCATATTGGGGAGAAGTTGAGTGAAAGGGTTATTATAATGTGGATAAAATAAGTACTTGGAGATATATGAAGAGTAAATGAGGGAAAAGTACCTAGGTAAATATTTTGAGCAAAAACTTTTAGACCAATGGTACAAATTGAGACAAGATGATACACCTGGATTTTTTATATTACCAAATTCAAAAAGTATGAGGGAGATGAAGAAGAGACCAAATCCATAGAGAAATTATAAGAAAAATCTCCTAAACCTATTGAAGAATTTAAGGATGAAATAGAATCAAAGTCTTGTCCAAATGAAGGGCTAGAAAGAGAAAATCCTAAACCTGTTGAAGATCTTAGGGAAGAAGTTTATGAAGCTGGGTCTAACCTTATGGATGAATATGATCAAGAACAATTATTTGAAGATAAAATAATTATCCAGCCTAAAAAATCAACAACGGGGATGATCAAAATGAGATCCAAGAACAAAGCCATGAAGAACAATTTAAGGAGATAATAGAGGACTCGGAATTAATCACTGTTAAGGATTTACATCTAGAGATTAATGAAGGATCACCTAATGGGGTATTGACCATCAAAGAAAATATAGAACCAAGTCCAAAGGATCAACCCCAAGAAATTATGGAACTTGCAAAAGAATTTAATATGAAGAATAAAAGTGAAGAGATGGTAGGAATTGAAAGATGGAAGTGTAAGAGAAGGAAGATAGAAATTGAATTCCCTGATAATTGCCCAAAGCCTGGTTCACCCTTCTGGAACATCCCCAATCCTAATCCACCTAGCTGGGACATCCACCATACAATTGATCAAGTCCCAGTAATATTCAACAGTTACTTTTGGAAGACATTATGGCATTTATTAGGTACCAAACTAAGATTCACTGCCACCTACCTAAAGTTGTGTGCCAGAGTTTTCAAAGCCATTAAGGGAAATATTGGAAATTAGGAACTTTTGTTTCCTAGCCCGATAATAAAGTTTAGTTCATAGATAATAAAGTCCATTAGATCTTGTTTTGTTTTGGTGTCATTTATATTTTGTCATTTAATGTCATTTGACCTTCCCATGCATAAGTGTCCATGACTGCGAGAGTCATATGCATAGCATGATTAGTAAGAAAATTTGAGCAATAACAAGCATGTGATCAACTCACATAAAAGAGCCAAAAAATTTCAGGAAGGAGACTATGTCATGGTAAGGCCAAACCTGAACGATTATATGCCCGTGGTGCAAGTCATTTTCAAAATAGTAAGGAGAATTTGGACCTAATATGTGTTAGATTGATCATCCGACTTTCGTATCAGTTCTACTTTCAACAATTCAGATCTAGGAGGTTAAAGGAACCAACAATGATACCTAGTGAGCCTTTCGAGCCTGATTCTATCTTTGAGAGTGAGCCAACCCACCATGAGTGTCCACCAGCCAAGTTACCAAAGTAGTAAGATAGGATTGAGTGAATCTTAGATAATAAGACTATCACTACCCGAAATAGGGACTATCAACGCTACTTGGTTCATTGGCAAGGATGCTCTGATTCTGAAGACTCATGGATTACTTGAGAAGACCTACAAAGAATCGACCAGACCTACTAGAGTATTACCAAAGTCAGAATGATTCCTACTTTACGGAGTCGAGCTCTTTTCCATCCTGGGAGAATTGATAGGACATCAACATGAAAAAAATATTTTTCAACTAATTCTCTTGATATTTTTTCAGCTAAAATAGTGTACTTAGGATGAATGAGAACCTTGGAATGAAGCCCACCAAATCCTTGAAGACAAAGACCAATTCATGAGCCGACTTATGAAAGAAGGCCGCCAGTCCCTTGAGTTGACTCAATCCAGATCAAGACCAACTTCAAGCATGCCTAAGTCAAAGTTCAACCAAGTCAAGATACCATATTTTGAAGCCCATGATGCCACCTCTTAGAAGCCCATTTTATTATTCACATGGGATACATTTTAGGAGACATGAGAAACAACACATCAAGCATTTTGAGGGAAAGCATGGGACCACTCCTCACTCACCCAACAACCCTCCAACCAACTTGCCAAGTGGGATGCCACATCACATGACACCTAGGGCTCCATATCATCAATGTCAAATCCACCTAGGTGCCACATAGCAAGTTGTTACAACCTCTTACCTAGAAGTTGTTTCTTGTTGCAACTATGTAACCATAGGAGTTGGATTTAACTAGAAATTGTTAGCTAACCTAACCCCACCTCCCCTCCTCACTTTGGATGACCCCTAAGGCTATAAATAGGGTCCAAAGCTCCCCTTGTAAGGCATTCTATGTATGAAATATTTTGAGAATTAATGAAGGTTTTCTTCTTGTTGAGTTCTATCTAGAGTTCTTCTTATATGGAGTGATTTAGTTCTTCTAGTTGGAGTGATTTAGTCCTTTAAGTTGGAGTCTTTAAATTCATGTTTGAGAAGGGAGTGAGAGTGATGCGGCATTAAAATGATTTCTATTGAGGATGAGTTAAAAGTTCAGCAATGAAAACCTAAACACAAGAACTAGCTTTCAATCTTAAGAGACTCAAGCATGACCTAGAGAAAGATCTGGTAATTATTAAACATATGCCACAATAAAAGCTAGATTGTCCTAAAAGAAGATTAAATCTAAGGCTAAAGGATTAAAAACCTAGAAGTTAACCTTCAATAAATCAGAAATTAAGAGATGAGGAAGGTTTGTTACCAATGATGAGCTCTCTTTTCTTGAAGTGATAGACCCGTAGTAGCATTCGAAATAACCAATCTTGGATGAGAAGATGATCGTTCCGAGGAAATACGCTCCATCCATCCGTGATCCTCTGGCAAGATGACGAGCCCTTGAACTCTGGATTAAAGAGAACCCTGCAAGGAAAGAATTAGGAATGGAATATTTGAAAAGATCAAAACACAAAGGAAGAGAGGAGGTCATAAGAATTGTTCTTCTTATGATGACTCGAGAAACTCTAGTTGGGGAAGATGGGATCCATGGAAGGATGTCTCCTTGATATCTTCTTCTTGGAAATGGAATTGACACTTGAAACTAGATGGAAGTTGTACGCCCAAAGAAGAAATGCTTTTCAAACATCAAACTAGAACTTTATCTAAAGCTATAAGAGAACATCACAAATACTCGAGTAATGGCAAGACAAAGACCTTCTTCTTCATTTCATTTCATCAAAAATAATTAGCCTCCTACAATGGGGCGTTGGACCTCCTTTTATAAGCTGCCAAGCCCTTTGTTTAAAATTTAAAAGAGAGGAGAGATACATGGGATGGTTGGAGAGATAGGAGGGGGAGTGGTTACATGAGGTGGAGGTTTAGTTTGGCTGCCTAATTTTGAGTTTGACTCCTTCTTGGTCGCCCACTTCAATGGGTGAGGTGGCACATATGGTGGCAATCCCATTAGGTGGCGTTGGGGTGGCACATGAGGTGGCAATCCCATTAGGTGGCGTTGCTTGATGATGTGGATAATGATGTGGCATCCACTAAGCTTGGTGAAGTGGTAGATGATGTGGAAATCCAATGAGAAGTTGAGAGGTAGTTGCTTGGTAGTTATTTGATAGTAGTTGACTGTTAGTTGTCCTGGTAGTTGACTGGTAGTTGCCCTGATAGTTGTCTTGCTTGTATCATTCTAACCAACAAAAACAAGATAAGATTATTCTACAAGTCGGGGTTGGATGTGCTGCATCAGGAGTCGATCCATAGTAAGTGAAGACTGTTGTCGGTGTCCGCACCAGAGAGGTTCTTTGAGTGCTTGAAAGGTGGAGTGCTCCTTGCTTGAGCCAAGATCCAAGCATCATTCCTTGAAGGCGCCAGTTTCTACTTCCTTGTTTTCCCTTTCTTCTTCTTCTTGTTTCCATTCCAATTTTGAATTCTCCTTCCATGCCTAATCTCTGATTTGATGTAGGTTTTCTCTGATTTTTCAAGTCCAAGATGAATATCTCCAAGCCAAGGATCATGGCCAAGGTGAGTCCTAAAGGTAGGGAGTGCTAGTCTTAAAGTTTAGACTTCAATCCTTAAGTGAAGAGAACTCCTTCTTCCACCAAATAATTAGCCATCATTATTGGTAGGAAAACACTTCCTAAGCTTCATTAGATCTGATCATTTGAAGGTTAACTTGCCCTAGTAGTAATGGTTTCCTTGCCATGAAGATCCTAATCTCTATTTTGAACTAGATCTACATTTTGGGTATTGTAATTTAGATCAACTAGTTTCCTTATGAAGATTCTTTTCTTGGATTAATTTAGACCATGTATTTGATAATTAATTGATCAAATTTGCTTGCTGGTTAGCTTGCTAACACTCTCCATTCATCATTTTATTTTCATCCCCCATCACATTTCCATTTTGAACCCTAGAAACCCTAGGTTTCTTCTCCATTTTTGTTCAAACCATTCTTTTGTTCAATGGGACCAAGGAAACAAGTCATCCATTGCCCTCGGCCATCCAATCAGGAAGAAGAGAGAATAACTAAAGCAAGACATGAAGCCACAGCTCCAGATCCACATGTTCGACCACTATTCACTACTTCTAGTCGCTTGAATTCAAAGACGGTTGTTGGAGGACATCGTGTAGATTTTGGATTTGTTGACCAGCAGCGTTTCAGGATTGGTCAGTGGATTAGAGATGTTGGTCTGACATCTTTCTACTCATTAAGTGAGAGATACTACCCGGGCCTTATTCGAGAGTTCTACGGATCTTTAGCCCATGGCAGTGATGGATGGTTAGCTCAGGTCTGAGGCAAGGATATTCCTGTGATTGCAGAGATCTTGAGTATAGTATGGGATATACCCTTGACCAGATTAATTGTAGATAGTCTGGTGGACAGATTTAGTGGACTCTAGTATATTTTCGAGTCATATTTTACCTGAGGGAGCCACTGTTCTTGGATCCTATCTTTCTGCCGAGATGAGACTACTACATCACATTATCATCCAAATTCTTCAATCGAAGACCAGACATTTTGATTACATCATAGAGAGAGAGTTGCTCATGATGGTCTCCTTGGTTCAATGCACTCTAGTTTACCTTCCGATACTCATGATACATCAGATGATGGAGCCATCGATTAGTCAGAGACCTTACTTACCCTACGAGATGGGGTTGACACTGCTGTTCAGAGAGTACGGTGTGATATTTGATGATGAGCCCTTTTGGATGCTTCTACATATTGATGTCTATGACATCAAGTCACTACACCAGATGGGATATCAGTTGGTCAGAGGCCAATGGAGACAGAGAGTATCAGGATAGGCCGATGACAGAGATGATGATGCTATAGAGGAGGAGCATATATTTTTAGGCGAGGTAGGACCTTTAGAGGCACCTCTTCTAGAGATTCATCCTGAGCCAGCAGCGCAGCCAGAGTCTGCTTCTCAGTATGAGCCTAAACCTCAGCCTCAACCAGCTCAGTCAGATGCTCCAAGAGCTTCAGGGAGTCTTATAGATAGAGTCACTCATATGGAGATAGAGGTTATGATTATTAGGCAGCGACTTGATAGTTTCATTGCAGAGACTAGAGAGAGCCACAGAGGTTTGAGTGATGGCATCTCTGCTATCTTGACTGCACTATCCAGACCCTCTTCTGGGAGTGTTCCAGATTCTGCTCCAGCTCCACCTACTCCAGCACCAGTCATGGATGATATTGATGATGATGATGAGGAGACTGACTCTGATGGTTTCGACTTTCCAGACTTGATGTCAGAGCCAGTGGCAGAGATGATAGTAGACTTACCTAGGAGTACCATTCGAGATCCTTCTATTTCACTCATTCAGACTCTTATTCTATCTACTCCATCTAGATCTGATGATCATACTGCTATACCTATCCTTTCACTTGTTATTGATTTACCTATCATTGATACCCCCATCATTGATACTCCTATTGTCGACTCACCAATTACTGATACACCGATTTTTGTTTCTTCAGCTGATATGCCTATCGTTGATATGCCTATCATTTCTTTAGCTGATACACTGATTTTTGATTCACCTGTATTTGATACACCTGTAGTTCATACATCCTCTCTTATTCGGGAGCTAGGTTTTTACACACCTGGTTTCCATTATCTTGATTCCGGTCCTTCATTCAATTGTACACCAATCCAACAGTTGTAAAGATTGTCGCTCCAATCTACTATATTCCTGCTGATGACATAGCCTCCATCTCTTATGCTTCAGCTAAAGGCAGGACCTAGGTTCGATGCAGAGGACGTGGTCGTCGTACTCTTTCACGACCGACCAAGACCAGTCTTCGTGATCTCAGATCGATGTGGCCCCGAGCTCGTGCTTTCATTGACACTGGACTGATAGAGATTGGATCTTCCGAGGATGAGGATTAGGATACTTTTTATGTTTAGTTAGTTTGCTTTTCTGCACTTTTTATATGTTTTGATCTTCTCCTTATGTACAAAATTCTAACTTTGAATGTACAAAATTCTAACTTTGAATGAAATCTTATATTGTACTTCATGTTATGACCTCAAATGAATGAAATGCATTAATTTTCTTCAGTACTTCATTGTCTTCGTTTATGAATGATTGAATGAATTGTTATGTTGTACTTCAATGTTTTATCTTGAATGACTTACTTATTCTTCCTTCCTTCCTTTTTAATGATAATAAAAAGGGGGAGTAATAAGACTAAAGTACGATAAAAATATAAATGTGCTTGAAAATTCATGTTTGACAATTCTTTTGTGGTTGAAAATTCTTTTGAGAATTCTTTGAGCTTGAATTAAAATTTCTTTACAAATTCATTGAGTATGGGGGAGTAATACCTCCTTTGTATTAAAAATCAACTTTGAATTGAATTCCATGTCAAATATTTTCTTTAGATGTTTAAAAAGATATTTACAATTTTTTACGAAACATCTATTCAGGGGGAGTCTAGTCTTTTGCTGAATTTGTCTCTCCTAAGCATGTTTCTTTTAAAGTATCATGATACATTAATTTATCTCTTATATATTCCAAGCAATGATACTCTTAGCCATTATAATACTCTTGGTCTGATACATCCTTTTCAATATCTCAACATCTATTGCAATTAGCTCTTTGCACCTTGAAAAGTTCTTTTGAAACCTTTTTATGTAATTTATACTTAAAGATTTTGTCATCATCAAAAAGGGAGAGATTGTTGACTCCTTAATTGATTTTGATGACAAGCAAAATGCTTAAGTATAAGTTGAGTACTAATGATTTCCTTGAAGTATATTTTTATAGAAAAAAGGTGCTCATCAATTTGATAAATATTGTTTGATTAAAGAAGTCCAAATTTAGATGAAAGATCTACTCAAAGAAGACTTCAACAGTGAAAAATTGCTTGAATGGATTCTTGAGTTCAATACAGACTTGATTCAGTACAAGTTCAGCTATTTATGTGAAAATCTCAATGAAATATTGACTCAAAGTGTTGACACATGACACCAAGTGTCGACACATGATAATGAAGTGTCAACTTAAGTCGATATGCAAAGAAAGTTTCAGATGGCACGGCTAAAGTGTTAACACACGGACTTGAAGTGTCGACACATGGATCAGCTCATCGCCTAAGATTTTTTGGTTACAGAACTCGCTGAAGCTGAAGATCTGGGTGAAGTGTTGACACATGAATACTAGGTATCGACTCACAATGTCGACTCACCTGAAAAAGTATCGACACATCTGAGATTTCCAGAAAGCTACATTGAAGATATTTGAACTAGGTGTCGACTCAAGGAGTGCATGTGTCAACCTGAAGTATCGACTCACAGCCTGAAGTGTCGATACATGGAGTTTTGGGAACAGTAACGGCTAGTTTTTCAAATACATAACTCATCCCTTTTGGCTCCCAATGGCTAGTTTTTCATGTCTTACGGCTAGAAACTGAATTTGAGACCTTGAAAAGGTATTTATATGATTCAAATCAAATCAAAATAAAAGAGATTAAAAAAGGAAGAACAAAGAAGAAAGAAAAGAGAGCATTCACTCCTATTCATTGAGTTCAACCACCTTCAAGCAAGAAGAAGTCTTCAAGCATTCTAGAGCCTTCAAGAGCATTCAAGATCAATTATTCTTGAGGAATTAAAGATGCTTCATCAAGTTGAAAGCATCACAACAACGAGCTTCAAAGAGATACCCACTTTTTATTAAAAAGCTTTCATTGTTTCTTTACTTCAAACTATTTTTGTTGTAAGGGTTCATGGTTAGCCTATTAGAAAACCAAGTGAGGTTTCTGGTGAGCCTTTGAAAACCAATTAGATTCTTGGTTAGCCCACAAAACCAAGGGATGTTGGTGGTAAGACTTAAAACCATTTTGGTTCTTGGTTAGCCCGTAAAACCAAGTGAGGTTTTGACTTATGAGCCTTGTGAAAACAAATTGGATTTTGATTAGTGAGCCCAGAAAATTAATCGACTATAATCGGTTGAGATTATAGTGAATTTCCAAGGGGATCTTGGGGAGTGGATGTAGGTGTATTGGATAGCACTGAACCACTATACTTTCTTGTGTTTGTGATTGCTTGTCTCTTCTATTTGCTCTTACTTTTATTGCTTTATATTTCCGCTGCACACTTACTTAAGAGCACATCATTTGCATTCATAGTACTTAGCTTAATTGTTGGATTGGATCACACACTCTTGCATTTTATCAAATAATTTTTAGAGACCCAATTCACCCCCCTTTTTGGATTGCTTAATGGGCAACATTTTGCGCTTTAGATCCAAGCGAATTCAATAGAAGTTCAAATTATCTCTCCATAAAAAAGATATGGGATATACTTGAAGTTATCCATGAGGGTACTCATCAAGTGAAAACTACCAAAGTTAACATGCTCATTCATACATATGCATGTTTAAAATGGAACTATCTGAATCTATTAGTGAAATGTATACTAGATTCACTAATATTTTGCATGGCATGAGAAGCTTAGGTAAAGTTATCTCTAATGGTAAACTTGTTAATAAACTTCTCAGGTCTCTTCTGGCTTCTTGGGATACTAAGGTCACTACTGTAGAAGAAGCCAAAGATGTATATACACTTCCGTTCGAACTGCTTTTGGGCTCATTGATGACTTATGAGCTCTCCTTGAAACAAAAGATAGTGGACTATGATAAGAAGAAGAAAGTGATTGCCTTTTAGTCCACTACCAAAGAAGAATCAAGTGATGATTCCGATGAGGAAGATGATGAAGATGAAACGGCTCTCATTGCAAGGAAGTTTAGGAGGTTTATGAGATAGAAGAAATACAACTTCAAGAAGAAGCCTCAAAAGGGAGAGCCTAGTAAAAACAAATAAAAAGAGAAAGAAAGAGAGCAACCCACTTGCTTTGAGTGCAAAAAACCAAGTCACTTCAAGTTGGATAGCCCCTTACTTAAGAAGAGCAGAAAAAAATTAAGAAAGAAAGCCATGATGGTCACTTGGAACGAGAGCGAGGACTTAAGCTCAGATGAAGAGCAGCAAAAGGTTGCAAATTTCTGCTTAATGGAAAACAATGATAAGGTAATGCCTGAATCTGAAAATGAGTTTACCTTTGAAGAATTACATGATGTTTTTAATGAATTAGTAGTTGAACTTCAAAAACTTAAAATGAAACACAAAGAACTAAAGAAGCAAAATTTAGAATTTGTTAAAACAAATGATAGGTCTTTGATTGAAAAGGATTGTTTTCATCAAGAAAACAAGAAGTTAAATGATAAAATTATCTTTTTGGAAAAAAAAAAATCATTTGTAATAATTAAAAATTATGCTAAACAAAACAAAGAACTTTTGCAAGAAAACAAGAAGTACAAGGGTGAGCTTGAAAAATCAAAACCATTTATTAAAAAGTTTACTTATAGTTTTAAAAAACTTAATATGCTTTTAAATAATCAAAGAGCTATTTTTGATAAAGCATGATTAGGTTTTAAACCTAAAAAACAATAAAATTTTTTCAAGAATTTCTTTGTACCTGCTTTATCTTCGATTACTTGTTATTCTTGTGGCAATATGGGACATAAATCATATTTGTGTAATAAAAGGAAATTGAACAAAGATAGAAAAGTTTGGATTCCAAAAGGAACCATCACTACTAGCCCTAAAGGACCCAAAATGACTTGGGTACCTAAAGTCTCCACCTAATTTATTGTTGTAGGTATGCCTTGCAACCAACAAAAGAAGATTGTGGTACCTCAACAGCGGTTGCTCAAGGGACATGACTGGAGATGTAGAGCAGTTCTCCTCACTTGAATATCAAAATGGTGGAAATGTGACATTCAGTGATAATAGAAATGGTAAGATTATTGGCATTGGTAAAGTCCATATCATCCCCTCTACTTATATAGATAATGTTCTTTATGTTGATGGTTTAAAGCATAATTTACTTAGTATTAGCCAATTTTGTGACAAAGATTTTAATGTTGTTTTTGAATCTTCCATGTGCATTGTTTCTAGTCTTGATGATAATAGCATCAAGTTTATTGGTCATAGGCATAGAAATATTTATATGGTTGATCTTGATGATCTTCCTATTCAAAATGGTCAATGCCTAGTGGCAATGAAAGTCAAGATAAATGAAACTAGTTGGCTTTGGCATCATAGACTAGGACATACTATTATGCATTTGCTTTCAAAATTTTGCAAAAAGGATTTAATAAAACACTTGCCAAAACTTAGTTTTGAAAAGGATAAGATTTGTGGTGCTTGCCAACTTGGAAAATAAACTAAATCTTCTTCTAAACCTAAAGGAGTAGTCTCTATATCTAGATCCCTAGAATTACTTCATATGGACCTTTTTGGACCTACTGGAACATCTAGTTTGGGAGGCAAGAAGTATGGTTTAGTTATTGTAGATGATTTCTCATGTTTTACATTGGTGATGTTCTTAGCTCACATGGATGAAACTTTTTCTGCATTCATTAAATTTCATAAAAGAGTCTCAAATGAAAAAGGTGTTTCAATTGTTTCTTTAAGGAGTGATCATGGTACAGAATTTGAAAATCATAATTTTAAAAAGTTTTATAGTGAAAATGGCATTCATCATAATTTGTCTGTACCTAGGACACCTTAACAAAATGGGGTGGTAGAAAGAAAAATTAGAACTCTTGATGAAATGGCATGCACTATGCTTTACAAAAATGATTTGCCTAAATATTTTTGGACGGAAGCCATAAACACTGCTTGCTATGTTTTAAATCATGTTTTAATCTGATCTATTTTAAAGAAAACACCTTATAAGCTTTGGAAAAGTAGAAAAACTTAAATTAAGTATTTTTGTATTTTTGTATGCCGTTATTTGATTTTAAACAATGGCAAGGACAATCTAAGCAAATTTGATACCAAGTCAGATGAGGGTATCCTTTTAGGTTACTCTACATCTAGCAAGGCATACAGAGTCTTCAATAGAAGGACACTTCTTGTTGAAGAATCCATCCATGTTGTATTTAATGAGACTGATCAAAAATCTTCTAGAAAAGAAGATGTTCTTGATGATAAAATAGGTATCCAAAGAACTGAAGAAGTGAACAACAATGAAGAGCCCTCCAAGGATCAAGATGACAATCAAAATAATGAAAGAGAATAAGTACAAGGAGTTGGCAACACATCAACACCTAACCCACTAACTAAAGAATGGAGATATGCTCATGGACATCCCAAAGAACTTATAATTGCTGATCTATCAAAAGGGGTAAGCACTCATTCCTCATTAAGAAATGTATATGATTATTTAGCTTTTCTTTATCAAATGGAACCTAAATTTATCGAGGAAGCTGAAAATGACTATAATTGGATAAATGCTATGCAAGATGAACTAAGTCAATTTAAAAGAA
Source organism: Areca catechu (assembly GCA_021397845.1). Taxonomy (NCBI): domain Eukaryota; kingdom Viridiplantae; phylum Streptophyta; class Magnoliopsida; order Arecales; family Arecaceae; genus Areca; species Areca catechu. The sequence goes on from CM038041.1 coordinate 137,951,541, forward strand.
ATAATGCTTGAACTTTAGTTGAAAGACCGACTAATGTTTCAATAATTGGAAGAAAATAGGTTTTCAAAAATAAGCTTGATGAAAATGAAATAGTTACTAGGAATAAAGTTAGTCTAGTTGCCAAAGGATATAATTAGGAGGAAGGGATTGATTTTGATGAAACCTTTGCTCCTGTTGCTAGACTTGAGGCAATTAGGCTATTATTGGCATTTGTATATTTTATGGATTTTAAACTATTTCAAATTGATGTTAAAAGTACCTTTTTGAATGGATTTATTGAAGAAGAAATTTATGTTGAACAACCCCCCATTTTGAAAATCATGAATTTCCAAATCATGTTTTTAAACTTCATAAAGCTTTATATGATTTGAAACAAGCTCCAAGAGCTTAGTATGATAGATTGAGTTCTTTCTTACTTAAAAATGATTTCTCTAGAGGAAATGTTGACACTATATTATTTCTGAAAAAGAAGAATGATGATCTCCTAGTGGTACAAGTTTATGTAGATGATATCATATTTGGTGCTACTAACGAATATCTTTGTCAAGAGTTTGCAAAGTTAATGCAGGGAGAGTTTGAGATGAGCATGATAGGAGAGCTTAACTTCTTCCTCAGACTCTAGATCAAGCAAATAAAAGAGGGAATCTTCATTAACCAAGCTAAGTATACAAAAAAAATATTAAGAAGTTTGGGATGGAGAGCACCAAGCAGTTAGGTATGCCTATGAACTCCTCTTGTAAACTTGACAAAGATGAATCAGGTAAATCTGTAGACCAAAAGCTATATAGAGGAATGATTTGTTCATTACTATATCTAATTGCTAGTAGGCCACATATTATTTTTAGCATTTGTATGTGTGCAAGATATCAGTCTGCCCCTAAAAAGTCTCATCTTTTGGCTATTAAATGCATACTTAGATACCTATCTGCATTATAGATATTGAACTTTGGTATTCTAGAGATTTGCTTATTCTGATACTGATTTTGTTGGGTATAAACTTCATAGAAAAAGTACTAATGGAACTTGTCAATTTCTTGGAGTTAATTTGATTTCATGGAGTAGCAAGAAACAAAATTCAGTTGCTCTATCTATGGCAGAAGTCGAATATATAGCAGATGGAAGTAGTTGTGCTCAAATCCTATGGATCAAATAACAACTCGAGGATTTTGGCATCAAATTAACTAAGACACCCATAAGATGTGACAATACTAGTGCAATCAATTTAACTAAGAATCATGTGCAACATTCAAGAAGCAAATACATTGAAATAAGACATCACTTCAAAAGAGATAATGTGCAAAACTCTATTGTGATGCTTGAATTTGTTTGTATTGATAATCAATTAGCTGATATTTTCACTAAACCCTTGAATGACAAAAGATTTTGCATGATTAGAAGAGAGTTAGGTATCATAGATCCCTTTATGCAGGACTCCTTCAAATCTTATTCTTGTGCTCTAAGTCATCTCTTTTATGTCTCAAACCCCTCTCTAGAAACCCCCCTTGATTTTGAAAATTTTATTGAATTTTTTTGGGATATCTTGGCCAAGTGTCGACACTTGATTTTTGGCCAAGTGTCGACTCATGCCAAGTGTCGACACTTGACCAAATTTGAAGTGCCGACTCATGGGAGGAAATCCAATATTTCTAGGGCATCGACTATTTAATCCGAGCCACTTGTTTCTTGTTTCCCCTCTGCCCTAGTGGTGCCCAAGTTCTCCGTTGTCCTTGGAATAGTGTTCTTCTATCTGTGCCCTTCAAAATTTTGGTAAAATCCTCTCCTTTTCTCTTATTTGGACCATTCCTCACTGTGTTGTCTGAATTTTTCCTTTTGATTTGGTCAGAATCTTCATGGGTTTCATTGTGTTGTTTCGGTCGAACCCATCTTTCTAATCTTTATGGTCGGTTTTTCTTTTGATTTCTTGTGGATCGGTTAAGCCATTGTCTTTTTCTTCCATATTTTTTCCTTCTTTTTCACTCCCTACATCGATACTTGATTACCCTCAATGTTTTATTCCTGTTGACCTCCTCTTTCCCTTTTTGGTCATTTCCTTCTTCTTTTAGCCATTCCCAGTTCACCTTTTCCTTCCCATTTTCCTTCTCTTTTTGGTGAACATGGGTCCCCGCAAGTAAGTAGTCTCCAAGAAAAGATTGAGTCAGGGTTCAACTGAAAGAAGAACCAAGGCTCGAAGTGATAGTGGGCAGTAGTCTGAGAGTGTGGGACCCCCTAATTCCCCCATAGCTGATAGAGTATCAGGGAAGATTATTGCTACTGGTCGATGAGTTGACTTAGCTTTCATTAACCGTGAGGGTTTTGGTCTGGGTCAGATTCTTGAGGCAAGTGGTTTGATCTCCTTCTGTACCATGAAGGAGAAATATTATCCGCATCTTATTCAGGAGTTCTAGGGGAGTTTAGCCTACAGAGGATTGCTTTGGAACGCCATAATCCAAGGCATTGAGATTCCTATTTCTGAGGAGATTTTGAGCAGAGTCTGGGATATACCCCATCGTGGGATTGTTGCCACCAGTGTTGGAGACAGAGATGAGGCATTTCAATATATCTTGGAGCGAGATGATGTTCACGATGTTACCATAGTCACCACGAATCAGCTATCTATAAAGATGCAGCTTCTTCACCACTTCATAACGAGGATTCGACTGTTGAAGATAGGTCACTTCGATTTTATCACTAAGAGAGAGCTGGTGTTAATGGTTTGCCTCACATAAAGGAGGGCCATCGACCTCCCAGCTTTGATGCTGAGCCAGATGAGAGAGGCTGCGACCCTGTGTTGACTGTGCCTTACGTATGGGATGTGCCTGACTCATCTCTTTAGAGCTTATCATGTACTTTTGGTGGAGGAGGCCTCCAAAGATATTCTACACACTGACATGTACGACAAGCATTCTCTACATCTTATAGGATACCGGAGGATGGCTGGGAGATGGGTATGTCGGGAGTCTAGTCAGGAGCCAGACGAGAAGGATGAGATTAGAGCTGCTGAGGTAGGTGTTGGGAATTATGTCTTAAAGCCAATCGTCTGGCTATAAACGGTTGTTCTATCTTGTAACTGTATATGATTTTTAATGAATAAAAGTTTTTCTTTTTAGCTATTCATTATATTTGCATTTTCCTGAAATGAACTCTTGTATGATGGAGTCCTTGGTACTATATTATTTGATATAAAGAAGATATATCAAGTAATTCTTAAACTAGTTCACAACCAAATGATACATTATTATAGGACGACAATATATCAAGTGTAGGTTGTTGTATTTCATATTTATTCGTTGTCCTCTTAACCAAGGAGTGTGGAGACACTGGTGTGACATGCAAGTGAAATGTGTGACATCTCACTGAACGTGACCATTTACGGACCTCCCTTCTACCAAAGGGTTGCTCATGAAGCGATATGGGTATATGTGTCCCTTAGACTTGAGATCATGATGCAGAACAAAGAACAAGGAAGCGTATGCGGAAGTAAATTTAAGATTAATTCTTTTTTTTTCTTTTTTTTTTTTTTTTTATATTTCAGAAATTGGCTTCGACTCAAAGTAAAGCTAAACTACGTTGAAGGAAACTAGGTAAGGATTGAAAGCACAGTTTAGAAGAAACTAAATTATCAGAGTAGTTCAGAAGTAACGGATCGCTGGGGGTTGAGAAACTCCCAGACCTAGGGTTTCGCTCTGAACTTTCAACAGAACAGAAATAGAAAGGAGAGATGGTTTACTAACCAGACAGTGATCTTCTCAGGATTTTGGTGGAAGAACTCTCTCGAGCAGATTGTGGGATCCTCGGAGTCGGCTATCTTCGCAATGGATCCTCTAATACTGGTCTCGTGGTTTGGTCGGCTTCTCCTGGACTCAAGATCTGGAAAAGAAGAGGAACAAGTGAAGGAATTCAGAAACTCAAGAAAAGATCTTACCAGGTTGAAGAACTTGAAAGCCGAAGTTGCTGAAATCGAATTCTCCTGGAGGCCGATCTGACTTCCTCTTAGAATTGTTGTAGATCTGCAGTATCTGGAGTGGAGCTTGATGCTGGTGGTCGGCCTGGACTTGGAGATGGTGGCTGTGAGAAGGGAAATAGACTAGGGCTTGGTGGAAAGAGAAGGGTGATGGCGGCTAGGGTTTGGGAGTGGAGTGGCTAACCTAGGGTTTGGGGTTTTGGAGATCTCTCACCTCCTCAAGGTTCCAGGGGAACCCGGATTTACTCCCTCACGGAGCTCAACACCTGGAAGCAAGTGCGGAAAAGAGAAAACACAAGTTTGCTCAAAAAAAAAATTTCTTTCATTCATCTGATTTTTTTAAACTTACAAGAGGGGTTTAATTTATAAAGCTTTACAAGGGAGGAGGGTTTCACATCTTCCCATGTGGGACTAAAGGAGGGGATCTACAAATTAGGGCAAATCCTTCACATATGGTTGGCCAAAGTACCAAAAAAACTGGATTTGGATTATAAAAGGCAGGTAGATGGCGCCACCTTGCTTGGATCTTCAAGAAAAATTTTCTTCCCTTCCATGGATCAACTCTTTTGGACTCCTCCTTTTCTTCCTCCCTAAGTCAAGGTCCTTCCCATCTTTGTTTTGGTTGTCTTTGGCAGGTAGTGGGCGCCCCCTTGAAATTCTCTTCTAAGAGAATTTCTTCCCTTCTTTGCTTTGGGTTTCTTGGGAAAGTCTTGGCCGCCCCCCTTGATTTGTGGTCTCTTGGTGGACTTCTCTTTATCTGGCGCATGAGAGAAAGAAGTTGCCATCTGTGGAGTGGGGACCAAAGGCTGCTGGATGTGGATATGGCACCCCTTGGACTGGGAGTGTGGCTGGGAGTGTGGTGTCCACTTGCCTGGTCTTGGGAGAAAATGTAACATCCCAAGTTGAAACCCTAGTCCACTACTGAGTCAACATGACTCAACAAAATAAAATGCAGGTAATGTAGACTCAAGCTAAATTGAGTTGATCTAGTCAACTCTTATTACAAACCAAAAACCCTAATTTTTCGGGCAAGGTTAATCAGAGATCCAGATGGAGCTCTGAAGTCTTCTTCTGAGTCTGGTGCCCGCACCAATTCTCCCAGGGTGGGAGGAACTCGACCCTGTCGAGTATGGATCAAGTTGGCTCTGGTATCTCTCCAAGAGGTCTGGGTCCAGCTCTTGTAACTCTTCTCGGGAGATCCAAGAGTCATCAGAATCTGGCCTTCCTAGCCAGCGGACCAGGTATCTTTGGTATCCTCGATTACGAGTAGAGATAACCTGATCATCCAGGATCTTTTCAATCTGCTCTTTTCTCACAGGCCAATTTGTTGGTGGACACACAGGGTCAGGTTCACTCTCAAGAGCAGGATTAGGTTCAAAAGCCTCACTGGGAATCACAGCTGGCTCCCTATACTCTACTAGGTCTGTAATGTTGAAAGTGGAGCTAATGCCTAGTTCTGGAGGCAACTCGAGCACATAGGCATTGGATCCTACTCTCTTTACCACTCTAAATGGTCCAGCTCCCCTAGCATGTAACTTTCTAACGGTTCCTGGAGGAAACCGTTCAGGCCTTAACCTAATCATTACATAGTCTCCTTCGTCAAAAGTTTTGACTCGCCTTTGAGAATCAGCCAATTTCTTATAAGTTTCATTACTTAAATTTATTTTGGCTTGAATTTCTTTATGCAAGTCTTTTATATGATGTGCAAAAACTTCAGCAGACTCGGAGACCCGTGTGTGGACTGGTAAAGGAGCTAGGTCAAGAGGTGTGTGGGGTTTGTAACCATGCACAATTTCAAATGGACTTTTACCCGTAGACCTATTGACCGAGTCATTATATGCAAATTCAGCTCTAGGTAAGTACAAGTCCCAGTTCCTAATGTTTTCACCAACAAGACACCTTAGCAGATTGCCTAAACTACGGTTCACTACTTCGGTTTGGCAGTCAGTCTGGGGATGATAGGTAGTTGAAAACTTAAGTTTCGTCCCTAACTTATGCCAAAGGGTTTTCCAGAAATAGCTGGTGAACCGAACATCCCTATCTGAAACAATGGTCTTGGGTAGGCCATGGAGTCGAACTATCTCATTAAAGAACAGAGTGGCTACCTTAGACGCATCAAATGTTTGGGAACAAGGCAAGAAATGGGCCATCTTGGAAAATCGGTCTACTACAACACAGATAGAGTCATGCCTCCTCTGGGTCTTAGGCAAACCTAACACAAAGTCCATGCTCACATCTTGCCAAGGACGATCTAGGACAGGGAGTGGGGTATAAAGGCCGGTGTTCTGTTTTCGCTGTTTGGCAACAGCGCAGGTCCGACACCTAGCCACAATGTGTGCTACATCTCTTTTTAAGCTAGGCCAGAAAAAATGGTCTTCAATAGCCAGGGTGGTCTTATCTTTTCCGAAATGGCCAGCTAAACCTCCAGCATGAGTTTTCCAAATCAAGAATTCCCTAAGAGAGGTTCTAGGGATGCAAAGCCTATTCTTAAAGAACAGAAAGCCATATAAAAGGGAATAATCCTTATGTTCACTAGATGGTCCTTGAGTTAGATCCTGGTATACAGTCTTGAAATCCGGACACGACTCATATTCTTCTTTGATTTGCTCAAACCCTATGACTTCAGCCCTAACAGAATTCAACAACAAAGATCGACGACTAAGGGCATCAGCTACCTTATTTTCAGACCCAGCCTTATGCTTCAAAACAAAAGTATAGGACTGGATATACTCTACCCACTTAGCATGCCTAGGGTTAAGCTTCTTCTAAGAATTCAAGAATCTAAGAGCCTCATGGTCCGAAAATAGCACAAATTCTTGCGGTAGTAAATAATGTCTCCAGTAACGCAAAGCTTGCACTACCGCATAAAATTCCTTATCATAGGTAGAATACCTAAGCTTAGCATCATTAAGTTTTTCACTAAAGAATGCTACGGGATGGTTCTCTTGGCTTAGGACTCCACCTATACCTACTCCTGAAGCATCACAGGCAACCTCAAATACCTTTGAAAAGTCTGGTAGTCTCAAAATGGGTGCCTGGGTCATCCTATCCTTAAGATCTAGGAAGGCTTTATGGGCTGCTTTGGTCCACTGAAATTCTCCCTTCCTGATGTAGTCTGTGATAGGAGCAACTACGGTACTAAACCCCTTGATGAATCGCCTATAGAAGGTAGCCAAGCCATGGAAACTTCTGACTTCATGCACACTGGTCGGCTTTGGCCATTCTACTATGGACCTAATCTTTTCAGGATCGGCAGCCACGCCGTCAGGGGTTACAACAAATCCAAGGAAGATAATCCTACTGGTCATAAATTCACACTTTTTGAGATTACCGTAGAGACTATCATTCCTCAAAACTTGACAGACTTGTCTAAGGTGGCCTAGGTGATCTGCAGGGGTCTTACTATAGATCAGGATGTCATCAAAATAGACCACTAAAAACTTCCCTATGAAAGCTCTAAGTACCTGGGTCATAATCCTCATGAAAGTACTAGGGGCATTGGACAACCCAAAAGGCATAACAACCCATTCATAGACACCATCCTTAGTTTTGAAGGCTGTTTTCCACTCATCCCCTGGTCTAATCCTAACCTGATGATAGCCGCTCTTGAGATCAATTTTAGAGAAAACCATGGCACCGGCCATCATATCAAGCATGTCATCTAGTCTAGGGATGGGGAACCTATACTTGATTGTGATCTTATTGATGGCACGACTGTCAACACACATCCTCCACGTGCCATCCTTCTTCGGGGTTAGAAGTGCAGGGACTGCACAAGGGCTAAGACTCTCTCTAATGAACCCCTTCCTCAACAATTCGCCAACCTGCTTTTGCAGTTCTTTATGCTCCGATGGATTCATCCTATAATGGGGCAAGTTGGGTAAAGTAGCTCCTGGGACTAAATCTATGGAATGCTGAATATCCCTAAGAGGTGGAAGGTGGTCTGGCAGATCCTCGGGAAAAACATCCTCAAATTCTTCTAATAAAGGCTTAACTTCCTGAGAAGGCTCTGAGGGTATAGGAGTCCTAAGTTCCTTAGCAGTCAACATCCAAATGGGTGAACCACTATGAATCTCTTGTTCTAGATCCTTGGCACTAATTAGGTTCACTCCAGTCTTCATTTCTCTGACCTTACTAGCTCCTTTAGCTACCTTGTCCTTAGGAGGGACTGAATGGATTGTGATTTTCTTCCCATTGAAACTAAAGACACAGGTGTTGGATTTTCCTAAGAGGGTGGCATCGTGATCATACAACCAAGGTCTTCCAAGAATTATACTGCTCACCCCCATGGGCAAGACATCACACCAAATCTTCTCTTGATAGGATTGCATTTGGATTTGGACCTGACATCTAGACTGGATGGGTATAGAGGTAGAGTCTACCCAAGAAACCTTATAGGGGTTGGGGTGGGGGACTAGGGTTAAGCCTAACATTTTGACAGTGCTAGTAGAAATGGCATTCACACAGCTCCCACTATCTATGATGATTTTACAAACCTTATCCCCTAGTTTAAGGAAAGTTTGTAGGATATTAGTCCTACGCCAATCTTCCTAAACTTTAGTCTGGGACAGGATGCATCTCACAACCCCTAAGTGGTCAGATTCAGTGGATTCTTCCTCTCCTTCATACTCATCAACCAAATTCATTCTGGCCTCATAAACTTCTTCTTCAAACTCCTCATTAGGCTCGGAACTCTCTTCCCCTCCCTCTTCTATATATAGGGATCTACGAGGGCACTAACTAGAAACATGACCTACCTTATGACACTTAAAACAAGCTATGGCTGTGCACTGAGTGAAGATATGACCGGGCTTCTGGCACTTAAAACAAACGATACTAGGGGTTCTCTGGGTGTCAGGTGCCTTACCTTTGTCCATGGGCCTAGGGGTGGGGATACCCTGATTAGGCTTGCTAGGGGTAACCTGGCTAGGTCCATTTCTTGGGATTGAGGCACTAACCCTAGATGGCATGGGTCCTCTTTGAAACTTCTCAGTGTTCAGTGCAATCTGATAGGCTTGGTCTAGGTCAGTAACCTCTCTCAGAAACAACTCTCTCTTAATATCTTCCCTAAGTCCAGCCCTAAATCTAGACAAAGTGACCTCATGGGCTTCACTCACATCACATCTCATCAGGTATTCATCAAAGGTGGTTATGTAGTCTGAAACAGATCGGTTCCCTTGTTTCAAAGTCTGCCATTGGTCTAACAGATTTTGCTGGTATGAAATGGGTAGGTACTTGTCTCTAAGTTTCTCTTTCATACCCTGCCAAGTGGTTATGGGCTCTACATTTCGTCTTCTAGTGGTCAGCTCAATGTTCCCCCAGTATAACCTAGCTTGACGTATAAATTTTATCTTGGCAAACTTGAATTTTCTCTCCTCAGACATGGCATACCACTCAAAGTACTGGTCCATCTCACCCTCCCAATCAGAATACACCTTAGGATTTAGGCTACCATCAAAAGTGGGTGCATCTAACTTGATGTTTCGAATGAACCTATCATCTCTATCCTCAGGTTCTGGGTCAGGCCTCCTATGATTAGGTTCAGGATCTCGGTATAGAGGTCTTCTAGGCTCTTGGTGTGGGTGAGGTTGAGGCACATTAAAATCTAGGTCAGGAGTCCAATTCCGATGCCTAGGTTCCTCGAGTACTTGGACTCGATCCCTAAGCTGGGCAAAATTCTCATTCATATCCTGACTTAATTTATTCATACTTTCAGTAAGAGCTCTAACCATGGCCTCTAAATCAGGTTGGGTTTGACCAGGTTGGTAGGGTACTCCATTCCGGGTAGACATGATGCAATCAAGCACACAAAATGAGACTCAACTGAATGACTATGGGCTAACTAGACCTAGAGCCCAAACTAGGTGCCCAATCAGAGTGGCAAGCTAGCCTGTAGTAACTCAGGACTCAGCCAGGCAGGTGTAAGGGGAGTGTTAGGTCCCTGAATGCCAATCCTAGACACCAATCAGAGATTGGCCAGGTAGGCGGACCAGCACACAAGCCCTTCGGGATGGAATCCCTGAACCACCGTTCTAGACACTGAGTACAAAGCACACACAGAGTAACCAGACAAACTGACTCAACACTAGCCTTGACCCGACTTGTTGATGTCCCTAGCCCACTAGGGCAAATTAGGTCTAATCAATTTTAGATTAAAGGCTTAGGTTCGAATGAAGGGGTGGTGGTTTTGGGCTAAGGAGAGGTTATCAACTCCTCCCCTTATCTTAGATGCTCAAATGCCCTTAAGTTGAATTAAGAGATGAACACTCAAAAATAAATGGATTACAGAACACAAAAATAGAGTTACAGTAATTTAATTCTTAGGAATCACACGGAAACCAATAAATCATGAGAAAATTATGAAAATTAGTTTCAATTATAATGGTTTCACAAAAATAAAAATCACTGAATTTGGAGTTCCCTGTAGTGAGAAATAATTATTGCAACAGGATAATTACGGGCTAAAAATAGAGCACTTCCCCATTTATAATTTCTGCTACGAAGTTGTAACCCAACAGATCCCCTACACGCCCTAGGAACACCCCGTGGAATGGGAAGAGGAGGTTTGCACCTCGCTTCATTCCTAGGACCGGACGTCCTGGGGAGTCTACTTCGAGCAGACAAAGTAAAAAGAGAGGGACTCAAACAAGCAATCAAACAGAAACCCTAGACAGGGCTCTGATACCAAAAATGATGTAGAACAAAGAACAAGGAAGCGTATGCGGAAGTAAATTTAAGATTAATCCTTTTTTTTTTTCTTTTTTTTTTTTTTATATATTTCAGAAATTGGCTTCGACTTAAAGTAAAGCTAAACTACGTTGAAGGAAATAAGGTAAGGATTGAAAGCACAGTTTAGAAGAAACTAAATTATCAGAGTAGTTCAGAAGTAACGGATCGCTGGGGGTTGAGAAACTCCCAGACCTAGGGTTTCGCTCTGAACTTTCAACAGAACAGAAATAGAGAGGAGAGATGGTTTACTAACCAGACAGTGATCTTCTCAGGATTTTGGTGGAAGAACTCTCTCGAGCAGATTGTGGGATCCTCGGAGTCGGCTATCTTCGCAATGGATCCTCTAATACTGGTCTCGTGGTTTGGTCGGCTTCTCCTGGACTCAAGATCTGGGAAAGAAGAGGAACAAGTGAAGGAATTCAGAAACTCAAGAAAAGATCTTACCAGGTTGAAGAACTTGAAAGTCGAAGTTGCTGAAATTGAATTCTCCTGGAGGCCGATCTGACTTCCTCTTAGAATTATTGTAGATCTACAGTATCTGGACTGGAGCTAGATGCTGGTGGTCGGCCTGGACTTGGAGATGGTGGCCGTGAGAAGGGAAATAGACTAGGGCTTGGTGGAAAGAGAAGGGTGATGGCGGCTAGGGTTTGGGAGTGGAGTGGCTAACCTAGGGTTTGGGGTTTTGGAGATCTCTCACCTCCTCAAGGTTCCAGGGGAACCCGGATTTACTCCCTCACGGAGCTCAACACCTGGAAGCAAGTGTGGAAAAGAGAAAACACAAGTTTGCTCAAAAAAAAAATTTCTTTCATTCATCTGATTTTTTTAAACTTACAAGAGGGGTTTAATTTATAAAGCTTTACAAGGGAGGAGGGTTTCACATCTTCCCATGTAGGACTAAAGGAGGGGATCTACAAATTAGGGCAAATCCTTCACATATGGTCGGCCAAAGTACCAAAAAAACTGGATTTGGATTATAAAAGGCAGGTAGATGGCGCCACCTTGCTTGGATCTTCAAGAAAAATTTTCTTCCCTTCCATGGATCAACTCTTTTGGACTCCTCCTTTTCTTCCTCCCTAAGTCAAGGTCCTTCCCATCTTTGTTTTGGTTGTCTTTGGCAGGTAGTGGGCGCCCCCTTGAAATTCTCTTCCAAGAGAATTTCTTCCCTTCTTTGCTTTGGGTTTCTTGGGAAAGTCTTGGCCGCCCCCCTTGATTTGTGGTCTCTTGGTGGACTTCTCTTTATCTGGCGCATGAGAGAAAGAAGTTGCCATCTGTGGAGTGGGGACCAAAGGCTGCTGGATATGGATATGGCGCCCCTTGGACTGGGAGTGTGGCTGGGAGTGTGGTGTCCACTTGCCTGGTCTTGGGAGAAAATGTAACATCCCAGGTTGAAACCCTAGTCCACTACTGAGTCAACATGACTCAACAAAATAAAATGCAGGTAATGTAGACTCAAGCTAAATTGAGTTGATCTAGTCAACTCTTATTACAAACCAAAAACCCTAATTTTTCGGGCAAGGTTAATCAGAGATCCAGATGGAGCTCTGAAGTCTTCTTCTGAGTCTGGTGCCCGCACCAGATCACCATGGTAGCTTGCAAGCTACTCACTATACTTTGATGCCAGACTACTTGGATTTCTAATCCAGTGATGGAAGGTTTCTGGGTGTAGTCAAGTACTTATAAAGCGGTGATGGATCAAGATGGAATTGATCCTTCCAAATAGTTTGGAGTGAATGGCTCATTGTGTCTCAATTTGGCAAATCCTTGGCTAGGGTAGTTCTTATGAAGAGTCACAGAACTTGTAAAGTTGAAACACAATCTGGATAAACCAAATTAGGGTTGGCTGTCGAACCCTAGGTCATCCTGAGCATTATGAGATCAAAGGGATATATTATGCACTAACCATACGCCAGAGGTTCTATAGAGGTGCTCTGCATCTTCGACTGATCTAGACATCAAGTATCATTGCTAGATGAGGACTTTGACTGGTACTGGAAGTGTTCCAGTGCTACCAACTTAGTGTTCAAACCTATAGGGTCACCCAACATAGAGGTCTCATCTGATCTTAAGGCTGATCGATGATTAAGAATCGTTTGCTGTCACTAGCAATCAATGTGATTGACCATGTGTCGACACTTGAGGGGTCAATACTTGGCTATGATAAGAAGTATTTCTAAAAGACTTTTCTGGATGAGCCAACTCGACCCCTACTCGAGTCGACTCATTCTGTGTTCTGGTCAAGCTGACTCGACCCCTACTCGAGCTGACTCAAAAGAACAGTCTGACTATTCTGTGTCCTAGATGAGCCGACTCAAACCTACTTGAGTCGACTCATCTTTGCTCAACCAGAAATCCCTAAACGACATTTCTGGGACATTTTTGGAAGGTTTTGATTTGGTTTGAATTTTGAGTTCAAGCTGTTTTGGCTCCAAACTTTCATGGAATGATTATCATTCCTTCTTAATGTGGTTTGAGTCAATATGGTATGCTCCTTGAGCTTCTCCCCCAATCACTCCTCCTTCCTCTTTCTCCCTATCTTGGCTACCTCTATAAATAAGTGCTATTTTAGGGCTACTGAGGTAGATGTTCTTAATTATTTGTCTCTGAATCTCAATGCTACTGAGATTCTGAGAGGGAAGAAAAGGGTTATGAGGACTTGGGCATTGGGTATGTGGACTCCTAGCCTCAAGCTAGGCCTTGGGAAGAAAGCTAGTTAGGAAGGGTTCCACCTCTCCTCCTTATCTTCCAGGAAGAAGAAGATCAGTCTAAAGGATCCCAAGGAGCTAGCACTCCGAGGGAGTTGATCAGAGTCGAGCCCAAGTGTGGATTACCTGTAGAGGCCAGACACGTGTGTGGCTCAAGAGCACCATCCTTGGAGCACCAGAATGCCCTGAAATTGGGATAGATTATTGGCTTTAGCCCTTAATTTTGATGACTAACAAAATGTTGAGTATATGTTTTATACTAATGCTTCTATTTTGTTATGAGTTTCAGAATATAGGCACTTAAAATTCTCAATATAAAAGTATAATGGCACTCTTTGGATGCTAAGCAATTTTCATATCTTAAGAAGTCTTCTCAACTAAAAATGGCCTCAAAATAGATCAATCAGAGCTTTACAAGAAAGTATATTGAAGTTTTATTGAAGAACTTTTTGAATTTTGAAGGTTGGAAGAAGTTTTTGACAAGTTGCAAAGTCAAGTGTCGACTCATGGCACACTAAGTGTCGACATTTCAGAAACTGGCACACAGAAAATCTCTTTGGCATGCCAAGTGTAGACTCACAGGAATCATGTGTCGACTCACGAGAGTCAGGTGTCGACTCACAGAAACAAAGTGTCAACTCATGGCCTGAGATTTTTGAAGATACAAAACTATGCCATTTGGAGATTTTTGTGTCAAGTGTTGACTTAGAGAATGCAAGTGTCGACTCGGGAGATTCAAGTGTCGACTCATATGGTTCAAGTATCGACTCATAGCCTGAGAACAAAAAAATGATAGAATCCTGGTTTCTCAAGTGTTTATACCTTGAGTCGACTCATGTTAACCCAAGTGTCAACTCATGAAGACTCAAGTATCGGCTCAAAGAAGTCAAGTGTCGACTTACGGGTTCTGATAGCAATAATGGCTATATTTTCTGAGAGGCATAATTGATCCCTACAAGCTCCCAATGGCTAGTTTTGCTCCACCAACATTCTCAAACCATTTTTTGAAAGTTTTTGAAGTATTTAAGCTTTACCAAACTCATTCATGAAGCATTGAACACATAAGAGACAACATATTCCTTGAGAACTTCACTTCCAAAGTCAAAAAGAGAAGATTTTACTAAAAGAGCTTACAAGCCTTCATTTCAGCATTCCAAAAGTATCTTTGAAGTGATTCCAAAGAGGAGATAAGTCAAGCAATCATCAAGAGCCTCAAGGCTTCCCTATTCTACTCTATAAGAGAGTTTGATTGCATTTTTATTCTTGTATCTTTGACTTTGTTCTTTGTTGACCTAGCTTTCAAAGTTTTTGAAACTAGGTTTTAAAGGTTGTTGGTGAGCCAAAGTGATAAAACTAACTAGGGTTTGACTTGTGAGCCCGAAGACAAAACAAGTTATAAAGGTTGTCGGTGAGCCTGGATGACAAAACTAACTTAGGTTTTGACTTGTGAGCTTTGGAAAACAAGTCGGCTGTAATCTTAAAGAAATTATACTGAAATTTTCAAGGGAGGCTTGGGGAGTGGATGTCGGTGCTTGGATTGCACCGAACCACTATAAAACATTGTGTTTGTGTGTAAATGCTCACTTTATTACTTGCTCTTTATTCTTTGCATTTAATTTGCTATTATCCACTGCATATATTTTAGATCTAAATCACTTTATTTCATAAATACTTCAAGTCCAGCACATAATTGTTTAAATTTTTTGAAAGAACCAATTCACCACCCCTCCTGGTCTTCATTTCTGGGCAACAAAAATGGTGTTGTAGAGAGAAAGAATAGGACATTGGAAGAGATGGCCCGAACTATGTTATGTGAGGACAATCTTCCTAGGTACTTTTGGATAGAAGTTGTGAACACCGTCTATTATATTTTGAACTTTGTTTTGATAAGATCTATTTTAAAGAAAACCCCCTATGAACTTTGGAATGATAGAAAACCTAGCATTCATTATTTTCATGTTTTTGGTTTTAAATGATTTGTGTTGAATAATAAAAATAATAACCTAAGAAAATTTAATGCTAAATCTGATGAAGCATTTTTTCTTGGTTATTCAACTTCTAGCAAAGCTTATAGAGTATTTAATAAAAGAACATTGATTGTTGAAGAATCTATTCATGTTATATTTAATGAATCTAACCCCTCACCTTCTAGAAAAAAAAAGTGCATTGACAATGATGCAAGCACAATCGACAAAGCTATGGAGGACATAAGCCTAAAGGACAAACAAGTACAAGAAAGAGAAGAAATGGTAAGTAAAGATCTTGGTGATTTACCAAGAGAATGGAGGTATGTAACTTCACACCTCAAGATTTAATTATTGGTGATCCCTCTGTTGGGTTCGGGAACCAGTGCGGAAGTGTGGATTTCAAAACTTTATGAAATCAGGTCCGAACCCTAATCCCAAAATCTCCTTATTAGCAATTAAAACTTATGACTACATGCATGTCCAAATTTAAACATTGTTTAGATACTAACCTCAGATCGCTATATCCAATCTGATGTAGAAATAAACTCCAAATAGTGTAACCTTTTGAACACACCAGGCGTCCACTTGTCCGCCCTCCGATGGTGATCCACACGGGCAGATGATCAAGACAGTGACTCCTCAATTGGGTTCCTTCCAATCAAGTTCTACCCCAAGAACTTGATATATGGGCTATTGGCTAGGACACCTCTAGCCAAACGGGGACTAAAACTTTCTCTCTTACCCTTCTCCTAGTTTTTAGCAGCTTTGGCCCCTTAAGACACTCTTGTCTTAAGAATAAGCCCTTGTCCTAAAATGAGACAAGGCTTGTCTTGGAGGGAGAAGAAAATTAAGACAAAGTTGTCTTAATGTAAGAAAGAAACAAAAGAGGCGCCTTCTTCCTTTACCGTCGGAGAGTTTCTCTCTCTGACTCTCCTTCTGTTCTGAGATTCGACAGAGCCTAGGCTCTGTAA
Source organism: Areca catechu (assembly GCA_021397845.1). NCBI lineage: Eukaryota > Viridiplantae > Streptophyta > Magnoliopsida > Arecales > Arecaceae > Areca > Areca catechu. Next base: position 137,967,871 of record CM038041.1, read on the forward strand.
AGGAATCAAAGAGGAAAGAGAGGAGGGGGAAACAATCTTTTGGAGAGGGAGAAGGAAAGAGAAGCAAGGCTTCGCCGTAGAAAATCTGGAATCACATTTTACGGTGAAGCCTTCTTCTTAAATAGGCGATAGAGAGGCGCCTTCTCATCTGAAAACATCCTCTCACGTCCCTCTCTCCCTTCTCACGTCTTCTCTCTTTATCTCATGGCCCTTGGGATTAATCTCACGGCCTTTGGGATGGGAAGACGCGAAGATGGATCGTGAAAAATACAAAAGGGCGCGCGCAGAAAGAAGAGTCGCGCCCCTTCGATGTTTTTTCTTTTCTTTTCACGGTATTTTTCCCCTTTTTGGAGAGTCCATGCCTAGGTGGACTCTCTTCCACGCCTCTTCAAAAATCACCGGCGTTTTTTCTTTCTTTTCACGCAAAGACGCGTCTTGGAAAGAGTCCACGCGCGTGTGGACTCTTCTCCTTGCGCGCACGCGTGGGAAGACAGGGGGAGGGGTTTTAGGCGATGTGGGAAAGGGGTTTAGCCTCTTAGGTTAGCCCAATTGCTAGCCTATAGTTAGCCCAACATTTTGTATCTTCAATTAGATTCAAACCGGAATGAATTTGGATCTAAAAAAGACCAAATCGGAACCCTAACTCGAATCCGATTCAAGTAGAAGTCATGGTTTGCAACACATGCTAGTGTGTTCATCTGCAAACGAGATTTAATTCCAAATTAAATCCTTGATCATCTGTCCTAAGTGTGTGACCCATTGGGTTCCATACTTAGCCAGCAGTGGGTCCGAGTGCAAGTTGACCTAATCTGATCAGAACTCATTCTAATCGATTTAGGTCAAATCGAGCTAACTCGAGTCAGTCAATTAGGACTCCTCCTAATTAGTGATCCAATTAAACCATTTAATTTGATCAACCCACAAGACAAGATTGACGTCTAGCAACGTGTCATGTCTACCCGGAAGATATGGAAATTCTGGTGTAATTCCAAAACTACCCTTCAGTGGAAAGTTCCCGTACAATTCGATCCTTCAATCATCTTGCATCCCGAATATAACTATGGATATGGAATCATGTCAAATCCAGTTTATACTCATTCCCAGCTCAGTCATACACTAATGACTCAATTAATTTGATATTAGAAATTATTTCTAATATCTGTACTTTGATCAAAGATTTCCTGAATCATCATCTGACCTAATTTGGCTGGATGCAATCTCCTCCTACTAGGAGTGATCAATTCCTTGTTGACCTACTCATTACCTTCATATACAATTCACCATACCCAGCATCAACCTCGTGCATGACCCAGTGTCATGATTGAGATTGAACCAAAGCATGGGTTCATGTACATAAGGTATTATGGCAGTCTCAGGTCATAGGACTACTTGTACAACTCCCACTATGTGAAACATCTATTGACATGCAGCTAAGGCTCCATTAGATGTTCTCAAACTGGATCTATTCAGTGAACTCATTCACTAATGAGCACCCACATCCTTGTATTAGTGTCCTACACAAATGACTGTGAGAGCAGTCACCCTTTTCAGCATACATAGGATGTGCCAGTCTTACCGGAAACCCTGATCCCCAACTCAGGGTTCCTATGACTAGGAATATTCTAGATTAGGGTTTTAAGGACTTAGATCTCACTGGTATGATCTCATCATAGCCCTACAACCATAGCCCTAATCTATGGGGTTCATCATATAATGACACAGCGAATGATGAAAAATTATTGCCTTTATTAATTTGTCAATTTACAATGGTCTGGGAGATATAGATATTGGCTTATAGGGCATAATCCTTTCAATCTCCCACTTGCACTAAAGCCAATCGCTCTTATTCTTTAACCCCATACAATCGAGGTGGCGATCAAACTCCCGCTGTGGTAGAGCCTTAGTGAACGGGTCTGCTATGTTGTTCTTTGTATCTACTCTATTGATGCAGACTTCTTGTCTTTCGATTATCTCTCGGACAAGATGGAAGCGTCTCAGAATGTGCTTGGACTTGTGATGGGCTCTCGGTTCCTTAGCTTGAGCAACTGCTCCAGTGTTATCACAATAGAGTGGCACCGGGTTCTCAATCTCAGGAACTACTCCCAACTCTGTGATGAATTTCTTCATCCAGACAGCTTCCTTGGCGGCTTCACTGACAGCTATGTACTCTGCCTCGGTAGTTGAGTCAGCTACAGTCTGCTGTTTAGTGCTCTTCCAACTTACTGCTCCACCATTCAAGGTAAAGACATACCCTGAAATGGATTTACTATCATCTGGGTCTGATTGAAAACTAGAGTCTGAATAGGCTTCTAGTTTAAGATCAGATCCTCCGTATATTAGAAAAATATCCTTAGTCCTTCTCAGGTACTTAAGAATATTTTTCATAGCCTTCCAGTGATCCTCTCCTGGATCAGCCTGAAATCTACTGGTTACACCCAAGGCATATGCCACATCAGGCCTGGTACATAACATAGCATACATAATCGACCCTATAGCCGAAGCATAAGGTATAGAACTCATTCTATTTCTTTCTTCAGGTGTCTTAGGAGACATCCTCTTAGAAAGACGTATGCCATGACCAATAGGTAAGTAACCTCTTTTACTTTCCTCCATGCTAAATCTCTTTAGCACCTGGTCAATGTACCTAGACTGGGACAAGCCAAGCATCCTTCTTGATCTATCTCTATAGATCTTTATACCCAGTATATAGGATGCTTCTCCCAAGTCTTTCATGGAAAACTATTTCGATAACCACACTTTGACTGATTCTAACATTGGGATATCATTCCCAATAATAAGTATATCATCAACATATAGAACTAAGAAAACTATGGCACTCCCACTAGTCTTCTTGTACACACAAGGTTCATCCTCATTTTTGAAAAAATCAAATTCTTTGACTGTTTTATCAAATCGGATGTTCCAACTCCTGGATGCTTGCTTTAATCCATAAATGGATTTCTTTAGCCTACATACCTGATTAGGTTTAGTCTCCAAGACAAAACCTTCTGGTTGTGACATATAAACCTCTTCCTCAAGGAAACCATTGAGGAATGCAGTTTTTACATCCATTTGCCAGATCTCATAATCATGATATGCTGCTATAGCAAGCATAATCCGAATAGATTTGAGCATGGCAACAGGGGAAAATGTTTCATCATAATCTATTCCCTGTTTTTGTCTGAAACCCTTAGCCACCAATCTGGCTTTATAAGTTTCAACTTGGCCATCTGCCCCAATCTTCCTTTTATAGACCCATTTACACCCAATAGGGTTAATACCCTCTGGTGCATCAACCAAAGACCATACTTGGTTGACATACATGGAGTCCATCTCGGATCTCATGGCTTCCAGCCATTTGTCTGAGTCTTTACTCATGACTGCTTCCGTATAGGTTAGAGGCTCATCATTTTGAATGATTTGGGCTTCATTATTTTCAATTATGAACCCATACCTCTCAGGTGCCTGTCGCACCCTATCAGACCTACGGATAGGAGTGTGTTCAGGTTCTATATTAACTATGTTGTTACTTGACTGAGAAGTGTCTATTTGTTGAATCTCATTGAGTTCGATATTTCTACCAGTGCCCTTTTGTAGGATAAATTCCTTTTCCATAAAAGTGGCATGCCTACTGACCAATACTTTTTGTTCAGCAAGGTGGTAGAACACATATCCTATACTATCTCTAGGATATCCGATAAATAGACATTTGTCTGCTCTAGCATCTAGTTTATGTCCAAAATTCCTTTTTACATAGGCTGGACATCCCCATATCTTAATATACTTAAGATTGGGCTTCTTACTTCTCCATAATTCATATGGAGTGCTAGAGACAGTTTTAGATGGTACTCTATTCAAGATATAAGTTGCTGTTTCCAAAGCATATCCCCAGAAAGAAAAAGGTAACTCCGTGAAGCACATCATGGACCGTACCATATCCAATAAAGTACGATTCCTCCTTTCAGCAACACCATTTAATTGTGGTGTGTAAGGAGGAGTCCATTCAGAGATGATCCCCTTATCTTTAAGGTGATCAAGAAACTCAGTGGATAAGTATTCACCTCCTCTATCTGATCGGAGGATCTTTATACTTTTTCCTGTCTGTTTCTCTACCATACTTTGATACTCTAAAAATTTTTCAAAAGCATCGGACTTATGTTTCATTAGATACACAAATCCATACCTTGAAAAATCATCAGTAAATGTGATAAAGTATGAGTATCCACCATAGGCTTGAGTTGTCATAGGCCCACATACATCTGTGTGTATGAGTCCTAATAACTCTTTTGTCCTTTCTCCATGTCCACTAAATGGAGTCTTGGTCATCTTACCCATGAGACATGATTCACAAGTTCCTAATGACTCATAGTCATAAGGATCAAAGAAATTTTCTTTGTACAACTTGTTAATCCTAGTCTCACTAATATGTCCAAGTCGACAATGCCAAAGTAAGGTATTGTTAACATCATCTCTTTTCCGTTTGTTAGAAACATGAAAAACATTGTCATTAGTGGAAAGAGTTAAGAGACCATTGCAGAATATGCCATAACATATAATTTCATTAGATAAAGAAATTGAGCAGCCACTGCTCATTACATTCATAGTATATACTTGTTTAAGTAACAAGGGTACAGATATGATATTTCTAATGATTTTTGGCATATAGTAACAATTCCTTAGCTCCAAGATCTTCCCTGAAGGTAACTTCAAAACATAAGTCCCTACAGCTTCTGCTTGGATGGGGTCCCCTCCAGCACCGTAGAGCTCAAAGTTACCTTCCTTCAATACTTTAAGCCCCTGAAGTCCCTGCAATGATTTGCAGATGTTATGACCACAGGCGGAATCCAACACCCAAGTATTTGAAATGGAAGAATCCAATGACAAAATAGTATGAACTTCTTTCATACCTTTTGGTGCCTCTGATGCACCAGGCTTCAAACTTGCAAGGTAAACCTTGCAGTTTCTTTTCCAATGACCCGGCTTGCCACAATGAAAGCAGGTCATCTGTCCGGAGGCCTTCTTTCCTTTCTTCTTCTTAATGCCCCCTTTGGGATTCATCCTCTTATTGGAACCCCTTTTGCCTGTCTTCTTCTTATCCACAAGAAGAACTGGAGCCTTATTTTTCTTTACATGGCTCTCTGCTGTTTTCAACATATTCAACAGCTCAGGCAAGGAAGAATTAAGTTTGTTCATATGGTAATTAAGAACAAACTGTGAAAATGACTCTGGGAGTGATTGCAAGATCAAGTCTTGATTCAACTCCCCATCCATTACAAAACCTAATTGACCTAATCGAGTGATTAGATCAATTATCTTTAATACATGGTCTTGTACTGATGTACCTTCTGTCATCCTTGCACGGAATAACTGCTTAGATATTTCATATCTAGCAGTTCTACTGTGTTCTCCATAAAGCTCTTTTAAATTTAGCAGTATGGAGTTAGTATCCATGCTATCATGCTGCCTCTGCAACTCGTTAGTCATAGAGGCAAGCATAACACATTTGACAGTAAGTGAGTCATTTTGCCACATATTATATGTGGTCTTCTCCTCTTGCGAGGCATCTTCCCTTGGTGGTTCCAAAATCGGGGTATCAAGAATATAGGAAATTCTTTCTTGACTGAGTACTATTTTCAAATTTCTCAGCCAATCAACATAATTAGGCCCAGTCAATTTGTTGGCATCTAAAATACTACGGAGTGAGAGTGAAGAGGCCATTTATCTACATTTAAACAAAGAACGAAAACATAAGCAAACAACCATGAAATGACAACACATAATTAAATTAGGACTTTAATTTAATTATGTCTCCCACTATTTTATCGAGCATCATAACCCTCTATACGATGATCGAGAAAACCTTAATTGATCTTTCTTAGTGGGGTTGAGATCCCAATCCCTTATAAAAGACCTTGTGTGTACACAACAAATCTTATATAAGTTCATAGGTAGGAAAACTCTTTCCAATTGTAACCTGTACAATTCTCAACTTATCTCGGCCTCTAAAATATTAATAGCCTTGTGTATACACAACAAACTATAATATTTTAGCTAAGTAAGACCCTTCATAGCCATATAGTCATGACTTTAATAGTAATACCCTTGTGTGTACACAACAAAATATTACTTTAAATCATGCCATAAACAAATAATTGTATTAGGCCAAAAATTATGTTAGTCACCATATTAGGTCTTGTGTGTACACAACAAACCTAGTATAGATCATAACACAATGATGACCTATCATGAAGGAAGGCCAATAATAGTATTTTAACACCAAGCATGTTAGTCAAGAGTTAAATCAATCAGATCGGCCAGGCTAGTGGAAGAGATGTGGGGGTCCCCCCGTTGCTTTCCTAGACACCAATTTAAAATTGGCCAGGTCAGTCAACGGAACCAATTAAAAACCACGATTCCCTTTACCTTCCCAGAACCACCTTTCTAGACACCGAAATGACTAATTATCCATCATGACTAATAATGCTTATCGGTTAAACTATACTACCACTTAATATAATTTTAAGAGGGGTTCATGCAATGCCAGCACATTCAATTAAAAGCTATCACATATATTAATACATGCTTTAAACTAAGCAAATATGTGAAATGTGTGCCATCATACTAGGACAACCATTTACCACATAATGGATACACCATTATGCCAGGGCAACCTTATTTCAGTATGATGGCTCCAGGGCTAATCATATCTCTAAGACAATTAGGGTTTCAGTGGAAAACCCTAACTGGTGGCAATCATCAAACTCATGTTCAATCAAAGACATGCCTTGTGCATCAATATAAAAACTTTAACATGATACTACATCATGAATTGAACTGCATAATTTTTTAATCCTAATAAGGAGGCTCTGATACCACTGTTGGGTTCGGGAACCAGTGCGGAAGTATGGATTTCAAAACTTTATAAAATCAGGTCCGAACCCTAATCCCAAAATCTCCTTATTAGCAATTAAAACTTATGACTACATGCATGTCCAAATTTAAACATAGTTTAGATACTAACCTCAGATCGCTATATCCAATCTGATGTAGAAATAAACTCCAAATAGTGTAACCTTTTGAACACACCAGGCGTCCACTTGTCCGCCCTCCGATGGTGATCCACACGGGCAGATGATCAAGACAGTGACTCCTCAATTGGGTTCCTTCCAATCAAGTTCTACCCCAAGAACTTGATATATGGGCTATTGGCTAGGACACCTCTAGCCAAACGGGGACTAAAACTTTCTCTCTTACCCTTCTCCTAGTTTTTAGCAGCTTTGGCCCCTTAAGACACTCTTGTCTTAAGAATAAGCCCTTGTCCTAAAATGAGACAAGGCTTGTCTTGGAGGGAGAAGAAAATTAAGACAAAGTTGTCTTAATGTAAGAAAGAAACAAAAGAGGCGCCTTCTTCCTTTACCGTCGGAGAGTTTCTCTCTCTGACTCTCCTTCTGTTCTGAGATTCGACAGAGCCTAGGCTCTGTAAAGGAATCAAAGAGGAAAGAGAGGAGGGGGAAACAATCTTTTGGAGAGGGAGAAGGAAAGAGAAGCAAGGCTTCGCCGTAGAAAATCTGGAATCACATTTTACGGTGAAGCCTTCTTCTTAAATAGGCGACAGAGAGGCGCCTTCTCATCTGAAAACATCCTCTCACGTCCCTCTCTCCCTTCTCACGTCTTCTCTCTTTATCTCATGGCCCTTGGGATTAATCTCACGGCCTTTGGGATGGGAAGACGCGAAGATGGATCGTGAAAAATACAGAAGGGCGCGCGCAGAAAGAAGAGTCGCGCCCCTTCGGTGTTTTTTCTTTTCTTTTCATGGTATTTTTCCCCTTTTTGGAGAGTCCACGCCTAGGTGGACTCTCTTCCACGCCTCTTCAAAAATCACCGGCGTTTTTTCTTTCTTTTCACGCAAAGACGCGTCTTGGAAAGAGTCCACGCGCGTGTGGACTCTTCTCCTTGCGCGCGCGCGTGGGAAGACAGGGGGAGGGGTTTTAGGCAATGTGGGAAAGGGGTTTAGCCTCTTAGGTTAGCCCAATTGCTAGCCTATAGTTAGCCCAACATTTTGTATCTTCAATTAGATTCAAACCGGAATGAATTTGGATCTAAAAAAGACCAAATCGGAACCCTAACTCGAATCCGATTCAAGTAGAAGTCATGGTTTGCAACACATGCTAGTGTGTTCATCTGCAAACGAAATTTAATTCCAAATTAAATCCTTGATCATCTGTCCTAAGTGTGTGACCCATTGGGTTCCATACTTAGCCAGCAGTGGGTCCGAGTGCAAGTTGACCTAATCTGATCAGAACTCATTCTAATCGATTTAGGTCAAATCGAGCTAACTCGAGTCAGTCAATTAGGACTCCTCCTAATTAGTGATCCAATTAAACCATTTAATTTGATCAACCCACAAGACAAGATTGACGTCTAGCAACGTGTCATGTCTACCCGGAAGATATGGAAATTCTGGTGTAATTCCAAAACTACCCTTCAGTGGAAAGTTCCCGTACAATTCGATCCTTCAATCATCTTGCATCCCGAATATAACTATGGATATGAAATCATGTCAAATCCAGTTTATACTCATTCCCAGCTCAGTCATACACTAATGATTCAATTAATTTGATATTAGAAATTATTTCTAATATCTGTACTTTGATCAAAGATTTCCTGAATCATCATCTGACCTAATTTGGCTGGATGCAATCTCCTCCTACTAGGAGTGATCAATTCCTTGTTGACCTACTCATTACCTTCATATACAATTCACCATACCCAGCATCAACCTCGTGCATGACCCAGTGTCATGATTGAGATTGAACCAAAGCATGGGTTCATGTACATAAGGTATTATGGCAGTCTCAGGTCATAGGACTACTTGTACAACTCCCACTATGTGAAACATCTATTGACATGCAGCTAAGGCTCCATTAGATGTTCTCAAACTGGATCTATTCAGTGAACTCATTCACTAATGAGCACCCACATCCTTGTATTAGTGTCCTACACAAATGACTGTGAGAGCAGTCACCCTTTTCAGCATACATAGGATGTGCCAGTCTTACCGGAAACCCTGATCCCCAACTCAGGGTTCCTATGACTAGGAATATTCTAGATTAGGGTTTTAAGGCCTTAGATCTCACTGGTATGATCTCATCATAGCCCTACAACCATAGCCCTAATCTATGGGGTTCATCATATAATGACATAGCGAATGATGAAAAATTATTGCCTTTATTAATTTGTCAATTTACAATGGTCTGGGAGATACAGATATTGGCTTATAGGGCATAATCCTTTCACCCTCATAAGGTGTTAGGACTAGGTCATCACTTAGAGATGCACATGATTATCTAGTATTTGTTTCACAAGGTGTTAGGACTTTGTACATGGCATTTAAGGCCCATAGCTAGCGGGCCATGTGGCATTGCCCGACTAGTCGATGGTGATCACATGCCATTTTGGGGATCACAGTACATTCTCTAGGTATTAGAATAATGATTCACTCCAATCTAGGCATCGATGCAGTTCTTCCAAAGCCCAAACACCCATCCACCTCTCCACCCCGGGCTCCACACATAGTATTTAAGGCTCATAGCTAGCGGGCCACATGGTGCTACCCAATTGGCTGATGGTGATCATGCATCCTTTCAAAGAATGCAGTGCAGTTCTCTAGGCACCATGGTAATGACATTCCTTTACCGCCTTGACTATTTCCCTAAAGTGATAGGATGCTGCTTGATAACCCCCAGGAGGCAAATTCAAAACCAGAAGAAGAAATGATAGACTTGATTTTTGGGGTTGGTTGATTGGTTACTCCCAACTCACCAAAGTAGCGGGCCTTAATGGACCAACTCGATACCATTTTGGTCTTGGGAGTGGAGGCATATGATATGGTGGCTACTTCTTCCCAGCCTCAAGATACCCACTAGATCGCCAACCATGGCACCGATAGCTACCAAAAGATCAAACTGCACTTTCTTTTGTTGGCCACCTCCTATAGAAGCCTTGGAAGATTTCATGATCGAGACTGACCTTCATGCTTGTTGGAGGCTTTGCCGATTTTGACCTAAGTCTTTGGTCAATCAGGCACACCCAAGAGTCGGTGACCGATATCCTCGCTCAGGGCCCGACCCACGCTCAACACCTGACCCCCTCTCGATGGGGCTACTCATGGCACTTGCCTATCTCTTGGCACCCTGACTGGTATGACTGACCCACCTACTCTAGCCATACTAACCCTTCCACATGTTCGCTACAATGAATGTGGCTGACATGGCCTACAGGCAAGTTTGTGGGAGGTAGTATGCCAACAGTACTAGTGGCTCCACCAAAAAAGATACTGATGGAGGGAAACTAAGGGATAGGATCCTAATAACCTATCAGGGTTCATAACACCCACTAGTGGCCACCTCCCTAGTAGCCTTTTCATGTTTCTGCTCGACACTATAAAAAAGTAAGAGGGACACCTGGTGAGATAAGAGGACTCTAAGGGCTCATCACATGTACACACTCTCACGGTCACCCTAGTAGATAGATCTGGCTACTATTACCTATCTTATCCTCTTTTTCTGACTTGATCGTTGGAGTATCCTTGCCAGCAACCCTAGCCCCGGGATGTTTTACAGCACCACTCAATGCACTGCTAGGAGTAGCACACGAACCTGCCACAAAGGACTGGAGGACTCCTTTGCACCACCATGACATGACCAAAGGGTGATCTAGTAGCAACAATATGCAACATAGAAAATAAAATTAGTATACATTGATCTAACTGATGCACGCTATAGATAAAATCTACGAACAATATAAAATCTAATTTCATACCTGATCTTGGGTTGATGATGCCGCTATCGATGGCATATGGTAAGGGATCCCCACATTACTTTGTAGCTGCATAGGATGTTCGGCCTCTATGAATCGTCCATACAAAATCCTAATATGATCAACCTTCTCAGGCTGCTAGATCTGTGCAAAGGCCATTGGATGGCTGAAAATAATTTTTTTCTCAAGTCTTCTTGAATCCCCCAAGAAGATCAAGAAGAGGAGGACTTGGAGGAGATTGAGAAAGAAATAGAAATCAAGAGACTCTCACCCTTTTTTTTCTTTTTACTCTTTTCTTCCCTAAGAAAAACCCTAGAATCCAAGAACCCTCATGCCAACTTCTAGAATTCATGCCCCTCTCTCTTCAATGATTTTTTTTCTAAATTTTTCTCGATAACTCATAGTAAAGAGAGCCTTCACATATATTCATACAACATCAGAAATCACAATAAAATTGTCATGGAGTCGGTTGGGGGATTAGGATAAGATGGGAAACTAGATAATGACAAGGACAAGAGTTCAAAACCTAGTCAAACTCTATTTTTTTAAAACTCAAACTTTATCTAGAAAAATCTTAAACTAATCCTAATCAGGAAAGGATGACATATATGAGAATTAGCATGAAATCATTCATGCAAAATCCAAAAAATGCATGAGGGAAGGCATGGGAAAAATTCTAGGTGCAAGGTTGGGATCTTGATTTTGACTTGGTCAAAATAGGTTCTTATCCAAATCTAATTTGGTTTGTCTTATATAAATAACTTGAACCTAATCAAATTAGGTTCCAATTATCTCAATTAAATGTTAATTAAATCAGGAATTAATCAAGTATAAATCTAAATTAAATCAAGATTAAAATTCCTTAGCGATTAGGTCATTGAATAATCTAATCGGGTGAAACCTAATTGAACCAAATTTAGTTAGGCTTGACCTAAACCTTTTTGCTCAATCAAATTAATCCAATTAAAAAATAAATTACTAATTTATCCTCTTATAGTTGTTTAATAATTAATTATTAATTTATAATATTTGTATAGTGTGAATTTATAATCATATTTATAATTTTGTCACTAAATGATTTTTAATCATTAATCAGCCATCATGATTATTTAGAAACTTCTATTATGTGTGACCCTATAGGTACAGACACCAAACTAATAGCCCAGGAACTAATTCTTGAATTATTCGATGTGACCAACTAGCAATGGTACCTAATATTTGGATAGGTCGAATGTTTGCGAAGCAACATTCAAGAATCTAGGCATATGGTTTCTGTATAATTCATCCCTTTATTCTAATGCTCAGGATAACTTGAGAGTTAATTGCCAACTATTAAATAGTGCATCCAAATGTATCTCAACCTAATAAATCCTGTGACTCCTTACAAGAATTTCATGGCCAAGGTTCTACTAAATTGAAGTATAACCAAGCATTTTCTCTAACAACTTGGAGTGGTCAATACCATCTTAACTCACACACTAACTTAACAAGTACTTGACCATACCTAGTAACCTTCCATCACTGGATTAGAAATTCAGGTAGTCTAGCATCTAAGTATAGTGAGTTGCTTGTATGTCACCATGGTGATCTTAGGTTGGAGGGATATTTATATCCATATCCTTCTGAGAGAAGCTCTTGATAGCAGAGTACTCTACAAAGTTGGTCATATTTAATGTAGTGTACTCCTACACATAGCTACATGCTATACCAGTTTCTCCATACTCCTTAGTTATGAGGACAACTAATCCATATGGCATATAACGATGTATACTCGATAAACATTATCATCCTTGGTAACAACATATCATTTCTTCACAAACATGTATAAGAACTCTCAATAAATCCTCCTTTATCAAATTGAAGTAGTTCCAAGGATTTTATCTCAAAAGTGTTCAAAAGAAGATGCACAAAAAGAGTGGACTACCAAAAATAATTTTTATTTTATTAATGATTCATGTACAAATTTACAATGAGTACAACCGTCTATAACCTAAATGATTGGCTTTAAAACACATTTCCTAACATAAATTTGGTAACTATACTCCTTCGTGGCTACTAGAACTAAAATTCTTATGGAGATAGAAGGAGAAAATACTTGCAGAGACCTTGCCTATTGAAGTCTTCATCTACCTCTCATGACAAGAGCAAATACTATCAATTCCACCATGATCATAGCCATGACACCAAAAAATGCATTTAGTTGAGGAATAAAATTGAAGATCTTATTTGTAGACCTGTTAATGTGGGCTAGCCTGGCCCTAACCTACATGGGCTAACATTATATGGGCCGGGCTGGGCTAGGCCCACTTGCACAAATGGGTCTGAAAACTTAGCCCTGCCTTATATGGGCAATGGACTAGGGCCGAGCCAGCCCTCTTGTAGTTCCCTCTCCTCAAACCATCCCTCCCTCCAATCAAAAGCTTCTTGTCTCTTTTCTGCCATGAAGATTGACGAGCCTGAGCAAGTGATGGGATCCATCGCAGAAATGGTGAATCCACTGAGGACCTAGTGGTTGGACGAGTCAGTGGTGAACTGGATTATAGTAGGGGAGGTGATCTAGTAGCTTGCATCAGTTATGAAGGAGCTAGTGGAGATGTGAGAACAACCTCGATGTTAAGGCCACCTCCATCTTCATTATCATCAAGGATGGTGGGTGGCCACCTTAAGCTCATCTAGGTCTCAAACAATTGATGCGATGGTGGAGGAAGAGGACCTAGCCGACAAGCTCGCCTGACAAGCTAGCACCTTTTCTGATGGCCTGATCTCTATCTCTAACCGTCTGATGCTCCATTGAGAAAAAATTTAAAAAAAGAAGATTGAGGACTCACCAAATTGCCAAAGCTCAATGACGTGTTCCTTGTCACTGGCTTGCACACACCATATCTACTTCCCTCCTCCTCTACCTCCTTGTCACCACTGGTTCCGGATATTCTTTTCTTCTCTGCCTGATTGCCAAATCCCCCCTAAGCCTCACGTGAATCACTAAATCGGAACAGAAAAGTTGGATCACTAGAAAAACAAGTAAGGATTTTAATATTTAACTTTTTTTAAAAAAATATTTTTTCTCTTGGCCCATGGGCTGACCTGGCCCTAACCCTATGGAGCACATGGGCTATAGGGGTCAGGCCAAAAGGCTCGGTTACATAAATGGGCCAAATTTTTTTAGCCCAGCCCAGCCCATTTATAAGGCCAAATGGGCTGGCCCATGGACTCTATCCCATTTTGATAGCTCTACTTATTTGGCATGATTATCTCAAGAAGTACATCCATGGAAGAGCTTGGTCTGATGCCCAGAATCTCAACTAATAGAAAGCTAAAGCATAGATCAACAATCTACTAGAGCTGGAATGATCAATATGATCTCTTGGGGGGCATAGTTTTGGGGGGAAATGTAAGCACTAAAGAACCCTCAATGCCTTAGGATTGTGTGCCTAGTAGTTATCCAATAATCAATCTAAAATAACTAGATTGAGACAAAGGAGAAGGCAATGACATGATAGAAACCTTAGGTTTCCTTGCTCATCTGCTAGAAAGAAAAAAAGGGATAAAGAACCGGGACAAAAAGAGCTTATTCTGGATTCTATTCAATTATATGAGTACACCATATACCTTTATATATATTGGACTTAATTTGAAACCCAAACAACTCTCAAAGGCTAATCCAAACCAATTATATTCATGCAATCCCATGGATTTACACATAATTGACCCTTGGACTAAAGCCGTAGGCCGCCTTGAGTTAGCCCCCTTTTGGACTTAAAGACTGAACCTAAAGAACCTATGAAAAACCATTTTTCGCATCATTTGTCAAGTAAACAAAACATCATCCATCAGGGGTTGGAAAATTTGCCAACCCCTAAGGTTTTCTATCACTTGTGCCCAACAAACAGAACATCAACCTTTAGGGGTCGACAACTTTGCCGACCTCTTTACTTGTAGCTAAGTTGATGACCTCTTTACCTGCAGCTACTAGATTTTTATCTTCCAATCTTAGGACAGTGCAAGAACTCCCTTAAGCTAGCAAATTTGTTAGCTCATCTATGATATAGTCTGAAAACTTCACAATTGCTATTACCTAAGGCCTAGGTGTCAGCTCCCTAGGGTCCAATAATCCTAAAGCTCTATCTTTTGCTGCTCCAAGCTTAGGGGACACCATGTTTGAGCCTACAATCTCCATCATGGTGTCCCAAAGCTCTGTTGAAGTCTTCCTAGTCTACTTCACCCATTAGCATCACACTTCTCTAGAAGTATTCCCTTGGTAGAACTTTAATGAGGGAATCTGCCTAGTTCTTTGTAGTATTCTAATCTAATGGTTATGCAGTCAAACACACACATCAACTCCTTAGCTAGTGCATATGCAAGACTCAAAGATGAATTGACTATGGCTTCCTAGTCCTAGAGTCCAAACAGAATGAGTCGACTGAATCACAATCAAGACAACAATTATGTTTTCCACTAGCCAGGTAGGAGTTGGGAGTGTGGGTGGCCCCCCTGCTTTCGCAGGGACCCAATTAAGAAACCACAACACCACTTAGGTCATTTGACTCTAGACCCCCAGCCTAGACACCAGCTTCAAGACACAAATGCTAAATTGAGTGCATCTAGTTTTCCCAAAAACATTGGACCCAACATGTTGGTGTCCCTAGCTCACTAGAGCAAAGCAAATTAGGTCTAATTGGTTTTAAATTAGGTTTGGGTTCGGATGCTAGGATTGTTGTTTTGGGCTAAGAAAAGGTAATCAACTCCTCCCCCCATCAGACATAGTAGAGTTGCCCTTAATGTATTTTATGCACATGATGGCAAACATATGAAAATACAAATGAGGGTTTCTAAGTTTTTTTCTTTTTTTTAGTATTTTTTTATTATATATATATTTTTTATATTTGGCAGAGATATAATATGTAGAAAATTACCTAATATGCAGGAAATATGCAGAAAAATTAAGATATGCAAAAATTATGCTAAAAAAAATCCAATAGCCTTGCTGCAAAATCAGGGCAGAACTATTCTCAGGTAGTATTCTGGCATGCAGAAAATACACAGATCGAAATAATTCATGAGAAAATTCTACAAAATACTTTCACTTACAACAAATCCACAAAAATAATAATAAAGATTTTTGGAGTTACCTACATACAGAAAAAATTGAAACAACAAAAAATGTACTGTGATGGCCGAGATGCAAAAATTAACTAAGGATGCTTTTTATTTTCTTCTTCAAGGGTCAATCACAGCAGCACCCCTACACATCAAAAGAGATCCCTTTAATTGGGAAGAAAGGGTCTTGCAGCCCAACTTCTCTCCTATGATCGGACGGCCATGGTGAAGCACTCGATCTGGATATTCAAAGAGAAATTGAGCCCAAACAGGCTCTGAACCAAATGATGCGGGACTAAAGATACATGCAAAGTATTTTTATATTTCTTAAGTACTGGTTTAGGTGATTAAATCTTGAAAATAAAGATAAGATCTGAAGTAAGGAATTCTTTGTAAAAACTAGAATCAACAGCATGCAAAAAGATGCTTAAACTAATAGAAAAGAAGGACCACAGAGGCTGCGAAGCCCCGATTGGGCTAGTTCTGCTTCAATATTGCTACTGGCAAGTCGAGGGGGTGTACCTGATAGAAATTTGATGATGAATCCTCGAAGAGTTCTCTCGACGCTCCCGAATGCGGCTTGGAAGATCAAGCCGAAGACCCCACGAATCATTGGCTTTTAACCCGATGACCCGAAAGCTATCTGGCTGGAATCGTTGGATTCGGAGACTCCGAGGGACCTGCAAATCGCCTATTAGGGTTAAAAAATGATGTAGGGATGATGTAAAAAATTGAAAATAGGAAGGGAAGAGAGTGATTTATGTTGGGCGGCCATGGTTAAAGAAAGCTGCTTCTATGGTTTTGATGGATGTTTGGAGGCAGGGCACAGGAGGCTATGAAGAGGAAGGGGTTTACACAGATTCCCCTTAGCACACAGCAAGCACACAGCAATGGATTAAAAACTCAATATATTTCATGAAAAAGATGTGAATACATGAGAGGGGGGCCTTTTAAATAGGCTCACAAACTTGTCCCCCGAGTAAGGGTATACAAGACAATTCATAAGAATTTGAATCCCTCCCAAACCCTTGCTAGAATACATGGTATCCCACTCTCCCTCTTTCCCTCAAACTCTCCCTCTCTCACTTGCCTTGGACGACCAAGGGAGGTAACCTTAAGTGGCCGACCAAGAGGAGGTGATCATAAGGTAGTATGGCACCATATGATGCTCCTTTTGGGCCTTGGGCGGCGCAGTATGCTCCAAGCTGCAGTCCAGGGTTCCAAGCTACATTCCAGGGTTCCAGGGTCTTCATTTCTTCTTATTGGATCTTCCATGATCTTCAAGTGTAGTTTCATAACTTCAAGCTGGCTGGGTCTTCACTTGTATTGAGTCTTCTACTTATAAAAAGTGGACTGGACTCACTACAATACTCAGAATATGACTAGCTCAACTTGAGCTGACTAGACAGACATATCCCAAACTAATACAGGACTCAAATAATAAAGGGCCCAAAAAGAACAAGACTCTAGGGCCAAAGTGCGAACTCAAATAGGCTAAGTCCTTATTACAAACTGGACTTAACTAAGATATCCATAGAGGGTTGAGAAGTCTCTGTCTTATTCTGGTACCTCTGGTTTTCGCACCACTTGACAACGATGAATATGGTAAGAAAGTTGATAAAAAATTTTATAGATCAATCATTGGCTCATTACTGTACTTAAAAACAAGTAGACCATATTTATGTTTAGTGTATGCTTGTGTGGTAGATATCAGTCTGAGCCTAAGGAATCACATGTAATGGCTGTTAAGTACATTCTTAGATATTTATGTGGTATTCTTGACATTGGATTATGGTACTCTAAGAATTCAGCTATTGATTTGATTGCATATTCTGATGCTGACTTTGCTAGATGTAAATTAAATAAAAAAAGTACTTCTGGAACTTGTCATTTTCTTAGAATTAACTTAATCTCATGGTTTAGCAAGAAACAAAATTCAGTTGCACTATCTACAGCTGAAGCTGAATACATTATAGCTGGAAGTTGTTATGCTCAAATCTTGTGGATTAAGCAACAACTCGAGGACTTTGGCATCAAACTATCTAAGATATCCATAAGATATGATAATACAAGTATAATTAACTTAACTAAAAATCCAATTCAATATTCAAGAAGTAAGCACATAGAAATTAGACATCATTTATTAGAGACCATGTTCAGAACAAAGATGTTATGCTTTGATAGGGACATCAAGATCAACCCTAGTTCATTATGGGTCCCTGAATTTTGAGTCCCTTAACCATTTTTCAGATTTTACCTTTACATCAAATAATCTAGCTATATTAGCCCTTTGATTCCTATAAGTAGGGATGAAGTCATCTAAGTGATTTGAAGTCCTGTAATAAGGGTTTTATCATGTGAGCCCAATGTAGTCCTTTACGTTCGATAATTAGGGTTTTATTCAGTTAAGCCCGATTGTGCCCATTGAGTTTTGTATTTCGGTCTTGAGCTTTGTTACACTGAGTCCTAGAGTCGACTCATGCCATTAGGGTTCATGAGTCAAGCTTTGGATTATGTTTAGCTCATTCGAGATTAGTTGATCAAGTCAGTTCATTGTAAGCCTTTTGTCAATTTTAAGTCCTATAATAGAATTTAATAAAGTTAGTTCGACAATTGAATCCTGTAATAAGTTGAGGCAAAAAGTCCATTAAGTCTAATGAATCCCTTGTCTCAACCTCATAAGTCCAGTTGAGTCCCATAAGTTTGAGTTAGCCCAGTTTTATACAAGAGAAGGATCACCAACCAAGGCATTCATCAGGCCCTCCCAGATTAGAGTAGAGTCCATGACCATAGAGCCTCCACACTTGAAGATACCAGGCATCCCATGGATTATTCTTCTTTCCAGGCATCCAAGCCTAGAAGCCCATCAGAAGGTGGCACCCCAAGCCTCCACCATTCAAGCCCACAAGCTGGCACCCTTCCCAGGCCCTTTTCATAACTTGGCACCCCAACCCAAGTCTCTTCAAGACATGGCACCCTAGCCCAAGCCCATTCATGAGTGGCACCCCAGCTAGCCCAAGCCCAGTCCAACAATGTGGCACCCAAGGTCCAAGCCCAATTCAAGGAGGCGCCCTAGCCCATGAGGGGCCCTTTGACCAAGTCCAAGAAGGAGAGAGAAGTCCACATCCAATTAGGAATCATGTTTTAATTCTACTCAAATTATGTATTCCTAGTCCTAAATCATTTTGTAATTATCTTCCTTATTAAACTATGTACTCCTAGTCCTAAGTAGCTTTGTAATCCAGTCCTAACAAGGAGATAACCTAGGCGAGCCTATAAATATCCCACCCCTCCACCATCTTGTAACCATTGAATAATTGATTGATTGAATGAATGAGTGTATGAATTTTGAAAGAAAACTTGAGTGTTTTTTCTTCTATTTTGCCTTTGTTCTTGTGAACATCGAGCTCCGTGAGGGAGTGTTGCCTTTGCTCTTTGAGCATCGAGGGGTGTGAGACCTTATTTATCAAATCCTAGCCGACCATCATCACCCCTCCCATGCCACACATTACTCTTTCTTTCTTCCCCATTTCTTTTAGGCATCTAGCCATCTTTCCTATCATTTTTTAACCCTCTCTAGGTGGTTTACAAATCCCTCGAGTTTCATAGCTTTAGGGTTTCGTTTACCTAGTCGTCGGGTCAGTAGATGAAAAGCTGACAAATTTGTGGGTTTTTCTGGCTTAACTTTCTAGGCCTCATCTGAGAGCGACAAGTGATCTCTTCATGGAAGCAGTAACAATCATTACTAGGTACACACACTCTAGCCCTCTAGATCGGGTTATTGCAGAAGAGCTGTCCTATCGGGGTTTCTTAGCCCTGGCGATCCTGTTTTTATCTCTTTTGAGAGTCATTTTGCATGCTTGCTATCTATAATTTCTATAGGATCACCCTTTTATCTATTTGACCTGAAATTTAGGAATTAAAATCATATCTTAATGCTAAATCCATGAAAATATCTTTGCATGTTAATTAGTCCCCCATCATTCGATATCAGAGCACTTTTAGGGCTAATTTTCTGCATCCCATAATTCTTGTATATAGTCCATTATTTTAATTATTTATATATGCATGTAAGTTATAAAATTTTGATTCTTTTTTTATGGATTCCTCATATTGAATATATTTACCAAGATTTTTCCATGATTTATTTCTTCATGTAGAAGTTTTGCATGCCTATTTTCTACCCTAGAAAATTTCTGCATCTTGTCATCCACATTAGGGGTCTTAGTTTCAATCTATTTCATCATCTTAGGTATTTTATTTTTTATTAAAATTTGCATGGAATATTATCTATTCAGTCTTGATAATTTTAATACTTTCTAATTATTTTTATAGAAACTAAAAAAATAAAAAAAATTACATATTAGAAACCCTAAATAGAATCCTAAGATTTCTGCACATAGTCTGAAACCCTAGGTATTGCATCATCATCCGAATTTTAGTTTGCGTAAAATTTAGTAGGGACCATCTTCACTACTAATCCTCTATCTTGAAATTTCTTTGGGGTTTTCTTCTCTGAAACTCATACAACTACTACACCAAAATAAACCCTAATTTTAGCTTAACCAACTTAAATTTAATTTGCCACCTCATGAAAAGATAAAAAAAATATTTTTTATTTTTTATTTGTTATAAGATTGCATTAGGGTTCATTGAATGTGCATCATATCATTAAAGTCTTAAAGGCACTTTCAATATCTCAAATTAGGGTAGGAGGTCATTACCTATCCTAGGCCCAAAACAACCATCTTACATTCATACCCAAGTCCAAATTAAAATCAATTAGCAACCTAATTTGCTCTAGTGAGCTAGGGACACCAACAAGTCGGGTCCGAGTTGTGTGGATAAACTAGTGCATTCAGTTCTTCAACTATTACTGAAAACTAGTGTCTAAGGCTAGAGGTCTAGAGGCAAACACCCTAAGTGGACTGGTGGTTTTTAATTAGGACCCTATCATAGGCAGGGGGAGCCTCCCACCACCCCACCTCTTACCTAGCCAATGGAAGGATTAGTTACTGAGCTGAGTGTAAGTTGAGTCAACCCATTCAACTTTGGCTCTAGGTCTAGCAAACTATAGCTCATGTTCACTTTGTGTGCCTGACTGCATCATAACAACTTGATTGATTGATTGCATGACCACTAGGTCAGGGACCTAGTATCATCAATGTAGACCCTAACCCGGCTCAACCATGGAATCCAATCTTGAAACCCTCATTAAGGCCATGAATGAACGGTTGACCACCTAAATGAATAAGATGAACCACAGGTTCAACCAATCCAAACCCAATCTTAAAGTCAGCTTGCCCAATTGACCACCTAGATAAATCAATTGACCCATTCCAATACCCAATCCCAAAATCAATATGCCCAATTAACCACCCAAATAAATTATAGATTTGACCAATTGATCCAATTGAATAACCAAACAATCCATAGGTTTGATCATATAGGAGATTGGTTAGGTACCCTAGAGAAGACCCATAGGAGCCATGCAGAGCCGAATCCTAGGAGAACCCCATACCCTGACCCATACTCGAAGCCTAACCATAGGAGAGCCCCATAGCCTGACCTATACCAGGAGCCCAACCCTAGGAAACCCAATCATGATTTCTTTTACAAGGATAAGAGAGCCACAACCTATAGATCTGAGCCCAAATCCTATAACTCTAGATCCTATCTAAATCCTGAATCTAGATCCTATGACTCTAAATCCTATAACTCTAGATCCTATGACTTTAGAACCTATGCACCCACATCCTATGAGCCCAGTAAACCCCAGACCTATAGAGCTGAATCCTTATCATATGAGCCCTAGGACCCTATAATCCCTAGGTATCAGCCTAGTGCCAGTCAGTTTTCTCCTAGTCAACCTGAAACCCATAGGATTAGCATCCCTAGAGCTGAACCAAGTATTAATCAGGTACCTCATAGTCAACCTAAGCCCATTAGGACTAGTTCCCCTAACCCAAGACCAGGTCCTAGCCAAGCTAACGCGAGCCAACCCAACCCGAGGTAACCCGGGCCCAGTATCCCACTAATTCCTATGAATGGTAGGAACGAGGACCCTGAAGTTCAAATTGGTTGCACTGATATTCAAGATTTAGGGTATCCCTAGGTTGAGAAGCTAGGAAAGAATAAGAACAAGTCATGAGAGGTTCAGAGAAGACCCAACATCACATGCTTTAGATGCCATAAATCGGGATACTATACTAGCCAATGCCCAGCCAAAGCCTTACATATAGGAGGGCTAGAAGAGAACGAGTCTGAACCCATTGCTAAACCCGAGGAGGAGGTGTATGAGGCTGATCCAAGTCTAGTAGATGAGTATGAAGAACATGAACACATTGAAATTCTAGAGAAAGAAACTCCTGAGCTCACTGAAAAATCTAAAGAAGACATCTATGAATTGAGTCCAGTAGAGGAATGTGAAGAAGAGGAACAAGAAAGTAAACCCAACGAGGAATCAAAGGAAAGAGATCTTGAACCCACTATAGAATTTGGAGAAGAAGTGACTAAGCCAAAATCAAAAATAGTTGATAAGAGTGAGGGTTCACTAGAATTGTCCATTAAGGAGGTCCAAGAACCAATCCCAAAGACCTTCCTGATGACTTTCCACCGGTAATGGATTCCTAGCCTACTCTAGAACTAGTGCTTGTAAACCACTCTAGTGCCAAACATGTGGTTAGGACAAGCACCTAGTTACTTTCTCTTAAGCATAGGTGATGCAGGATGACTTTAAGAATGTTAAATATACAGGAAAAATAGTAAACTAATTTTTTTTTGTGATTTTTAGAATTAGGTATGTAGGCTAATTTCTCAAAAGTAAAGTAAAGACTGGCAAGTAATTTGCAATTCTAAGGATCATCATATTACAGGCTGAATCATGCAAGATAAATAAAAGACAGGACCTAGAAATTGAGAAATTCCTGGCTTAGGATAGTTAATCTTTAATAAATTAGAAATTAAGAGAAAAGAAGGTTTCTTACCAGTCAGAGATTATAAATTCAAAAATTGAAGGGATCACTCACACTCTGATCAGAGCTTGGAAGAAGAAGCCTCGGTTCCCTTGATTTTGATGGCTGATCTGGGCATTCCTAGAAGCAAAGAAGGCCTCCTCAGGGGAGGTGAAACACCTTGGGGATCCTGCAAGCATCAGGGGCAATCAAAATAGCAATTAAACAAAGGAATAAGAAACTAGGGTTTATAACTGAAATAACTAGGTTTAGGTGTGGATGTCCCAGGGAAGAAGCAGTTGCTTGATTGGGGCAGTAGCTATGGCAACTTCCTCTAGGTGTGGTTGATCTCCAAAGATGCAGATGGAAGCTAGGGCAGCAGGGTTTCAATCCAAGAACATAAAGAGAGCACACAAGAACAAGAGAACCAACACTAGAACTCCAAACATAAGGCAATATCACAAAATTTCAGCAAGTTGTATTCATAAGAAAGATATGATTACAAGAGGGGGCGGAGTAGGGTATTTATAGAGTTCCCATGCCCTCTCTAATCATTGTTACATTTAGGTTTCAAGTCCTCTTCCTACTTAGACTGCAAGTTCTTTCCTAGCTAGGTTAGAATTACAATGTTTAAAAGGATTAGAAATCCCAACTAGGTTAGAATAGACTTGGTCTTCTCCTTCTTTACTTCAACTTGGACTTGGTCAAACACCTTTGGATGCCTCCTCCTTTGGGTGTGTGGGCTTCAGGGCAGCAAGGGGAAGTCGGCCATGGGCCAAGGATGCATGGGCTTGGGCCTCCTAGAAGCTGGGGTGCCTGGTTCCCTGGGCTAGCATATTCCCGGTATCAAAAGAGAATCTTGGTTCATCTTGCTTGGGCTTGCTTTCTGGGCTTGAATTTGAAGGCCTGGAGTGCTGAGATAACCTAGAAAACATGAGCTCTTGGCATATGAAATATTTTGGAAACATCTGGAGGGAATCTGGCATCTGAAATGGCATTTGGAGGGAATTAGGGCACCTGGATATCGATTGGGCTCCCTTAAGCTGATGTAACTGCCTCTGGTTTTAGAATGAGATCTGGTGGAACTCACAAATAGCATAGCCTCCTCTCTTATATATGAAATGGACTCATACTAGACTTATACAAATGTACAGGACTCAATATACTAGACTAGGTTGAGGGTTGAGACAAATCAACTAACCTTAACTTATTATAGGACTCAATCCTGGTTGATTACAAAACTTTGACACAAAACTAAGTAAACTAAATAGGACCCAATAATCTGTGTCTGATCTTGGTGCCCCCACCAATTCTCTCGGGACGGAAGAAACTCGATCAGGTCAAGTATGGGATAACATGGCTCTCATAGTGCTCGAGTGGTCTGGGTTGAGGTGCTGCAGATCCTCACGGGTGATCCACGAGTCCTCAGATTCTAGTCAACCTTGCCACCGGACCAAATACCTTTGATAGCCTCTATTCCGGATACATATGGCTTGATCGTCCAGGATCTCTCAATCTTTTCCTCACTATTTGGCCAATTTGTTGGTGGACACTCTGGGGCAGGCTCACTCTCAAGGGAAGGGATAGGTCTAAAAGGCTTGCTGGGAATCACTACTAGCTCCCTATACTCTACAAGATCTGAGATGTTGAAGGTGGAACTAATGCCTAAGTCAGGTGGTAACTCAAGCACATAGGCATTGGGTCCAACTATCTTTATTATCTTAAATGGGCTAGCTCCACGAGCATGAAATTTCTTTATGGTCCCTGGAGGGAACCGTTCAGTCCTAAGCCTGATCATCACAAAATCCCCTACAGAAAATTCTTTAGCTCTTTCGAGAATTAGCCAAGTTCTTATATAGTTCATTACTGTGGTTTATCTTTTGGCTAATTTCTTTATGCAAATCCCTAACATGCTGTGCAAAAGACTAAGCTGACTCAGAAACTCATGCATATGAGGGTAAGGGGATCAAATCAAGAGATTTATTAGGATTATATCCATGCACAACCTCAAAAGGTCTCTTCCCTATGGACCTATTAACAAAACTATTTTAAGCGAATTCAACTCGGGGTAACAATAGATCCCAATTTCTCGTGTGTTCACCTATGAGGCATCTAAGAAGTTTTCCTAAGCTTCTGTTCACTACCTCGGTCTGGCCATCAGTCTGTGGGTGGTAGACTGTAGAAAATTTCAATTTGGTTCCTAATAAATGCCAAAGGATCTTCCAAAAGTAATTGGTAAAGCGAACATCCCTATTGATGTAGCACGAAAGCTCTGATACCAAAATGATGCAGAACAAAGAACAAGGAAGCGTATGCGGAAGTAAATTTAAGATTAATTCTTTTTTTCATTTTTTTTTTTATATTTCAGAAATTGGCTTTGACTCAAAGTAAAGCTAAACTAAGTTGAAGGAAACTAGGTAAGGATTGAAAGCACAATTTAGATGAAACTAAATTATCAGAGTAGTTCAGAAGTAACGGATCGCTGGGGGTTGAGAAACTCCCAGACCTAGGGTTTCACTCTAAACTATCAATAGAACAGAAATAGAGAGGAGAGATGGTTTACCAACCAGACAGTGATCTTCTCAGAATTTGGGTGGAAGAACTCTCTCGAGCAGATTGTGGAATCCTCGGAGTCGGCTATCTTCACAATGGATCCTCCAATACTGGTCTTATGGTTTGGTCGGCTTCTCCTGGACTCAAGATCTGGGAAAGAAGAGAAACAAGTGATGGAATTCAGATACTCAAGAAAAGATTTACTAGGTTGAAGAACTTGAAAGCTGAAGTTGCTGAAATCAGGATTCTCCTGGAGGCTGATCTGACTTCCTCTTAGAATTGCTGTAGATCTGAAGTATCTGGACTGGAGCTGGATGCTGGTGGTCGGCCTGGACTTGGAGAGGGTGGCCGTGAGAGGAGGGATAGGCTAAGGCTTGGTGGAAAGAGAAAGGTGATGGCGGCTAGGGTTTGGGAGTGGAGTGGCTAACCTAGGGTTTGGGTTTTGGAGATCTCACACCTCCTCAAGGTTCCTGGGGAACCTGGATTTACTCCCTCACGGAGCTCAACACCTGGATGCAAGTGCGGAAGAGAGAAAACACAAAGTTTGCTCACAAAAAAATTTGGCTTCATTCATCTGATTCCCTAGAACTTACAAAGGGGTTTTAATTTATAGGACATTACAAGAGAGTAGGGTTTTACATCTTCCCATGTGGGACTAAAGGAGGGGATCTTCAAATTAGGATTGTAGGATCAATCCCTACTAATATGGCCAGCCAATTAATTCCAAAGTTGATTGAAGCTTCAAAAAGGAAAGTGGGTGGCGCATCCTTGTCTTGACCTCCAAGAAAATATTTTTTTCCTTCTATGCTTGGCCTTATCTGGAAGTGTTTGGGCACCTCTTAACCTTGCCCTCCAAGAGAAAATTTGTTGCCTTTTATATCTGGCTTTAGTTGGAATCATTAGGGCACCTCCTAACCTTGCTTTTCAAGAGAAATCTCTTTCCTTCCATGGCTCAACCCTTTTTGGATACCTCCTTTTCTTTCTCCCCAAGTTATGGCTCCTTCTAACTTTGTTTTGAGTATTTCTGGCAGGTAATGGGCGCCTCCTTGAATTTCTCTCCAAGAGAATTTCTTCCCTTTCATAGTTTGGTTCTTTTGGGAAGTCTTGAGCCGCCCCCTTGATTTGTGGACCCCTGGTGGATTTCTCCTCAATTGGTGCATGAAAGAGGGGAGCTGCTATCTGTGGTGTGGGGACCAAAGCCTGCTGGATGGAGATGTGGCACCCCCTGGACTCAAGCGTATGGCTGGGAGTGTGGCTGGGAGTGTGGCGCCCACTTGCTTGGCCTTGGGAGAAAATGTAACACCCCAGGTTGAAGCCCTAGTCAACTACTGAGTCAACATGACTCAACAAAATAAAAATGCAGGTAATACAGACTCAAACTAAAATTGAGTTGATTAAGTCAACCCTTATTACAAGCCAAAAATCCTAATTCTTCGGGCAAGGTTAATCAGAGATCCAGATGGAGCTCTGAAGTCTTCTTATGAGTCTGGTGCCCGCACCAATTCTCCCAGGGTGGGAGGAACTCGACCCTGTCGAGTATGGATCAAGTTGGCTCTGGTATCTCTCCAAGAGGTCTGGGTCCAATTCTTGTAATTCTTCTTGGGAGATCCAAGAGTCATCAGAATCTGGCCTTCCTTGCCAGCGGACTAGGTATCTTTGGTATCCTCGATTACGAGTAGAGATAACCTGATCATCCAGGATCTTTTCAATCTGCTCTTTCCTCACAGGCCAGTTTGTTAGTGGACACACAGGGTTGGGTTCACTCTCAAGAGCAGGACTAGGTTCAAAAGCCTCACTAGGAATCACAGCTAGCTCTCTATACTCTACTAGGTCTGTAATGTTGAAAGTGGAGCTAATGCCTAGTTCTGGAGGCAACTCGAGCACCTAGGCATTGGATCCTACTCTCTTCACTACTTTAAATGGTCCAGCTCCTCTAGCATGTAACTTTCTAACGGTTCCAGGAGGAAACCGTTCAGGCCTTAACCTCATCATTACATAGTCTCCTTCGTCAAAAGTTTTGACTCGCCTTTGAGAATCAGCCAATTTCTTATAAGTTTCATTACTTAAATTTATTTTGGCTTGAATTTCTTTATGCAAGTCTTTTATATGCTGTGCAAAAACTTCGGCAGACTCGGAGACCCGTGTGTGGACTAGTAAAGGAGCTAGGTCAAGAGGTGTGTGGGGTTTGTATCCATGCACAATTTTAAATGGACTCTTACCTGTAGACCTATTGACCGAGACATTGAATGCAATTTCAGCCCTGAACAAAATACAAATCCCAATTCCTGGTATTCTCACTCAACCAAAATCTGGGTCAATGTCCTAAACTCAACTGACGATGCATTCCTAAAGAATGGACTTTATTCAAAGGAACCCTAGGTCTAAACCTAACAAACTACGGCTCTCTAGGTTTGACCTTGGGTTGGAGGATGGCATGCAGAGCATGAAAACTTATCATGGGTGCCTAGTAGGTGCCATAAGGTCTTCCAGAAGTAGGTGGCAAACCTAATAGGTTCTAACACGTGGTTCACTCTAAAGACTTCGACAAAGTATACTTGGATGGTGTAAGAAGCATTAGAAGTCCTAGAGAAAGGGAGGAAATATGAGGCAGAGTCATGAATTACCTGCTGACTAAAGGTGGTGACCTGAAGGTTTGAATGGTGATCTATGAGTGTCAACTGGTCATCCTTTCGAAAGGAAAAGTTTGCTACTCCCAGGAATGGATCAAGAGATGGTTCAGGAAGCAGCCTAGGACATGTGATTGCAACAGTTAAAGTTTGTTCTCTAAGCAAATAATGATCCATTTTCTCAAGAACTGGATTGAAGAATGATTCATGGAAGGGCCTATGGATGATAACCTCGAGACTTGAAATTTGACATATGGATGCGGAAAGGTATACTCTATAGAAGGGTAGGTCAGTCATGCGAAGGAAGGGGTCTGGGGTCATAAGGAGGACTTCTACAGGACTGGGTGAATCAATCTCCTCAAGACAAGGATGTTCAACTGAGATTACGGGAGAGACCTTAGTGGCTGGGCATGGGATAAGGTCCAATTGTAAGAGGCTTGATTCAGTCATCCTAAGGAGAGGATCTACCATAGGGTGGGCAAACTTAAACAGTTCAGCGCAAAGATCTTTAATTGGTACTTGGGGAATGACTGTAATTAGAGGGTACGAACTGATAGCTCGGGCTAACACTATGAGTTCTTCCTGGGGGTATTTGACTAAAGAAACCTTGTTCTCACAAATCTCTTGAATTTCTGAACTAGGTCCTACCACTTGGTTGCTTTCCAAGGTCTCCTCAGGTAAGGAACCAATAGTATCGATGTCATATTCTTCAAGTTCTTCCCCCTCATATTCATCAACTAGTCTCAAGCCAGCATCATATACTTCCTCGATGCCATCTTCAATGGGTTTCGGGTCAGTGGTAATCGGGTCAACTGATTCTGGGCTTGTCATACCTAATCCTTCTTCCTTATTGGTAGGCTTGGGTTCTCCCTCATTAATGTCATCCTTAGGATTCTTACCACTTAGCTGTGCACAAGCCAGTCCTATGCATGGGCACTGACTAGATTTATGGCCTCTTTCTCTACAAAACAAACATTCTTGAGATATAGGAACCTGGGTCACACTGGGTTTCAAGCTAGTAGAGACCTTACTTGGGCATGGGTGTGGATCTAAATGGTTTGATCTAGAAGACTGGGGTTGTTGAGTGACTGGTCTAGAATATTGTAAGGACCTCTCATAGACACGATCCACACTATAGATATCATGGTTAGGCTTCCTAAGGTTATGCTCGGGATCATGGTATAAGGTCCTCCTAGGCTCCTGGCATGGGTGAGGTTGGGGCCTATTAAATTTTGGATCAGGGGTCCAATTTTGATGTCTACGTTTCTCAAGTACTTGGACTCGATCCCTAAATTGGGAAAAACCCTCATTCATGTCCTGACTCAATTTGGTCATACTTTCGATAAGATTTCTAACCATGGCCTCTAAATCTGGTTGGGTTTGACTAGGTTGGTAGGGTACTCCATTCCGGGTAGACATGATGATGTAAGCAAGGACACAGAATGTGACTAGACTAAAGCGACTACTGGCTCACTAGACCTAGAGTCCAAACTAGATGCCCAATCAGAGTGGCAAGCTAGCCTGTAGTAACTCAGGACTCAGCCAGGCAGGTGTAAGGGGAGTGTTAGGTCCCTAATTGCCAATCCTAGATACCAATCAGAGATTGGCCAGGTAGGCGGACCAGCACACAAGCCCTTCGGGATAGAATTCCTGAACCACCATTCTAGACACTGAGTACAAAGCACACACAGAATAACTAGACAAACTGACTCAACATTAGCCTTGACCCGACTTGATGTCCCTAGCCCACTAGGGCAAATTAGGTCTAATTAATTTAAAGATTAAAGGCTTAGGTTCGAATGAGTGGGTGGTGGTTTTGGGCTAAGGAGAGGTTATCAACTCCTCCCCTTATCTTAGATGCTCAAATGCCCTTAAGATGAATTAAGTGTTGAACATTCAAAAATAATTGAATTGCAGAAACACAAAAACAGAGTTGCAGTAATTTAATTCTCAGAAATCTCACGGAAACCAATAAATCACAGGAAAATTATGCAAAATAGCTTCAATTATAGTGGTTTCAGAAAAATAAAATTCACCAAATTTGGAGTTACTTGCAGTGAGAAATAATTCCTGTAATAGGATAATTACAGGCTGAAAATAGAGTACATCCCCATTTACAATTCCTGCTACGAAGTTGTAACCCAACGGATCCCCTACACGTCCTAGGAACACCCCATGGAATGGAAAGAGGAGGTTTGCACCTCGCTTCATTCCTAGGACCGGACATCCTGGGGAGTCTACTTCGAGCAGACAAAGTAAAAGAGAGAGACTCAAACAAGCAATCAAACAGAAAACCTAGACAGGGCTCTGATACAAAAAATGATGTAGCACGAAAGCTCTGATACCAAAATGATGCAGAACAAAGAACAAGGAAGCGTATGTGGAAGTAAATTTAAGATTAATTCTTTTTTTATTTTATTTTTTTTATATTTCAGAAATTGGCTTTGACTCAAAGTAAAGCTAAACTAAGTTGAAGGAAACTAGGTAAGGATTGAAAGCACAATTTAGATGAAACTAAATTATCAGAGTAGTTCAAAAGTAACGGATCGCTGGGGGTTAAGAAACTCCCAGACCTAGGGTTTCGCTTTGAACTTTCAACAGAACAGAAATAGAGAGGAGAGATGGTTTACCAACCAGACAGTGATCTTCTCAGAATTTGGGTGGAAGAACTCTCTCAAGCAGATTGTGGGATCCTCAGAGTCGGCTATCTTCGCAATGGATCCTCCAATACTGGTCTTGTGGTTTGGTCGGCTTCTCCTGGACTCAAGATCTGGGAAAGAAGAGGAACAAGTGATGGAATTCAGATACTCAAAAAAAGATTTACCAGGTTGAAGAACTTGAAAGCTGAAGTTGCTGAAATCAGGATTCTCCTGGAGGCTGATCTGACTTCCTCTTAGAATTGCTGTAGATCTGAAGTATCTGGACTGGAGCTGGATGCTGGTGGTCAGCCTGGACTTGGAGAGGGTGGCCGTGAGAGGTGGGATAGGCTAGGGCTTGGTGGAAAGAGAAAGGTGATGGCGGCTAGGGTTTAGGAGTGGAGTGGCTAACCTAGGGTTTGGGTTTTGGAGATCTCACACCTCCTCAAGGTTCCTAGGGAACCCGGATTTACTCCCTCACGGAGCTCAACACCTGGATGCAAGTGCGGAAGAGAGAAAACACAAAGTTTGCTCAAAAAAAAATTTGGCTTCATTCATCTGATTCCCTAGAACTTACAAAGGGGTTTTAATTTATAGGAGATTACAAGAGAGTAGGGTTTTACATCTTCCCATGTGGGACTAAAGGAGGGGATCTTCAAATTAGGATTGTAGGATCAATCCCTACTCATATGGCCGACCAATTAATTCCAAAGTTGATTGAAGCTTCAAAAAGGAAAGTGGGTGGCGCCTCCTTGTCTTGACCTCCAAGAAAATATTTTTTTTCCTTCTATGCTTGGCCTTATCTGGAAGTGTTTGGGCGCCTCTTAACCTTGCCCTCCAAGAGAAAATTTGTTGCCTTTTATATCTGGCTTTAGTTGGAATGATTAGGGCACCTCCTAACCTTGCTTTTCAAGAGAAATCTCTTTCCTTCCATGGCTCAACCCTTTTTGGATACCTCTTTTTCTTTCTCCCCAAGTTATGGCTCCTTCTAACTTTGTTTTGAGTATTTCTAGCAGGTAATGGGCGCCTCCTTGAATTTCTCTCTAAGAGAATTTCTTCCCTTTCATAGTTTGGTTCTTTTGGGAAGTCTTGGGCCGCCCCCTTGATTTGTGGACCCCTGGTGGATTTCTCCTCAATTGGTGCATGAAAGAGGGGAGCTGCTATCTGTGGTGTGGGGACCAAAGCCTGCTGGATGGAGATGTGGTGCCCCCTAGACTCAGGCGTATGGCTGGGAGTGTGGCTGGGAGTGTGGCGCCCACTTGCTTGGCCTTGGGAGAAAATGTAACACCCCAGGTTGAAGCCCTAGTCCACTACTGAGTCAACATGACTCAACAAAATAAAAATGCAGGTAATATAGACTCAAACTAAAATTGAGTTGATCAAGTCAACCCTTATTACAAGCCAAAAATCCTAATTCTTCGGGAAAGGTTAATCAGAGATCCAGATGGAGCTCTGAAGTCTTCTTCTGAGTCTGGTGCCCGCACCACCTATCTGACACTATTGTCTTAGATAATCCATGTAATCTAACCACCTGGACAAGGAAAACACAGGCTACTCTAGATGCATCAATGGTTTGAGAGAAGGGTATAAAATAGGCCATTTTAGAAAACCTATCGACCACTACAAATATTGAATCATGTTTCTTGGGGGTCTTAGGTAGGCCTAAAACAAAGTCCATGCTTAAGTCCTGCCATGGATGGTCTGGTACAGGTAGAGGGGTATATAATCCAGTATTTTGTTTCTGATGTTTTGCAATAGCACAGGTTCTATATCTGGACACTATATTGGCAACATCCCTCTTTAAACTAGGCCAAAAGAACTGGTCCTCTACAGCTGAGATAGTCTTGTTTCTTCCAAAGTGACTAGCAAGGCCTCCAGCATGGGTTTCCCAGACTAAGAATTCTTTAAGTGATGTTTTGGGAATAAATAGTCTATTATTCTTAAACAAATAACCATCTTGAAGGGTGTATTCGCTGTGGGTACTAGATGGTCCTTGGGCTAAGGATCGGACAATTGCACTAAAGTCTGGACAGGTTATATATTCATCTTCTAATCTATCAAATCCAATGACTTCAGTGCTAATGGTATTCAACAGTAAGGCTCGTCTGCTAAGGGCATCAGCTACCTTATTTTCAGTTCTAGCTTAGTGTTTAAGTACAAAGGTATAGGCTTGTATAAATTCTACCCACTTAGCATGCCTAGGGTTTAATTTCTTCTCGGAGTTCAAAAATCGGAGTGCTTCATGATCATAATATAAAACAAACTCCTGGTGTAGTAAATAATGTCTCCAATATCTAAGAGCTTGTATTACCTTATAAAATTCTTTATCATAGGTTGAGTACTTAAGTTTAGCCTCATTATGTTTTTCACTGAAAAAGTCTACTAGGTGATTCTCTTGGCTTAGAACTCCTCCTATGCCGACTCTGAAGCATCACAAGCTACCTCAAAAACCTTAGTAAAATCAGGTAACCTTAAGATGGGTGCTTGTGTCATCTTAGTTTTAATCTCTAGGAAAGCTCTATCTACAGATTTGGTACATTCAAAACTATCCTTCCTAATACAGTTAGTAATTGGTGCTACTATGGTGCTAAATCCCCTAATAAATCTTCTGTAGAAAGTGGCTAGACCATGAAAACTTCTAACTTCATGGACACTAGTGGGAATTGGCCATTCTACAATGGATCTGACCTTTTCAGGGTCAACACTACACCTTTAGGGGTCACCACAAAGCCTAGGAAGATAACTCTATGGGTCATGAAATTACACTTCTTTAAATTCGCATAGACATTCTCTTTCCTAAGGGTTAAGCAAACTTGTTTCAGATGTTCTATATGATCTTCCTCGATTTTACTATAAATCAGGATGTCATCAAAATACACTACCACAAATTTATCTATGAACATCCTAAGGACTTGAAGGCTCGGGTAGGCAACCTAAGAGGGGGGGTAAATTGGGTTTTATAAAACTTTGAACTATTTAATGATGAACTAAAGCAAGTATCTGCGAGATCAATTCAATGTTTGTATTTTGGCAATGCATTTGTGTGCTTCAAAATAATATGCAGCAGAATTAACAAAATAAATGCACAAAGAAAACAATCACACAAACACAAAAAAAATTATAGTGGTTCGGTGCACTCTAAAGCACCTACATCTACTCCCCAAGATCCCCTTGGAAATTCCACTAAGATGGTTTTGTAACCTATGCTCACCAACAGCCTATACAACTTGTTTTATTTTCGAGCTCATAAGTCAAACCCTAGTTGGTTTCAAGGCTCACCAACAACCACCCTTAGTTTTATGGGCTAACCAAGAACCTAAACAACTTGTTTTGTCTTCAGGTTCATAAGTAAAACCCTAGTTGGTTTCAAGGCTCACCAACAACTACTTTGGTTTTTCAAGGCTTACCAAAAATCTCTTTGGTTTTCCAAGGCTCACCAAAAACCTCAAGTAAAACAATGTAAGAACAAATATAAAAGAATACAATTAAAGCTTTCTAAAATAAAGCTAATATATCTTTAAAGCCCTTGATTGTTGATGAAGAACTTATCTTCAAGTTGTTGAAGCCTTTGATTGTAGCTTGAGGATGTGAACTTTGGATGCCCTCTTTGAAACTTGGAAGCTTGAAGTCTTGAACCACTCAACTCTTGAATCCTTGAAGAATATTCAATGATCTCACCAAAGAATTGCATCCCTATTTGAATTTTGATATTTATATAGCCCTCCAAATCATAGATGATCGTTTATGACCGTTGGAGATGAAAATATAGCCGTTTGAAAGCAAGTTGGAGAAGTTTTGCAGCCCAGAAAACTAGCCGTTAAAGTCCAGGTGTCGACACTTCACCTCCAGGTATCGACACTTCATTCCCATGAGTCGACACTTGAGGTAAAAAACCTCCAAAAGGCATAGTTCTGTATTTTTAAAAAATCTCAGGCCTTGAGTCGACACTTCATTCTTCAAGTGTCGACACTTGATCTCCAGGTGTCAACACTTGCTTCTTAGGTGTCGACACTTAATCTGTGCCAAGCTGAAACTTTGCTTAAACTTCTTCAAATTCAAACATTAAGACCTTCCAAGCCTTCCTTATGTTCCAAAGTCCTTATAACTTGATTTTTAATTAATTTAAGGACATTCTTTAACTAAAAAGCATGTATTTCTTCATTCAACATGGATGAGTACTAAGATCTGATAAACACACTTAAAATATAATTAGTACTCGTATATACTTAAATATTTTGTTAATCATCAAAATCAAAATTAGAGTCAACAATCTCTCCCTTTTTGATGATGACAAAATATTTAAGTATATGAATAGGGTAAGCTTAAAAAGATTAACAATAAGATAAAGATGTAAGCTCAAAATCAATAAGCACCAAGCTCCCCCTCAAAATATGATAAAAAAAACTCTTCAAAATATTTTTCAAAATATGCAAATTTTTCAAATTTTCTTCCTCTTACAAATTCTTCCCTTAAAATTATAAAATTTTGTGATGCAGAACGAAAGCTCTGATACCAAAAATGATGCAGAACGAAAGCTCTGATACCAAAAATGATGCAGAACGAAAAAGATGATGCGATGCGGAAGTAAATTAAAATTAATATATTTTTATTTATTTATTTATTTTCAAAAGTCAGCTTTGACTCAAAGGAAAGATAAACTAATGTTGAAAGAAACTAAGAAATGATAGAAAGCACAATTAAAAGGAGTGGATTATCAGAGTAACACAGAAGTAGGATCGCTGGGGATTGAGAAACCCACAGACCTAGGGTTTACTCCTCTTTCAAGAAATAGACGAAGAGAGAAGAGAAGGTTTTATACCTGACTGTGATATCTCTCGTTGCTTCAATTGAAGGACACTCTCGAGTAGATTGTAGGATCCTTGGAGATGAGGTATCTTCACAATGGATCCTCGAATTGTAGTCCTATGGCAAGGTTGGCCTTCTTCTCGAACTCAGGATCTGGAAGAAGAAGAACAAAAAAAAAGAACCAGAAACTCAAAGAAAGACACTGACCTGAGGACTTAATGAAGATTGTTGGATGTAGAAGTTCTGGAGATCTTGATACTGATCAGACTCTTCTTTGAACTTGCTCTGTAGTTGAAATAGTTGATCTGAACCTGGATGCTGGTGGCCGGCCTCTATGTGGAAGAGAGGGGCCGTGGGATGTAGATGGAAAATTAGGGTTTGGTGGTGGTGGAGTAGAGATGGGTGGACTAAGCTAGGGTTTTGGGGTTGGAGATCTCACACCTCCTCAAGGTTCCTAGGGAATCCGGATTTACTCCCTCACGGAGCTCAACACTTGAATACAAGTGCGGAAGATAGAAACACAAAGTTGCTCACAAAGAAATTGATTTCATTCATCATTTTTTTCAAGAGTTACATAGAGTTGAATATATAGACATAACAAAGAAATAAAATTTCATACACTTCCCATGTGGGACTAATAGGACTAACCCACACTTTAGGCATCAAATTCTCTTCCCAAGACTCCTTCCATGAGTGGGCAGCCCAAAAACTCTAAGAAAACTTGAAAATCAGCTCCAAATGGCAGGTTATAGGGGTGTCTCCTAGTATCTCTCCATGAATCAAGGATTTTCCCTTCATGGTTTGGCTCTTTTGGACACCTCCTAGTCTTGCTCCACAAGTTTAGGCTTCTTCCTTTCATGGCTTTGGCACTTTAGGAAACTTTTGGGTGCCTCCTTGATTTTCTCCCCAAGACATGCTCTCTTCCCTTTTATAACTTGGGTTTTTATGGAACATTGTGGGGCACCTCCTTGATCCTCTCTTCAAGAAAAATTCTTGCCATCCTGGCTTGGGTTTATCTGGAAAGAAGTTGGCTCCTCCTTGGATTGAGGTATCTTGATGGATTTCTCCCCCAAGTGGCGCATGAAAGAAGGGACCTGCTTTCTTGTGGTGTGGGGACCAAGGCACACTGGATGGAGATGTGGCGCCTCCTGGACTCTGGCGTGTGGCTGGAAGTGTGGTGCCCACTTGCTTGGTCCTGGAAGAAAATGTGGCACCTTGGAGAAGACCTAGACCACTACTAGGACTTGTATTGAGTCAACATGACTCAACAAAATTTAAATTACAGGGAAATACAGACTCAAACTAAAATTGAGTTGACCAAGTCAACCCTTATTACAAAACCAGAAAACCCTAATT
Organism: Areca catechu; assembly: GCA_021397845.1. Classification (NCBI taxonomy): domain Eukaryota; kingdom Viridiplantae; phylum Streptophyta; class Magnoliopsida; order Arecales; family Arecaceae; genus Areca; species Areca catechu. The sequence goes on from CM038041.1 coordinate 138,004,717, forward strand.
CTTCGGGCAATGTCAATCAGAGATCCAAATGGAGCCCTGAAGTCTTCTTCTGAGTCTGGTGCCCGCACCAATTCTCCCGGGGTGGGAGGAACTCAACCCTGTCGAGTATGGATCAAGCTAGCTCTGGTATCTCTCCAAGAGGTCTGGGTCCAATTCTTGTAATTCTTCTCGGGAGATCCAAGAGTTATCAGAATCTGGCCTTCCTTGCCAGCGAACCAGGTATCTTTGGTATCCTCGATTACGAGTAGAGATAACCTGATCATCCGGGATCTTTTCAATCTGCTCTTTCCTCACAGGCCAGTTTGTTGGTGGACACACAGGGTTGGGTTCACTCTCAAGAGCAGGATTAGGCTCAAAAAGGCTCACTGGGAATCACAGCTGGCTCTCTATACTCTACTAGGTCTGTAATGTTGAAAGTGGAGCTAATGCCTAGTTCTGAAGGCAACTCGAGCACATAGACATTGGACCCTACTCTCTTCACTACTCTAAATAGTCCTGCTCCTCTAGCATGTAACTTTCTAACAGTTCCAGGAGAAAACCGCTCAGGCCTTAACCAAATCATTACATAGTCTTTCTCAACAAAAGTTTTGACTCGCCTTTGAGAATCAGCCAACTTCTTATAAGTTTCATTACTTAAATTTATTTTGGCATGAATTTCTTTATGCAAGTTCTTTACATGCTTTGCAAGTGCATCAAGAGACTTGTGTGTGTGGACTAATAGTGAAATCAGATCAAGTGGTGTGTGAGGCTTGTATTCATGAACAATTTCAAAGGGACTCTAGCCTATAGACCTATTGATCGAAACATTATATGCAAATTTAGTCCTGGACAAAATACAAATCCCAATTCCTGGTGCTCTCAATCAAACCAAAATCTGAGTCAAAGCCTAGTAAAGGGTCAAGAAAAACTAAACTAGACTGGTGACGCATTCCTAAAGAATGGACTTTATTCCAAAGGAACCCTAGGTCTAAACCTAACAAACTAAGGCTCTCTAGGTTTGACCTTGGGTCAGAGGAGGGCATGCAGAGCATGAAAACTTATTATGGATGCCTAGTAGGTGCCATAAGGTCTTCCAGAAGTAGGTGGCAAACCTAATAGGTTCTAAGGAGTCTTGCAACCTAGAGATCTCAGTAAAGTGTAATCCCATAGCTCTAGAAACATGAGAAGATTCAGGGAAGGGTAGGAAATAAGAATTAGAGTTTTGAGGTGGCTTATTAGAAACAAGAAACAAACCTTGGTTATTCAGGATGACCTTAAAATGAGGACATTGTTCAATAGGTGCACTCATCCAAACCTCATGATTTGCTCTAGGAGGGTCTACAAGTGCAAGTTCTAGGGTAGGCTGGGTGCTCCTAGAAGGTGGAAGGTTATCAGGAAGGTCTTTGGAATGTTTATCTAAAAAGTCCTCTAAGCTACTGTCTTTTTCTTGTTCTTGGACCTTCTCAATGGGCAATTCTTGTGAACCCCTTCCTTCTTTACACTTCTCTACCAGATTTGACTCGGGGGTGTCTTCTTTAGATTCCTCAATGAGTTCAGAGGTATTCTCACTTAAACTCTCATTGGGTGCAATTTCCTCTTCCTGAACTTCCTCAAAAGGGTCTTCTCTTAGGGTTAGCTCCTGAATTCCTTGAGTGGCAGGGGTCCCCTCAATAACCTCATCAGGTAGGAGTTGGTTAATTGAATTATCGGGAGAGATATCCTCAAATTCTTCTTCTTTATATTCATCTATCAAACTTATGTCAGGCTCATATATTTCTTCCTCAATCTCATTGAAAGGTTCTAATCTATTCTCCTTTGATTCCTCTTTAAGTACGGCTCTGGTCAGGTCAACTAATTTTGGGATGGCCATGCCTAACTCCTTCTCAGTGTTATCCTTCTGGTCAAGAGGTGACACAAGTGGGAATTTACAAACAAAAGTCTGGTTCACTACGGGTGTCGGATCAATCGGAACTTGACTCAAGTTGGTAGAGGTTGGCTTTAAGTCCAAAGTACTTGATTGGTTATATCTTAAAGACCACTCATAGTCTTGGGCTTCTTGGTAGGCTTGGTCTAACTTATTGGTCTTTTCAAGGCATAGCTTCCAATAAATGTCTGGGTGTAACCCAACCCTAAACCTCGATGTGATCTGGGCTTCGGTCTTAATGGTATTGCATTTCATGTCATACCACTGGAAGTCCTCGATATATTTAGATACAGGCATATTACCTTGTCGCAATTGGTACCATTGGTCTAAAAGTCTTTTCTCATAGGATCTACTTAGGTACCTATCTCTCAACTTACTTCTCATATCTCTCCAAGTATATATTTTCTCTTTTCTTTGAAAACACTCATGCTCAATAGCATACCAATGCGACCTAGCATGTTTGGTGAACTTGGTTTTGGCCAACCTAATTTGTCCTAATTTCGATATGTTAGTGCACTCAAAATACCGATCCATTTGTTCTTCCCACTTAATATATGTCTCTTGTCTTCCATCAAAAGTGGGTGCATAAGGTTCGGTGTTCCTAACAGGTCCCTTTTCTAAGTCAACCAAGTATGGATATAGGTTCCTAGGGTTATGCTCGGGATCACGGTATAAGGTCCTCCTAGGCTCCTGGCATGGGAAAAGTTGGGGCCTATTAAATTTTGGATCAGGGGTCCAATTTTGATGTCTACATTTCTCAAGTCCCTGGGCTCGGTCTCTAAACTGGGCAAAACCCTCATTCATATCCTGACTCAATTTGGTCATACTTTCGGTAAGAGTTCTAATCATGGCCTCTAAATTAGGTTGGGTTTGACCAGGTTGGTAGGGTACTTCGTTCCGGGTGGACATGATGATGCAAGCAAGCACACCAAATGAGACTCGACTGAAACGACTACGAGCTAACTAGACCTAGAGCCAAAACTAGATGCCCAATCAGAGTGGTAAGCTAGCCTGTAGTAACTCGGGACTCAGCCAGGCAGGTGTAAGGGGAGTGTTAGGTCCCTAGATGCCAATCCTAGACACCAATCAGTGATTGGCCAGGTAGGCGGACCAGCACACAAGCCCTTCGGGATAGAATCCCTGAACCACCATTCTAGACACTGAGTACAAAGCACACACAGAGTAACTAGACAAACTGACTCAACACTAGCCTTGACCCGACTTGTTGATGTCCCTAGCCCACTAGGGCAAATTAGGTCTAATCAATTTTAGATTAAAGGCTTAGGTTCGAATGAAGGGGTGGTGGTTTTGGGCTAAGGAGAGGTTATCAACTCCTCCCTTTATCTTAGATGCTCAAATGCCCTTAAGGTGAATTAAGAGATGAACACTCAAAAATAATTGGATTGCAGAACACAAAAATAGAGTTGCAGTAATTTTATTTTCAAAAATTGCACGGAAACCAATAAATCATGAGAAAATTTTTCAAATTAGTTTCAATTATACTGGTTTCAGAAAAACAAAAATCACTGAATTTGGAGTTAACTGAAGTGAGAAATAATTCTTGCAACAGGGCAATTATGGGCTGAAAACAGAGCACTTCCCCGTTTACAATTTCTGCTACGAAGTTGTAACCCAATGGATCCCCTACACGCCCTAGGAACACCCCGTGGAATGGGAAGAGGAGGTTTGCACCTCGCTTCGTTCCTAGGACCGGACGTCCTGGGGAGTCTACTTCGAGCAGACAAAGTAAAAAGAGAGGGACTCAAACAAGCAATCAAATAGAAACCCTAGACAGGGCTCTAATACCAAAAATGATGCAGAACGAAAGCTCTGATACCAAAAATGATGCAGAATGAAAGCTCTGATACCAAAAATGATGCAGAACGAAAAAGATGATGCGATGCGGAAGTAAATTAAAATTAATATATTTTTTTTTATTTATTTATTTTCAAAAGTCGGCTTTGACTCAAAGGAAAGATAAACTAATGTTGAAAGAAACTAAGAAATGATAGAAAGCACAATTAAAAGGAATGGATTATCAGAGTAACTCAGAAGTAGGATCGCTGGGGATTGAGAAACCCCCAGACCTAGGGTTTACTCCTCTTTCAAGAAACAGATGAAGAGAGAAGAGAAGGTTTTATACCTGACTGTGATATCTCTCGTTGCTTCAATTGAAGGACACTCTCGAGTAGATTGTAGGATCCTTGGAGATGAGGTATCTTCGCAATGGATCCTCGGATTGTAGTCCTATGGCAAGGTTGGCCTTCTTCTCGAACTCAGGATCTGGAAGAAGAAGAACAAAAAAAAAAGAACCAGAAACTCAAAGAAAGACACTGACCTGAGGACTTAATGAAGATTGTTGGATGTAGAAGTTCTGGAGATCTTGATACTGATCAGACTCTTCTTTGAACTTGCTCTGTAGTTGAAATAGTTGATCTGAACCTGGATGCTGGTGGCCGGCCTCTATGTGGAAGAGAGGGGCCATGGGATGTAGATGGAAAATTAGGGTTTGGTGGTGGTGGAGTAGAGATGGGTGGACTAAGCTAGGGTTTGGGGTTGGAGATCTCACACCTCCTCAAGGTTCCTAGGGAACTCGGATTTACTCCCTCACGGAGCTCAACACTTGAATACAAGTGCGGAAGAGAGAAACACAAAGTTGCTCACAAAGAAATTGATTTCATTCATCATTTTTTTCAAGAGTTACATAGAGTTGAATATATAGACATAACAAAGAAATAAAATTTCATACACTTCCCATGTGGGACTAATAGGACTAACCCACACTTTAGGCATCAAATTCTCTTCCCAAGACTCCTTCCATGAGTGGGCAGCCCAAAAACTCCAAGAAAACTTGAAAATCAGCTCCAAATGGCAGGTTATGGGGGTGTCTCCTAGTATCTCTCCATGAATCAAGGATTTTCCCTTCATGGTTTGGCTCTTTTGGACACCTCCTAGTCTTGCTCCACAAGTTTAGGCTTCTTCCTTTCATGGCTTTGGCACTTTAGGAAACTTTTGGATGCCTCCTTGATTTTCTCCCCAAGACATGCTCTCTTCCCTTTTATAACTTGGGTTTTTATGGAACATTGTGGGGCACCTCCTTGATCCTCTCTTCAAGAAAAATTCTTGCCATCCTGGCTTGGGTTTATCTGGAAAGAAGTTGGCTCCTCCTTGGATTGAGGTATCTTGATGGATTTCTCCCCCAAGTGGCGCATGAAAGAAGGGACCTGCTTTCTTGTGGTGTGGGGACCAAGGCACATTGGATGGAGATGTGGCGCCTCTTGGACTCTGGCGTGTGGCTGGGAGTGTGGCGCCCACTTGCTTGGTCCTGGAAGAAAATGTGGCACCTTGGAGAAGACCTAGACCACTACTAGGACTTGTATTGAGTCAACATGACTCAACAAAATTTAAATTGCAGGGAAATACAGACTCAAACTAAAATTGAGTTGACCAAGTCAACCCTTATTACAAAACCAGAAAACCCTAATTCTTCGGGCAATGTCAATCAGAGATCCAGATGGAGCCCTGAAGTCTTCTTCTGAGTCTGGTGCCCGCACCATTTTGCTTCCTTCTCCCCGTTTTGCACTTTCTTTTATTTCTCATATGATTTTTCATGTTTATCATATCTTTCCCTTTTCATATTTAACATTTTTCTCTCACTTTTTGATGTCATGAAAAAGGATGAAAAGTAATAAAAAATATGAATAAAGGTGGAAAGAATAGCAAGTAGATCATCAAAATCAATACATGAAATCAATTAAACTTGATACCACTTGAAATATGATACAGATTGACCATGATACCACAAAATGATAAGCACATATAAGAAATGATTGAAGGTATATTATCCATTCACCTTACTTGTTCATGAGATAAGGCCACAGCGGCACCCCAACATGTCATAAGAGATCCCATTGAATGGAATGAGAGGGTCTTTAAACCCTACTTATCTTCTATGACCGGATGGCCATGGTGACTAACCTAGTCTAAAGCGGCTACTAGAAGCATTTCTTATAAAATAAATTTTGATACCAAATGAATGTAACTTCCTTTAAAAGATTAGATTTAAAAATAAGAAGTATCATAGCATGTAAAGCATGATATCAAGAAAATATTCAAAGCACGATAACAAATCTTTAGATGCTTCCCCTAAATGTTATTCTCCCTTAAAAATATGCATTCATTTTGAGGAATACAATCATGAAAGCACATGCATCATAATTTCAGACAATTTTGAGATATAAACATAAATTCCAAGTCTGAAAATAAAGATTTGAATTTTTCAAGATATTCATGATTTTCAAAATGCAAAACATTGATTATTTAAAAATCTTAGCATGATTTAAAATCCATTTGAAATGATTTGGTATCCATACAAATGCTAGAAGTAATTTGATAGCAAGTCTAGCTATTAGAGCAAGAGTTTATCAATATGCATACCTTCTTCTTAAAAGTAATCCTTAACTACTAGTTCTATACTTGATCCAAATCATTTCTAGATTAAGCATAGATGCCACATAAATCACAACATTTCACTTAAAATATTTCAAAACTATATTAATCAAAATCAAGTGAAAGTCTAATAATCATAAGTTTAAACATGAGAGTATGAAATCTATCAACACCAAAAGGTTCATGATTACAACAAATGACTATTAGCTTAAGCTTGATTCTAATTAAACATTTAAAAGCAATTTTTCAAAGCAAATGATGCAACATTTATAATAAATATACAACTATATTTTTAATTACGGAAGGAAATGTTTAATATTTACCAATGTGTAGAATCCTTCCTTTACCATTTAGTTCAAAATGTAGCTTGTCCACTCTTCATGTTGTCTTGTACAACTACTATTGGCAAACAATATCAGAGGTCAAGATAACTTACCGAAAGGCATCCACTAACTACGCGCAATTCAAACACTAGACCTAGTCTTCCAATGACAACGACGATCCTATCCTCCCTTTTTCTTCTCTCTCCTCTCTCTCTCTCCTTCCTCTTCCACGATGGCAGGGGACCTCGCGACTGAGCCACCGATGGTAGCTCCAGCCACCGGAAACCACACCGGCGACGGTCTCTCAGGTAGGTTTCTCTCTTTTTTTTTCTATTTCTTCTTTCTTTTTTTTCCTCTTCTTTTTTTTTCTTTTCCTCTTTTCTCTTTCCCTTCTTCTTCTTTGTTTCTCCTGCACTACCCAAAACAGGAAAACCCCGGAGTGGTCTCACCGACAGTCAACCAGTCTTTCCATCTCCGACCTCCTTTTCCTCCCTAAATGTCTTGAACTACTCCGTGAATGCCTCCTCCCTCGCCTCTAATAAGAAACCGTCGACCCCATCCTTCCCACGAACTTCATGGATCCTTCCCATAAAATAAAGGATTCTCTTCGTGGGGGTTGTCTTCCCAGAGTCCATGAGAGCCGAGATCCTAATGTTCCTCATCCTCTCCATCACCTCCTTCCACCACGCCTCCTTCTCCTTCTTCACCCATGCTGCACTCGACGTCGCTAGCCCCCTATCGGCTGCCAAGAAAGGCACTATCAAGGATGAAGACGGTGAGAACAGTGACGACTCCACCTCTCCCATCTTGGAAGAACCCCTCTCGGCCACCTCCATGGGGACCTCATCGATCCTGCTTACACGCCACCGAGAGCCACCACCGAAGGTATCGATCATCCTTGGAATCGGCCATAGGAGCTGGGAGGAAAATATTTGTAGAGAGAACAAAAGATTTCCCCTTGCCATTTGGGAAGCAAACCTCATCGATCGGAGTCGTATCCCATCCCAACACAACCTCCATTCAACTCTAACTCCTCCGCCATCTATACCCAACTCCAAACATCGACCATCGAGATATCCAACGAAAAATCTGGCTGGATAGGGGAGAACGAAACTTCCATGTTCTGATCTTTGTTCCTTCTCTCTTTTTTCTGTGTTACAGATGAAGTCGGCAAAGGCTACCGACTTCAGCCCAAAACAGTCCTGGGCCTCACATTCTCCCCTCCTAAAACAAAAATTTTGGCCTCGAAATTTAAAAATCTAAGTCTTCCAAGTCTCAAATATACATGATCCAATACTCACAAATATCAATCTGTCCAAATTCAGAAATCCCAATAAGAGCTCCTATTCATACATCAAATACACTTTAATCCTAATATTTTTAGTCCACCACTCTTCCGCTGTGCACTCTGATATAAATTTTCAAATCCTCTAATTTCATTAAATTTTTTGACGAGGATACCACTTTATAATAGAATCTAACCTTCAAATATCGAGATCAAAACTATTAAATGTTCTTGTCCATACTAGGCCTCGAGCATATCACATGAATTTAACCCATGATCCAAAAATCTCCAACCTATATATAAGATCAAATAATCTAATACAAAACTGCTAACATAAGTCACCAAGATATGCTATGTCCATATAATATCATTTAACCAGCTAATTTACAAATCTATACATTATTGCAAACACATTTTAATTATATAATCAAAAGATTCTCCTTCTTAATATCATTAAACTCCTAAATCATAAACATCTTGCAACAGTCCCCAAATTTATAATCCAGAAATTAACAAATCTTGCAAGCTATCATAATCTTCATCCATATTATTTAATTAATAACTGAATATACATATTCAGCATACCATAACACACTATGCTTCTAGGTCAACACTTTTAAAACTCGATCAAATTTATTTATCAGAGACAATAACATATCTTATCCAGCTCTTCAATATCCATAATATACTTATTATGATCAAATAGTATAAACACTTTAGCCTTTTTATACTCATCTAAGATCAATCTCATGATAAAAATCATATTCTTCTTTTGCGCTAATCATATGCCAGATCTTATGCACAATACCTAGAGAATAGAAATCCAACTTTGAATCCATTTTTATAATTTTTATCATATTCCGATTGATCATAACACTAAATTCAAATGCATTTTAAGTCACAGTCCATAGTGGGCACAACCTAAATTTTAATATCACTCAAATCATATCCTAGTCACTTATGTCGGTCTTAAATTATCATAACGCAAACTTCGATATCATTCTGTCATGCCTTAATAACCGTCATATTGGTTTATAATCACTTGTATCACAATCTGCAATTACATCAAAATCAAATCGATAATATAACTCAAAATATACCTCCATATATCCATTATCTAGTCTCGATAATATCCTTCCAAAAATTAAGCTAGGAAATTTTAATCTTACATTTTATTCATGCAAGCCTTCAATACTTAGCAAAACCCTTAAATCTATAATATACACCTATCAAAGGAAATTAAATAATTTTTCAGTATTAATAATTATTCTGGAATATTCAATCAAAATCCTAATTCTATCCCACTCTCACAAACTAGGTCATTGATCTTAAACCTTTGCTCTGATACCACTCTATCACGTCTCGAATCCAAATCTAGGATCGGCTACGTGACCGGCCGCACAACTCTAGGTATCATCCTAGAGATCATGCCAGGCCTAACCTTCAATTCAACATCTAAATAGTAGTAAGGAACAAATCTCACTAATTATTTATTGATTCCAAGAATTTTTTATAAAATTTAACTAAGTTTTAATATAAACTCAAAGATCAACACCAAAACCCTAGCTCTTCACTTACTGGTCCCAAGCCTGCTTGATTTTTCGGATCTGCAACAAAATTATAGAAAAATAGGGGAAGAGCTAAACAAGCTTAGTAAGTTATCATTACCTCCAATATACATACACTAATATGCCACTAATAACAACAAGCATAACACATCATACAACAAGATGTTCAGCAATATAATAATATAACCAACAACATGATGCAAATATGTATAATTAAATGCGACCGACACAGACATGACACGACTATGGATGGCCAACCATGTACTTAACTCTCCTAGTCCCTCTGACTATGGCCATGATCGGACCGTGGCTCATCCCGAAAGAGATTAGATCCTGTGTCACAAACTGCTCAACAGTCACGTGCCAGTGATAGCCCCGTTGGAGGCCCAAAAGGAAAACTAGCTCTGAGTACCACACGAGAAATATGCATCCTCTGCATGTGCCTGCCATGCATAGCTAAAATAAGGCAACTAGCTCCTATGACACATACAGCTCAACGGTCATGTGCCAGCGATAGCCCCGTTGGAGGTCCAAAAGAAGACTAAGTCCTTATATGATCATAGTCGGACTAGAGAGTGAAAGAAAAATAGTGCAGGTTGTTTTACAAGATCCTACACTAGGCATGCAAACATCTACGGGAGCAGATTAGATTTTAAAACAATTTTTAAAATTCGCGCAGCGGGTATCTGCTCCGCCAGGAACTAATCTAAGTCTAGTTGCATTTAGGCATGCATAATCTATCCATGCATGATAAAAAAAAATTAATTTTCCATACCTTTATTCTTCCTGGAATAACCTTGGAATAAAATTGGAATAGACTGGAATAACTGGAATAAAGTTATTCCAGTCGTCTTCCTCCTTGGGATGAAGTTTTTGGCTTGCAAAGCATCATCGGAACACTGCCTTCCGGACCTCCGTTTGCTCCCAAATTTGAGCAGCGGCTTCTTGGACAAGTCTTCTTCGATTTGCCACCGATTCCTGCAATCAAATCTTAGGTCTAACCCAGTTTTGGACCTAAAGACTCGGGCATCTACTGAGTCACTAATTGGATCCATTTTAGATGAACGGATAAACTATTCTAACTATTAGATAGTTCTAAAGAATGACCTTAAACAACTTTTGTTTAATCTTCTTCTTATTATCCAGTTCAACTAAACTTAGGTCTAACCCAGTTTTGGACCTAACTAGTCAGCTAACCCAATTAACCCAAAAATGGCTTATGCAAATTGTATTAGATTTCTTAAACCTAAAAAATTTTCCAATAAGCAAAACATTTAATTAAAACAATTTTCCAGTCTGCAGCAGAACTGGTTAGCAGACTTTGGCCTTCGTTTTGGAGCAGTTGGGGCGATCCCGGCTCGCATGGTTTTCTCCTAGGAGTAGAGTGGTACTCCCTCTAGAGGGGAGACATTCCCGGGACTCTCGGATCCGCCTCCACGCACGGTGCTAGCCGTCGGAAGAGGGCTTCATGGTCACAGGTTTTCTGCTGCAGTGCAGAACTTTGAGCACAACAAAACAAGGGATTAAGGCCTTATTTCTCTCCCTCACACACTCCTAAACCCAGCCCTAAGATCACTCCAAAAGAGCCTCTCAAGGAAGAAGAATACCCTGAGATTTTTGTTGCTTTCCCTCAATTCTCACACGTGGAATAAACACTTATCTCTCGTTGAAAACTTAACAAAAACCAATGGGAGAAGGCATGGTATATATATAAGCTGCATGGAGAAGTGAACGGATAGGGAGGGAGGCCAAGAGGTGGAGTTGCAATTTATTCCATTTAACAGCCATAATACAGGGGATTAAAACCAGCAAACCAGCTCACGGGCGAGGGAGAGTAGAAGACGAGACGCCAGGGAAAAAGAAAGGATGTTTTGGCTTCTTCCAACGCTAAAAAAATCCCAGCAAAACACCGTGAAAATGGTTACAAGGAGAGAAAATTCAACGGTTCAACCAAAACCGGTCCAAGCCAAAAAAAAGTCCAATCCCATTAAACCAATTTGGTTCAAACCCAACGGTGGTTCAATCCAATTGAACCTGGTTCAGGGAAAAAAATTGGTTCACAACAAATTGGAGGCCGAAACGAACTCCGAATCAGTTCAAAACTGATTCAGAAAAATCCTGGCGCAGTGCTGGTCAACCCGGAACATTTTTCGATCGACACAGACAAGGGCAAGATGGGAAAAGAGTGCTTAAAAAATAATACTGTGATCATAAAATCGAGACGATTCCCAATCGTAATCGGTATCCGAATCAGAGAGTTATCCTCTGTGGCGTGTGACCTCATAGGTTCGAACCTAAACGGTAGCACTAGAACAATTTCTAGTACCAGCACAGGAAACCATCTAGCAATGGGTCCCGGCATCTGGATAAGTCGAAGATGCAGGAGCAAACTATCGAACCTCTGGCATATGGTTACCGTATAATTCATCCTTTTGACCTCTAATGCTCAGGACGACTGAGATTGGGCTGCCAACCCAGACTGAGTCAGTCGACAACGTGTCTCAACCTTGCAAGCCCAGTGACTCTTCACTAGGACTACCCCGACCGAGGATTTGCTAAATTGAGATACTGCGAGACATTCAATCCAAGCTGTTTGGATAGGTCAATTCTATCTTGGTGCATCACTGCTCCACAAGTACTTGCCTATACCCAGAAACCTTCCATCACCGGATTAAAAATCCGGGTAGTCCGGCACCAAAGCACAGGGAGTTGCTTGCAAGCTACCGTGATGACCTCAGGTCAGAGGGACACATATACCCATATCCAATCGTGAGTTTCCCTTTGACAGAAAGGGGCTGCATGGAGTCACGTTCAATGAGATACCACATATCCCACTTGTAGATCACATCAGTGTCACCACACTCATTTGGTCAAGAGGACAACCAAATGATGTGAACTGCAATAACCTATACTTGATATATTGCCGTCCAGAACAATATATCTTTTGGTTCTGAACTGGATTTAAGGACCACTCGATACATCCTCTCTGTATCAAAGTCATTGTAGTCCTAAGGACTTCATCACATGGAAAGAGTTCATTTTTAGAAAAATATAATATGTGATGAGCTACCAAAAAAAATATTTTATTAATTCATAAAATGAATACAAAACTCAGTACAACTGCCTACAACCCAGGTGATTAGCTTTGGGACACAATTCCCAACAACTCCCACTTGTACAAAAGCCAATCAGAAGAGTATCTAATACCCATTTCCCATTTACAATAGACGAACTCTTTTATTTCGAGGGCTTTAGTGAAGGGGTCGACCAGATTTTCTTTTCCATCGATCTTCAGAAGATTGATGTTGCCTCGTTCCACGATCTCTCGTACGAGGTGGTAGCGCCGCAAAATGTGTTTGGTGCGGTGATGAGCTTTCGGCTCCTTAGCTTGAGCAATGGCTCCAGTGCTGTCACAATACACCGAAACAGGACCATCTAGGAAAGGTGCCACCCCTAGCTCTCCAAGGAACTTCCGCAACCACACAACTTCCTTTGCCGCATCTGATGCTGTAATATATTCTGCTTCGCATACCGAGTCTGCAACAGTTGCCTGCTTAGAACTTTTCCAGCAGATCGCTCCTCCATTCAGGGTAAAAACAAACCCTGACACACTCTTGCTATCACTCTATCTGACTGGAAACTGGAGTCAGAGTACCCCATAAGTTTTAAGTCAGGTTCTCCATAAATCAGCCATTGATCTTTTGTATTCCTTAAATACTTAAGGATGGACTTAACCACCTTCCAATGCGCCTCACCTGGGTCAGACTGGTATCTGCTCACTACTCCTAGTGAGTATGCCACGTCTGGTCTAGTACGAGTCATAGCATACATGATAGAGCCTACTGCAGAAGCATAAGGTACTCTACTCATGCACTCTCTTTCCTCATGAGTTGTCGCACAATCCTTCTTGGAAAGAGTAATTCCAGAACCTATCGAAAGATAGCTGGTGCGGGCACCAGACTCAGAAGAAGACTTCAGAGCTCCATTTGGATCTCTGATTGACATTACCCGAGACATTAGGGTTTGTAATAAAGGTTGACCTGGTCAACCAGTTTATTTATTTTATTTATTGAGTCACCATTTAAATTTTGTTGAGTCATGTTGACTCAGTGCAAGTCCCAATGTGGTTTCAATTTGGTCCAAAATGGTGCCACATTTGTCTTCCAATCAAATCAAGGTTCAAGCAAGTGGAGGCCACACTCCAAGCCACACGCCCAGCCACACTCCGAGCACACGCTAGAGTCTAGGAGGCACCACAGAGGCATCCCAGTGTCATGGTCCCCACATCCAAAGAAGAAAAAATCAAATTGGAGACTACTTTAAAGGAGGCGCCCATACCTGCCTATTTTACCTAAGCAAAGAAGGAAGAAGACTTCTCTTGGAGAAGAAATCAAAGAAGGACATCCAACCTACTCCTAATTGAAGTTCAAATCAAAATCAAAGAGCTTAACTTGGAGTGGAAGAAAAGAAGAAATACCATAAGAAGAAGAGGACTCCAAATCCAAATCCAACTCCAAAGGAGGCACCAAAAAAATTCAAAAAAAATTCCTTTATGGCCGTCCCAATTTTTTTTGAACTCTTGGTCGGCCAAGAGAGAAGATTTTCTACCTAATCTAGTGGTTGGAGGAGTTTAGTCCCACATGGGAATTTGTACAAGCTTGGAGAAAATTTTAGGTCTATATAATAGACCTCTCTTTGTAACTTTAGAAAATCAATGAAGAAAATTATTTTTTGCTATTCTCTTGTGTTGAGTGACCTAGGTTTCTCTTCTTCCGCACTATTCTAAGTGTTGAGCTCCGTGAGGGGGTAATCCGGGTTCCATTGGAGCCTTGAGGAGGTGAGAGATCTCCATCTTTATCCAAAACCCTAGGTTAGCCACTTGAAATTCCAAAACCCTAGCCACCCTTCATTATTTTCAATCCATCAAACCCTAGATCCATCCATCTCCCACGGCCTCTCTCTCTCTACAAGTCCAGGCCATCCACCTTCATCCAGATCCAGTCCGGCAACTTCAGATCCAGAGCAAGTTCCAAGGAAAATCACATCAACATCCAGGAGAATCCAGTTTTCAGCAATTTCAAACTTCAAGTTCATCAACCTGGTAAATCTTTCCCTTGACTCTCTGATTCCATCAATTGTTTTTCTTCTCTTCCAGATCTTGAGTTCAGGAGAAGCCAACCGGCCAAAGGACCAGTATTGGAGGATCCATTACGAAGATATCTGAATCCGGGATCCAACAATCTGCTCGGGAGAGTTCCTCCACCAAAATCTGTGAAGATCATTGTCTGGTTAGATAAACCATCTCTTCTCGTTATTTCTGTTCTTTTGAAAGTTCGGAGCGAAACCCTAGGTCTGGGAGTTTCTCAACCCCCAGCGATCCGTTGCTTCTGAACTACTCTGATAATTTAGTTTCCTTAAAATTGTGCTTTCAATTATCATATTAGTATCTTTCAATGTTAGGTTAACTTTTCTTTGATTTGAAGCCAACTTCTACAAACATATAAAAACAACAAAAAAATTAGTTAATCTTAATTTACTTCCGCATCGCATTCCTTTATTTGTTCTGCATCATTTTTGGTATCAGAGCCCAGTCTAGGGTTTCTGATTTGCTTGCTTGCTTGTTTTGATTGTTCTCTTTTTATTTTGTCTGCTCGAAGTAGACTCCCCAGGACGTCCGGTCCTAGGATCTAAGCGAGGCGCAAGCCTCCTCCTCCCATTCCACGGGGTGTTCCTAGGGCGTGTAGGGGATCCATTGGGTTATAACTTCGTAGCATGGATTATAAACGGGGAAGACAATCTAGTTGCAGCCCGTAATTGCCCTGTTGTCTGAATTATTTCTCCCTGCATAAAACTCTGAATTGCACGATTTTTGCTTCGTTGAAACCAGTATAATTGAACCTATTTTCCATAATTTTTCTGTGATTTATTGGTTTCGGTAAAAATTTTGAGAATTAAAATACAGAAACTCTATTTTTTATGTTCTGCAATTCAATTCTTTTTGGAGTGATCATCTCATAATTTACTTAAGGGCAATTGAGCATCTAAGATAAGGGGAGGAGTTGATTACCTCTCCTTAGCCTAAAACCACCATCCAATCATTCGAACCTAGACCTAATTTAAAATCAGTTAGACCTAATTTGCCCTAGTGGGCTAGGGACACCAATTAGTCGGATCTAGGCTAGTGTTGAGTCAGTTTGCCGAGTTATTCTGTGTGTGCTTAGCACTCAGTGTCTAGAACGGTGGTTTAGGGACTACGTCCCGAAGGGCTTGTGTGCTGGTCCGCCTACCTGGCCAATCACTGATTGGTGTCTAGGATTGGCAATCAAGGACCTAACACTCCCCTTACACCTGCCTGGCTGAGTCCTGAGTTACTACAGGCTAGCTTGCCACTCTGATTGGGCATCTAGTTTGGACTCTAGGTCTAGTGATCCAGTAGTCGATTTAGTCTAGTCTCATTTTGTGTGCTTGCTTGAATCATCATGTCTACCAGAAACGGAGTGCCATATCAACCTGGTCAAACCCAACCTGATTTAGAGGCCATGATCAGAACTCTTACTGAAAGTATGGCTAAAATGAATCAGGATATGACAAACACTGTGGCCCAGTTTAGCGCACAAATTCATGAGGATCTTACCCAACTTAGGGACCGAGTCCAAGTACTTGAAGAACCTAGGCATCGGAATTGGACTCCTGACCCCGATTTTAATGTGCCTCAACCTCACCCACATCAGGAGCCTAGAAGGCCTTTATATAGAGATCCTGAACCTAATCATAGGAGGCCTGACCCAGAGCCTGAAGATAGAGATGATAGGTTCATCAGGAACATCAAATTAGATGCACCCACTTTTGATGGTAGTCTGAACCCTAAGGTGTATTCTGATTGGGAGGGTGAGATGGACCAATACTTTGAGTGGTATGCTATGTCTGAGGAGAGGAAATACAAGTTTGCCAAGATGAAATTAGTGCATCAAGCTAGGTTATACTGGGGGAACATTGAGCTAACCACTAGGAGACGGAATGTTGAGCCCATAACCACTTGGCAGGGTATGAAAGAAAAACTGAGAGATAAATACCTACCCATTTCATACCAGCAAAACCTGTTAGACCAATGGCAAAACCTGAAACAAGGAAACCGATCTGTCTCAGACTACATAGCTACTTTTGATGAATACCTAATGAGATGTGATGTGAGTGAAGCCCACGAAGTCACTTTGTCTAGATTTAGGGCTGGACTGAGGGAAGATATCAAGAGAGAACTATTTCTGAGAGAGGTTACTGATCTAGACCAAGCCTACCAGATTGCACTGAACATTGAGAAATTTCAGAGAGGACCTATACCTTCTAGGGTTAGTGCCCCAATCCCAAGGAATGGACCTAGCCAAGTTATCCCTAGTAAACCTTTTCAGGGTACTTCTACCCCTAGGCCCATGGACAAAGGTAAGGCACCTGACACCCAGAGAACCCCTAGTTCAAATATCACATGTTTTAAGTGTCAGAAACCAGGTCACATTTCCAGTCAGTGTACTGCCATAGCCTGTTTCAAGTGTCATAAGGTAGGTCATGTTGCTAGCCAGTGCCCACGTAGATCCCTTTACATAGAAGAGGGAGAGAATGATAATTCCGAGCCCAGTGAGGAATTTGAAGAAGAAGTTTATGAGGCCGGAATGAATTTGGTTGAGGAGTATGAAGGAGAGGAGGAACCCAATGAATCTGACCAATTAGGAGTTGTAAGATGCATCCTATCCCAGAATCTAGTTCAAGAGGATTGGAGTAGGACTAACATCCTACAGACTTTTCTTAAATTAGGGGATAAGGTATGTAAGATCATCATAGATAGTGGGAGCTGTGTAAATGCCATCTCTACTAGCACTGTCAAGATGTTAGGCTTAATCCCAGTTCCCCATCCCAACCCCTATAAGGTTTCTTGGGTAGATTCTACCTCCATACCCATCCAGTCTAGATGTCAAGTCCAAATCCAAATGCAATCTTATCACGAAAAGATTTGGTGCGATGTTTTACCCATGGGGGTGAGCAGTATAATTCTCGGAATACCTTGGTTGTATGATCATGATGCCACCCTCTTAGGAAAATCCAATACCTGTGTCTTTAGTTTCAATGGGAAGAAGATTACGATCCATTCAGTTCCCCCTAAGGACAAGGTAACTAAAGGAGCCGGTAAGGTTAAGGAGATGAAAACTGGAGTGAACCTAATCAGTGCTAAGGATCTAGAACAAGAAATTCATAGTGGTTCACCCATCTGGATGTTGACTGCTAAGGAACTTAGAACTTCGAAACCCTCAGAGCCTCCTCAAGAAGTTAAACCTGTGTTAAAAGAATTTGAGGATGTCTTTCCCGAGGATTTGCCAGACCACCTTCCACCTCTTAGGGATATCCAGCATGCCATAGATCTAATCCCAGGAGCGACTTTGCCCAACTTGCCCCATTACAGGATGAATCCATCTGAGCATGAAGAACTGCAAAAGCAGGTTGGAGAATTATTAAGGAAGGTGTTTATTAGAGAAAGTCTTAGCCCTTGTGCAGTCCCAGCCTTACTGACCCCAAAGAAAGATGGCACGTGGAGGATGTGTGTTGACAGTCGTGCCATCAATAAAATTACAATCAAATATAGGTTTCCCATCCCTATACTAGATGACATGCTTGATATGATGGCTAGTGCAATGGTTTTTTCTAAGATTGATCTCAAAAGTGGCTATCATCAGGTTAGGATTAGACCCGGGGATGAATGAAAAACTGCTTTCAAAACTAAGGATGGTCTTTATGAATGGGTTGTTATGCCTTTTGGGTTGTCCAATGCCCCTAGTAGCTTCATGAGAATTATGACCCAGGTACTTAGAGCTTTCATAGGAAAATTTGTGGTGGTCTATTTTGATGACATCCTGATCTATTGTAAGACCCCAGCAGATCACCTAGGCCACCTTAGAGCAGTCTGCCAAGTTTTGAGGAATGAGAGACTCTACGGTAATCTTAAGAAGTGTGAATTCATGACTAGTAGAGTAATCTTTCTTGGTTTTGTAGTAACCCCTGACGGCGTGGCGGCCGATCCTGAGAAAATTAGGTCCATAGTAGACTGGCCAGAGCCAACCAATGTGCATGAAGTTAGAAGTTTCCATGGCTTGGCTACCTTCTATAGGCGATTCATCAAGGGGTTTAGTACTTTAGCTGCTCCTATCACTGATTGTATTAGGAAGGGAGAATTTCATTGGACTAAGTCAGCCCATAAAGCCTTCCTAGATCTTAAGGATAAAATGACCCAGGCACCCATTCTGAGATTACCCGATTTTTCTAAAGTATTTGAGGTTGCCTGTGATGCTTCAGGTGTAGGAATAGGTGGAGTCCTAAGCCAAGAGAATCATCCCATAGCATTCTTTAGTGAAAAACTTAATGATGCTAAGCTTAGGTATTCTACCTATGATAAGGAATTTTATGCGGTGGTGCAAGCTTTGCGTTACTGGAGACATTATTTGCTACCGCAGGAATTTATACTATTTTCGGACCATGAGGCTCTTAGATTTCTGAACTCCCAAAAGAAGCTTAACCCTAGGCATGCTAAGTGGGTAGAATATATCCAGTCCTATACTTTTGTCCTGAAACATAAGGCTGGAGTTGAGAATAAGGTAGCTGATGGCCTTAGTCGCCGATCTCTGTTATTAACTTCTGTTAGAACTGAGGTCATAGGGTTTGAGCAAATCAAAGAGGAATATGAGTCTTGTCCGGATTTCATAACTGTGTATCAGGATCTAGTTCAAGGACCATCTAGTAATCACCAGGATTATACCCTTGTAGATGGTTTTTTGTTCTTCAAAAATAGGCTTTGCATCCCTAGAACTTCTCTTAGGGAATTTTTGATTTGGGAAATCCATGCTGGAGGTTTAGCCGGCCATTTTGGAAAAGACAAGACCATTCTAGCTATTGAAGACCACTTTTTCTGGCCTAGCTTGAAAAGGGATGTAGCTAATATTGTAGCTAGATGTCGAACCTGCGCTGTTGCCAAACAGCGAAAACAAAACACTGGCCTTTATACCCCACTCCCTGTCCCAGATCGTCCTTGGCAAGATGTGAGTATGGATTTTGTGTTAGGTTTACCTAAGACCCAGAGGAGACATGATTCTATCTGTGTCGTAGTCGACCGATTCTCTAAAATGGCCCACTTCTTGCCTTGTTCCGAAACCTTTGATGCGTCTAAGGTAGCCACACTTTTCTTCAATGAGATAGTTAGACTCCATGGCCTACCTAAGACAATCGTTTCAGATAGGGATGTCCGGTTCACCAGTTACTTTTGGAAGACCCTTTGGCATAAATTAGGGACAAAACTTAAGTTTTCAACTGCCTATCATCCCCAAACTGATGGCCAAACTGAAGTAGTAAACCGTAGCCTAGGAAATCTGCTGAGATGTCTTGTTGGTGAAAACACCAGAAATTGGGATTTATACCTACCAAGGGCAGAATTTGCGTACAATGACTCGGTCAATAGGTCTACGGGTAAGAGTCCATTTGAAATTGTACATGGGTACAAACCTCACACACCTCTTGACCTAGTCCCTTTACCTATCCACACTCGAGTCTCCGAATCTGCTGAGAATATTGCACAGCATGTAAAAGACTTGCATAAAAAAATTCATGCCAAAATAAATTTAAGTAATGAAACTTATAAGAAGTTGGCTGATACTCAAAGGCGAGTCAAATCTTTTGTTGAGGGAGACTATGTGATGATTAGGTTAAGGCCTGAACGGTTTCCTCCTGGAACCGTTAGAAAGTTACATGCTAGGGGAGCTGGACCATTTAGAGTGGTAAAGAGAGTAGGATCCAATGCCTATGTGCTCGAGTTGCCTCTAGAACTAGGCATTAGCTCTACTTTCAACATTACAGACTTAGTAGAGTACAGGGAGCCAGCTGTGATTCCTAGTGAGCCTTTTGAGCCTAACCCTATCATTGAGAGTGATCCCGATCCTGTGTGTCCACCAACAAACTGGCCTGTGAGGAAAGAGCAGATTGAAAAGATCCTGGATGATCAGGTTATCTCTACTCGTAATCGAGGATACCAAAGGTACCTGGTCCGCTGGCAAGGAAGGCCAGATTCTGATGACTCTTGGATCTCCCGAGAAGAATTACAAGAATTGGACCCAGACCTCTTGGAGAGATACCAGAGCCAACTTGAGCCTTACTCGACAGGGTCGAGTTCCTCCCACCCTGGGAGAATTGGTGCGGGCACCAGACTCAGAAGAAGACTTCAGAGCTCCATTTGGATCTCTGATTGACATTGCCCAAGAAATTAGGGTTTGTAATAAAGGTTGACCTGGTCAACCAGTTTATTTATTTTATTTATTGAGTCACCATTTAAATTTTGTTGAGTCATGTTGACTCAGTGCAAGTCCCAATGTGGTTTCAATTTGGTCCAAAATGGTGCCACATTTGTCTTCCAATCAAATCAAGGTTCAAGCAAGTGGAGGCCACACTCCAAGCCACACGCCCAGCCACACTCCGAGCACATGCCAGAGTCCAGGAGGCGCCACAGAGGCATCCCAGTGTCATGGTCCCCACATCCAAAGAAGAAAAAATCAAATTGGAGGCTA
Source organism: Areca catechu (assembly GCA_021397845.1). Classification (NCBI taxonomy): domain Eukaryota; kingdom Viridiplantae; phylum Streptophyta; class Magnoliopsida; order Arecales; family Arecaceae; genus Areca; species Areca catechu. The sequence goes on from CM038041.1 coordinate 138,025,836, forward strand.
CTTTAAAGGAGGCGCCCATACCTGCCTATTTTACCTAAGCAAAGAAGGAAGAAGACTTCTCTTGGAGAAGAAATCAAAGAAGGACATCCAACCTACTCCTAATTGAAGTTCAAATCAAAATCAAAGAGCTTAACTTGGAGTGGAAGAAAAGAAGAAATACCATAAGAAGAAGAGGACTCCAAATCCAAATCCAACTCCAAAGGAGGCACCAAAAAAATTCAAAAAAAATTCCTTTATGGCCGTCCCAATTTTTTTTGAACTCTTGGTCGGCCAAGAGAGAAGATTTTCTACCTAATCTAGTGGTTGGAGGAGTTTAGTCCCACATGGGAATTTGTACAAGCTTGGAGAAAATTTTAGGTCTATATAATAGACCTCTCTTTGTAACTTTAGAAAATCAATGAAGAAAATTATTTTTTGCTATTCTCTTGTGTTGAGTGACCTAGGTTTCTCTTCTTTCGCACTATTCTAAGTGTTGAGCTCTGTGAGGAGGTAATCCGGGTTCCATTGGAGCCTTGAGGAGGTGAGAGATCTCCATCTTTATCCAAAACCCTAGGTTAGCCACTTGAAATTCCAAAACCCTAGCCACCCTTCATTATTTTCAATCCATCAAACCCTAGATCCATCCATCTCCCATGGCCTCTCTCTCTACAAGTCCAGGCCATCCACCTTCATCCAGATCCAGTCCGGCAACTTCAGATCCAGAGCAAGTTCCAAGGAAAATCACATCAACATCCAGGAGAATCCAGTTTTCAGCAATTTCAAACTTCAAGTTCATCAACCTGGTAAATCTTTCCCTTGACTCTCTGATTCCATCAATTGTTTTTCTTCTCTTCTAGATCTTGAGTTCAGGAAAAGCCAACCGGCCAAAGGACCAGTATTGGAGGATCCATTACGAAGATATCTGAATCCGGGATCCAACAATCTACTCGGGAGAGTTCCTCCACCAAAATCTGTGAAGATCATTGTCTGGTTAGATAAACCATCTCTTCTCGTTATTTCTGTTCTTTTGAAAGTTCGGAGCGAAACCCTAGGTCTGGGAGTTTCTCAACCCCCAGCGATCCGTTGCTTCTGAACTACTCTGATAATTTAGTTTCCTTAAAATTGTGCTTTCAATTATCATATTAGTATCTTTCAATGTTAGGTTAACTTTTCTTTGATTTGAAGCCAACTTCTACAAACATATAAAAACAACAAAAAAATTAGTTAATCTTAATTTACTTCCGCATCGCATTCCTTTATTTGTTCTGCATCAATAGCCTTTCTTGGAATTTTCCATGCTGAACCATTTCAACACAGTGTCGATGTACATAGACTGGGACAGTCCCAAAAGCTTCTTAGATCTATCTCTATAGATTTTCATACCTAGTATATAAGAAGCTTCACCCAAGTCTTTCATGGAGAACTGAGATGATAACGAGACCTTTATTCCTTGCAATGCTGCGACATCATTCCTGATTAAGAGAATGTCGTCAACATACAGTACCAAGAATACGATCACAGAACCATTAACCCATTTATAGATGCACGGTTCTTCTCCGTTCTTAACGAAGCCATACGATTTGATACACCTATCAAACCGTAAGTTCCAACTTCGAGATGCTTGCTTGATTCCATAGATGGACCTCTGCAACTTGCATACTTTTGATTCATCTGTGGATGTGAACCCTTCAGGCTATATCATATACACCTCTTCTTCCAGCTCCCCATTCAGAAAAGTGGTTCGAACATCCATCTGCCAGATCTCGTAATCAAAATATGCTGCCAAAGCAAGCATGATCCGAATGGACTTGAGCATTGTCACAGGGGAGAAAGTCTCATCATAATCAATACCATATCGCTGACGATACCCTTTGGCAACCAGACGGGCTTTATAGGTCTCTACCTTCCCATCTGCGCCCCTTTTCCTCTTAAAGATCCATTTACACCCGATGGATTTTATTCCTTCAGGCGGATCAACCAATGTCCAAACATTGTTGATTTCCATGGACTCCATTTCGGATCTCATGGCTCCAAGCCATGCCTCAGAGTCAGATCTCTGAAGTGCATCCATATAGGTGATCGGATTCTCATTGTTCTCATCGAGCTCAATGGGATCGCCATCCCGGACCAAGAAACCGTAGTATCTGTCCGGGTGACGCGGTATTCTACCGGATCTCCTAATGGGTTATGGGTGTGATTCAATCACAGTCGGTTCTACGATGTCCTTAGAGTGTGTAGGTTCTTCTATTGGCTGAACTTTATCAAGTTCAATCTTAGAAGCTATAGTTCCTTCTCCAAGGAACTCCTTTTCCAAAAAGATAGCTCTAAGAGCAACGAACACCTTTTGTTCATTCTCCAAGTAGAAGAAATACCCTTTAGTTTCCTTAGGATAACCAATGAATAAAAACCTGTCAGACTTAGGACCAAGTTTGTCTGAGTCTAAATGCTTTACGTAAGCCGGACAACCCCAGACCCAAAGGTGTGAGATTGAGGGTTTACGCCCATTCCACATCTCATACGGAGTGGAGACAACAGACTTACTTGGAACATTATTTAATAAGTAATAGGCTGTCTGAAGTGCATATCCCCAAAAGGATAGCGGTAGAGTTGCAAAGCTCATCATGGATCGAACCATGTCTAACAAGGTTCAATTCCTCCTTTCGAACACACCATTCCATTGTGGTGTTCCTGGAGGAGTCCACTGAGAGAGAATTCCATTCTCCTCAAGATATGTCAAAAAATCACCAGATAAGTATTCACCATCTCGATCAGATCAAAGGGTTTTAATACTTTTTCCAGTTTGCTTTTCTACTTCATTACGGTATCGTTTGAACATTTCAAACGATTCAGACTTATGTCTCATTAAAAAGACATAACCAAATCTTGAAAAGTTGTCTGTAAAAGTAATGAAATATTTGTATCCTTCTCTGGCACTAACTGTCATCGGTCCATATACATCAGTATGTATTAGACTTAGAAGTTCTGTAGCTCGTTCACCTTTTTCAGTAAAATGTGACTTGGTCATTTTACCAAGTAAAAAGGATTCACAAGTGGGCAGTGATTCAGAATCACTGACCTGGAGAAGTCCATCTTCTCGCATCTTATTTATCCTATTTTGGTTAATATGACCTAGCCTACAGTGCCAAAGATACAAATTATCGACATTATCTAACTTGGGCATTTGCTAGAAGTGTACATTACACTAACAGGCCTTGATAGTACGTATATGCTATTATTTAATCTAGCTTTCATTATAACAGAGTTATTCAAAATAACATTGCAAAAATCTCCTTTTATTGAAAGTTCAAAACCACAATTGGCCAAAAGGCCTACAGAGATTATGCTCAAAATGAAACTAGGACAATAGTGACAGTCAATTAGTTCGACAGTACAAGACTCAAAGACAAGACGCAGGACTCTAACCGCCAGTACTGGAACTCGATTTCCATTCCCGACGTTCAGAAACTGTTCTCCATCTTCAAATATTCTGCTAACTTGAAGTCCCTGTAATGAATTACAAACATGAATTGGACTACCAGTATCCAATACCCAGTTAGCAGTATCAACAATTGAGTAATTACAAGGTTTTATCATATAAATACCTTGTTCAGCAGACTTTTGCTTCCTCGGCCTGTTCGGATCAAGGGACGCAATATAAAGAGGACAGTTCCTCTTCCAGTGTCCCTTCTTCTTGCAGTAGAAGCACTCTGCAGAAGACTGATCAGCCTTATACTTCCTGGTCTGACTCGGGCCAAGAGCATTATGCACCTTCTTTCCCTTTTTATTTATTTTCTTCTTCCCTTTCTTAAAGGGATGATGACCTTTACTTCCTCCCACTAAATTCACCACCCCCTTATTCAGTTGGTGGTCTTTCTCGAAAGTCTGCAGCAACCCTAAAAGACCATGGTAGTTGATTGCAGGCTTGTTCATTCTGTAATGATCAAGAAAGTCAAGATAGGAGGAGGGAAGAGAATTCAGGATCGCATCCTTGCCGAGCTGCTCGTACAAGGGGCATCCGAGTTTGCCTAGTTTTTCAATCAGCTTGATCATGTACAATACATGATCAGTGACTGAACCACCATTCGGCATCTTGGAGTTGTAGATGGCACAAGACACTTTGTACCGTTCTACATCATCCGGGGTGCCGAAGGATTCCTTCAATTTTTGAAGGATTTCATCAGGTTGGGCCTCCTCGAATTTGCGACTGAACTCGTCGTTCATCGTTGCTAACATAATGCACCGGACAGTAGTGCGATCAGAGACCCACTTCAAGTAAGCATCTCTGACCGCACTCCATGCATTAGCAGGAGGGATTTCAGGCGTCGGATCCGTTATCACATTGAGGATCCGTTCATGCTCCAGAACAATTCTTAACCTTCGATATGAAGTATCGAAGTTATGACCCTTCAACTTCTCGTTATCGAGAAGTGACCGGAGCGATAAGTTTGAAGATATCTGAAAAGAAAATAAGACCAAATAAGTTTATGAATTAATAACTTAACCAAAAGACTTGGACTTTAGTCTAAAGGTTTCTCTCACTAATTTTTTAGATTGGTAGCCTCTAACTCCAATCCATGAAAACATGCTTTTTCAAGTGGGTACTGAAATCCAATAGGCCTCGCATGAGCCCGACTATGGCCGGCTCACCCATATGAGCCTAAAGGTAGGTTCGTAAACCAATTGTTTCCCTAAACAATTTTCAGCAATTTATTTTGCCCCAGAGAGCACCCTAATCGACCTAGGGGCCTCCTATTGTGGGTCTCTGGTTAGGTCTAACCATTAAAATGACGAATCCAATGCTTCCAGTTAACTAAAGACCAAGCCTGACTATGGCCGGCCCACCTGGTCCCGTTAAGGAGGTTGCACTGAACCATCATCGATCAGATAGAAATTCTAGTCGCCGGATGTACACCCGTTCTTTGGAACTGCCGATGCACACCAAGCTAGTGGACACATTTCTATCCAACTTAATGGGAGGCAAAGACACTATCAACTCCTTGACTTAGTCTTTTTAGGGACCAAATAATTTTAGAGGATTTTTAACTGTGACAGAAGAAAGAGATAAGGACATGGATCATCCTCCCACTGAATCAATCAGATTCCAGGAGGGTTGAAATAAATCAACAAATGATCCATGGGCACCTATAGATCAGTCAGACCGATCAACCTGGGTGACAGGGTTAACTCGAGTCATTGAGTTTTTTCAATCAGTTCTGGTCGACTCGACTAGCCAGGTAGGTGAGATCATGGGTGAGTAACCGCCATTAACCATCTTTCCTAGACACCAACCAAGTTGGCCAGGAAAGAGGTAGCCTCATATAGCCATGATCACAATGCCAAACCTACCTCGATAGCAGTCGGTTTACCAGACACGATCAGACTAGCCTAAAGACTCGGGCATCCACTGAGTCACTAATTGGATCCATTTTAGATGAACGGATCAACTATTCTAACTATTAGATAGTTCTAAAGAATGACCTTAAACAACTTTTGTTTAATCTTCTTCTTATTATCCAGTTCAACTAAACTTAGGTCTAACCCAGTTTTGGACCTAACTAGTCAACTAACCCAATTAACCCAAAAAAGGCTTATGCAAATTGTATTAGATTTCTTAAATTTAAAAATTTTTCCAATAAGCAAAACATTTAATTAAAACAATTTTCCAGTCTGCAACAGAACTGGTTAGCAGACTTTGGCCTTCGTTTCGGAGCAGCTGGGGCGATCCCGGCTCACATGGTTTTCTCCTAGGAGTAGAGTGGTACTCCTTCTAGAGGGGAGACATGCCCGGGACTCTCGGATCCGCCTCCACGCACGATGCTAGCCGCCGGAAGAGGGCTTCATGGTCACAGGTTTTCTGCTGCAGTGCAGAACTTTGAGCACAACAAAACAAGGGATTAAGGCCTTGTTTCTCTCCCTCACACACTCCTAAACCCAGCCTTAAGATCACTCCAAAAGAGCCTCTCAAGGAAGAAGAATACCCTGAGATTTTTGTTGCTTTCCCTCAATTCTCACACGTGGAATAAACACTTATCTCTCGTTGAAAACTTAACAAAAACCAACGGGAGAAGGCATGGTATTTATATAAGCTGCATGGAGAAGTGAACGGATAGGGAGGGAGGCCAAGAGGTGGAGTTGCAATTTATTCCATTTAACAACCATAATACAGGGGATTAAAACCAGCAAACCAGCTCACGGGCGAGGGAGAGTAGAAGATGAGATGCCAGGGAAAAAGAAAGGATGTTTTGGCTTCTTCCAACGCTAAAAAAAATCCCATCAAAACACCGTGAAAACGGTTACAAGGAGAGAAAATTCAACGGTTCAACCAAAACCGGTCCAAGCCAAAAAAAAGTCCAATCCCATTAAACCAATTTGGTTCAAACCCAACAGTGGTTCAATCCAATTGAACCTGGTTCAGGGAAAAAAATTGGTTCACAACAAATTGGAGGCCGAAACGAACTCCGAATCAGTTCAAAACTGATTCAGAAAAATCCTGGTGCAGTGCTGGTCAAACTGGAACATTTTCCGGTCGACACAAACAAGGGCAAGATGGAAAAAGAGTGCTCAAAAAATAATACTGTGACCATAAAACTGAGACGATTTTCAATCATAATCGGTATCCGGATCAGAGAGTTATCCTCTGTGGCGTGTGACCTCATAGGTTCGAACCTAAACGGTAGCACTAGAACAATTTCTAGTACCAGCACAGGAAACCATCTAGCAATGGGTCCCGGCATCTGGATAAGTCGAAGATGCAGGAGCAAACTATCGAACCTCTGGCATATGGTTACCGTATAATTCATCCTTTTGACCTTTAATGCTCAGGACGACTGAGATTGGGCTGCCAACCCAGACTGAGTCAGTCGACAACGTGTCTCAACCTCGCAAGCCCAGTGACTCTTCACTAGGACTACCCCGGCCGAGGATTTGCTAAATTGAGATACTGCGAGACATTCAATCCAAGCTGTTTGGATAGGTCAATTCCATCTTGGTGCATCACTGCTCCACAAGTACTTGCCTGTATCCAGAAACCTTCCATCACCGGATTAAAAATCTGGGTAGTCCGGCACCAAAGCATAGGGAGTTGCTTGCAAGCTACCATGATGACCTCAGGTCAGAGGGACACATATACCCATATCCAATCGTGAGTTTCCCTTTGGCAGAAAGGGGCTGCATGGAGTCACGTTCAATGAGATACCACATATCCCACTTGTAGATCACATCATTGTCACCACACTCATTTGGTCAAGAAGACAACCAAACGATGTGAACTGCAACAACCTATACTTGATATATTGCCATCCAGTACAATATATCTTTAGGTTGTGAACTGGTTTTAAGGACCACTCGTACATCCTCTATGTATCGAAGTCATTGTAGTCTTAAGGACTTCATCACATGGAAAGAGTTCATTTTTAGGAAAATACAATATGTGATGAGCTGCCAAAAAAAAATATTTTATTAATTCATGTTACGGCCATAATGATGATGTGGCCGGTCTCAGATTCCGTCAGGCATGATTGAGCCGCGTGGAGGTTTCCTCGGCCAAGTCAGCTGCGGGTCCGATGCCGCCAAGGTCGAGCTCGACCCTTGCCCCCCCCGGCTACCTCGCCAGGTGATATCCCGAGGTGTTATCGCCCAGGCCGAAGTCAAGTTCGGTCCAGGGCCCCTCCTGCCGCCTCGCCAGGTGTCCCCCCGGGAGGGGTCCACCTCGGCCGAGGTCGGCTGCTCCCCCGCTCCTTCGCCAGGTAACCCCCGGAGACGGAACCACCTCGACCGAAGCCAAGCGCCCTTCTGCCGCCTCGCCAGGTGTCCACCCAGGAGGGGTCCACCTCGGCCAAGGTTGGCTGCTCCCCCGCTCCCTCGCCAGGTGGCGCCCAGAGACGGTCCCACCAAGGTCGAGGTCGAGCCGGGCCCCTTCGCTCCTTCGCCAGGTGGCCCCCGGAGACGGGACCACCTCGACCGAAGCGAGCACCCTTCTGCCGCCTCGCCAGGTGTCTGCCCGGGAGGGGTCCACCTCGGTCGAGGTCGGCTGCTCCCCCGCTCCCTCGTCAGGTGGCGCCCAGAGACAGTCCCACCAAGGCCGAGGTCGAGCCGGGCCCCTTCGCTCCTTCGCCAGGTGGCCCCCGGAGACGGGACCACCTCGACCGAAGTCGAGCGCCCGTCTGCCGCCTCGCCAGGTGTCCACCCAGGAGGGGTCCACCTCGGCCGAGGTCGGCTACTCCCCCGCTCCCTCACCAGGTGGCGCCCAGAGACGGTCCCACCGAGGCCGAGGTCGAGCCGGGCCCCTTCGCTCCTTCGCCAGGTGGCCCCCAGAGACGGGACCACCTCGACCGAAGCCGAGCACCCTTCTACCGCTCCGCCAGGTGTCCACTCGGGAGGGGTCCACCTTGGCCAAGGTCAGGCCGACCGTACCAGGAAGGGCCCAAAGGGCGGAGGCGCAGTTTCTGAGGTTGGCCCTCGAGCCGTACGCACCACAGACGGCGCCCCGTATAGATGGCGCGGCATGCGAAACATCACTTACGTCGGCCCGATAGGTTCTGCAGTCGAGAGGCACGGTTCTGGCAAAACAGGGCCCATCAACGGACAACGCCGGTACCTGGGAAGGGGAGCGCCCACACCGGGCCCTAGGTCTGACCGGCCGCCCTGCCGGCACCAACCCCCTTCCTTTATCCTTTCCCCGCTGGGCTCGGCAAACGAGGTCAGAAAGCCGCCTGGACCTTGAAACCAAAAGGGGAAAGAGAAAAGGATGGAGAGGGGACAACGAGAGCAAGAAGGGAAGCCTCCCAAGAGCGGGAAACAGGCGGGCAGCGGGAGGAGATAAAAGGAAGGAAAGAGGAGGCGACCAGGTAAGGAGGGACGAGTAAGAAACAGAGGCTAAAGGCCCCGCTCCGAGAGTAAGATCCAGGGTCCCGGGAGGGGATCGCTCGGTGTGAGCTCGGCAAAGGGACCCAGCCGGGTTTCTGGTCCCTCCAGCACCTTTTCTTGCTAGTAAATTCTCTGAGTCTGGGACTCCTTTGGGAGCCCATCTTGGAGAATCTGTTCCCTCTCGCCGTCTACTAACTTGATCGTCGGAGCTCCCTCGCCGGGATCCCCGGCCAGGGTCTTATGACCTTGCCTTGCAGGTTCGCTCCGGCCAGGGGGCCCCGGGAGTAAGGCGGTCTGGTAGGATCGGTGGTTCCGAGGCACGGGCGTGGCGGTGAGATCGGTAATAGATTGGCGCGCCAGGTAGGGGGGGCAGGACAACACCCCTAGTGGGAGCCAGCTTTCTGCAGGCACCGCGCTCTCCGACAATGGTGGTCACTCATGGGCGCGAGAAGTCCACCAGCCGTGTGGGGGAGGTTCCCGCCCCTCAAGGGGCCCACAGCCCGGAGAGGGAGCTCCCAGCTCCTCCACCTCTTCCACTACCGCCGACCTCGACGGACGGGCCCCTCGCGGCCTTCATCCAATAGCTGCAGACTCTGACCTCGGTGGTCCCGCAGCTTCAACATCAGCAGCGGTCCCTAGCCACGCAGCCGTAGCCGAGGAACCCCGCGGCTCAAGCCGCGGGACCGCGTGGGAGCCTGCGATCCATTCAGGGCAAGCCATCCCACCCGAGGGCGGTCTCCAACCCCCACGGGAGCCACCAAGCTCCCGCAAAAAGAAACTACTCCGGTTCGACGGATCACGAGAGTCGATCCCCGATTGATGAAGCCGAGACGGTGCATCGCAGCAAGCGGTGCCGAGGCGTGACTTCGCGCCGAGACCGATCGACGCCCCCTTCACCAACGGCCTCGGTGGAAGACTCCACCGACGAGGCCATCAGGCGTCAGGCCGAGAGACGCCTGGAGGAGCATGAGCGCAAGTTGGCGGAGTTCGCCCGCCGATTTGTCGACCTGCAGGACTCGTCGGCGGACCCAGCGAGCTATGACTCCCGTTCCCCCTTTTCTGAAGAAATCCAGGTGGAGCCGATCCCGAGCCGGTTTCGCATGCCGCAGGTGGATCCCTACGACGGGACCACCGACCCTCTGGACCATCTGGAGCGCTACAAGGCTCTCATGAGGGTCCAGGGGGCCACTGACGCCCTTTTGTGCATCGCCTTCCCCGCTACCCTCCGGAAGGCCGCTCGAGTCTGGTTCACTCGCCTCGAGCCCGGATCTATTTGCTCCTTCCACCAGCTAGAAGGGAAGTTTGTGGCGCATTTCGATGCTTGTCGGAAGGTGCCGAGAGAGGTGGATAGCCTCTTCTCCATCCGCCAGCAGGACCAGGAGCTGCTACGGGACTACATCACCCGGTTCAAGACTGCTGCACTGGAGATCTACAGCCTGGATGAGCCCGTCGTCATGCTGGCTTTGAAGCGCGGGCTTAAGACGTCCCGCCTGACCTACTCTCTGGACAAAAAGCCTCCTAGGACGTACTCCGAGCTCCTCTTCCACGCCCACAAGTACATCCGAGCGGAGGAGGCCGACCGCACCCACCGAGAGCTAGATGGGAAGACTCCGAAGAGGCCGTCCCCGAGGGATCTTCTAGGAGCTCGAAAGCTCGGGCCACCTACCGACCCTCGCCCAAATCCGAGGTCGAAGGGCGAGGCCATTCCGGAGCGGAGGTTCACCCCTCTCCTCGCCCCTCGAACAAAGATCCTCATGAAAATTGAGGGCGAGCACTACCTCCGCCGACCTCCTCCACAAAACCCAAGAGGTATCCGAGACAAGTCAAAGTACTGCCAGTTCCACCGCAAGCACGGCCATGACATGGAAGAGTGTCGCAACCTGAAGTGGGAAATCGAGGAGCTGATCAAAAGGGGCTACCTCAGGAAGTTCGTCAGGAACGAGGTCCCCCCGGAGGGGCAGCCACTCGCGGCCTTACCACCAGTTCCTGCATTCGACAACCTCCCGATGGAGAAGCCGATGGGCATGATCTCACTTGGGGTCGGGCGGGCGGCGAAGAGAGCCCGGGAACTCGGGAACTCGGAGAATGTAATCCCCCCTAAGGAGGGGAAGGAAAACGAGAATGTAAACAATGATGCCGTGGTGGTCGAGATGACCATTGCGAAGCATCCTGTACATCAAATTATGGTGGATAGTGGAAGCTCGGCTGACGTGCTTTTTTACGATGCTTTCTCTCGGATGAATTTGTCCCATTATCAGCTGAGACCGATGCATACCCCCCTGGTGGGCTTTACCGGGGACTCCGTGGGGGTCGAAGGGGAGATCACTCTCCCGGTCACCGTCGGATCCCAACCTCGGCAGACGACCATCCTGATGACGTTTACCGTCGTCAAGCTCCCTTAGCCTTACAACGCAATTCTCGGGCATCCCGGGCTCAACCAACTGGACGCCATGATTTCCACGAAAAGGTTGTTGGTGTAGTTCTCCACGCCTTCCGGGCTCGGGGTGATGAAAGGGACGACCCAGTCGGTCCCACATTGCCTCCAGGCGGTCTCGGGCGCCCGGTGCGCGGAGCTCGGCCCCGATGTTGACGACCTCGACCTAAGGGAGAAGGAACCCAGGGGGGGCCCGTAGAATGCCTGTTGACTTATCCCCTTGGTTCGGACCCGCTGAAGACGGTGCAGGTCAGGGCGCAACTCCCGGAAGAAGAACGAGCCCGCTTGCTGGAGTTCCTCCGCGCGAACGCAGACGTGTTCACCTGGTCGGCGACCGACATGCCGGGCATTCCCCCCGAGGTCATTACGCACAGACTGAACGTGGATCCGAGCTGCCGCCCGGTCTGCCAGAAGAAGAGGAGTTTCGCCGTAGAGAGACATAGAGCCATCAACGAGGAGGTGGAGAAACTCCTTACCACCGGCTTTGTGCGGGAAGTCCAATATCCCAGCTGGCTGGCAAACGTGGTCATGGTAAGGAAGAGCAGTGGTAAGTGGAGGATCTGTGTGGACTACACCGACCTCAACCGAGCTTGCCCGAAGGATAGCTTTCCTCTTCCAAAAATCGACCAGCTGGTTGACACCACCTCGGGACATCGCCTCCTGTCATTCATGGACGCCTTCTCTGGATACAACCAGATCCGAATGAACCCGGAGGACGAGGAGCACACCGCCTTCATCACCGACCACGGGACTTTTTGCTACAAGATGATGCCGTTTGGCCTCAAGAATGCTGGGGCCACGTACCAGCTTCTGGTCAACAGGATCTTCAAAGACCAGATCGGCCGCAACATGCAGGTGTACGTGGACGATATGCTAGTAATGAGCAGACCTGATTCGAACCAGGTAGCTGACCTGGCAGAGACATTCGGCAACCTCCGACATCATCAGATGAAGCTGAACCCTGCGAAGTGCTCCTTCAGCGTCTCCGCCGGGAAGTTCCTAGGATTCATGGTGACCCAAAGAGGAATTGAAGCCAACCAGGAGAAGGTCCAGGCCATCCTGGACATGGAGCAGCCCGCCTCCAAGAAGCAAGTGCAGCAACTCACCGGCCGGGTTGCGGCCCTCAGCCGCTTTATCTTCAGGTCGGCAGATCGCTGCCGTCCCTTTTTCAAGGTGCTGAGAAAGATGAACGACTTCGCCTGGACTGAGGAATGCTAGGAGGCCTTTGAAGAGCTGAAGAAGATGCTCGCATCGCCACCGCTGCTTTCCCGGCCCGAGGAGGGGAAGGATCTTATCCTTTACCTGGTGGTCACCCCGGAAGCCATCAGTTCGGTCCTGGTTCGGACCGACGACCAAGGAGTCCAGCGGTCGGTGTACTATACCAGCAAACATCTCCGCGACGCGGAGCTCAGGTATTCTCGGCCCGAGAAGCTCATTTTTAAGTTAATAGTGTCTGCTCAGCATCTCAGGCCCTATTTCCAAGCGCATCACATCGCCATCCTGATGGATCAGCCGCTGAAAGCGGTACTCAGCCGACCCGACACGTTGGGACGATTGGCGAAGTGGGCACTGAAGCTCAGCGAGTTCGACATCGCGTACAGGCCCAGGTCGGCCATGAGCGCATGTGCTAGCCGACTTCTTGGTCGAATGCACGGGCCTAGGCAAGGATCCCGAAGAGGATCCCTTGCATCGACAGCTGAAAGCGGGCCCCGAGGGGCCCGGAGAGGATGCATGGATCTTCCACGTAGATGGAGCCTCAAACTCTGGCGGGAGCGGAGCCGAGCTCATTCTTGCCAACAGCGACGAGGTCGTCGCCGAATGGGCGCTCCGTTTCCAGTTCACCGTGACAAACAATCAGGTGGAGTATGAGGCGCTCCTCGCCGGGCTGAGGGTCTCCTGCGAGCTGGGCATGACTAACCTTAAGGCCTTCACTGACTCCTAGCTCGTGGCAGGACAGGTCTCCGGGAAGTATGCCGCGCACGACCCCCAAATGTCGAAATACTTGGAGCTCGTCAAGGTGGGCACGGCCAGTTTCCAGCGCTTCAACATCTTCCACATCCCCCGCACGGAGAACGCCCGTGCAGACACTCTTTCCCGGCTGGCGACCCTGCCGGACTCGATGCTGGGTCGCGCTCACGTGGAGCACCTTAAGGCCCCAAGCCACGAGACCCTAGTGGAGGTCCACCAGGTCAGCCGTGAGCCCAGCTGGATGGACAAGTACGCCGAATACATAACTAGCGGCACCTTGCCAGAGGACCGCGAGGCGACCCGCCTCATCAGAAAGAAGGCCGTGCGGTTCGTCCTGATGGATGGGCAATTATATCGAAGATCCTTCTCCTACCCCCTCCTTAAATGCGTAGGACCCGCGGAAGCCAGACTCGTGCTCCAGGAGATTCACGAGGGCGTTTGTGGGAACCACGTGGGGGGCAGAGCGTTGGCCTACAAAGCCCTTCGTCAGGGTTACTTTTGGGAGATGATGAAGGAAGATGCCACTGATTTCGTGAGGAGGTGCGATTGGTGCCAGCGCCATGCCACGGTGCAACGGCAGCCCTCCAACCCAATCTCCCAGCTTTCAGCTCCGTGGCCATTCACCCAATGGGGGATGGACCTTCTGGGCCTATTCCCGCCGGTGTCTGGACAGTGGAAATTCTTGATCATGGCCATCGACTGCTTCACGAAGTGGGTCGAGGCCAAACCTTTAGCATGGATCACCGAGGCAAACGTCGTCAAGTTCTTCTGGAAGTCGATCGTTTGCCGCTTCGGCCTCCCCCACACCGTGGTCACTGATAACGGGTGCCAGTTCGACTGCCGGGAATTTGAAGAGTTCTGCGGCGAACTCGGCATCAGTTATCGCTTTACCTCGGTGGCGCATCCTCAGACCAATGGAGAGGCCGAAGTCATGAACAGGACCATTTTGCAGGGCCTCCGCACGCGGCTGGACCAGGCCAAGGGCAGATGGGCCAAGGAGCTCCCCAGCATCCTTTGGGCGTACCATACCACCCCGAGGATGGTGATCGACGAGACCCCATTCAACCTCGTCTTTGGAGCCGATGCGGTCATCCCAATCGAGCTCAGCCTACCCACACTGCGTGTGGAGAAATATGACGAGACAGAGAACCCCGCCAGAATGATGCTCAACCTTGACCTTCTTGAAGAGACGAGGGACAAGGTACAAGTTCGGATGGCAGCGTATAGGCAGCGGATGGCCAGGTATTACAACTCCCGAGTGCGGCCGAAGTCCTTTCATCCCGGAGATCTGGTCCTCCGGCGCGCTGAAGCTTCTCAGCCACGGAAGTGCGGCAAGCTCTCACCAAACTGGGAAGGCCCGTACCAGGTAGCAGAAGCCCTCCCCTACGGTGCCTACTACTTGGAGGAATTGGGAGGGGCCAGGTTTCCCTGGACGTGGAACGCCTCGAACCTAAGAATGTATTATCGATAATGTAAGGTTCCCCACTCCTGCAATAAAGTTTATTTGCTTCAAACGCTCTTTCTCACCTCGTAGGGGAACTGGCGCATGGCCCTGGGTTCGGCACACCCGATCGTGGCCGAAGGCCGAAGGAAGTGAGAAGTCCCAGACCTTAGTCTGGAAGGCGGGGCAGAACCCAATTCGCCCACGCGAGCACGGAGAACAGTTCGGCAAGCCGTTCAAGGCTTGAGAAAGCCTGCGGCCTCGGGGTTTAGTCTGGAAGTCCCGGGCTTCGGCCTGGAAGGCGGGGCAGAACCTAGTTCGCCCACGCGAGCACGGAGAACAGCTCGGCAAGCCGCGCAAGGCTTGAGAAAGCCTGCGGCCCCGGGGTTCAGTCCGGAAGTCCCGGGCTTCGGTCTGGAAGGCGGGGCAGAACCCAGTTCGCCCATGCGAGCACGGAGAACAGCTCGGCAAGTCGTGCAAGGCTTGAGAAAGCCTGCGGCCCGGGGTTCAGTCCGGAAGTCCCAGACTTTGGCCTGGAAGGCGGGGCAGAACCCATTTCGCCCACACGAGCACGGAGAACAGCTCGGCAAGCCATGCAAGGCTTGAGAAAGCATGCGGCCCCGGGGTTCAGTCCGGAAGTCCCGGGCTTCGGTCTGGAAGGCAGGGCAGAACCCAGTTCGCACACGCAAGCATGAAGGCAATCCCAAAGATGGACCCGCTCAAGGCCTACTCTGATGCCACGCGGTCCGGAATGTCCCAACCTTTGATCTGAGCGATGGACGGGACCAGGTCCACCCTCGTCTCGGCACTCCACATCAACATCTCAAGAAGGAAAAAGAGGAGATAAGAGAGTGGAAAAGAAGGTGAATTCGAGACATGGACAAACTGTGTTTTCATTGATCTGAGAAGGAGAGGTACAAGCTGGGAATCCCGACAGGCCGGGAGTCCCCAAAAAAAAAGAAAGAGAGAAAAAACAACAACAAAGAAAAAGAAGAAGATAAATGGTTCAGTACGGTGCGGCAGCGGGGCCCTCATCTTGGGTTGCAGGCTCCACTTCCTCGCCGTCGGCGGCAACTAGCTCAGGGGGTTGCTCCGGAGCTTCGGTCGTGTCGCTCGCCGGGGCCGCATCTATGGTGTCGACCGCACCGGAAGCCCTTCAGTCGGGTCCCTGCCTCCTACCTCCGAGCGCCACCCCACTGAGGTCAAGCTCGGGGTAGAAGGACCCCACCTTCTCCCGGCACATCCGGAACCCCTTCAGGAAGGAGTCCACGATGACCTCCCGGACCTCCGAGATGTACTCGTCGGAGGCCCGAAATTTCGGGATGGCTTCCTGCACCTCCCGTTTCACGACCTCCAGGAGCCCGTTGACGTAGGTGCTCCGCTCTCTCGCCGCACTCGCCTCCCATCTGGCCTCTTCCAGCTGGCGCTCCAGCCACTGGGAATGGGCCCGAAGGCGAGCCCTCTCGGTCGCGTCCTCTTCCGCGCGGTGCTGGTGGGAGTTCCTCTCCTCAGACAGAGAGGACTCCAGGTCCTTGTTTCGCCCCTCGGCACGCGCCATGTCCGCCTGGAGGGTCTGGTTGTTCGCTCGTAGCTCGACCCCCTTTTCCATAAGATCTTTGACATCGGCCGCGAGCTTGCCGAGCTTCTCTTCCTTCTCGGCATCTTTCTTCACGTACCCCGCGAGGAAGTTTCTCAGCAAGAGCACGTCATTCCCAATTTGCACAGCAAAGCAATCGGGTTAGTGTAAAGGCTAACCGAGGCAAGACAGACAAAGGTGCCTATGTTCGGACTTACCATGAAGAGCTGCGGGAGGATCCCGACCAGGGCATCGGCGTAGTCCCTGCCACCTCGAGATCGGCGGTCCCAGGCGGTGGAGGCATACTCCATCACTTTCTCTGCTAGCCCCTTGTCAAGGATTCCTGAGTAGCGATTGGTGATCACCGGTGGCGGAGCCGTCAGGTCGACTGCGGCGGTGACTGCCCCTCCAACAGGAATCGCCGTCGACGGTGCGGCAGAGGTCGCGGGCCACGCTGTCAGAGCCGCGGCAACGACGGGGCCGACACCGGGCGGAACTACTGGTGGTGGAGCCCCCTCGTCGGCAGCACCGCCGGGTCCGACTGCAGGAGCATCGATGGCCCCGCCCCGAGGCAGCCTGGGCGAGGAAGCAGCGGCCACCGAGCCGGGTACGGTCATCGGCATGACCTCCTGGCTCGCCTCGGTACGAGCCCTCTTCATCGCAGGCTCGTCCACCTCGACGACGTCCCTCTGGGCCACGCCCTCCAGGAGGTTCTCCAGCGAAAATTTCATGCCTGCAATGCAAAAGAGGAGGAGGTCAGTCGGCTCGGCTAAAAAGGAGAAAGAGTACAGAAGTCAAGGAAAGGCTGAGTCTCACCCGGCTCGTGGATGGGATTGATCCCGGCCTCAAACAAGTTCTGCTCCGAGAGCAGAACCTCGAGCATCGGGACCACATCGCTCAGGAGCAGGGAGTAGGCCTCTTGGTCCGCTGACTCGACCTGGGAGTTCTGGTTCGGAGACCGGTCCGGTTCGCTCCAGGCCCAGTCAACATCCTCGACCGAGACAAAGAAGAACCGGTTCTTCCAGCCCTTGATAGAAGAAGGGAGGTCGAATCGGAGACACCTGGGCTGGGGCGAGATGTACCACCAGTCGTCGTCAGTGGAGTACCTCTTCAGGATAAACAGAGTCCTGAAGAGGGAGAAACGGGCAACAAACCTGTGGAAGTGGCAAAAAATAATAAAAAAAAGGATGACCCGGATGGCATTGGGAGCCAACTGGGCCGGAACGAGATGGAATTGGCTAAGGAAAGAAAGGAAGAAGGGGTGCAGAGGAAATTGAAGACCCCCGAAGAGGAAGTTTTCGTAGAAGGCTATGCGGCCGGGGCCACTCATGGTGACGCGATCCCCGGGCTGCGGAACAAGCAGACGGATTGATCCCGGGATGCCATAGGCCTCCCGGAGCAAAGAGAGGTCGCCTTCGGTCATTGTGGAAGCATGACCGGAGGGACCGGTAGAAAGAAGAGGTGGAGCAGGAAGGGAAAGAAGCGAAAGAGCAGAAGCGACAGGAGGAGACCGGACACCCCTGGGGATGCCAAAGGTGATACCCCCAGGTTGCAGTCGCCTGCGGGTCTCCTCCAGGATCGCTTCCTCCTCCGAGGAGGAAGAAGATGGAGTCCTCGGCCGGGATGGACCGTCCTCGTCCAGATTAGAGGAAACATGGCGATGGCGCGCCATGACAAAGAAGAAAGCAAGGAAGATTCAGAGAAGAAGAAGAGGGGAACTAGGGAGAAAATGGAGGCACTCACCGAAAATACACCGAGCGAATGCGGGGCAGTGGAAGTTAGCCTGCAGCAAACCGCCCACGGAGCAAAGGAAAAGGCCTCATTCCGGAAAGTCCCCTCCTTTTCAAACTCAGTCGACAGCGGTCGTACCCGTCATTCCGCTCCGAGCCACTGGATGATCGCCGCATGGATGTACGCCCGACACCGACGCCTCGTTAGCAGGGAAACGGCCTCTGCTTCGAAGCGACGCATTTATTATGGGCAAGTGGGCGACGCATGGCGGCCTCCTATAGGGCTTCGGGCGCACCGAGAAGCGGCGACGAGGATCGCGGCAATTATGATGCAAGATCTTTGCCTCCCCACATCATATCCGCATTTAATCCCGACGTTCCGTTATACAACGCCCCAACGGAACGGCGGATTGGGGGGCAACTGTTATGGCCATAATGATGACGTGGTCGGTCTCAGATTCCGTCAGGCATGATTGAGCCACATGGAGGTTTCCTCGGCCGAGTCAGCTGCGGGTCCCATGCCGCCAAGGTCGAGCTTGGCCCTTGCCCCCCCCGGCTACCTCGCCAGGTGATATCCCGAGGCGTTACCGCCCAGGCCGAAGTCGAGTTCGGTCCAGGACCCCTCCTGCCGCCTCGCCAGGTGTCCCCCCAAGAGGGGTCCACCTCGGCCGAGGTCGGCTGCTCCCCCGCTCCTTCGCCAGGTGGCCCCCGGAGACGGAACCACCTCGACAAAGCCAAGCGCCCTTCTGCCGCCTCGCCAGGTGTCCACCTAGGAGGGGTCCACCTCGGCCGAGGTCGGCTGCTCCCCCGCTCCCTCGCTAGGTGGCACCTAGAGACAGTCCCACCAAGGCCGAGGTCGAGCCGGGCCCCTTCGCTCCTTCGCTAGGTGGCCCCCGGAGACGGGACCACCTCGATCGAAGCCGAGCACCCTTCTGCCGCCTCACCAGGTGTCCGCCCGGGAGGGGTCCACCTCGGCCGAGGTCGGCTGCTCCCCCGCTCCCTCGCCAGGTGGCACCCAGAGACGGTCCCACCAAGGCCGAGGTCGAGCCGGGCCCCTTCGCTCCTTCGCCAGGTGGCCCCCGGAGACGGGACCACCTCGACCGAAGTCGAGCGCCCTTCTGCCGCCTCGCCAGGTGTCCACCCAGGAGGGGTCCACCTCGACCGAGGTCGGCTGCTCCCCCGCTCCCTCACCAGGTGGCGCCCAGAGACGGTCCCACCAAGGCCGAGGTCGAGCCGGGCCCCTTCGCTCCTTCGCCAGGTGGCCCCCGGAGACGGGACCACCTCGACCAAAGCCGAGCGCCCTTCTGCCGCTCCGCCAGGTGTCCACCCGGGAGGGGTCCACCTCGGCCAAGGTCAGGCCGACCGTACCGGGAAGGGCCCAAAGGGCGGAGGTACAGTTTCCGAGGTTGGCCCTCGAGCCGTACGCACCACAGACGGTGCCCCGTACAAATGGCGGCGGCACGCGAAACATCACTTACGTCGGCCCGACAGGTTCTGCAGTCGAGAGGCGCAGTTTTGGCAAAACAGGGCCCGTCAACGGACAACGCCGGCACCTGGGAAGGGGAGCGCCCATATCAGGCCCGAGGTCTGACCGGCCGCCCTGCCGGGGCCACCCCCTTCTTTTACCCTTTCCCCGCTGGGCTCGGCAAACGAGGTCAGAAATCCGCCTGGCCCTCGAAACCAAAAGGGGAAAGAGAAAAGGATGGAGAGGGGACAACGAGAGCAAGAAGGGAAGCCTCCCAAGAGCGGGAAACAGGCGGGCAGCGGGAGGAGATAAAAGGAAGGAAAGAGGAGGCAACCAGGTAAGGTGGGACGAGTAAGAAACAGAGGCTAAAGGCCCCGCTCCGAGAGTAAGATCCAGGGTCCCGAGAGGGGATCGCTCGGCATGAGCTCGGCAAAGGGACCCAGCCAGGTTTCTGGTCCCTCCAGCACCTTTTCTTGCTAGTAAATTCTCTGAGTCTGGGACTCCTTTGGGAGCCCGTCTTGGAGAATCTGTTCCCTCTCGCCGTCTACTAACTTGATCATCGGAGCTCCCTCGCCGGGATCCCCGGCCAGGGTCTTCTGACCTTGCCTTGCAGGTTCGCTCCGGCCAGGGGGCCCTGGAAGCAAGGCGGTCTGGTAGGATCGGCGGTTCCGAGGCACGGGCGCGGCGGCGAGATCGGCAACAATTCATAAAATGAATACAAAACTCAGCACAACCGCCTACAACCCAGGCGATTGGCTTTGGGACACAATTCCCAACAGAGAGCACCTACACCGACATAATGCACCCACACCAACACAATGCATGCAATCCAATGCAATCAATTGTAGATATATTATATATATTTACTATTTGATAAATATAGACATATTGGCATACAATATCAGAGGTCAAGATAACTTACCGAAAGGCATCCACCAACTATGCACAATTCAAATACTAGACCTGGTCTTCCAATGACGACGATGATCCTATCCTCCCTTTCTCTTCTCTCTCCTCTCTCTCCCCCCTCTCTCACCTCTCTCTCTCCTTGCTTGCCCACGATGGCAGGGGACCTCATGACTGAGCCACCGATGGCAGCTCCAGCCACCGGAAACCACACCGGTGATGGACTCTCAGGTAGGTCTCTCTCTTTTTTTTCTATTTCTTCTCTCTTTTTTTCCAATTCTTTTTTTTTTCTTTTCCTCTTTTCTCTTTCCCTTCTTCTTCTCTATTTCTCCCGCACTGCCTAAAATAGGAAAACCCCAAAATGGTCTCACCGACAGCCAACCAATCTTCCCATCTCCGACATTCTTCACCTCCCCAAATATCTTGAAGTACTCTGTGAACGCCTCCTCCCTTGCCTCTAACAAGATACTATCGACCCCATCCTTCCCACGAACTTCAAGGATCTCATGGATCCTTCACATAAAATAGAGTATCCTCTTCATGGGGGTCGTCTTCCCAGAGTCGATGTGAGCCGAGATCCCGATGTTCCTCATCCTCTCTATCGCCTCCTTCCACCATGCCTCCTTCTCCTTCTTCGCCAATGCTGCACTCGATGTCACCAGCCCCTTATCGGCTTCCAAGAAAGGCACCATCAAGGACGAAGACGGCGAGAACAGCGACGACTCCACCTCTCTCATCTCGGAAGAACCCCTCTCAGCCACCTCAATGGGGACCTCATCGATCCCGCTTACACGCCACCGAGAGCCACCACCGAAGGTATCGATCATCCTCAGAATCGGCTATAGGAGCTAGGAGGAAAATATTTATAGAGAGAACAAAAGATTTCCCCTTACCATTTGGGAAGCAAACCTCATTGATCAGAGTTGTATCCTATCCCAACACAACCTCCGCTCGACTCCGACTCCTTTGCCATCCGTACCCAACTCCCTGACGTCAACCACCGAGATATCCGACAAAAAATCAGGCTAGATAGGGGAGAACGAAACTCCTCGATTCCGGTCTCCGTTCCTTCTCTCTTTTTTTCAAGTTCCAGATGAAGTCAGCAAAGGCTGCCGACTTCAGCCCAAAACAACCCTGGGCCTCACATTCTCCCCTCCAAAAACAAAAATTTCGACCTCGAAATTTAAAAAACTAAGTCTTCCAAAACTCAAATATACATGATCCAATACTAACAAGTATCATTCTGTCCAAATTCAGTCATCCCAATAAGAGCTCCTATTCATACATCATAATACACTTTAATCCTAATATTTTTAGTCGACCACTCTTCCGCTATGCACTCTGATATAAATTTTTAAATCCTCTAATTTCATTAAATTTTTTGACGAGGATACCACTTTACAACATAATCTAACCTTCAAATATCGAGATCAAAACTATTAAGTATTCTTGTCCATACTACGCCTTGAGCATATCACATCAATTTAACTCATGATCCAAAAATCTCCAACCTATATATAAGATCAAATAATCTAATACAAAACTGCTAACATAAGTCACCAAGATATGCTATGTCCATATCATATCATTTAACCTGCTAATTTACAAATCTATACATTATTCCAAACACATTTCCATTATATAATCGAAAGATTCTCCTTCTTAATATCATTAAACTCCTACATCATAAACATCTTGCAACAGTCCCCAAATTTATAATCCAGGAATTAACAAATCTTGCAAGCTATCATAATTTTTATCCATATTATTTAATTAATAACTGAATATACATATTCAGCATACCATAACATACTATGCTTCTAGGTCAACACTTTTGAAACTCGATCAAATTCATTTATCAAAGATAATGATATATCTTATCCAGCTCTTCAATATCCATAATATACTTATTATGATCAAATAATATAAACCCTTTAGCCTTTTTATACTCATCTAAGATCAATCTCATGACAAAAATCATATTCTTCTTTTGCGCTAATCATATGCCAGATCT
Organism: Areca catechu; assembly: GCA_021397845.1. Classification (NCBI taxonomy): domain Eukaryota; kingdom Viridiplantae; phylum Streptophyta; class Magnoliopsida; order Arecales; family Arecaceae; genus Areca; species Areca catechu. The sequence continues at coordinate 138,048,214 of CM038041.1, forward strand.
TATGCACAATACCTAGGAATTAGAAATCCAACTTTGAATCCATTTTTACAACTTTTATATACTTATTATGATCAAATAGTATAAACCCTTTAGCCTTTTTATACTCATCTAAGATCAATCTCATGATAAAAATAATATTCTTCTTTTGTGCTAATCATATGCCAGATCTTATACACAATACCTAGGGATTAGAAATACAACTTTGAATCCATTTTTATAAATTTTATCATATTCCGATTGATCATAACACTAAATTCAAATGCATTTTAAGTCACAGTCTATGGTGAGCACAACCTAAATTTTAATATCTCTCAAATCATATCCTAATCACTTATGTTGGTCTCAAATGATCATAACCCAAACTTCGATATCATTCAGTCATGCCTTAATAACCGTCATATTGGCTTATAATCACTTGTATTACAATCTACAATTACATCAAAATCAAATCAATAATATAACTCAAAATATACCTCCATATGTCCATTATCTAGTCTCGATAATATCCTTCCAAAAACTAATCTAGGAAATTTTAATTCAACATTTTATTCGTGCAAGCCTTCAACACTTAGCAAAACCCTTAAATCTATAACATACACCTATCAAAGGGAATTAAATAATTTCTCAGTATCGATAATAATTCTAGAATATTCAATCAAAACCTTAATTCTATCCTACTCTCACTAACTAGGTCATCTGATCTTAAACCTTTGCTCTGATACCACTCTGTCACATCCCGAATCCAGATCTAGGATCGACTACGTGACCAGCCGCACAACTCTAGGTATCACCCTAGAGATCATGCACCGCCTAACCTTCAATTCAATATCCAAATAGTGGTAAGGAACAAATCTCACTAATTATTTATTGATTCTAAGAATTTTTCATAAAATTTAACTAAATTTTATGAAAAACTCAAAGATCAACACCAAAACCATAGCTCCTCACTGACTGGTCCTAAGCCCGCTTGATTTTTCAGATCTGCAACAAAAACATTGGAAAACAGGGGATGAGCTAAACAAGCTCAGTAAGTTATCATTACCTCCAATATACATACACTAATATGACACTAATAACAACAAGCATAACACATCATACAACAAGATGTTCAGCAATTTAATAATATAACCAACAACATGATGCAAATATGTACACTTAAATGCAACTGACACAGACACGACACGACTATGGATGGCTAACCATATACTTAACTATCCTAGTCCCTCTGACTATGGCCACGATCGGACCGTGGCTCGCCCCGAAAGAGACTAGATCCTGTGTCACATACCACTCAACAGTCACGTGCCAGCGATAGTCCCACTGGAGGCCCAAAAGAAAAACTAGCTCTGGGTATCTCACGAGAAACATGCATCCTCCGCATGTACCTACTTTGCATGGCTAAAATAAGTCAACTAGCTCCTGTGTCACACACCGCTCTATAGTCATGTGCCAGCGATAGCCCCGTTGGAGGTCTAAAAGGAGACTAGGTCCTCGTATGATCATAGTCAGACTAGAGAGCACCCACACCGACACAATGCACCCACACCAACACAATGCATGCAATCCAATGCAATCAAATGCAGATATATTATATATATTTACTATTTGATAAATATATACATATTGGCATACAATATTAGAGGTCAAGATAACTTACCGAAGGGCATCCACCAACTACATGCAATTCAAACACTAGACCCAATCTTCCAATGACAACAATGATCCTTTCCTCCCTTTCTCTTCTCTTTCCTCTCTCTCTCCTTCCCCACCCATGATGGCAGGGGACCTCACGAGTGAGCCACCGATGGCAGCTCCAGCCACCGCAAACCACACCAACAATGGACTCTCAGGTAGGTTTCTCTCTTTTTTTTCTATTTCTTTTCTCTTTTTTTTTCTTTTTCTCTTTTCTCTTTCCCTTCTTCTTCTCTATTTCTCCCACACTGCCCAAAACAGTAAAACCCCTGAATAGTCTCGCCGGCAGCCAACCAGTCTTCCCATCTCCAACCTCCTTCACCTCCCCAAATGTCTTTAAGTACTCCATGAACACCTCCTCCCTCGCCTCTAACAAGATACCGTCGACCCCATCCTTCCCACGAACTTCATGGATCTCATGGATCCTTCCCATAAAATAGAGGATCCTCTTCATGGGGGTCGTCTTCCCAGAGTCGATGTGAGCCGAGATCCCGATGTTCCTTATCCTCTCCATCGCCTCGTTCCACCATGCTTCCTTCCCCTTCTTCGCCCATGCCGCACTCGATGTCGCCAGCCCCTTGCCGGCTGCCTAGAAAGGCACCATCAAGGATGAAGATGGCGAGAATAGCGATGACTCCACCTCTCCCATCTTGGAAGAACCCCTCTCAGCCACCTCCATGGGGACCTCATCGATCCCGCTTCCATGCCACCGAGAGCCATCACCGAAGATATCGATCATCCTTGGAATCAGCCATAGGAGCTGGGAGGAAAATATTTATAAAGAGAACAAAAGATTTCCCCTTACTATTTGGGAAGCAAACCTCATTGATCGGAGTCGTATCCCATCCCAATACAACCTTTGTTCAACTTCGACTCCTCCACCATCCATGCCTAACTCCCTGACATCGACCACCGAGATATCCTATGAAAAATCTAGCCGGATAGGGGAGAACGAAACTCCCCTGTTCCGATCTCTATTCTTTCTCTCTTTTTTTTGAGTTCCAGATGAAGTCTGCAAAGGCTGCCGACTTTAGCCCAAAATAGCCCTAGGCCTCACAGGGGGTGAATTGGGTTTTATAAAACTTTGAACTATTTAATGATGAACTAAAGCAAGTGTGTGCTAGATCAATTCAATGCTTGTATTTTGGTAATGTATTTGTGTGCTTCAAAATAATATGCAGCAGAATTAACAAAGTAAATGCATATAAAGTAATCACACAAATATAAAGAAATTTATAGTGGTTCGGTGCACTCCAAAGAACCTACATCCACTCCTTAAGATTCCCTTGGAAATTTCACTAAGATGGTTTTGTAACCTAGGCTCACCAGCAACCTTTACAACTTGTTTTATCTTCGGGCTCACAAGTCCAACCCTAGTTGGTTTCAAGGCTTACCAACAACCACTTTGGTTTTCCAAGGCTTACCAAAAATCTCTTTGGTTTTCCAAGGCTCACCAAAAATCTCAAGTAAAATAATGTAAGAACAAATATGAAAGAATATAATTAAAGCTTTCTAAATAAAGCAAATATCTCTTTGAAGCCCTTGATTGTTGATGAAGAACTTGTCTTCAAGTTGTTGAAGACTTTGATTGTAGCTTGAGGATGTGAACTTTGGATGCTCTCTTTGAAACTTGCAAGCTTGAAGGCTTGAACCACTCAAATCTCGAATCCTTGAAGAATTTTCAATGATCTCACCAAAGGATTTCATCCCTATTTGATTTTTGATGTTAATATAGCCCTCCAAATCCTAGATTACCATTTATGACCATTGGGGATGAAAATATAGCCGTTTGGAAGCATGTTAGAGAAGTTTTGTAGCCCAGAAAACTAGCTATTACAGTCCAAGTGTCGACACTTCATCTCTAGGTGTCGACACTTCACCTCCAGGTGTCGACACTTCATTCTCAAGTGTCGACACTTCACCTCCAGGTGTCGACACTTCATCTTCAAGTGTCGACACTTCATTCCCGTGAGTCGATACTTGAGGCAAAAAACCTGCAAATGGCATAGTTCTGTATTTTCAAAAAATCATAGGCCTTGAGTCGACACTTCATTCTTCAAGTGTCGACACTTCATTCTTCAAGTGTCGACACTTCATTCTTCAAGTGTCGACACTTCATCCGTGCCAGGCTGAAACTTTGCTGAAACTTCTTCAAATTCAAACATTAAGTCCTTCCAAGCCTTCCTTATGTTCCAAAGTCCTTATAACTTGATTTTTCATTAATTTAAGGACATTCTTCAACTGAAAAGCATGTATTTATTCATTCAACATGGATGAGTACTAAGATCTGATAAACATACTTAAAATATAATTGGTACTTATATATACTTAAACATTTTGTTAATCATCAAAATCAAGACCAGAGTCTACAGGTCATAATTCGCATGAAAGTGCTAGGGGCATTGGATAACCCAAAAGGCATTACGGCCCACTCATACAGACCATCTTTGGTTTTAAAAGCTATTTTTCATTCATCCCTAGGTCTAATTCGAACCTGATGGTAACCACTCTTAAGATCTATCTTTGAAAAGCTTGTGGCTCCCACCATCATATCCAACATATCATTCAAGCAGGGGATGGGAAATCTATACTTCATAATTATCTTATTTATGGCATGGCTATCAACACACATTCTCCATGTGCCATCTTTCTTTAGGGTTAATAGGGCTGGTACGACACATGGACTTAGGCTCTCCCTAATAAACCCTTTTCTAAGAAGCTCACCTACCGGTCTTTGAAGCTCTAAGTGTTCAGCTAGGTTCATCCTATAATGAGGTAGGTTAGGCAAAGTAGCTCCTGGGACTAAATCAATTGCATGTTGGACGTCCCTAAGAGGTGGTAAGTGGTCAGGTAAATCTTCAGGAAATACGTCACTAAATTCATTCAAGACTCCCTTGACCTCCTGAGGGTACTCTCTAACAATGGGATCAGATACTTCCTTCACAACTAACATCTAAATAATAGTGCCCTCAGATATCTCCTTCTCTAGCTCTCTTGCAGTGATGAAGTTAATTCCAGATTTTTTCTCCTTAAGTGAGCTAGATCCTCTCTTAATTAAATCTTGAGGTGGGGTGGAGTTTATGGTGATCTTCTTCCCATGGAAAGTAAACATGCAAATATTAGTTCGGCCGTAAAGAGTGGCATCATGATCATAAAGCCATGGCTATCCTAGGATGATACTACTTACCCCCATGGGCACAACATCAGACCACACTCTATTTTGGTATGACTGAAGCTGGAGTTGAACTTGGCATCTAGATTTAATGGGTATAGAGGTGGAATCTATCCAACATACCTTATAGGGGCTTGGGTGAGGAACTGGGTGTAAGCTTAGGGTTTTGATAGCCTTATGGGATATGGCATTCACACAGCTCCCACTATCTATAATTATTTTACACACCTTGTCTCCAATCTTCACTAAAGTCTGTAGGATATTGGTTCCACGCCAATCTTCCTGGGTTTTATTCTAGGACATGATGCATCTAACTACCACTACAAGGTCTGTTTGTTCAAAATCATCCTCATCACCTTCGTATTCTTCAATTAAGTCTGGTTCAGCTTCATAGGCCTCTTCTTCTTCCTCCTCATTGGGTTCATGCTCATCTTCCACAAGCTCCCCTATGTGCAAAGACCTGGTGGGACATTGGCTAGCAAAGTGACTTACCTTATTGCACCTAAAATAAGCATTGGGACTAGGTCTTGGGTTCTTCTAAAAAATTGGTGCCTTACCCTTATCATTCCTCAAAGATGCTAAGTTATTTGAACTAGCCTGACTTGGACTTGGGTTTGGATGAGATGGATTAGGGTTGGGATGGGTTGGATTGTGTTTGGGTCAACTTAGGTTTGGGTTTGGCTGATTTTGGTTAGGGTTGGGATGAATTTGGTTATAGCTAGGTCAGCTTGGGTAGAACTGGTTCTGGTTGGGCTTAAAACTAGGAGTGTTGGACTTATAGGGTTCAAGTCTCCTAACTGATGGGGGACCCGAAACCCATCCGGGTTTTCTTTTTCTTTTTTAGATTTTTTTTTATTTTTTAGTTTAAAAATACTTATCCCAACTATTCCTCTTATTTCCATTATCCTTACCTTATCCCAATGTTATTCCCAACTTATTCCAGATCTATTCCTATCTTCTTGAACCTCCATGAAATCACAGAGAGTTCATTTTTTCAATTTTTTTTGCCCCACCGATCCCTGATCCGCCATGCCCGACCCCCAGCCGCCCCCACCGGACTGCCGCCGACGCTCGCTGGCCCCTGCCCTCGCTGGAGAAGCCGCCACCACTGCCCATGCCCGTGGGAAGACGAATGGATGCGGGAGGCGTCCGTCCACCCACCTGCGGCCATGCCGCCCTACACCGCCGCCGGCCTACTGCCTGTCACTAGCCGGCCCCGCTCGGCCGCCGGTGGGGTCCGTCGCCGCCCATGCCCGTGGGAAGATGAACGGACGCGGGAGGCGTCCGTCTGCCCCGTGCATCCGTGTGACACCGCCGCCGTGCCACTGTGCCACCCCGCCACTATCGCCCGCCTGTCGGTGCGCCGCCATGCTGCCCCACCACTGCCCGCTGGGCCGACCGCCGGAGATCCCCCCCTGTGGCTCGGCCGAGAGAAGCCTTGGCATGCTTCTCAAAGCACCCCAAGGAAAGGCTATTCTGCATGATTTTTGAAGCTACACAATTTTCAAAGCAACACGATCTTCGGGGCCACATGATTTCCAGAGTAGAGGGAGATTTCAAAATTCAAATAACAGGAATTTATTTGGTATTTTTTCATGATTGTAATATGGGTTTATAATGGAAATTTGGGATTTGGGTTTTGAATTTGAATTCAAATCATTTTGAATTTGAATTCAAATCTAGGGAGATTCCAGGGGATTTTATTTTTGAATTTCAAAAGAGATATGGGCATCTATAAATACCCATACTCCTCTTGTAATAAACTAGTTGATGAAAATGAATTTTTGAGAGTGTTTTTCCACTTGTGTGTGGTTATGGGCTGAGGCCGGTTTGCCTTCGTCCTTCGGGACGTTGAGGGGTGTGAGGCCCCAACTTGCCTTCATCCTTCGGGACATCGAGGGATGTGAGGCCCCAGGTATCTCTATTCTTTTCTCCCATCTTCATGTCTCTCCCTATTTCCCCTCGTGACCTTGAGATTCATCCTAGCACCTCCAAGTATCGAGGAGGGCGTAATGCCTTAGAGGTGAGAGGGCTCTTAGTTAGGATGAGTCCCAAGGTCCATGAGTTCCTGTCCCCTGTCTCCCATCCCCGTCCTTCCTTCACCACCTCCGCCAAGAAAATTTGAAAACCAAAAGAGTCTGGTCGTCTTAGGATTTTTCGGGGTCATCCGATCCTAGTCTCGGGAGGCTTCTTAGCCCTCCCACGATCCTTGGTTTGCTTTAGGTTTTTTTTTCCATTTCTGAATAACCCCAGGTTTCTTCGTGTCCGCCAACACCACATCACTTACTACAGGTACTTTCTGGAACCATTCAAAGTTTTCAGCTACACGATAGGCATAGGCCATGGTTTCAACATTCCTAAGGTATAGCCCCTTTTGAATATCCTCTCTAAGACCATTTCTAAACCTAGAGAGGGTAACTGACTCAGATTCATCTTTGCCGCATCTTCGGGCACACTCATCAAACTGGGCTATGTATTCACTCACAGTTCTGGTCCCTTGTTTTAATCTCTACCATTGGTCTAAGAGACATTGCTGATAGTATGGAGGAATATACTTAGCCCTAAGCTTTAATTTCATGACTTCCCAGGTGGTAATGGGTAGGTTGCCTATCTGATTATTGAGTCGTTCTACTTGATCACAGTATAATCTAGCTTGATTAGTTAGCCTGAGCTGGATAAATTGATACTTTTTTCTCATCACTCAAGGCATAGAATTTGAAGTACCTATCCATACCTCCCTCTCAATCTATATAGACTTTTGGATCTAGGTTGTCATTGAAGGTAGGTGCATCTATCTTGATGCTCCCTATCATCTTGATCCTGGTCCTCACGATTGGGTCTCCCATGGTTGGGGTCATAATATTGATCCTAGTGTTGGTTTCCCCTATGGTTAGGCTCCCTAAATTGATCCTAGTTCTTGGGTCTCCTAGGGTTATGTTCTAAAAAGGGTTCATGGGTTCGGACTCTTCTAGGGTTATGAGGGGTAGAAGGGATGGAATCCAAGTCTGGCTCAATGTTAGACTCTTGGGTTTTCTCTACATTCTCCAGTCGGTTCTCAACTTGGTTAAGCCTATTAGTTAATTGGTTGATCCTAGTGGTTGCTTGGTCAAACTATTGCTCTACTTGGTTAAATCTTTGGTTAATTTGGTCAAGCTTAGTATCAGATTGTTCAAACCTATGATCTATTTGGGCAAGCAGGGCTTGGGTTTGGGTATGGACTAGGTTCATCTAGGTAAGTTGATTTTGGGTTTGGATATTAGATTGAGTTAGTTAGGCAAACTGATTCATGATGGCCTCCAAATTGGAATCCATGGCTGAATTAGTTTGGGTTGTGGACTTCTGGTATTGGGTTCCTAGACTAGTGGTCATACAATCAATCAAACAATCAAGATGAAATGATGCAACCAAGCATGCAAAAAAAAAAAGGTTAGTAAAATCTAGGGTTTGCTAGACATAGAGTCAAAACTGAATGGGTCAGCTCAACTTACACCTAACCCAGTAACTAATCCTTCCACTAGCCAGGTAGGGAGTGGGAGTGTGGGAGGCCCCCTACTTTTGCAAGGACCCAATTAAAAATCACAACACTACTTAGGTCGTTTGACTCTAGACCCCCAGCCTTAGATACCAGCTTTTAGTAATAGCTAAAGGATTAAATGCACTAGTTGTCCCACACAGCTCGGACCTAACCTGTTGATGTCTCCTAGCCCTCTAGGATAAATTAGGTCTAATTGATTTTAATTAGGCTTGGGTTAGTATGATGATGGTTGTTTTGGGCCCAAGACAGGTGATGAAATCCTACCCTGATCTGAGATATTGAGTTGCCCTTAAGATGAGGTTAAAGATAATGGCAATCGATGGTCCTGATGCAATCTAAAACAATCAGAAAAATAAAAATATTTTATGTGCATTTTATGGAATGACAAATTTGGTTTTAGTTAATTAGGTTAGCAATCAAATTAGGCTTGGGATTGGGATGTGTAAAAGTTGATTAGGTTAGGTTGAGTTATGGTGTAGAATCAGCAAAAATTAGAGAATTAGGATTTCAGTTGATGCAAGATTTGACATAGCTACCAATGCAGAAAAAAATTCAAAAAAAATACAGAATAGAGGATGGACAGCGTCGATAATACCTACCAAATTTAATGCAAAACAAAAATCAAATGATGATGCAAATCCTAAGGTCTTTGGACTACTATAGAAATTCTCAGGATTCTATTAGGGTTTCTAATATGCCAGATTTTAATGACTTAGGCATTCTATAAAATTAATTAAAATTTTTGTTAAGACAAAGGACATGTCAGAGAACAATTCAAACAAATTTCACAAAAATATAAAATTCTTAGATGGTCTAAATTAGATGCAAAACAGACATCTAATGCAGTGGACATAATGCAAAAATTAGGGTTTGTGAATGCAAAGCAGATAAAAACTATCCTAAACCTGCTCTGATACCAAACTAATCCAGGATGACTCTAAGAATGCTAGATATGCAAGAAAAATAGTAAAATAATTTTTTTTGTGATTTTTAGAATTAGGTTTGTTGGCTAATTTCTCAAAAGTAAAGTAAAGACTAGCAGATAATCAGCAATTCTAAGAATCATCATATTGCAGGCTGAATCATGCAAGATAAATAAAAGACATGACCTAAAAATTGAGAAATTCTTGGCTTAGGATAGTTAATCTTCAATTAATCAGAAATTAAGAGAAGAGAAGGTTTCTTACCAATCAGAGATTATAAATTCAATGACTGAAGGGATCACTCACTCTCTGATCGAAGCTTGGAAGAAGAAATCTTGATTCCTTTGAATCTGATGGCTGATCTGGGTAGTCCTGGAAGCAAAGAAGGCCTCCTCAGGGGAGGTGAAGCACCTCAAGGATCTTGCAAGCATCAGGGGCAATCAAAACAGCAATTAAACAAAAGAATAAGAAACTAGGGTTTAGAATTGAAAGAACTTGGTTTTGGTGTGAATGTCCCAAGGAAGAAGTAGTTGCTTGATTGGGGCAGTAGCTAGGGCATCTTCCTCTGGGCATGGCTGATCTTCAAAGATGCAGATGGAAGCTAGGGCAGTAGGGTTTCAATCCAGGAACACAAAGAGAGCACACAAGAACAAGAGAACCAACACTAGAACTCCAAACACAAGGTAATATCACAAAATTTTAACAAGTTGTATTCATAAGAAAGAGATGATTACAAGAGGGGGAGGCATGGGATATTTATAGAGTTCCCATGCCCTCTCTAACTATGGTTACATTTAGATTACAAGTCCTCTTCCTACTTAGAATACAAATCTTTTCCTAGCTAGGTTAGAATTACAAGGTTTAAAAGGATTAGGAGTCCCAACTAGGTTAGAATAGACTTGGTCATCTCCTTCTTTACTTCAACTTGGACTTGGTCAAACACCTTTGGATGCCTCCTCCTTTGGGCATGTGGGCTTCAGGGCAGTAAGGGGAAGTCAGCCATGGGCCAAGGATGCATGGGCTTGGGCCTCCTAGAAGCTGGGGCGCTTGGTTCCCTGGGCTAGCATATTCCCGATATCAAAGGGAATCTTGGTTCTTCTTGCTTGGGCTTGCTTCTTGGGCTTGAATTTGAAGGCCTGGAGTGCTGGGATAACCTGAGAAACATGGGCTCCTGGCATATGAAATATTTTGAAAGCATCTAGTGGGAACCTGGCATCTGAAATGGCATCTGGAGGGAATCAAGCCACCTGGGTGTCCATTAGGCTCCCCTAAGATATTGTAACTGCCTCTAGCTTTAGCATGAGGTCTGGTGGAACTCCAAAATAGCATAGCCTTTTCTCTTGTACAAGAAATAGATTCATACTAGACTCATACTGATGTACAGGACTTAATGTACTGGACTAGGTTGAGGGTTGAGACAAATCAACTAACCTTAACTTATTATAGGACTCAATCCTAGTTGATTACAAAACTTTGACACATAACTAAGTAAACCAAATAGGGCCTAGTAATCTGTGTCTGATCTTGGTGCCCCCACTAATAGGAGCTTGTTGAACCATGTCTACCTTAAGGACTTCCATGCTACAATCCATGTCCTATAGTTTTGGAGAGAATATTTATTGTCCCTAGGAAACTTACGGTACCCATACCATAAGACTTTTAGGTTTTATGATTTCTAGAAAATTTTAAGTTTGAAACCTGAAAGATGGATTGAGTTTTTGGTCTACATCTTTAATATAGGGGACGAAGTAAGAGTAGAGGATGAAGTGCTACGTGGTTTTATGTCTGAAAGATCCCTAGGCCTAATCCCACTGTTCACACATGCGTAGAACTCTGCACAGCATCTGCATCAAGACATTAGCATTCACTTGAACACTGATAATAATAAGGCTAATTCCCAAATTTGAGTCAAAGAGTATGCTGAGGGAGATCACGTAGGGATTAGGTCTAGACCTGAGTGGTTTCCTCTGAGAGCCATTAAGAAGTCACATGCTTGTGAAGCTAGACCCTTAAAAGTGATAAAAATAGTTGACTTTAGTGCCTATGTGCTTATGTTCACCCTGGATTTTGGCATTAGCTCGACTTTCAATATCTCGAGCCTAGTTGTACATAGCACACTAGCAATGACACCCAGTGACATATTTGGACCGTACCCTATTTTTGAGAGTGAAACCTTACATGAGTGTCCACTAAATAGCCTTGGGACAGGAATACGAATTGAGCATAACCTGGAAGACCAAGCTGTTATGACCTAGGACCAAGGCTATCCATACCATTTGCTCTGATGGCATGGCCGACCGGACTCTGAATGTTCATGGATTCCTCAAGAGGACCCGCAGCACCACGACCCAACCCTTTCACTTGCACCAGATTGACCCTTACTCAACAGGGTCGAGTTTCTCCCATCCCGGGAGAATTGATGGGGACATCAGGATCAACCCTAGTTAACTATGGGTCCTTGAATTTTGAGTCCCTTAGCCATTTTTCAGATTTTATCTTTGCATCCAATAATCTGGCTATATTATCCCTTTGAGTCCTATAAGTAGGGATGAAGTCATCTGAGTCATTTGAAGTCCTATAATAAGGGTTTTATCATGTGAGCCCAATGTAGTCCTTTTTGTTCGGTAATCAGGGTTTTATTCAATTAAGCCCGATTATGCCCATTGAGTCTTGTATTTAGGCCTTGAGCTTTGTTACACTGAGTCCTAGAGTCGACTCATACCATTAGGGTTCATGAGTCAAGCTTTGGATTTTGTTTAGCTCATTCGAGCTTAGTTGATCAAGTCAGCTCATTACGAGCCTTTTGTCAATTTTGAGTCCTGTAATAGAATTTAATAAAATTAATCTGATAATTGAGTCCTACAATAAGTTGAGGCAAGAAGTCCATTAAGTCCAGTGAATCCCTTATCTCAACCTCAAAAGTCCAATTGAGTCCCATAAGTTTGAGTTAGCCCAGTTTTGTATAAGAGAAGGATCACCAGCAAAGGCATTCACCAGACCCTCCCAAATCAAAGCAGAGTCCACGCCCATGGAGCCTCCACACATGAAGATACCAGGCACCCCATGGAATATTCTTCCTTCAAGACATGGCGCCCTAGCCCAAGCCCATTCATGAGTGGTGCCCCAACTAGCCCAAGCCCAGTCCAACAATGTGGCACCCAAGGTCCAAGCCTAATTCAAGGAGGCGCCCTAGCCCATGAGGGGCCCTTTGATCGAGGGCCCTTTGACCAAGTCCAAGAAGGAGAGAGAAGTCCACATCCAACTAGGAATCAAGTTTTAATTCTACTCAAATTATGTACTCCTAGTCCTAAATCATTTTGTAATTCTTTTTCTAATCAAACTATATACTCTTAGTCCTAAGTAGCTTTGTAATCCAGTCCTAACAAGGAGAGGACCAAGGTGAGCCTATAAATACCCCACCCCTTCACCCTCTTGTAACTATTGAATAATTGATTTATTGAATGAAAGAGTGTATGAATTTTGAGAGGAAATTTGAGTGTTCTTTCATCTATTTTGCCTTTGTTCTTGTGAACATCGAGCTCCATGCGGGAGTATTGCCTTTGCTCTTTGAGCATCGAGGGGTGTGAGACCTTATTTATCAAACCCTAGCCGACCATCATCAGCCCTCCCTTGCCGCCCCCTGCTCTTTCTTTCTTCCCCATTTATTTTAGCCATCTAGCCATCTTTCCTATCATTTTCTAACCCTCTCTAGGTGTTTTGTAGATCCCTTGAGTTTCATGGCTTTAGGGTTCTGTTTACCTAACCGTCGGGTCAGCGGATGAAAAGCCAACGGATCTGTGGGTTTTCTGGCTTCACTTTCCAGGCCGCATCCGAGAGTGATAAGTGATCTCTTCATGGAAGCAGTAGCAATCATGCCAGGTACATACACCCTAGCCCCCTAGATCGGGTTATTGTGGATGATCTAGTCCTATCGGGGTTTCTTAGCCCTAGCGATCTTGTCTTTATCTTTTTTGAGGGTCTTTTTGCATGCTTGTTGTCTACAATTTCTTTAGGATCACCCTTTTATCTATTTGACCTGAAATTCAGGAATTAAAATCCTATCTTAATGCTGAATCCATGAAAATTTCTTTGCAAGCTAATTAGTCCCCCATCATGCTTGAATTTGTTTGTACTGATATGCAATTAGCTGATATACTGACCAAGCAACTCAATGAAGATAGGTTCAGTATGATTAGAAAAGAATTAGGGGTCATTAATCCTTTTGATTGAGTCTAGATCACTCTTCATGACCTTTCAAATTTTCTTTGAAAATCCTTGATCTTAACATCCTTAAAAATCATATTCAATTATCTATTGGCTATTAAAAATAATTACCTTGATTTTCTATGATTTTTTCCCCATTTTTTTGATTTTTTCTTGAAGTGTCGAAACTTTGAAGTGTCGACACCTTCAAGTGTCAACACCTGGACTGAACCCACGAGTCAACACTTAACCGACAAGAACTGGTGATTAAATAGGGAAAATAGATCGATTTTATCCCATTTCTTCCCAAATCTCTTGAGCCGACACTTCCGCTTATTATTTCCCAACCTCCGTTTGATTCCATTCACTATTCTAACCTTCCACTTTTTAGTTTGAGCCTGTTCTTTCCCTCACTTTCATTGTTCTTCACAATTTTACCATGAATCTTTAGCCCATTTGTCCTTTCATTGCTTGTATTCCTTTCTTCCTCGAAGATGGGTCCCAGGAAATAGTTAGTTAGGAGGCCTCGCCCTTCCACTTAGGATGTAGAGCGCCGTATGAAGGCCCATCATAAGGATCAAGCAGTAGAGGCAGCAGCTCAGTAAGAGATTCCTATCTGACCACCAATCCCTAGAGCAAATCGGATGGCCTCCAAGGCCATTATCGGAGGACGGAGGGTGGATTTTGAGTTCTTGGACTAGCAGCATTTTTGGATAGGTGACTGGCTGAGAGACACAGGGCTTGCTCACTTCTGTTCACTCAGGGAGAGATACTACCTTGCTTTGATATGAGAGTTTTATGGTACCCTAGCCAGAGGAGCTAATGGTTGGATGGTAGAGATCAGAGGGGTTACCATTCCACTTTCGATTGGGATACTGAGCATAGCATGGGATATCCCGATGAGAGGTACTGTAGTGGACTCCCTGGTTGTTAGGATTAGTGGATACAGATGTATATTTGAGACAGAGGATATTGGAGAGGGAGCCACTGTTGTAGCATCATGACTTTCTCTAGAGATGAGGCTTCTGCACCATATAGTTGCCTAGATTCTTCTACCAAAGATAGGGCATTTCGACTTCATCAATGAGAGAGAGTTACTTGTTATGGTTTCCCTGATACAGAGGACTCTTGTCTGCCTACCGGTGTGAAAGGGATATGCCCTACAAACCAATCTCTGTTGTATCTCCCAAACCATTGTAATTGATAATTTTCTAAATAAAGGCATTATTTTTCATCATACGCTGTGTTTATTATATGATGAACCCCATAGATTAGGGCTATGATTTTAGGGTTATGATGAGATCATACCAGTGAGACCTAAAATCTTAAAACCTTAATCTAAAGTATTCCTAGTCAAAGGAACCCTGAGTAGGGGATCAGGGTTTTCCGATAAGACTAGCACACCCCGGGTATACTGGAAAGGGTGACTGCTCTCACAGTCACTTGTGTATGACACTAATACTGGGATGTGGGTGCTCATTGGAGAATGAGTTCACTGATATGATCCAACTTGAGAACATCTAATGGAGTCTTAGCTACATGTCAATAGAAGGTTCTCATAGTGGGAGTGGTACAAGTAATCTTTTGACCTGAGACTGCCATAAGTACCTTATGTACATGAACCCATCCTTTGGTTCAATCCTAATCATGACACTGAGACATGCACAGGATTGATACTGGGAATGGTGAATTGAATATGAAGGTAATGAGTAGGTCAACAAGGAATCGATCACTCTTAGTAAGAGGAGATTGCATCCAGCTAGTCAACAATCGCATGATGATTCAGGGAATCTTTGATCAAAGTGAAGATATTAGAGATGGTTTCTAATATCAAGATAATCGAATCATCATTATAAGATTGAGCTAGAAACAAATATAATATTGGATTTGACATATATCCATATCCATAGTTATATTTTGGGTGCAGGCTGATCGAAAGATTTAATTGTACGGTAACTCTCTACTAAAGGGTAATTTTGGTATTTCACCAGAATTTCCATATCTTCCGGGTAGACATGACACGTTGCTAGACGTCAATCTTGTCTTGTGGGTTGATCAAGTTCAAAGATCACATGTTAGGAAGAATCCTAATTGATCGATTCGGGTAAGCCCGGTTTGACCTAAATCGATTAGAAAGAGTTCTAATCAAATTAGGTCAACTTGTATTCGAACCCACTGCTGGCTAGATGTGGAACCCAATGGGTCACACACTTAAGAGGATTGATCAAGAATTTAATTTAGAATTAAATCGTCTTTGCAAGATAACACTCTAGCAGGTGTTGCAAGCCCTAGCTTCTATTCGGATCGGATTCGAATTAGGGTTCCGGATTGGTTCAAATTGGGTTCTAATTGGACCTAATTAGACCCTAATTAAGAAAAACGGGAATGTGGCTAACCCTATTGGCTAGCCATGTAGCTTGGCTAGCCTCCCCACCCGCCCCTTTTATTTTTCACGCCAAACACCAAGAGTCCATGCGCATATGGACTCTTGGCGCACCTTAAGGAAGAGTCCATGGCGCATGGACTCTTGGCGCGCCCCAAATAAAATTCTCCGATGTTTTTATTTGGGCGGCCTCCTTCTTAAGTGATTAGCGCACCTTCTCTCCCCCCTTGGATGAGAATCCAACGGCTGATGGGATTTTGAGAAAGAAAGAAAGCGCTAACTCCTCCCGGGCGCGCGAAGTAACATCTCTTCGGAGATGAAAAGTCGCGACTTCCTTCTTTTTAAAACACCGCGGTTTTTCCTTTAAGAAGAGCCTTGGGATTTAATCTGGAAGGCCATGAGATGGGAGGATGGGGCGTGAGAAATTGGAAAGGGCGTGAGAAAGAAATTACGGAGAGGTGTGTAGGCGCCTATCTGATTTCTATTTAAAGGGTCGGGAAAAATCAGAACATAATGTAATCTTTTTCTTTCTTCCTCTCCTGAAGACTCTTTTATTTTTTCTTGCTCTTGCATTGTTTCCTCTACAGAGTAAACCTCTGTCGAAACTCTGCTACTGAACAAGATAAAAGTAAAAGTCTCCGACGGTAAAGAAAAGAAAGAAGTTCTGATTTCTTCCTTTCTTTCATACATTAAGACATCATTGTCTTAATTTCTCCTCCAACTTAAGACAAGCCTATGTCCTCTTAGGACAAGGTCTTTTTCTTCAAGACAAGGGTATCTAAAGGGCCAAGGTCTTGGTGGAAGGAGGAGAAGGAGTCAAGGAAAGGAAAGCAAGCCTTTGTGTGGAGGAATTCAAGCCATAGTCCAAGCAATTGAGTTCTAGGAAGAAGAACTCAATAGAAGGAACCTTTGAAAAGAAGATAGAGTTGTCTTGATCACTGCTCTGTGTGGATCACCATCGGAGGGCGGACACTTGGACGCCTGGTGAATTCAATCAGCCCCTTCAACATCAACTTTGTTGGAATTAGCGATAGCAGGTTGGTACTCTAATTCTAACAATCTATGTTTGAATGTTAGTATATATGTTTTAATTAGTAAAAAGGAGATCTTGGCTAAGGGATTTCGGTGCAAATTTCATCATTTTGAAATTACACTTCCGCTGCAGTGCACCTGAAACCCCAACACGGTGCTCATGATGCATCAGATGATGGAGGTAGCTACCAGCTAGAGACTATGTCTGCCTTATGTGATGGGTCTCACTGCATTATTTAGATCTTACGGAGTAGACCCAGACGGAGAGCCTTACAGATAGCTACTTCACATGAACATACACGATAAGAGATCACTACCCAGGATGGGCTATCATAGACATAAAGGTTAGTGGAAGCGCAGGATCTCAAGGCAGACATCTGACACTAATGATGAGGAGGACACAACTGAGAAGGAGAAGTAGATACATATAGATGAGGTCGGGCCATCTGAGCCACCCAAGGATATACCAGAGACATAGCCCGAGCCCTCAAATTTTGGCACATGTTGAGGTGCCACCCTCCACAGATAGTACTGGAGATCATATCACTCATCTAGAGACCAAGATGATGATCATTAGATAGTGAGTGAATAGGATGCATATGGAGATGAGAGCTGGTACTCAGGAGATGAGAGAGGGATTATTTGCTATCCTAGCTGCATTAGAGAGATTATCTTCTACCAGGGCACATTCACCTCCATCATCAGATTCTCCGCCTGCTCCGCCTGCTCCACCAGCACCTCCAGCTCTAGCTCCAAACATTAAGATAGGAGATGGCCAGGGTGATTCATCTGCAGACTATATGGCGGATCCTGAGCCGAATACTACTGCTAATTAGGATGCAGTGCCCGTAGCTGACGAGACAAGGACCTTAGAGATTGCTTCTAATCCACCCAGTTCTTCTCTCTAGACTCCTATTCTTCCTGGCACACCCATTATTCCTGATCCATTGGACTCTTTAGTTTCCACTCCTATTCTTCATACTTATCCACCAGATACTCTAGCTGACCTTCCTACACTAGTGATTCCTTCTACTTCCTTACATACTTCTTCTTTGGCCAGAGAACTAGGATTTTATACTCTTGGTTTCCACATTATATCATTTGGTCCATTGTTTGATATCACTCCATCCATTCCTAATACTGATACTGATCCTGACCCTGCACTAGTTTCTGACTCTGTACTTAACATTGCCTCTTCTTCAGCATTAGCTAAAGGGAGATCACATGCCAGAAGCTGATGTCACAAACATGGTGATATTCTTATAGCTGTTCACACTAGACTTTCTGATCTCCAATCCCTCTAGGATTACGGGACCGATTATCATAGAGATTGGGTCTTCCTCTGATGAGGATAGCACCCCTTAAGGTCGATTAGTATATTAGTGTATCAGTATATCAATATGTTAGTGTATCAGTTGTATTAGTTTTGTATCAGTTATATGTTGTTTGTATCAAACTATGAATATATAATTGGTATTGAATTTTGTATCAAATTTTGAATCTTATGTATCAAATATTTGAAGTTTTTTATATAATAACATTTGCAGTATTTATCTATGTACTTCTACACTCTTACTATATTGCAATGTTTTATCTCTACTCTATTCTATTTTCTCACCTTTTTCATGATGACAGAAAGGGAGAGAATAAATGAATGGCAAAAGGGGGAGTAATGGCCAAAAGAGGGAGAATCATACACAAAAATAAGGAAGAATGAATAGTTTAAGTATAAAAGAGAGAGAGAAGAAGAAAGCAATAAGAAAGGGGGAGAGAAAAAAGTACTAAAGAAGGAAATTTTTAAATTTTTAAAATCTCTAAACCTTTTGGAAATATTTTTGAAAAATGTTTTAAGTTTTGAAAAATATTTTCAGATCATATATTTAGGGGGAGCTTTTGTTCTATGCTCTGATACTTTTCAATTTTATGATCTGATACTCCTTATTTTTGTTTTTATACTCTGATACTCCTTATTCTTATTTTTATGTACTCCAATATTCTTTGTTTTCATCCTCTGATACTCTTCATGCTTTAATATTTTTGCTTTGATACTCTCTACCTTTATGGTATATTATTTGCTTTGATATGCTCTAACATATTTTTTTCATGCTTTGATACTCTTAAAGTTTTCACTTTGATACTCTTCATGATTCAACCTATTTTTGCTCAAATGCTTATTCTTCAAATCTAGTTTAGCTCTGATACACCTCTTGAACATCTCATATATACAACTTAGCTCTGATACATTTTAATTATCGCTCTGATACATTATAGCTACAGCTCTGATACATTAAAACTATATGAATTGAATTCTTTCTTATATATATAGCTCTGATACATTGTGGATAAGTTTCTGCTCTTGATAAACAATACAACTTAGACTCTGATACCTATTGTCATAGCTCTGATACTTAAAGCCAATTGCTCTATACTTATTGCAAATCTTTTAAGCTTACTATGTATATATACTTAAAGATTTTGTCATCATCAAAAAGGGAGAGATTGTTGACTCCTGTCTTAATTTTGATGAACAACAAAATACTTAAGTATATTTGAGTACTAACTATGTGTTAAAAGTGTGTTTATTAGAACAAGGTACTCATCAAAGTTGTAATATGTTGAAAGTTCAAATGCTTATCATCTTGTTGAAGAAGTTACTTATATTGATAGAGTTTTAAGTTAAACGGACCTTGGCACATAAGAATGACCTTGAAGAACTCAAATTTTAAATTTGGAGAAGTTTCAAAAGAGTTTCAGGAGAGTTTTAGCCAAGTGTTGACTCATGAAAGTCAAGTGGAGACTCAAGGTGTTGACTCACAAAAGCTTGAGCTGATATGCAAAAGAAGTTTCAGCTGGCATGCATGAAGTGTCAACTCATGAAGACCAAGTGTTGACTCATGCGTCGACTCAAGTGTCGACTCAAGGCCTGAGACCAAAAATGATATATAACATGCCAAATTTAAGTTTTTGCTCAAGTGACGACTCATCAGAAGAAGTGCTGACACACCAATGCATTCCAGAGAGCTTCAGAAGATATTTTTGATCTAGTGTCGACTCATGACCTGAAGTGTCGACACCTGCAGGTATGGATGAATAATAATGGCTAATTTTTTGAAGTACAGAATTAGTCCCTTTTATTTCTAACAGCTATTTTCTCCTCTCCAATGATAATAAACAGTCATTTAGGCTTAAAGTTATTTAAAGTGGACCAAACACATAGAGGAAGCATTGACTACAAACTAATGAGAGAACTAAGGAGCATTCATTGGGTATTCATTACTTTCAAGTGAAGTTGAGCCTTCAAACATTCAAGAGCATTCATGAAGCATTCAAGTCCAATTCTCAAGCATTCATTAAGGCTTCAACAACTTGGACCCAAGTATTTTTTCAAGCATTCAAAGAGCTTCAAAGAGATATTTACTTTTATTTTGAAAGCTTATTGTATTCTATCATTATACTTGAATTTGTTGTTGTTCCTAGTTTCAAGTGGATTGAAACTAGTGATTGGGTTGTTGGTGAGCCTTGTTTGAAAACCAACTAGGTTGTTGGTGAGCCTTGTGAAAACCAACTAGGTTGCTGGTGAGCCTTATGAAAACCAACTAGGTTTTTGGTTAGCCTTATGAAAACCAAGAAGGGTTTTGATTAGTGACCATAATCAAGGAAAGATCATAGTGAAATTCCTAAGTAAACCTTGGGGAGTGGACGTAGGTGCTTTGGAGTGCACCGAAGCACTATAAGAAATTATGTTTGTGATTGCTTTTACTCTTCTTGCATTTACTTTATTATTTCCATTGCATTTTATTATCAAGCACATATACACTTGAAATCACACTAGCACCTTCATTGTATTTGAATTGACACATACTTGTAACAAGTTTTAAAAACCCAATTCACCCCCCCTTTTGGGTTGCTTCGCTGGGCAACACTATGTAACTCCAATTCGAGGCAATAATTATGTGCACATAACATAATCATTTCTAACCATACTCCAAGATCTAAGAGAGGCCCTATGCCTTCGCTTTTGAGTGTCAAGGGGTGTGAGGCCCTAGTTATCCCCTTCACCATCGAGTCCCCTCTATGGTCTTGGAGATTTTCCTTCACGGTCCCAAGTAGCGATTTGGGTTGGTGCCCTAGGCTCCGCATGTAGTGAGATGGGTAGGATGCCCTAGGCTACATGTAGTGGGATGGGTGTGGTGCCCAAAAGGTGAGAGGTCTCTCCATGAATGTAAGTCCCAAGTTCATAGAATGTCCAATTTTTTTACCTTCCATCTCTATTATTCCTTCGCCACCTCCCTACAACAAAAAATCAAAAAAAAACTAGTAGTACCCTAATCTTGGTGACTTCCAGGCTCGCCAACGATCCTACCCCCATCTGTCCCACATCAATTTGGTATCAGAGCCAAAAAATTAGGGTACGGCTCATATCCCCTCACTAGATCTTCTCGATACCATTTCTTCCATTTTTTCTATCCTTCCCAGCTTTCCCATTTTCTTCCGAATCTCCATCATCGCTACCTCCTCCATGCTCCCTGCAGCCACTAGCGGAGAAGACCTCCTCTCCCTATCCTGGTTCGGAAGCTCCTGGATACCTTCCTCATCTACCAAGAAGAGTTCTGCATGATCCTCTTCAATAGCAAAGGGATCCTCTCTCGTGCCCTCATCTCCGACATCTTCAAGCATGGCATCAAAGCCCTCGACATCTATAATGCGATCAGGGATGGGATCGACCAAATCCGTTAGTGGAAGAAGCACCTCGAGATCATCCTCATTACCCTCCATCCTTCCCATAGGACCCTCTGCGAGGGCCAGCTCCACCATGCCTGCAAGGCCCTCACCGACCTTACCATCCTCATGCTCAACGAGAAGGAGGCCAGCTTCGTCCTCAACCAGCACAACCGCTCCTTCAACCGTGGCAGCCATGGCAAGGACACCAACCACCACCATAGCTGCCAATTCCACTCCCTCTCCTCGAGCATCTCCCACTCCTAGTCCTCCACCCACCAGGCCCTCGGTCATCTCCTCTGGCATGGCCAATCTATATCACCCTAATCAACACCCTGCAGCCAACGATCACACTCCACCACCAACGATGCCCACCGCTCCTTCGATTGATCGCCTCCACCGGATCTTTCCCCCCACCATCTCCATAGCCATCGGAGACCCAGTTTTTCACCTGGAGTTGTCCACAGTAGCGGAGCACTCCATCATGCCACCCATCCCACCAGCCTCGTGGCCTCCCATTCCAAACGATGACTCCCCTTTGCCGCACAAGCCGCCACACCTGCCAATTAGAAATCTCCCTCCGATCCAGAGCCCTCAGTCATCTCCCTCCCTCTCCCACATGGTTGTGATCTCCTTTCGATCATTGCCCTCCCTCAAAACCAACTCCCTGTTGATGCGACGCCCGACATCTAACACCCCCTAATGGACTCCAGCTGCCCATCTCCTTCGTTGCTAGTCTCCATGATGCGGGACTAAGATGATGCGGGACTATACTAATGATGAGATGGATATGCAAATTATTTTTGTTTTGAGTTTTAGGTTTTAAGAGATGTATTGATTCCCGAAGTCAAGTTAAGAATGGAACTAGAGATTCTATAAGGACATGAACTTTCTAGCAAGCAAAGATAGTCCCTAAACAAAGATAACGAGAGGACCCCGGGACTGAGAAACCCCGTAAGACTTAGCTCTAGATCAATACCTACTTAGGAGATTAAAGGTGCAAACTATGAAGACTCTGATGCACCCGATGCCTTGTTCACTCACTCTCATGGATGTGGCCTAGAGGATCAAGCCTTCAACCCTGCAGATTCGTCGACTTTCCATCCGATGGTCATGGGGGCAAGGAAGACTGACTCCATTGTCTGTGGCACCTGGAGGACTTACGAGCACCCAAAAGAAGGGTTAGAAAACATCAAGAGGAAGGAATAAGCAAATAAGAAGGGATGGGAAAGAGTTGAGAATGGTGGTCGGGAGGCTCTTCTTGCTAGGCATCCAGGTGGAGTTTCCAAGGGCATCCAAGCTTGAAAATTGGTGGGTGGCTTGCGAAGGAGGAAGGGAACTTAAGGCCTCTCACCCCTCGATGTCCCGAAAGACAAAGGCACTCTCTCACAAAGTTCCTAGTCTAAGAAGACAAGGGCTATAATGAAGTAGAAACTTCTTAAAATTTTCATTCATCAAAAACTAGTTTTGTACAGGAGGAGTAGGGCCCTTTATATAGGCAAGTCCTATTTAAAATTCAAATAAAATGGCTATAAGTCTTCATCATGGGCACCCAAAAATTTGAATTTTGACACTTGAAATCCTCCTTTGGTCGGCCTTGATTTGGTGGAAAACTTGATTCGGGGAGGGAAGAGAAGAGGTTGTCCACATTCAAAATTTGAACTCCTTTCATGAGTCTTGGCCAACCATGGCTCTTTCGGAAGAAGGCTTGATGTGGGGTAGGTTGTCTTCAAGGATCAAGGGATTCTCCATTCATTCCTTGGCCAATTAAGCTTCTTTGGAGAAAAGCTTGATATGGGGGAATGAAGAAAGGATCTTGTCTTCAAGAATCATTGATGCGGGATGATCCTAGGACTACCATGATTGCAGGAAAATAAAAACTAATTTTTTTAGAACTTTTTTTAGGAATTTAATTTGTAGGCTAAAGTTCCCGAAATCGAGTAAAGCATAATAGGAAAACTAGTAATGAAAGAAACTATCATAATCGCAAAAGACTCATGCAAAATAATAAAAGGGAAGATCTCGAAGATTGAGAAACCCCCAATTAGGATAGCGTACCTTCAGCAAATTAGAAGTTAGAAGGGGGAAGGATTTTACCAAGCACGGATTTGAAGATCCTATTGATGAAGGGGTCACACAACACTCGGGATCGTCGCTTGGTAGACAAGCCTTCAGTTCCTCAGTTCGGGTAGCTATCTGGGATCAGTCCTGGAGGCAAAGAGAGCATCCTCCTTGGAGGGGAAACACCACGAGGATCCTGCAAGCATCAGAGGTCAGCAAGTAAACAAGTTAGAAACCAAAAGAAGTGAACCAAGGTTTAGGAAAGAGGGAATTAGGGTTTCAGAAGCTGGCAGTTGGAGGGGGAAGATGGCCACTTGCTGATGGATGGCTTAGCGATTCTTCTCCTTGGCATGTTAGGGTTTGGGTGAGAGTGCTTTGGGATGGCTAGGGCTTGGATGAATTAGGGCTCATAAACAAAACTCACACACCTCAACATAAGAATACAAGAACACAACTTAACATAAAATTTCAGCAGGGTTTTGATTCATGAATAAAAGATGCTTACAAGAGGGGGAGGGATGGGGTATTTATAGATGTTCCTCAAGTTCTCTTCTAGTTAGGATAGGATTACAAAGTCGAGTGGAAGAGGGATTACAAGTTTGCTTAAAATTAGTAGAATACAATTTGAGTAAAAATAAAACTAGATCTCCTTGTTTGAATTGAATTTCTCCTTTCCATGGACTTGGTCAAAGGCACCTTGGCCTTGGTCTCTTGGGCTTGGATGCCTAAAATAGAGTTGGGCTTGGCTTTAGGGTAGCAATGGGCGTCCTCCATTGGTTTGGTGCATGGGCTTATGGGCCCTGGAAGTTGGGGCGCCCTGGTATCAACATATTCCTTGGAATCTTGGTTCTGGGGCTCATGGGCTTGACTCCTGGGCTTGGAATCTCTTGGCCTGGGGTGCTGGCATATTCCTAGAATCATGAGGCACCCTGGTATGGAAATATTCTCTGGAATTTGGAGGGTATCAAGGCATCTAGAAGGCATTTGGTGGGCATCTAGGGTATCTGGAAGGCATCTAGAGGGCATCTGGGCATCTGGAAGGAATCTTGGACACTGGGATGGCAAACAAGGCCCAATAAGCTGATGTGAGAGACTCAGGCTTCTAGATGAGGCTTCGTGGAACTTTAAAACAGGGTATCCTCCTCTTTTGTACAAAAATTAGACTGGTACGGGACTAATACTGAAGTACAGGACTCAATAACTGGACTAGGGTTTAGACAAATCAACTAGCCTCAACTTATTACAGGATTCAGTCTACTTGATTACAAAATTATGATACATGACTAAGTAAATTGGATAGGGCCTAGTAATCTATGTCTGATCCTGGTACCCCCACCAATTCTCCCGGTGCGGTAGGAACTCGACCCTGTTGAGTAAGGGTTAACTTGGCTCTCATATTGCTCAAGAAGGTTTGGGTTGAGGCACTGCAGTCCTCATGGGTGATCCACGAGTCCTCAAATTCTGGCCAACCTTGCCATCTGGCCAAATACCTTTAATAGCCTTTATTTCGGATACTGATGGCTTGATCGTCCATGATTCGCTTAATCCATTCCTCACTTATAGGCCAATTTGTTGGTAGACACTTTGGGGTGGGTTCACTCTCAAGGGATGGAATTAGTTCAAAGTGCTCACTAGGTATCACTGCTAGCTCCCGATACTCCATAAGGTCTGAAGTGCTGAAAGTGAAACTAATACCTAATCCGGGTGGCAACTTGAGCACATAGGCATTGGATCCAACTCTTTTCATTATTTTGAACGGTCTAGCTTCGTAAGCATACAATTTCTTTAAGGTCCTTTGAGGGAACCGCTCAGGCCAAAGCTTGATCATCACATAATCCCCTATAGAAAACTCTTTAACTTGTTTTTGGGAATTAGCCAAGTTTTTATATAGTTCATTATTTATGTTTAACTTTTGACTAAATTCCTGATGCAAATGCTATGCAGAGGTTAGTGCAGGTGTGGATAGGTGATTCAGTGCTGTGGATTTATTGGACTCAAGACTAACACCTAATAGACTCAACTAGGCATTCCTATCGAAAAGAACTTATTGGACTCTACGGGTCTAAACCTAATAGATTATAGGCTCTCTAGGTTTGATCCTGGTTTGGAATGCACATGAAAATTTATAATGGACTCCTAGGAAATGCCATAAGATATACCAGAAGTAAAATGCAAATCTAACATGCATAATGAATATATGCATTATGCTTACTTCTATAAAATGCAATCTAATGGTTCTAGAAACATGAGAAGAATTAGGGAAGGATAAGAAATAGGGAGGGGATTCAGGGACTAGCTCTGGGCTAAGGAGACTAACCTTAATATATGAACATGGGGTTCTATCTATGGGCAAAAAAAGGTCCATGCTATGAAAGGATGGGTCAAGAATTTCTGGAAAGAGGTCTTCAATGGGAACTATGGGAGGGGATTCATCCTGAGGGAATTAAATTAAAGAGATCATGTCCTTAATAAATTTCTCGAGCTCTAGAATTGTAGGACTAGACTTTATAATTAGGCTTTCTTCTAGGGGCTCCTCAGCTAAGATTCTAATAGTAGGGTTAGGTTTTTCATGGTCCTCTTCCTTCAACTATACTTCCACTACAAGTTCGATCTGGGTGTGGTCAGGGTTAGCTAACTCTAGATTGGCTTCTACTTGGGTTTCTACTAGGTCAACTAATTCTGGGTTGGTTTCTACTTGGGTATGTTTAGGGTCAACTAATTCTAGGTCATCTATAGGTATCTCTTCTTCTTCTTCCTCATACTCCTCTACTAAGCTCACATCAGCTTCATATATCCATTTTTCTAGGTCATTCTGGTGAACCATTGGGGTGGTAAGAGGGGGTTGAATAAGGAAAAATTGACTAATGACTGGGGTAACAGGGGTGGCTGGACTAAGGGGTTCCTGACTAACACTAAACTCAAATCTTGGGGTACTATTCTGTTGGCTCCACCCAATGATTTTGATGAATAACAAAACATTGAGTACATATTGTATTCTAATGTGAATTTCAAGTTGTGAGTTTTCAGGCAGAAAGCACCTCAAAATTCCAAATATTTATGGTGTATGGCACGCAATGGCACAGAGCAAATCTCACATATCCGGGCAGCCTCTTCATTAAAAAAAATGGCTAACAATTGCTTAATTATTATGTGTTTATGTTTTCATGAACATCATTTTTGATTTCAAGGCTTTTACTCTTGATTCTAGATGTTTTCAGTCTCAAGTGTCGACACCTGGACAGTCAAGTGTTGACACTTCAGCATTTGGCACGGACAAAAATCCTTGGCACGCCAAGTATCGATACCTAGAATTCAAGTGTTGACACCAAGTGTCGACACTTAGGTTTTAAGTGTCGACTCAAGGCCTGAGAATTTTGAAAATATAGAACTTGTTGGTTCGAGGATTTTTGTGTCAAGTGTCGACACCTGTGCATCAAGTGTCGACACTTGAATGATCAAGTGTCGACTCCCAGAATTCAAGTGTTGACACCTGACAGCCAAGTGTCGACACCTGACAGCCAAGTATCGACACTTGCAGCCTGACAGCTCTAACGGATCTATTTTTCTGGCTTGCAGAAATGGGTTTTCAAGCTCCAAACGGCTATTTACAATGCTCCAATGGTCACAAACCATTTTTAGAAGGTTTTTGGTGTATTTAATCTCCACCAACCTTATTTTAAAGAAAGAGAAGTGAAGGGAAGTAAAGAAAAAGAAGAGAGAAGTCTATTCAAGAGCATTCAAGTCCACTCAAAAGCCAAAAAGCCATTATTCTCTCCAAACTTCAAATCAAAAGCCTCTTCTAGCTTGATTCCACTGAAAAAGCCTACTTGCTCAACTTTACTACATTCCAAAAGGAGGCAACTTGAAGAAGAGTGAAGTCAAAGCATCCCTTGGGCTTCAAAGATTCCAATCTACTCTTGAAGAGAGTTTGCTGTAGTATTTAAATTTCTTATCTGATTTATTGTGCTATAACCTTGCTTTCAAGGGTGTCTTGAAAGAAGGTTATTGTGATTTGTTGGTGAGCCAAAGTGTTAAAACCAACTAGGGTTAACTTGTGAGCCCGAAGACAAAACAAGTAGTTAGGTTTGTTGGTGAGCCTAGGTGATAAAACCAACTTAGGTTTTTGACTTGTGAGCCTTGTAAAAACAAGTCAACTGTAATCTGGTGTGGATTATAGTGAAATTCCCAAGGGTGGCTTGGGGAGTGGATGTAGGTGCTAGGTTTGCACCGAACCACTATATATCTTGTGTTTGTGTGTGATTACTCTTTTCTTTTTGCATTCTTTAATTAAGTGCTATTATCTTGCATCTAATTAATTGTTACTCACAAGCACCACTAGACTTTTGTTTTATTGTGTTAAGTTTTTAAAACACCCAATTCACCCCCCCTCTTGGGCTCCATTTCTGGGCAACAAGTGGTATCAGAGCACCGGTACTCTCTTGTAGGTCCAAGGATCTTGAATAAAAGATCATGGCAGCCGCAATAGGCATGGGTATTGTTGAAGGTCAAGCTTCAAACCGACCCCCACTATTTAATGGCACAAATTACACATACTGGAAGACACGCATGCACATATTTATACAAGCTCTTGATTATAATTTGTGGAGAACAATAGTAAAAGGTCCTCATCAGCCTACAATGATGATTAATGGCATTCTCACCCCTAAAATGGAAGATGATTAGGATGAGAGTGACATTAAGCAAATTGAGCTTAATGCAAAGGCAATGAACCTTTTATTCTGTTCGTTTGATCCTAGTGAATTTAACAGAATATCCAACTGTCTCTCCGCAAAGGAGATTTGGGATACACTTGAGGTTACCCATGAGGGTACACACCAAGTAAAGACCACCAAAGTTAACATGCTAATTCACACTTATGAAATGTTTAAAATGGAACCTACTGAGTCTATCAGTGAGATGTATACTAGGTTCACAAACATTGTGAATGGCATGAGAAGTTTAGGTAAAATAATTTCTAATGGTGAACTTGTAAATAAACTTCTCAGGTCTCTACCAGCTTCATGGGATGCAAAGGTCACAGCAATTGTAGAAGCAAAAGATGTCAACACTCTCCCGTTGGAACAACTGTTGGGCTCCTTAATGACATATGAACTATCTCTCAAACAGAAGAACGGAGAGGTGGATAAAAAGAAAAAGACAATAGCATTCAAATCTACTACCAGAGAAGACTCAAGCGAAGACTTTGAAGAGGATGACGAAGAAGATGAAACTGCTATGTTAGCAAGGAAATTCAGAAGGTTTATGAGGAAAAAGAAATTCAATTACAAAAAGAAACCTCTGAAGGGTGAGCCCAGTAAAGAAAAAGATAAGGAAAAGAAGGAGGAGCAGCCCACATGTTTTGAGTGCAAAAAGCCAGGGCATTTCAAGGTAGACTGCCCCTTACTAAAGAAAAGCAGAAGAAAGTTAAGGAAAAAGGCCATGATGGCAACCTGGAGCGAAAGTGAAGACTCCAGCTCTGAGGAAGAACAACAGGAAGTAGCAAATTTCTGTCTAATGGCCGATCAAGAAGAGGTATGTTCTAAAGCCGAAAATGAATTATCTTTTGATGAGCTTCATGAAATTTTTGATGAACTAGTAATAGAATTTCAAAAATTAAAGTCAAAACATAAAGACTTAAAGAAGCAAAATCTGGAACTAGCTAAAATAAATAACAACCTTTCAAATGAGAATGAATATCTTCTAATACAAAATAAAAATCTAAATGATAAGATTATGGGTCTTGAAAATGAAAAGAATATACTTGAAAAGAAAAGTGACTTACTTTCAAATGAAAAATTGTCAAGACAACAAAAAGAAATTTTAATGGAAAACAAAAAATATAAAGAGGAAATCGATAAACTAAAGCCTTTTGTCGAAAAATTTACTTACAGTTCTGAAAAATTGAATTTACTGTTAAATAACCAAAGAGCAGTATTTGACAAAGCTGGATTAGGATTCAGAACTCATAAGAAATAGAAACTCCTTAAAAATTTCTTTGTACCTGCATCTTCTTCAATTACATGCTATACTTGTGGTGTTATAGGACATAAATCTTACATGTGCAACAAAAGAAAATTAAGAAAAACTAAGAAAGTTTGGGTTCCAAAAGGAACCAATGCCACTAACCAAAAAGGATCCAAGATGGCTTGGGTACCTAAAGTCTCCACTTGATCTTTATTGCAGGTATGCCTTGCAACCAACAAGAAGAGAAAGTGGTATCTTGATAGCGGTTGCTCAAGGCATATGACAGGAGATGTGGAGCAGTTCTCATCACTCACATATCAAAATGGTGGCAATGTAACTTTTGGTGATAATGGAAAGGGAAAAATCACCGGTATTGATAAAATCCATATCACCCCTACCTCTTATATTGATAATGTTTTATATGTTGATGGATTAAAACATAATTTGCTTAGTATTAGTCAATTTTGTGACAAAAATTTTAAAGTTATTTTTGAATCTTCTTTGTGCATTATTTCTAGTCTAGATAACAATGGCATTAAATTCATCGGTCATAGGCATGGCAATATTTATATAGTTGATCTTGATGATCTCCCTATTCAAAAAGGTCAATGTCTAGTGGCAATGGAAGCCAAGATCGATGAAGCTAGTTGGCTTTGGCATCGTAGACTAGGACATGCTAGCATGCATTTAATTTCAAAACTTAGCAAAAAGAATTTAGTAAAAGATTTGCCTAAACTTAATTTTGAAAAAGATAAGATTTGCAGTGCATGTCAACTTGGAAAACAAACAAAATCTTCTTTCAAACCTAAAGGAGTAATCTCTACATCTAGACCTTTAGAATTGCTTCATATGGACCTCTTTGGGCCTACTAGAACATCTAGTTTGGGAGGTAAGAAGTTTGGTCTAGTCATTGTAGATGATTTCTCACATTATACATGGGTCATGTTTTTAGCACACAAAGATGAAACGTTTTCTGAATTCATAAGATTTCACAAAAGAGTTTTAAATGAAAAAGGTGTTTCAGTAATTTTCTTAAGAAGTGATCATGGAACTGAATTTGAAAACGCCGATTTTAATAAATTCTGTATTGAAAATGGAATTAATCATAATTTTTCTGTACCTAGGACACCTCAACAAAATGGGGTAGTAGAAAGAAAAAATAGAACTCTTGAAGAAATGGCACGCACCATGCTTTGTGAAAATGATTTACCTAGATACTTTTGGGCGGAAGCCATAAATACTGTATGCTATATCTTAAATCGTGTTTTAATTCGATCGATTTTAAAGAAAACTCCTTATGAGCTTTGGAAGGGTAGAAAACCTTCAATCCGTTATTTTCATGTTTTTGGTTGCCGTTGTTTCATCTTAAACAATGGTAAAGACAATCTAAGTAAATTTGATGCCAAATCAGATGAGGGAGTCTTTCTAGGCTACTCCACATCTAGTAAGGCATACAGGGTCTTCAACAGAAGGACACTTGTTGTTGAAGAATCCATTCATGTAGTATTTGATGAAACTAACCAAAAATCTTCAAGAAAAGAAGATGTACTTTTTGATGAATCAGGTAACAAGAAAACTGAAGAAAGAAACAACAATGAAGAACTTACCAAGGAACAGAATGATGATCAGAACACTGACAAAGATCAAGCACAAGGTGATGAAGATACCTCAACTGTTGATCCTTTACCAAAAGAATGGAGGTATGCTCATGGACACCCAAAAGAACTAATTATAGGTGATCCATCTAAAGGTGTAAGTACTCGATCATCTCTTAGAAATAATTGTGACTACTTAGCTTTTGTGTCTCAAATTGAACCTAAAACTATTGAGGAAGCTGAATGTGATAGTAATTGGATAAATGCTATGCAAGATGAACTTAATCAATTTAAAAGGAATAATGTTTGGACACTAGTAGATAGGCCCTCAAACACATCAATTATTGGCACAAAATGGGTTTTTCGAAACAAACTTGATGAAAATGGAATAGTAATTAGAAATAAAGCTAGACTAGTTGCCAAAGGATACAATCAAGAGGAAGGGATAGATTTTGATGAAACCTTTGCTCCTGTGGCTAGACTTGAGGCTATTAGGCTATTATTGGCTTTTTCCTGTTTCATGAACTTTAAACTGTATCAGATGGATGTTAAAAGTGCTTTCTTGAATGGATTAATTGAAGAAGAAGTTTACGTTGAACAACCCCCTGGTTTTGAAAATTCTGAATTTACAAATCATGTTTATAAACTTCATAAAGCTTTATATGGATTAAAACAAGCTCCAAGAGCTTGGTATGATCGTTTAAGCTCTTTTCTGCTAAAAAATGATTTTACTAGAGGAAATGTAGATAAAATATTATTTTTAAAGAAAAAGAATAATGATCTCTTAGTAGTACAAATCTATGTTGATGATATAATATTTGGTGCTACTAATGAATCTCTTTGTCAAGATTTTGCAAGTCTAATGCAGGGTGAGTTCGAGATGAGCTTGATGGGAGAACTAAATTTCTTCCTCGGACTCCAGATAAGGCAAACCAAAGAGGGGATCTTCATCAACCAAACAAAATACACAAGAGAAATACTCAAGAAGTTTGGGATGGAGAACACTAAGCCATTAGGTACCCCTATGAGCTCTACATGTAGACTTGACAAGGATGAATCAGGTAAATCAATTGATCAAAAATTATATCGTGGCATGATTGGTTCATTATTATATCTTACTGCCAGTAGGCCAGATATCATGTTTAGTGTCTGTATGTGTGCTAGATATCAGTCCAATCCTAAAGAGTCTCATCTTTTGGCTGTTAAACGCATATTTTGATATCTATCTGGCTCAATTAAAATTGGTTTATGGTACTCTAGAGATTCTTCATGTGATTTAATTGCTTATTATGATGCTGATTTTGCTGGATGTAAACTTGATCATAAAAGTACTAGTGGAACATGTCAGTTTCTTGGAGTAAATTTGATCTCCTGGAGTAGCAAGAAACAGAACTCTGTTGCTCTATCTACGGCAGAAGTCGAATATATAGCAGCTGGGAGCTGTTGTGCTCAAATCCTCTGGATCAAACAATAACTCGAAGACTTTGGCATTAAATTAACTAAGACACCCATAAGATGTGATAATATTAGTGCAATCAACTTATCTAAAAATCCAGTGCAACATTCAAGAAGTAAACACATTGAAATAAGACATCATTTCATAAGAGATCATGTACAAAACTCAAATGTAATTCTTGATTTTGTCTGTACCAATGATCAATTAGCTGATGTGTCTCCAAAGCCTTTGAGTGAGGATAGGTTCTGTCTGATTAGAAGAGAGTTAGGTGTAATTGATCCATTCTCCTAGGACTCTCTTAGTATCATTTTACCTAGTCCTAAAAGCTCAATACTTATTGTTTAAAACCCCAAGAAATTTTTTTAATTTTTTTGGATTTTCTCAAGTTTTCTTGGCCAAGTGTCGACACTTGGAAAGTGTCAAGTGTCGACACCTGACCAAGTGTCGACACTTGACAAATCCGAAGTGTCGACACTTGCGAATCTGAACTATTTTAAAATGGGCCGAACGAAGGCTTTTTTGAAAATTTTCCTTCCCCAAATTTCTTGGAACAGTGGTCCCCCCTGTCCAAACCCGTCTTTTCACCGTTCAATCCGTCTCAAATCAGGTATTTTCCCTCTCTAATTTAGTTTTTATTTCTCTATGTTTTTAACTTTATTATTTTTAAACCAAACGATCGTGTTTTAGGTTTTCCGAACATTTTTCTTCAATCTAACTAGATTTTTGTGTGTTTTAGTAAATTTCTAAAACTTTATTTGAGGGAATCTTGTTTTAGATTTATTTTTCTCGAATTTTCCTCATCTTTTGGGTGTTTTTCAACCCTTTTTCACAAAAATCACTGTTTCATCAATTTTGAGCAAAATAAAATGGGTTTTCATCTAATTTAAGTATAATAAATCCTTTTATTGGTGATTAGGAAGGATTTTTAGTAATGCATTTTGAACATTTTCGCCTATTTGCAAAAATCCTAAATGCTTAAAACCCAAATCCCATGGTTTTTGATTTTTTTAAAACCTTACAAAAACAATTCTTTTTGGGATTCAAATGTGCTCCACCCAACACAAATTTTTCCTACAAATTTTACTCAAAATTTTTTATTTTGATCAAAACTTATTGATTCTGGTTTTCGAAACCAATTTGAACTCTAATCTCAACCTATGGCCAGTCCTTTGTTCTGAACCTTTTTTTCCATTCTTCCTGGTCAGTTGGCTGATATGGGTCCTAGGAAGAGACTTGCAGTTAGAGCAAGGCCTAGTCAGGGTAGTGAGAGGAGGTCGAAGGCCAGATTTGATCCCGCTCCGCAGAGCAGTACTGCCACTCCGAGCTCCCCCCTGCAGAGAGGATGGCAGGGAAGTCAATAGCTTCAGGGAGGAGAGTAGATCTACACTGTTTCGACAGGCACCATTTTGGTATTAGAGAGATACTCTCAGATGCAAGACTAGTACCCTTCTGCACCATGCAGGAGAGATACTATCCTCACCTAGTGAGGGAGTTTTACGGTGCACTGGACTGTCGACGACTCTTATGGACGACATCCATCAGGGGTACACAGATTTCATTGACTGATGAGTTGCTGAGCCGAGTATGGGAGATACCCCGGAGAGGAGTCTGTGCTTTCTCAGTTGATGATAGAGAGGCAGCTTTCAGATGCATCCTTGAGCGAGAGGATGTTCACGGTATCTCAATGGTTACCGCGAACCAGTTATCTTTAGAGATGTGACTACTGCACCACATTACTGCACGGATCCTTCTACCGAAGACTGGCAGATTCAATTTCATCACAGAGAGAGAGCTGATGTTGATGACCAGTCTGATCGAGAGGAGACCAGTTGATATACCCGCCTTGATGTTTTCACAGATACATGATGCTGCCACTCAGCGCCGACACTGTTTGCCATACGGGATGGCACTGACCCATCTTTTCAGAGCTTGTGGAGTATCATTGGAGGGGGAGATCCCCAAGGAGATACTGCACACAGATGTATATGATGAGAGGTCATTGCACCGCATGGGTTTCAGGATGGTTGGAGGTCGATGGGTTCGGAGAGAGTCTGGCCAGGAGCCAGATGAGGAGGATGAGATTCGAGAGACTGAGGCTGGACCATCTGAGCCAGCAGTCCTTCCTCCAGTGGATGTACCATCGACACAGGCAGAGCACCTGTCACCTGATGCTTCAGTTCCTCCACCACCATCTACCGGATTATCCTTTGAGGAGCATGCTAGAGCACAGTTCACACAGATCAGAGGAGAGGTGACTCAGCTGCGTAGTGAGGTCGAGCTTCTACGAGCACAGACTACCTCAGAGCATGCTGAGATCCGCAGATCCATGGAGGAGGGATTTACACATCTTGAGAGTCTTCTGAGATCACTTATACCTCCTGCTGCACCTGCTCCTGCTCGATCTAATGATGATGATGATGATGATGATGATGATGACGGCGGCGATCACCAGAGTGACCACGCTGATATTGCTGACGGAGGTGATCAGGATGTTGACCGAGCCACTGAGGTGGTAGGCACTGACAGCGACAGTGTAGGCGGAGCTGATGCTTATGAGGTGGTCAGTCGAGATCCTCCTACTACACCTGCTCCTTCTACTGCTCTAGTTGACTTTGTTCCAGATCCTATTGAGCCAGCTGATCATCTTTCGCCTCCCTCTACCAGATCTTCTAGGGTTGTACCCGCTTTTGGTCCTGCCGACCGTACCAGGAGTCTTAGAGCTTTAGCACCTCCTAGGGCATTAGCCACCAGATCTA
This sequence comes from Areca catechu, assembly GCA_021397845.1. Taxonomy (NCBI): domain Eukaryota; kingdom Viridiplantae; phylum Streptophyta; class Magnoliopsida; order Arecales; family Arecaceae; genus Areca; species Areca catechu. The sequence continues at coordinate 138,083,705 of CM038041.1, forward strand.
GGATTAGTGCTCCTTTTAGTCTTGATGTTCCATCTGATGAGGATTAGCCTTACAAATGACTGTTTCAGATCTCTTTTTGTATGGTTGATATATGTATGTTTTTTTACTAAAAACTTATCTCATATATATGTGTTTGTTATCTTAAACCTTTTGTACTTCAGTTTATCATATTTTAGCTCTGATATAATGGGATATTTTAACTCTGATACAAGCATAATTTCAGCTATGATATTTGTTTCTATACTCTCTTTTTGTATCCATGCAAATTGTAAGGGGGAGGTTATTTTTATGATTGACAAAAAGGGGGAGAAAAAGTAATGTTAAAAAGTGATGTTAATTGTTATGAAGAAAAAGAGTGATGATGGATGTTTAAGTAATGATGTTAATTGTTTTTGAGAATTTGAGAACAAGTTTTTTTAAAGAAAAAGATGCATTATATTATTTTGAAGTTTACCTTAATAAGAAGTATCTAATTAAGGGGGAGATTGTTTCCTATTAATTAGAAAACTCATGGTTTGAACTATATTGTCTCTTTTTCTCAAGGTTTTGTCATCATCAAAAAGGGGGAGATTGTTGGCTCCACCCAGTGATTTTGATGAATAACAAAACATTGAGTACATATTGTATTCTAATGTGAATTTCAAGTTATGAGTTTTCAGGCAGAAAGCACCTCAAAATTCCAAATATTTATGGTGTATGGCACGCAATGGCACGGAGCAAATCTCACATATCCGGGCAGCCTCTTCATTAAAAAACAGGGCTAACAATTGCTTAATTATTATGTGTTTATGCTTTCATGAACATCATTTTTGATTTCAAGGCTTTTACTCTTGATTCTGGATGTTTTCAGTCTCAAGTGTCGACACCTTGACAGTCAAGTGTCGACACTTCAGCATTTGGCACGGACAAAAATCCTTGGCATGCCAAGTGTCGACACCTAGAATTCAAGTGTCGACACCAAGTGTTGACACTTAGGTTTCAAGTGTCGACTCAAGGCCTGAGAATTTTGAAAATACAGAACTTGTTGGTTCGAGAATTTTTGTGTCAAGTGTCGACACCTGTGCATCAAGTGTCGACACTTGAATGATCAAGTGTCGACTCCCAGAATTCAAGTGTCGACACCTGACAGCCAAGTGTCGACACCTGACAGCCAAGTGTCAACACTTGCAGCCTGACAACTCTAACGGATCTATTTTTCTGGCTTGCAGAAATAGGTTTTCAAGCTCCAAATGGCTATTTCCAATGCTCCAACAGTCACAAACCATTTTTAGAAGGTTTTTGGTGTATTTAATCTCCACCAACCTCATTTTAAAGAAAGAGAAGTGAAGGGAAGTAAAGAAAAAGAAGAAAGAAGTCTATTCATGAGCATTCAAGTCCACTCAAAAGCCAAAAAGCCATTATTCTCTCCAAACTTCAAATCAAAAGCCTCTTCTAGCTTGATTCCACTGAAAAAGCCTACTTGCTCAACTTTACTACATTCCAAAAGGAGGCAACTTGAAGAAGAGTGAAGTCAAAGCATCCCTTGGGCTTCAAAGATTCCAATCTACTCTTGAAGAGAGATTGTTGTAGTATTTAAATTTCTTATCTGATTTATTGTACTGTAACCTTGCTTTCAAGGGTGTCTTGAAAGAAGGTTATTGTGGTTTGTTGGTGAGCCAAAGTGTTAAAAACCAACTAGGGTTAACTTGTGAGCCCGAAGACAAAACAAGTAGTTAGGTTTGTTGGTGAGCCTAGGTGATAAAACCAACTTAGGTTTTTGACTTGTGAGCCTTGTAAAAATAAGTCAACTGTAATCTGGTGTGGATTATAGTGAAATTCCCAAGGGTGGCTTGGGGAGTGGATATAGGTGCTAGGTTTGCACCGAACCACTATATATCTTGTGTTTGTGTGTGATTGCTCTTTTCTTTTTGCATTCTTTAATTAAGTGCTATTATCTTGCATCTAATTAATTGTTACTCACAAGCACCACTAGACTTTTGTTTTATTGTGTTAAATTTTTAAAACACCCAATTCACCCCCCCCTCTTGGGCTCCATTTCTGGGCAACATATTCCTATTGGATTCAAGTTGACTAAGGGTCATGGGTTCATAGATTATGGGTTCATAGGTTATGGGCTCAGATCTATAGGTCAAATGGTCAAACCTATGGGTTGCTTGGGTATTTGATTAGGACAACTAGACAAACCTATGATTCATTTGGTTCATCTGGGTTGTTAATTGGGTAAGCTAGTTTTGGGATTAGGTATTGGATTGGTTTATTTGGGCAAGTTGGTTTTGGGTTTTGTCAAATCGTTCAGTCAAGGTCTTCATGAAAATTTCTAGACTGGGGTCCATAATTTAGCTGGGTTGGGGTTTAGACTTTTGGTATTGGGTTCCTAGTCTAGTGCTCATGCACTCAACAAGCAGGGTGGTACGATGTAGTCAAGCATGCAAGGTGAAAAAATTGGACTATAGCATGCTAGAGCTAGAGCCAAAATTAAATGGGCCTACTCAACTTATACTTAACTTACCAGCTAATCCTTCCACTGGCCAGGTAAGAGGTAGGGTGGTGGGAGGCTCCCCCTGCCTGTAACAAGGTCCTAATTAAAAATCACCAGTCTGCTAAGGTGTTTGCCTCGGACCTCTAGCCTTAGACACTAGTTTTCAGTAATAGCTAGTAAATTAGGTGCACTAGTTGACCCACATAATTCGGATCTGACCTGTTGGTGTCCCTAAGCTCTCTAGAGCAATTAAGTTACTAATTGATTTTAGTTAAGGCTTGGGTGAGAATGCAAGGAGATTGTTTTGGGCCTAGGACAGGTGATGAAATCTTGCCCTGATTTGAGATAGTGATTGCCCTTAAGAATAGTTTAATCAAATGATGCACATCCAATGGCCTTGATGCAAACTAACAACAATCAGAAAAATAAAAATATTTTTGGGCTTTTTATGAAATGTCAAGTTAGGTTTAAGTTGATTAGGTTAGGAAATATAATTTGGCTTGGGATTGAGGGGTTTTGAAGTTGGTTAGGTTAGGTTTAGTCAGGTGTGAAGAAATCACAGAATCAGAAAATTAGGGTTTAGTTTGATGCAGAATTTGACATAATTTTTGATACAGAAAAAATTTGAAAAAAACCCCTGAGCCTTAAGTAGTCTCTAGAAGCCTTAAGAAGAAAAAAACAAGATTTTTTTTAATTAAGGCTAAGGAATTAGAGAAAGAAACCCCTGAGTCCATTGATATTGAAGAGTTGAGTCCAATAGAAGAGAAGCTAGAGAGTGAACCCCTTAAGGAATCAAAGGAAAAGGATCCTGAACCCACTACAAAATTTGAAGAAGAAGTGATTGAGATAGGATCAAAGATAATAGAAGGTTCAAGAGAGTTGTCCATAGAGGAGGTCCAGGAACAAGTCCCTAAGGAACAACCCTAAGAGGTAGACATTAGTTTAGGAGACTTTCTTCCCAAAGACCTTCCTAATGACCTTCCAACTAGTGCTGAGCCTGATAAGTCCATAATCCAGTTCAACTGTTGATGGGGACATCAATAATAAGAATATATACTTTGATTAACTAACTTTGTTTTTGCAACTATAGTTAATAAAATCTTGATCCATGAAACAAGCCCCAAATTTTCTTGAAGCATAATCATAAGTCAACACATGGAAGAAGACAATTTTTTATGAGTCAACTCAAGCTCAAAGCATGACGGAAATCCACCTCTTCAAAGCCCAATTCAAGCCATTCAAGCCCAATTCAAGCCAAGACTTGAAGCCAAATTTTTTACATGGGGGGACACCTCATCAAGAAACCTTCGGGGAGAAGAAATTACACTACATCAAGATTTTTATAGGAAATATAAAGATACCTTCTGACAAGTGACATGTGGGGTGCCACCTCTAATGACACCTAGGCCTCCACATCAGCATTTGACAACCACATGAAGACCTTCTAGAATGCCACATGTCAAGTGGTTGTAACATTCTACCAATAATTTATTTTTAGTTAAAACCACTTACCTAAACATTGTTGGAGCCAACTAAGCCATCCTTATCCCCTCCTCTTCACCCTTGGACAAAATTCTTAGCATTGGAGCCTATAAATAGGGTCCCTAGGCTCTCATTGTATTCATTCTATGCTATGATTTCAATTAATGAAAGGATTATTTCCTTGTGTTCTAGTTTTCTTGAGTTCTTATTTAGAGTGAAAGTTTTCTATGTTTGAGTTTGAGAGTGTAGAGTACTTTTGCAAAGAGTAAAGGATGGGATGCCCATTGATGGATCTATGATCAAGCTCCAAGTCCCAAGCCGCCGGCTACTTTCTTCTTCTTCTTTTTTTCTTTGTTTCCATTCCAACTCCAATTCTTCTTTCATGTCTAATCCCAAATTTCTTTGCAAGTTCTCTCAGGTTCCTAGGTCAAGGATGAAGGTATCCAAGCCACAGATCAAGGCCAAGGTGAGTTTCAAAGTAGAGAGTGCCAATCTTGACTTCTAGACCTCAATCCTTGAGTGATGAGAGCTCCTTCTTCCATCAAATAATTAGCCATCATTGTTGGTAGGAAAACTTTTCCTAAGCTTCATTAGATCTTATCATTTGAAGGTTAACTTGTCCTAGTAGTGACGGTTTCTTTGCAATAAAGATCCTAATCCTTATTTTGAACTAGATCTACATTGCGGGACTAAAAAATTACATCAACTAGTCTCCTTATGAAAATTCTTTTCTTGGATTAATTTAGCCCATTTATTTAATAATTAATTTCTCAAGTTTAATTCCTGGTTAGCTTTCTTAAACTCTCTATCCATCATTATATTTTTGTCCCCCATCAACTGTCCACACCTACACTGAACACCGCACAGCAAATGCATCAGGATATTAGCCATAAGAGTAATTTAGGTAATAAAATATCTAACAAACTGGCTAATTTCTGAATAAGAGATAATGGATTCAATGTAGGGAATTCTTTCTTAGTTAGGCTTAGGCCTAAAAAAAAGTTTCATGCTCGCAGAGCTGGATCCTTAAAAGTGAAAGAGAAGGTAGGACCCCATGTGCACGATTTGCCCTTGGAGTTTGGCTTTAGCTCTACCTTCAATACTGCATACCTGTTTGAGTCTAGGGAACCGGCAGCGATTTCCTAGTGAGGCCTTTGAACCTACCCCATCCATTGAGAGTGAACCTAAACCTCAGTGTCCACCTATAATTTGGCCTAAGAGAGGAATACGGATCGAGCGTGTCCAGGATGATCGAGCTTCCATGACTTGGGATAGCGATTTTTAATGCCACTTGGTCCATTGTCAAGGTCTACCAGGACTCAATGCTTCATGGGATACTGGAGAGGACTTGCTGTGCCTCCACTCAAACCTTCTAGAGAGGCACCAGGTTCAGTGTGACCCTTACTTGATAGAATTGAGTTCCTACCATCCCAGGAGAATTGATGGGGACATCAAAGGCCCCAGACATTGGTAGAGGCATTTCAACCCACTGTGGTTATCAAATTAGAGTTTAGGATATGAGTCCAAGTTTTGTTCAATTTGTAATTAGGGTTTAGTTAATTTGAGTGAGTTCATTTGAGTTTTGTGAGTAAGTCCATTGGAGTCCTGTCCATACTTGAGTCCTGTATTTAGATTGCCAAGTCAGTTGAGTCAGATCAAGTTTTGAGTCCTGTAAGTTTTGAAGTTTATCAGTCAAGTCAGCTCATGTTGAGCTAGTCATGTTCTGTGTTCTATAAATTTTATAGTGAGTCTAGTCAAATTTTGCAAGTAGAAAACTCAAGCTAATCGAAGATCCAACTAACATAAAGTCATGGAGCCATACTTAAAGACCATGGAAGGCCCAGCAAGAGATTTTGAAGGCCTTGGAACCCTGGACCACAGCCTGGAGCATGTTGGGCTGCCCAAGGCCCATGAGGAGCATCAAGAGGGACGCCAACCCTTATGGTCACCGCCCTTTGTCGGCCTCCCTTAAAGTCACCCCTCTTTGGCCGACCAAGGAGAGGGAGAGAGAGAGAGGCTTAGTCAAAAGTGGAGAGCCCTAATCTACGTCTTTGTATAGGTTTAGGACTAATGTAATTTCTCATGAATACCCTTACTTGAGCCCCAAGTTTGTAAACCTATATAAAGGCCTCCCATCCTCATATAATTTCATAATATTAATGAATTAAACTTGAGTTTTCTCTCTTTTCTATGTGCCCTTGCTATGTGCGTGCTATGTGCAAGTTGTGTGCGAGTTCTTCTTTTTCCTGTGCCCTGCCTCCATCTACAACATCAAAACCCTAGGTGCCCCTTCCTTCCAACCCTTGGCCGCCATCACCCAAGAGCCTTTCTTTTCCCTTCTTTCAATTATTCAGTCTTCATACTTTAGTTTTCGAACCCCAGATAGTGATTTGTAGGTCCCTCATTTTTCATGAGTCCGAGGATACCTTCTGATCAGCCATCGGATCACCAAGCTGAAAGTCGCGAATTTGTAGGGTCAGAAGCTTGTTATTGCAAGCCGCATCCAAGAATGTGAGCGATTTCTTCATGGAAAGATCTTCAAAAGGTGCTTCTACCGTTGCTAGGTACACCCCCTTGATTTATCAGTAGTGGTATTGTAGGAAAGCTAGCTTGACCAGGGATTCTTAACCTTGGCGATCTTGCTTATCTTTTACTTTAGGGTTTATTTTTGCATGCATGACTACCAGGATTTTCATAGAATTCTATACTTTGAATCTTGGCTAGAAATTCGAGATCTAAAATCTTAACTTCATGCTTAACCATGAAAAAATACTTTGTATGCATAAATCATCCCGCATCAATTAGGTCATGCTAGCATGCATACTATTGCCAAGTTAATTTCTAAGAATCTAGTTAGAGGCATGCCTAAGTTTAAAATAGATTTTGATCATGTTTGTATTGCATGTCAAATGGGTAAACAAAATAGGAGGAGTTTTAAATCCAAAAGTAGGATTTTAACTTCTAGACTCCTTGAACTACTTCACATGGACTTATTTGGACCAACTTGGACTACAATCCTAGATGGTATGAAATATGCCCTTGTGATAGTAGATGATTTCTCTAGATTTACTTGGATTTTGTTTATTGCTTATAAAGATGAAACTTTTAAAGTTTTTCAAAAATTTCCCAAAAAGGTGACAAATCAGAAAAATCTTTCAATAGTTTCTATTAGGAGTGATCACAGCACAGAATTTGAAAATCAATTTTTTGATGATTATTGCACAAAAAATGGCATTGATCTTAACTTCTCTACTCCTAGAACACCACAACAAAATGGTGTTATAGAGAGGAAAAATACGACTTTGAAAGAAATGGCCTGAACAATGTTGTGTGAATGCAATCTTCCAAGATACTTTTGGTCAGAAGCAGTGAACACTACTTGTTATATTTTAAACCGTGTTTTAATTCATCCAATTTTAAAGAAAACCCCCTATGAGCTTTGGAATGAAAAGAAACCTATTATTAATTATTTTCATGTTTTTGACTGTAAATGCTTTGTGCTGAATAATGGTAAGGATAATCTAGAAAAAATTGATGCTAAATCTGATGAAATAATTTTTCTTGGTTATTCATTACATAGCAAAGCATATAGAGTATTTAATAAAAAAACTCTAACTGTAGAAGAGTCAATGCATGTTATTTTTGATGAAACTAACCCCTCACCTTCAAAGAAAGAAGAGTGCATAGATAATGATGCATATACACTTCAAAAGGAGATGGAAGATATGAGCATACAAGAAAGACCAATCGAAGAAGGAGAAGAAATGGTAAGTAAGGATCATGCTGATCTACCAAGGGAATGGAGATATGTTACTTCTCATCCAAGAGACTTAATTATTGGTGATCCTTCATAAGGTATTAGGACTAGGTCATTACACAGAGATGCATATAATTACCTAGCCTTTGTCTCACAAATAGAATTCCATAGCTTAGAAGAAGCTGAAAATGATCCAAACTAGATGATGGCCATGCATGAAGAACTAAACTAGTTTGAAAGAAATAAGGTATGGACCTTAGTTGATAGACCATCAGACCATCCCATCGTAGGAACCAAATGGGTCTATAAAAATAAAGTAGATGAACAAGGCAAAGTAATTAGAAACAAAGCAAGGTTGGTAGCTAAAGGATATAATTAAGAAGAAGGTATAATTTTGATGAAACCTATGCACCCGTAGCAAAAGTAGAAGCCATTAAATTACTTCTTGTATTTGCTTTCTACATGAATTTCAAACTATTCCAAATGGATGTGAAAAGTGCTTTTTTAAATGATTTTATATCCGAACAAATTTTTGTAGAACAACCACCAGGTTTTGAAAGCCATGCTTTTCTAAATCATGTTTCTAAACTCAATAAAGAATTGTATGGTTTGAAATAAGCACCTAGAGCCTGTTATGATAGACTTAGCACTTTCTTGCTTGAAAATAATTTTATAAGAGAAAATGTTGATAAAACTCTTTTCATCAAAAAGAAAAATAATGTTATATTAGTCGTATAGATTTATGTTGATGACATTATATTTGGTGCAATTAATAAAAGTCTTTGTAAAGAATTTGTTAAGTTGATGCAGGGTGAATTTGAAATGAGTCTAATGGGTAAACTGAACTACTTTCTTGGACTTCAAGTAAAACAATCAAAGAAAGGGATCTTCATAAACCAAGCCAAATACATCAAAAAGATTATCAAGAAGTTTGGTTTGGAGTCAAGCAAACAAATGAGCACACCCATGAGTCCTACCTGCAGATTGGATAAAGATGAAGATGGCAACAACATTGATTAAAAGCTCTATCGAGGTATGATTGGATCATTGTTGTACTTAACTGCTAGTAGACCTGATATCTTGTTTAGCATATATGTATGTGCTAGATTTCAATCTAATCCTAGAGAATCACATATGCATGTTGTTAAAAGAATTATAAGAAATCTAAAAGGAACGAGTAATCTAGGTCTATGGTTTTCAAAGCATTCTTCATTAAATTTAATTGGATTTTCGAATGTTGATTATGCTGGTTGAAAAATTGATAGAAAAAATACTAGCGGCACATGATAATTTCTTGGACTGAATTTAATCTCATGGCATTGCAAAAAACAAAACTCGGTAGCACTATCTACTACTGAGGCAGAGTATGTTGCTTCTGGAGTTATTGTGCACAAGTGTTATGGATTAAACAATAACTAAAAAACTTTGGTGTTACACAATCTAAAATTTCTATTAAATGTGATAACACAAGTGCTATAAATTTGACAAAAAATCTAATTCAGCATTCAAGAACTACGTACATAGAGATTAGACACCATTTCATAAGAGATCATGTTTTGGATGGTGACATTGAATTAAAATTTATTCCAACTAAAAACCAACTTGCTGACATTTTCACTAAATCACTTAATCAAGATAGATTTGAAATGATTAGAGGAGAATTAGGTTTATGTGACCCTTTTTAGAAAATTTCCTTAACCTAATCTCTTCAAAATTAAGAAAAAATTATCTAGAAAGCCTCCTACACAAACCAAGATATTTGACCATCTCTCCTTGTGACTTTCTAGAATTAATTTTCATTTCTGAACCCTTTTTGACTCTTGTGGAGAGTTCCTGTTCGAGTCGACTCGAGCTACAGTGCTTAAGTCGAGCTGACTCGAATTTCTGATTAGTTCTGTAGAGCTCTGCTTGAGCCGACTCGAGCATATTAGGGATTGCCGAGCCGACTCGGATGTCGAGCAAGCTATTTTTTAATAAAGCCAAAGGACTTATTCTTATTGTTTATGCTTTTCGCTCTTGCTCAAAACCCGTGTTTCCCACTCGAACTTCACTTCCATTCTTCCAAAACCTAATTTTTCGAGCTCTGATTCTTGTATTCTTCCCAAGTGTGTGCAATGGCTCTAAAAATGGCTATCAGGAAGAGATCTAAACGAGTCGTACCCTCTATTGAGAAGGAAAGAAGAACAAAGCATCGGCAAGAAGAGCCGACTCCATCAGTGGAAATGGAAGAAGAAATGGAACAAATTGTAGCTCCCTCTTCTCTGAGACAACCAGTTTCAATGTCCAATAGACTAGTGACAAGCTGGAAAAGAATCATCTTCACATTCCTAAAAGAACTGGGGCTACGAATTGGGGATCTAATTGAAGATCTGGGCTAGAGATTCTTTTGCTCACTGAATGTGCCAACCTATCCAAATATGGTAAGAACTTTTTATGAAAATTTGAGATTAGAAGAATAGCATGTTGAGTCTACAATTAAAGGAAAAAGAATCATAATAACAGAAGAAAGACTGTGTAGCTTACTAGAGATGCTAAACGAGGGCTTGAAACACTTAGTTCTGAAAGACAAAGAGAATACCCTTAGAACAATTTTAAATAGAGAGGATATGAGTGGTATTGGTAATGTAATGGCCAATACATTGTCCCTTTAGATGAGACTGTTGCATAATTTTATTAGTAGGATCTTTCTCCCGAGAATCGAAAGATTTTATTGGGTAAGTGAAAAGGATCTTAGTTTTATGGGACATGTAATTGACGGGGAGGCCCTCAACTTACCTCACATCATGCTTATGCAAATGAAAGAAGTTGTCAGGAAGGTAAAGGCATGTTTGCCTTATGGTATGGTTCTTATCCTATTTTTCTAGGCCTCCAGAGTAAACCTTGATGGTGAAGATGGTAGGCCCCTTCACCATACTGACACCTATACTTCCAAATCCTTGCAACGAATGGGATATCAACTTACTGAAATAGCATGGAGGAAAAAGGGAACAGATGTGAGAGCTATAGGATCTTCCAACAGTGATGATGATGAGGATGATGATGATGAGTAGCTGCCCAGGAAGATTATCACAGATACTACTGGTCCTTCCACCCTTGAGGGGACTGCTGCCACTGCTACTATCTCTGCTGCTGATGAGCCTGCTGCTGCTGCTATTGAGCCCATTGCTTTTGATACTATGGAGACTAAGCATATAGGGTATAGGAGTCCCAGGATCTCTCCATCACCAGCTTCTCCCCTAGCACCTTCTGCTCAGGGACCACTTGTTGATTCATCAGGAGTTTTAGTACCTCAGGACTTTATTGCAGATAAGATGAGATCACTCACTGAGACCCTGACTAGCTCTATGAGTTCGATGTTTGGTGACCTTTGCCAAATAGTCAACAGCAGACTTGATGAGATCAGTGGGGAGGTTAGACACATGCGCTCTAGAGTCAACATCATTATGTCTACTAGACCTACACCATAGATTGACATTTAGCGTTTATCTGATTCTCTCAAAACAGCTACTCAAGATATCAAAAAATCTATTAACCAAAGCAAAGAAGAATTCAGAGCTAAAATAATAGAGATGAGATTAAAAATGGGTTCACTAGAGGCTATAAAGAAAATGGAAGATGACTACACAAAAGGGGTTGGCATCTTGAGAAGTGAATTTGGGAGACTTAGAGGTTCAGCAGAGGCATTTGCAAATGCCCAAGCAAGTGAACTAGTTGCACTGAACATAGGGATAAAAAAGATGGAAGAAGAGCCCAGTTCTGTCTGGGTGACCCTTACCGAGCTTTCTACTACTGTTATAGATTCTTTTGCTTCTGCTCCTAGACAGTCTCAGCCTGTACCTTCTCCTACTCAGCCTACACCACACCCTAGGCAGCCTGCACCACATCTTAGACCAGAGGCTTCTCAGCCACCTTTTGTTGATCCTATCTCTTCCATGCCACCACTTGGACAATGCACTAGCACTAGTGCAAAGATTAAAGTAGAACCAGTAGACCCTATTATAGAATTGCCTAGTGATAGTGAGTAAACTATTGTTTGTATCTTTGCTTTCAATCTTTTGTAATTTGTATTGAAAATTTTGTGAATGAAATAAAAGCTTCTTTATCTACTCAATGTGTTTGTGAAATTTGTTTGCGCAATACTTTGGAATGATATATTTTTTTTGATAATTTTGGTAATAGATTGTCAAATCTGTTTAAAAGTCAAATTATCTCAAACAATGTTTTCAATCTTCTCATTCTATTTCAAAAACTAGCTTTGTGTACTTAACAAAGGGGGAGATTGATTTTAAATGATTACCTTTTTGATTATTGACAAAAAGGGGGAGTATGTATAATTGTGCATGGAAATATACAAATGAGGGGAAGAATGATACAAATATTGTATCTTGCTTATTTATATTTTCTCTGATAGACTTGCAATTTGCTCTGACATAATTCTGGCAAAAATTGCTTTTGAGAATTGTTTATAATGATACTTGTTGATTCCTTTTTTGTCAAAAGCTCTGATATGTAATGTTTTTCAAAAAGCTCTGATACTCTGTCTATATGCAAGCTTTGATACTCTAATGCATATAAACATATAAGAGCTCTGATACATGTATAGTTTTTCTAATATAACAGCTCTGATACATGTTAATTTTTACCTTCAAATATACTCATACATGTAATTGTAAAGTTTTTCCATGCCCAGTATTTTGTTATCATCAAAAAGGGGGAGATTGTTGACCCCTTGAAAGATCTTGATGATAACAAAACATTGGAGCATGCATTTGTTTTACAGACAACTCTCCAAGTGCTTAACAAGTTTTTGTAGGATGATTTTATTGCTCAATTATAACTCCTACAATCTGAGTTTTGCCATGAGTTGTGTTGTAAGTATGTCATGTAAAGAAGAGGCCAAAGAAAAAGTAAAGTAAAAATCATAAAAATGGGTTACTTCTGAGTATTTTTCAAACTTAAAATTTCTTAGAAATTATTGTTAGAAGAGTTGGAGAGTCTCTTGAATGTTTGAAGCCTTGCTGGATGATTTCTGGAGAAGAACTAATAATTCAATGTAAAACTCATCCGAGCCAACTCGAGTAAAGGGAGCCGACTCTTGTTCATGGCACGCATGAAGGTTTCTGGCACGCAGATATCCGAGCCAAGTTAGAGGAACCCGAGCCGACTCATCTATAGTAACATTTCCTGAATTAGACAGGTGAGCCGACCGAAAGAAGTCTGAGCCGACTCTATCATTCCACCAGACATCCAAGTCAAATCTTCAAAAGTTCAAGCTAACACCTCCAAAGTTTAGAAAGAACAGTTCTGAGAGAACAACCAGGCGAGCCGACTCTAATGAGAAGAGCCGACTCTTCCAGAGTGCAGTTTTGAAAACCTGTGAATCCGAGCCAACTCGAACTAAGATGAGCCGACTCTTCCAAAGTAAGGAATTAGAACACTGTGTAACCGAGCTGACCTGAATGAAACGAGGTGACTTGACCAGAACTTCTCAAATGATCAGCCGACTCAAAGGTTGATTCCAGGCAGGTAACGGCTAGTTCCAGAATACCATTTTTGAATTTGAAAAGTGCTCCAACAATCAAATGTCACATCCCAATGGTCTACAACAACTAAAATCACCTGAAAAGAGTACAAGACTCTATAAATAAGGGATTGAGACAACTTCTGAATGGTTAATGCTTAGTTGAACATTTATTGAGCTTGTGAGCAAGGAGAACCAAAGAGAGCATTTAATTCAGTCTTCAAGTCTTCACCAACTCCCATCTAAATCTTGAAGCATACATTGAAGAAGTTGAAGAAGCCATTGAAGTGCATTGAAGTGCAATTAAGAGAGCTTCTCTCGAGCTACATTAGAAACCATCAGACAACATCTATTTATCATTTTGTTGCTTGTTCTTTTCAATTCTTTTTCTGAATTGTTGGGTTATTGGTGAGCCTGATTTAAAAACCAAATAGGTTCTTGGTTAGCCTCTGTAAAACCAAGTGTTGGGTCGCGGTGATGCTGCTAAAACCAAGTGTTGGGTTCTTGGTGATCCTACTAAAACCAAGTGTTAGGTTTCTTTGGTGAGCCCGATTTAAAAATCAAAGGGTGTTGGGTTTGGATTATGATCCCGGTAAAATAATCCTATTGTATTCTTTTTAGAATATAGTAAAAAGTTCAAGTGGTATCTTGGGTAGTGGACATAGGAGCTCGGATGCTTCGAACCACTATAAACCTGCTGTGTTTGCATTATGATTTTTCTACTTGCTTATGCTTCTGCTTTAATAATCTAAATCACAACACCTAACACTTCAAATAAGTGTTCAAAGAGCATATATCTGTTAAAATTTTCAAATTCCCAATTCGCCCCCTCTTGGAAAAGCCACCTGGGCAACATCTTCTATGACAAAGTAAGCTAGATTCCTTGGTTTTAGCATTCATTGCCACTAGACTTGTACTACTCAACATAGCTAGATCATTTAACTCTACTATGTAAATGTTTCAAAGTCTATGACCAATAAACTTAGTGCTAGAATCAAGTAAGATAGTTACTATACACATTGAAGATTCAAAGACAACCTTGATGCCTTTATCACAAAATTGACTTATACTTAGTAAATTGTGCTTTAACTTGTCTACTAGCAATACATTTTCAATAAAAGTAAAGGGATAATCTGATCTTACCAATGCCAATTATCTTTCTCTTACCATTGTCACCAAATGTAACCATTCTTCCATCTTTCATTTCCAAGGTGATGAATTATTCTTTGTTACCCATTATATGTCTTGAATAGTTGCTATCCAGATACCATCTTTTCTTTGAATTCTGGGCTGCAAGACATTCCTCATCTTCGAGACCCATTAAACATATGTTTGCTATTTTGGATGTCTCTTCCTCTTCATTTGATGTGGATTCGTCGCTGTTGCTCCATGTAGCAACCATCACTTTCTTCTTTTTCTTCTTGTATCCCTTCTTTAATGTAGGGCAATCAAATCGATAATGCCCGGTTTCTTGCACTCGTAGCATATCAATATTGCCCCTTGTCTTTTTCTTTATCCTTCTCTTTTTCTTTACAATGTTCCCCCTTTCTAAGATTTTTCTTCCAATACCTTAACTTTTGCTTGCCCATAAATCTTTTAAATCTTCTCATGACTAGAGCAATATCATCATCTTCAAGTTTTTCATCAAAGGAGGGGCTTTCTTCTTCTATCTCTTCTTCTTGCTTTTTTAATTCAGCTACAGCTTTGAAGGCAATTGATTTCTTTTTTTTGCTATCATCCTTGCTGCAGTGTTGCATTGTAAGTTCATGTGTGATTAATGATCCAAGAAGCTCATCCAATGGTAGTGTGTTCAAGTCCTTAGCCTCTTAAATAGCAGTGACCTTCAGATCCCATTTATCCAGTAGTGATCTTAGAATTTTTTGCACAAGGTCTGCATTTGAGCATATCCTACAAAGACTTTTTAGACCATTAATAATATCTGTAAATCTAGAGAACAAGGCAGATTTTGTTTCATTCGGTTATATTTTAAATAATTCATAACTATGCACAAGAATGTTGATTTTTGATGTCTTTACTTGAGAGGTTCCTTCATGGGTAACTTCAAGTTTATCCCAAATTTCTTTTGTAGAAATGCAAGTAGAAATCCAATTAAACTCATTGGCATCCAAAGCACAGTACAAGAGATTCATTGCTTTGGCATTCAGCTCACCCATCTTCATGTCATGTTCATCCCATTCCTCTTTAGGTTTTGTGATGTCTATGCCATCAACCTTTTTAGTGGGTGTGTGAGATCTTTTTAAAATTATTTTCCATAGTTGAAAACTCACTGCTTGAATATAAATCTTCATTCATGCTTTTCAGTATGTATAATTTGTGCTAGTGAATAGTGGAGGTCTATTTGTAGATTGGCCTTCGGCCAAGGAGTTACTCATTAGGTTTGCCATAATTTTTTCTCCTAGCTGTTAAACTAGAGGCATAGAGACCTGCTCTGATACTAGTTGTTGCCCAGATGGCCTACCCAAGAGAGGGGATGAATTGGGTGTAAAAACTTTTTCACAAATATATGCCTTTTTGAAGTCTTAGTGTGGTGAGTGAAGTGATTAAAGAAATAAATGCGGAAGCTAGTAAATGAGCACAAGCAAAACAATCACAAACACCATAATTTATAGTGGTTTAGAGTAACATAACTCCTACATCCACTACCCAAGATACTACTTGGGATTTCCACTATATTCACCATGGAATACAGCCGGTTTGTTTTATACCTAGCTCATAAACCAAAATCCAATCTTGGTTTTACACCGGGATCACCAAGAATCCAATACAATGTTAGTTTTTCTGGGCTCACTAATAACCCAATCTTGGTTTTCAAGACTCACCAAAAATCTTAAACAAATTACAAGTTGTAGCCCCTGATGTACTTTGAACAACTCAAGAATAAATTTATAAAGGAAAGCAACATTAAAGATAAACCAAACTTTGTCGGATGGTTGCAGTTGAAGCTCTTGAGAAGCCTTCTTGATTTCTCCTTTAATGCTCTTTAAGGCTTTCGAACTTCTTCAGTAAATGACTCAAAAAATTGATAGGAGTTTGGTGAAGTCCTGATCTCTAGCTTGAATGCTCCTTTGAATATTTAATGCCCTCATTCATTATCTTCAAAAAAAGTGTTTAGATACTTCATTTATACCTTCTTGAAGTGTTCCTAGCTGAATTTGACCATTGTAGTGCCTTGGAAAATGAGAACTAGCCATTGGAGCACTTTTCGGATTCAAAAATTTTAATCTGGAACTAGCCGTTATACTTTAGAAACTAGGATTCGAGTTGGCTTAGTTGTGTCGAGTCGGCTTGGATTCTCAGAAATGCAGAAACTGAACTCTGGTTAAGTCAGCTCTTCTCAATTGAGTCAGCCTGGATTCATCAAACATGTAAAAGTATATTTCTACCAGAGTCGGCTCTTCTTCAGTTGAGTCGGCTCAGATTACTAGTTTTCTCAGACTGAAATTTACTTCACTCTGGAAGAGTTATCTCGGTTGCTTATTGAGTCGGCTCAGATGACTGATTTCAGAAAACTAAACTTCAGCTACTCTGGATGAGTCGGCTTTAATTTCTTCAAGTTGACTCGGTTGGTAGAGTATCAAAAATGCTTATACTATGCCAGAACAATGAGTCAGCTCTCTTCTTTGAGTCAACTCGAGTGATCTTTGTCCAAAAGACTTCCAAAGTTCTTCAATTTTCTTCTAACAACTTCCAAACACTTTCAATATTTTTTTAAACTTAATCTAAGGAATTTAAACTATAAAATTACATAAAATTGGTCTTTTTTACAAGAATATACAATTTAGTTTTCTTGGGCTCTTCAATATTTGAATATTTTCTTATGAGTACATTGATACGCTACTATAATTACAAAAATGTAGGTGGAATGATTGTTCATTTGAAACACCCTACAAAAACTTCTTAAACATTTGAAAACTGTTAGTATCAAATACATGCTCCAATATTTTGTTATCATCAAAATAATTCCAGGGGTCAACAATATGTATCAAACCACTCCCCATGTGAGGTATGGTGATAGGAACACATCGAATCAAGTTTCCACTAAATTTTCTGAACATAGACCTATCTGACATATCTTCTAGGTTATCTCCACTATCTTTAGATACATTAGCACTGGCTGATCCTCCCTTTGAAGTGCTTTTCCCCTTCTCATTTTGTAGAAGAGGGCAATCCTATTTAAAATGCCCTGTTTGATGGCATTTGTAACACTTCACTGCCTATTTCTAAGATTAAGACTTTAATCTGCCCTTAGACTTATCCCTACTCCTATCTTTGGTTCTCCCTTGCCTTTCATTAATAGAAAGCACCTCCGAGTTTGACTTCCCCTTGTAGATCTTTTCTCTCTACTCTGAGTGCCCTCACAATCTCTCAAAAGTTCAAGATCTCCATCCCATAAACCAAAGTAGTGATTAGACCATCATACGACCCTGGGAGTGAACATAGTAGCAAAATAGCCTGATCCTCCTTATCTATCTTCACATTCAAGCTTATTACATCAAAACATACCTGATTAAACCTCTAAATATAATTGATAAGGTCTCCTCCTTTACAAATAGAAATGCTACACAACCACTTCTTCAGCCATTGCTTATTACTCAAGTTCTTCCCCATATAAGTGTTTTGAAGTTTCTCCCAAAATCCCTTCACCGTGGTCTCATTACTAACCTCAGGTAGGATTTGATTAGCTAGATACATCCTTATGGTGCTACAAGCTATCTCTTCTAATTTCTTCCAATCTTTAATACTAATTTTCTTAGGCCTTTCTTTAACCAAGATCTTGTAAATTTTTCGCTGCATCAGCATATCCTTCATCCTTTATTATTAGAGGGTGAAGTTTTCTTTGCCATCATATTTTTTAAAATTAATTTTAAGATTTCTATCCATGGTCTCCTACCACATTACAATCTCAAAATATTACTAGGTCTGAGAAATACCTGATCTTGAATCCAAAACCTTCAAAACCCTAGCATTTCATTCCCTCATTTCCTAAATACCTGATGTTTAGGATTTTCTCTCTGGTGCAGACACCAGAGGCACCAGAATAAGACAAAGGCTTCTAAACGCTCTATGGATTACTTAATAGTGTTTGAGTCCAAGTTGTAATAAAGGCTTAGCCTATTTGAGTTATCATTTTCATTATTTGAGTCCCGCACCAGTCAGCTTATGTTAAGCTAGTTTCCTTTCTGAGTCCTGTATATGTTAGCCCAAGTCCAATGAAGACTCAATACCAAGCCAGTAAAAGTGAAGACCAACCCAGCTTGAAGTTATGAAGACCATGGAAGGCCCAGCAGAAAAAATTCAAAGCCCTGGAGCCCTGGAGCAGCTTGGAGCCCTGGACCATAGCTTGAAGCAAAATGGGCCAGCCAAAGCCCATGTATTAGCTTAATAGTGTTTCAGTCCAATTTGTAATAAGGGCTTAGCCTATTTGAGTTGTCATTTTCATTATTTGAGTCCTGTAACAGTCAGCTCATGTTGAGCTAGTTTCTTTTCTAAGTCCTGTATATGCTAGCCTAAGTCCAATGAAGACTCAATACCAAGCCAGTACAAGTGAAGACCAACCCAGCTTGAATTTATGAAGACCATGGAAGGCCCAGCAGAAAAAATTCAAAGCCCTGGAACCCTGGGGTAGCTTGGAGCCCTAGACCGCAGCCTGAAGCAAAATGGGCTAGCCAAAGTCCATGAGAGAAACCAAGGGGCACCACTTTCTTATGATTACAACCCATTGGTCAGCCACTTAGGGTCACCTCCTTTGGCCGACCAAGGCAAGAAAGAGAGGAGAAATTTGACAGAAAGAGGGCTAAGGAGTTTCCATGTTTTTTAGCTAGGGTTTGGGTGGGAATGAAATTGTTATACAAAGACCTTTCTATCTTTACTTGGGAGGCAAGCTTATGAGTTTACAAAAGAAGCCCTCCTCTCTTGTATGAGACACCTTTTGAATGAATATTATTGAGTTTTCATATCTGCTGTGTGCTTTAGCAGTGTGCTAAGGGGATTCTGTGTGAGCCCCTCCTTCCTCCTTGTCTCCTTTGCCCAGTCTCCAGCCGCCCTCAAACCTTAGAAGCCTCTTCTCCAAGCCTTGGCCGCCCACATCAAACCCTATCTTTCCCTTGCTGCTTTAAATTTATTTCTTCATCCTTGCTTTGTTTTCTAACCCTTGATAGGTGATTCATAGGTCCCTTGAAGCCTACAAATCCATTGATTACAATCGGACAGTGATCGGATCATCGAGTTGAAAGCCGAGAACCTGCAGGTCTTCGGCTTAATCATCCAGGCCACATCCGAGAGTGAGAGTGATCTCTTTGAATATGATCTTCATCAGGTTCTTCAACCATTGTCAGGTATACCCCCTTTACATACCAGTAGCATTATTTAAGGTTAACTAGCCCAACCGAGACTTCTTAGCCTTGGCGGTCCTCTTCTCTGTTGCTTTTTAGGTTCTATTTTGCATGCTGTTGCTTCTTATTTTGCATAGAACTCTCTACTTAGATTCATGGCCTGATATTCGGAATTTAGATACATAACTTAACCTATAAAAATACAAAAATAATTATGCATGCATTTTAGTCCCGCATCACTCTCCTTGACTCCTAACCCCTATAGAAGCTATTCACGGTATCTAGATTCCTATGATTCCCAAGAGACTCCAAGAATAAACCCATTACTACCTTCCTTTCTATAAAATGCCAAACCTTAGCACCCAAGATCCTCCTTTTCCTTTTATGCCCTTGCTTTGATTTCAAATGTAGATTTTGAAGAGCCCTCATGCACTAAGACTATGTGTAAAAAAAGTTAGCTAGCAATCAATCTAAAAAAACTTGATTGATATAATGGAGAAGACAATGGTGTGATGGAAACCCTAGGTGTTGCCATTAGTTCCTGGTCAGGAGTCAAAGTTCACTATAGAGATGGCACTCATAGGCTATACCTGCAAAAAAAGTCCCCGATTAAAGGTTGCTGAAGCATATAGACCATCTAACACTCAAGTTAGCAACTAGAAAGAGATGGAAGAAAGCAGGAGTGGGGACCAGGGTGAGAGTTTATTTTCTTGCTTACCTTGGGAGCTCCCAGGGAGCCTCTTTTATAAATGAAACCTAGGGACATTTTTGGGATAAAAAGCTCTCAATGGACTTTTACAAGAAGTGATAGTGTTGAAGATCCCATCACACAAGCTATCAAGGGATCATTCCATTTCTTATACAATGTCTACCTTTCCTTAATTGGGGTTTTGTCTTTTGTATAGAATTGGCCATGCTTTTTAATGATGATGTTGACCAGTGCATGGGACTAGTCATACTTTTTAGTTGCAAAGATTTGTTGCTGATTATAGAATAGGATATGGCCTTCTGGTCATGCAATTGGATGCATGGAGATGAGCATCGACCGAACCATTCTTTAGGCTACCCAAGAAAGTGCTACCTGAGAGTTCTTGTCCACCATTGGACACAAGGACC
Source organism: Areca catechu (assembly GCA_021397845.1). Lineage (NCBI taxonomy): Eukaryota > Viridiplantae > Streptophyta > Magnoliopsida > Arecales > Arecaceae > Areca > Areca catechu. The sequence continues at coordinate 138,104,413 of CM038041.1, forward strand.
CAGGTCAACACAAATGCTTCTATTGAGGCTGAGGGACTCAAGGTGTAACTTTACTCCACCCGAAGGATCAGGTCAGAATTTTTAGGGGTAAGGTTTGGCATGCACAGCCTGAGGATGCTGAGGGAGGGGTTGGCCCCCATATCAGTTGCCCCCAACTCCTTAGTTTATGCATGAAAAGTCTTGGGATAAGGAGTAGACATAGACATATGCCCGAGGGATACCGAAACCGAGCTAAACCAAAAATGTTTCTCAAGAGGAGTGCACAATGGATTGGCAATTAAAAGGCTACCATGCATCACATTTATGATGTTTCTCAAGGAACGGGGGAAATTTAATATGGTCTTTTCCTTTAAAAGGAGTCCTAAGGCCTCCCCTCTTGCTATTGCTTTGGCTTTCGGGGGAGAGGTCATGTGCATTGAAAAGGCAATTTTTGGTGAGTGCAGTGATTTCTAGCAAGGGTTTTCGGTACTAAAGTTCAGGATCGCTCATAATTCTTTAGTACAGAGGAAAGATTAATGGATCCAAGTGATCTGAAGACATTGCATAGCATTACCAAAAAGCTTCAAAAGTTTGGCACCTCGATGGAGGTGACACCTGGCTAGTCCACATGGCCACCATCGAGGTAGCGGGTGCTATAGAAGCATGCCTCAAAGTTACCAACTCTGAGTTTTTCTGAGGGAGCATGGGTGTCTTAGGATTTAGTCTGATGCCTTCTCCTATCTACCAACTAGTTGAAGCCAACCCAAAATCTATAGGTGCATTACTTTTTGTTCAATCATCAAGGTATGACACTTTGACATATTTCTTGAATACCTTGCCTTTGAATTCTCGTGATGATGGTTTGCCATGTAGTTGGGGCAATGCCGTGGTCTTCTTTATGGAGTCAATAAAGGTGGTAGAGGCCAAAGTGGTAGCAGCTAACCAAAAAGCTGCTTCCATCGAGATGTTAGCCTACAAGGACAAGGGGTGAGCATTTAAGGCAAAGCTAAGATTTTAGTGAGCAAAGAGGTGTGCCGATGCTGTGATGGACAATGCCAAAAGTTTAGTGAAAAAGCTGAAGTAGGCAGGAGAATAGCTACATTGATGCAGAAGTGGATGATTGAAGCCCGCCAGCAAGAACTTTAAGTTACTGAGGAGATGAAGGCAGAAATCATAAATTTGAAAGAAGGTTTCCACACTAAAATCATAGACCTAAAGAAGGATTCTATGCCTAACTTCACTAGCTATGGGACAAACTTCAATTAGCAAGGGACAAATATATATGGCTTTTGGGTGAACTGTGGCAGGATTGCAACCAAATCCATGATCAGGGATCTTCGAGCCAAGAATAGGAGAGGACCCGTCAAGCAGAGCAAGCTCAAAATAAAGCTTTGGCTGAAGCTTAGTTCTTTCAGCTAGCATTCAAAGAGGAGAGGAGGAGGAATGTAGTAGAGAGAGCAGGGCCTACAACATTCATGTAAAGGAGGTACGGGAGGTAGTGGTTATGAAAGGCAAGCTCAAGATCATAGAGAGGACCATGAGAGCTTGAAGAATGCCATCGACAAGAGTGAGCCAAAGGTTAGGGTGCTATGAAACAAACTATCGGTGAAAGATGCCAACTAGGTTTAGCCAATATTTGGGTTCAACATGTGGAGAGAAGAGTATGTGGGACCAGGTTTGAAGAATTCAAGGCCTTAGCAAAATAGATTCTTCCTTCAGTTGAAATGAGATTGTTTCAAATCCCCATCTCAATAATTTCTCTTGCCTTAGCAATCCTTCTCACTAACAAAGGCCAAGCACCGTGACTTCTTTTCTTCTTTCTTGTTTTACCTTTTGTTGTTTTTGCCCATGTAATTAACTAGTTGAAAATTGAATAAGATCCTTAATTTTCATAAATACTATGCATGCTTCGATGCTATCTCTAGAGATTAGATGTCTAATGTTAGTGTTATATGCCTTGGCTTTCTTAAGTTTTGTTAACTTTGGTGAATCAGCCTTGGACATTCTAATAAGTTGACAAAAGTGACAACTTTAATGATGGGTCCTTCAGCTTCTTGTTAGAATGACCAAGAGACACGTTCTCTAAAGTAAGGGGATGAGGGTGGTGTTGAACTGGCAAGGCTTGATGCTCAAGGTGATGTCTCATCACACGTTTCATACTAGATGAGAATCAACCTTAAATATGGCATGATGGCTGAAAGGGGTGCGGGGCTCAAAGCAATGCGAATCACCGATGGTTGTAGGAGATGAAGTGTCGGTGTCCCTTTCTTTAGTTATTCATTGCTCCACGATCTACAAGAGATGGGTCTAGGCCTATCTCAGGATGCCACATATTAGGTATCTAATGGTGGAAATGTTTTTATCATCGGATCTAGGCCATTAGTAGGTTCTATAAATAGTTGAGACCTAGTTCTTCACCTAACCTTCTGCCTTTCCCTACTTTCTCTACCTTCTCTTGTTGTCTTCCCTTTGAAGACTCACCTTAAAGGGTAAGGCTCCCCCAATGGCTAGCTTTTCCAGTGACCAACCTCATCTCCGCCACCTTGCTTTGGTCCCTGCCTTAGTCTCCTAGGCTCTTTCCCCCATTTTTGTCGTATTTCCTTTCATTTAGCCTTCTTCTTCTTTTTTCCTTGTCATCTATACTTGAATCTTATAGAGTTTGCTATACTGTTGATTTTTGAACTAACTTCTCTTTATTTTCGCTGATTTTCCTTAATTTTTGAAGATGGGGTAGTCCTCTAATTTGGTGGTTTGTGGTCTTTGGAGTGGAAATCGAACAAGTCAAAGGCTTCAGCTAAGGCTCCAAGGGATTCTTTGAGGCATGAGAGTTCTAAATCAAAGAAGTTTTCTCTTGAAAATTTCTAGTCCAAACATAGAAAAGTGGTCCTGGACTTTGGCATTGATACTAAGTCCCACCCGAGTTTGAGTTGGAAGTTTCCACTCTTAACTAATTAGGTGTCCAACCCTCCCTTGGGTTGGATCACTCTGTACAAAAAGTGTTTTCAAGTTGGGTTGAGGCTATCCCATATAATTTTGTTATTGAACTTTCTCAAATTTTGAGGATGCCTCTATGTGTAGTGGTATCAAACTTGTGGTGGTACATTTGCGGCTTTACAATTATATGTTTCCTGGCCAATGTTCAACCAACCATGTCACTTTTTAGGATATTCTTTTCTTTTAAGAAACATCCTCCCTTCTTCGGGTGGTGTTTGTCTGCCTCCACATGAGACAGGATGGCCCTCCCCTCATTCAGGATGCTCCTTTTTTAGTGCACCACTCGAAAGAATGCTTCTTTTTTATAAAATATTCATCCACAGAAGTTTGGGGTTTTGAGTCATGGGGCATCCCCTCGACTCAGTTGACCCATCCTCTGACCTTGGACAAGGAGGACTGCGAGAAACATAGGACCCTTTTTCACTTCAAAGTCCAAGGGCTGAAGGTCCTTCTACTCGACGACTCCCTCTTTGAGGTGGACATTAGCCAAATGTGACTAAGAGGTAAGGGATGGCTCCTAGTCACTTGTGCTCTTTTCCTTCCATGATTTTTGTGTTTTCATATTTCTAACTCTTTTTTTTTGGTAGATATGGATCCCTCAAACATAAAGAAGCTAAAGAGGGTGGCTATGAAGACTAGCATGGCCAAGGACCCCTTGAGTAGGCCAAAGAACATTTGCTTGGTCTCTTGCTCGTGTCCTTCAATCAGAATTGCTCTTGGGGCAGAGGGAGTGGCTCTCGCCCTACCCTCAAAGCCTCTACCAGCTATCGCTCCAATGGCACGCCAACTAGTGTTGGCTCCCAAGGTTGGGCTATCCTTATCTACCCCCCAGCCAAAGGGTGCCAAGGGGAAAAGTGCACCCAAGGGTGCTGAGGGGCTAAGCACACCCAAGGGTGCTAAGGGGATAAGCACCCCTGCTAACCAGCTGAACGACTCCATCTTTGAGAATTGGTGGGTCACCTGGGACATTTTTAAGAGCATCATCCTCCTAGACAATGCTGAGAAGATTGTTAGAGAGGGGGACTAGGCCTACCAAAAGGGGGCAATTTTGACCTTCTTCTAGATATATTATCTTCCCCCTCTTGGATTCTGGCTCGACCCCCTTTAGTTATCTAACCATCCTTTTTCTTTTATAGATGGCTCATTACATTAATGACTATTTTGAGTTGCAAGGCCACACTACAGTGGCTAAGAAGAAGATCAAGGAAGTGTAGAACTGCCACCTTGAAGCCGAATTGGCCAAGTCATCCATCGAGGCTAAGACCAATTGTTTAAATTACGTGGTCAAGAGGCTTGAAGATAATCTCTCTTTGGAGAGTAAGAGCAGGCAATGGTTGAACGATGCACTCATAGAGGCATGTCATAAACTATCCAACTCTAAGGCTCTAGTGGCATTGGCAGTCCAAGAGGGCATGGAAGCCTACAAGCTCTTTGATGATTGCAACAACCAGAAAATTGAGTTCTCCACCAAGGCCTACCTCATTAGGAAGAGGATGAGGTTTGGACTAAGGTGGTTGCCCAATTCCCGGACCTGGACTTAGCATTCTTGGATGAGGAGTTGGAGGTCAAGGATGAAGCAGCCTTGAAGGCTGAGGGTAACGTGGACCCCTCTGCACTAGCTACTTGAATTTATCATGCTTTTCTCTTTTTGTATATGTCTTTAGTCTACTTCTTGAGCAAACCCAATTTTGTAGAGCCTTCGGGCTCAATTTTAAAAATATTAATAAATGAATCTTTTCCATTTAGTTTGTATAGTGTTGTGGTTCTTAACCTTCATAGTCTTGCATTCCTTTTAACTTCTATATCATGACCCCTTAGATTAAACCCCCATAGTCAATCATGGCTCTTAGCCCTTATGACACTTTGTTGGGCCGAGGGTTCCAAAGTTGCCCTCTTACCTTGCATGTTGGCGGTCGAGGGTCCTCCTGGTTAGCCTTTGACATGTTCAGCATTGGGCAGGGGTCATATAAGTTAGCCCTTACTATTGAGCCAAGGGTCCTGTAGGTTAGCCCCCAATGGGTTCAGTATCGGGCAAGGGTCTTATTTGTTAGCCCTTGTCATTGAGCAGGAGATCCTGTGGTTAGCCCCCGACATGTTCAGTATGGGGCAAGGGTCTTATAAGTTAGCTCTCACCATTGAGCCAGGGTCCTAAAGGTTAGCCCCCAATGTGTTCAACATCGGGTGAGTCCCCAATGTATTTAGCATCAGGTGAGGGTCTTATAAGTTAGACCTTGCCATTGAGCTGGGGGTCTTGTAGATTAGCATCCACCATGTTTAGTGATAATTATATCATATACATATATAAAAGTATTAATTTAATAATTAAATTATTTTTATTTATTTAAAATTAATACTTTTATACATCCTTTGTAAAAAAGGAGATCACTAATGTGAAGAGCTTGATTTATGGGTTCAAACAAACTAATTTAAAACTAATCAGACTTAAATGAGCTCAAAATTAGATTTCAAAGTTTAATATAGGCTAGCTCAAATTTTAAAGTAACCGATCTACTTAGTTTATAAAATGCCTAATGGTTCATGATCAGCAATGAACATCCATGGGGTCATCGGAGATGTTATCCCGTGTCGTCCTGCCACCACCGAAAATGCCATGCTTTTCCTCCCCGCCCGTTCTTTTGCCACACCACTTGCTACAGTCCTTCCACAACAAACCACACCTCTGCCTCTTCCAAGCTATAGATGAATTGCCACCGGAGCTGCCATATCACCGGCCATCTTCGTTGCCTCCCTTCTCCAGCCATCGGCCCAAAATGCTAGCTCGAGAAGTCTCATCATTGATCATCTTCATCTTCCTCCTCCAAGATGCTGCTATGATCTTCTTCCAACCATATCGTCATCATCAATGCCACCACCATCTCTGCTCATTGGATCCTCCTCTCAATCTAGCAATCCTTCCTGAGATTCCTCATCTTTGATTTACAGTCATTGCTATCCTTCATCATCATCATCAAAGCTACTCATCATCGCTCCTTTCCTCATCACCAGCCCCATCTTCTCCTCCATTAATGATGACAGTAGCCTTACGGGCAACTTGATGGAGTTGGGAGTGATCCAAAGTGCAACCCAACTATTCCAAGGCATTTTAAGTGAGATTTAATGGTCAACACTGGTTCCTGATCATGATTGGATGACAAACAAAAGATGCACCACAATTTGGAGCATTTACGAGTTGGATTCAACTCATTTGATCTAGATCCCATGGTAGAAATTTTCTCATATGGTCAAATATTAATTGGAGCTAGAATTGAAAGCCTATTACTTTCAGGATTGGGCCTATTCACACCCATCTAACCATTAATTCCTGTAAAATTAAATTCTAGCCATTATTTTGATCCTTTTATTTAGTCCCATACTGAAAAAACATGAAGACCTCTACCCTACTAAACCCTATCAAAAGGCTCCTATGCATCTACCTAGAGGCATCAACTCCCTGGAGTCTCTTTAGATCCTTTGCATAGAGGGATAGGAGGGGATCACTCCTTGGAATACCTTTAGAGTCTTTGCATAGGGGGATAAGAGGGGATCAACTTAGAAGCAATTTAGTGCAAAAGTGTGGGACAGAGGAGGAGATTTTGTATAAGGTAGAGCGTAGATCTTTTGTTCTTCAGTCTCTTGTATTTCTTTGATATACAATAAGAAATACAATAAAAGATTATGCTTTCTATTGTAAGTTCATTATTTATTCTCTATTATTTGCTCTTTATTATACTCTACTATTGAATTAAATTTAGGGACAACTCTTGCTTTCTGAAGATGCTATTGTGTCTTATGTGGTGCTTCCAAGGCTCAGGGAACCAAGACTAAGGCCAAGGTCCAATGATCATGATGATGTCATGGAATTTCTAGGGCTAGTTTAGGCCCTAGGATGAATGTTTGTTAGCCTTTCGGGTCTTGAGATTCAGGGGACTTGGGCCTCATAGGGCCAACTTATATTGAGCTGGTTTTGAGTACTAGGTATTTATGATTGGGCTAAGTCAAGGGTATACTTGGGCTTGGGAAACTCAATTATACATTGAGTTGGCCTATGGGAGTTTTTGGATTAGGTCATGATGACCTAGTATATATATATATTGTATATGGGACTGATTGGAGCCGTCATAATGAAATAACCTTTTCTCCCATATATCCAAATTCTTCCTCCCTCTCTTCCTCTTTGGTTTGTCACTCTCAATCAGGATAATATCAGCATCCATGTCACCATATCCTACAAAGGAGAAAATTTCTTAGCGCCTTGGGACTCCTAGTCCAACTTGGAAACCCAGCACCTAGCATCTTTGGAGTTATCCCTCTCTCTACCCTTTTGGAGTTCGACCAAGAGCTTTGGAGGTTTGAATCCTTACTAGTTGGAGGTCCCAAGAGAGGTGGTTTCGTGTCTATATCATATCTAGAATATTCAGGGCACTCTGAACAAGCTAAGAATTTTTTGCACAAGATGGCTGAATTCCTGCCAGGCTGATTGCTTCAATCTCCTGTTGCTGCCGCTTCCAATATAATGTTCTGAGGTTGGTTACTAGTAGAAGGTTGTCCACACACCTGGAAACATCCTCCAAGAGATACACCATGATCTATTATGGATACGAGGCATGCCGAGGAAAGAAGAGTTGGACACCTAGTACCTCCTGGAGATGTGCCATGATCTATTATGGATATGGGGCTTGCCAAGGGAATAAAGGTAAATTTCTAAAATTAATTACATTTCAATTATAAAAGAAATACAATTTGATAGTGCAAAATCAATCTATAACTCCTGAAATAATCCTTTTTACTTGCTTCGCTTTTAAAAGTAGTTTACTTCTTGCTCACTTCTTTTTTTACGTAATAATAATTACTCTCTTTTCTTTTTAAAATCATAACTTAGCCCTAAGGTCCCTGAAGATATGATCCGGACTCATCCTAGCTATAGTTTGAGTTAGTAAATTATTTTTAACTGCCTACGATAGTGATCAAATTTTGGCATGGCTATTAGGGACCGTAGGCATGGTTGTGATTTTAAAAAAAATCAAATAAAAAATCTACAAAAAAATTAGTTAATAGTTATTTGCTTTACAATTTACTACTATTCTAACTAATCTACTACTTTTTACTACTATTCATAATTAAATTATTGCTTTCTAGTTATTTCTAATAAACTACTTAATTGCATTATAATCCTAATTCAATTTAACTTTTTCTCATACTTAATTCACTAAATTAAAAACTTACCTAAAAACAACCAACATAGAAAGAAAATAAGGATGCCTCATAACATGTAATTAAAATAAAGCAACTAATTAAGCCTTAAAATCTAATCAAATATATTGGATATTTTCTTTTTCTACATTGCATACTTCATAGAATATCTTAAGGGTTCTAAACCTTAAAACAACATAAGATGGAGATTTCATAACCCTTCCTTGGCCCACAAACCACTACCCTACATAGCGCATTGACCTAAGCCTTTAATTTAAAATCAATTAGACATTGGTCCCTAAGAATTTTCAAGCTCACTAGGACAAGGGATTTTGAGAGTTGGACCAAATCAGGATTAACTAGTTAATTGGTGTCTAAGAAAGGAGTTCAATGATGATGTAGCCTTAAAAGAAGGTGATTCTTTAATTAGATTTGTTATTTGTCTTAGCCAATTGATTTGGTATCTAAGGAAAGCAACACGAGGTCCCCCACCAACCTTATCCTTACCTGGCCAGTTGGCTAGTTAGTTTCTAACTTGGGAGGCTCGAAGGTGATCTTAGAATAGTTAGGAGCTGTCTAGTATTAGGGAACCCTAGGATAAAGAGTCCATTGAATACCAACTTGATTGCAATTAACATAGAACTTTAACTAATAATTTTTCTCTCTCTCTTAACTCTAGGACTCCTTAGGCTCACATCTTTAGACTTTTTCTCTATTATTTTTTTCTCTTCTTCTCCCTTCTCCTCTTTAATAAAAATAAAAATAAAAAAAACTTAGAAGAGGATTGCGCTAATCTAAGACCTTTGATTAAATATCCCAAAACCATCAGAACAATATGATGAATTGGAGCAGTGCTAAGAACATGGATCTCAATAGCAGAGTAGATAAGTTGTCCAATACCTTAGATGCTATGTCTCATAAATTAGACCATCTACTAACTATCAGACACTCCTACACTCCTTTTTTTCCTACATAACAAGCATGTTCTATATATTCGAGTCCAACTCACTTTGTGAGTGCATGCCCAACCATGTACCAATTTTCTAAGTCTAGGTATGACCAAGTTTATCAAGATCAAACTCATATGACCTATAGACTAAAAGAAAACCTAAACTTTAATGCTTTCAACCTAGGTTAAGGGGCTCAGCTAGATTTTTCATGGGAGGCAACCACACCCAGTGGTTATCTCAATACCACAAAGACCTCCATTCATAGATGTGCCTTATTATGATTAGCTCTATCCATATTATTAACCTTTTCCTACCCTTTATAACTTATCATTTCAAGAGAAGGTTCTACATGCAAAATATCAAATAGAAAAAATTGGTCATAATCCACTGATACGAGACTATTCATGCTTGCCAATTATTTTTTGTATGTTAGGTATTAAGTTCAGAGTTTATATCCCAAATTTCAAGCCAAGATATTAAGCAGAGAATTCTACAGAAAATCTGAAGCACATGCATGCAAAAATAAACCCTAAAAGTAAAGAAACAGGACCGCCAAGGCTGAGAAGCCCTGGTTAGGACTAGCTCTTCTGCAATACTACTACCAGAGGAGTCTGGGAGGTGTACCTGGCAGAGATTTGGAGATCAATCCATGAAGAGTTCGCTCTGCACTCTTGGATGCGGCCTAGAAAATAAAGCTATTGATCTTGTAGATTCTTGGCTTTCAATCCGATGGCCTAAAAGCTGGTCAGATGGAATCCTTGGATTCATGAACTCTGAGGGACCTGCAAACCACCATTCATGGGTTAGAAAACAAGGAAGAAAAGGGTTAGATCAATAAAAGAAAAGAAGGGAAAGAGGTTTGAAAAAGGCGACCAAGAGATGAAGAAGGCTGGCAGCTTGGAGGCAGAGCACAGAAATCACACAGATACCCTTAATCACATAAAAATTCACTCAGAATTTTGAGGAAAACTCAAGAAATTTTTTATTCATAATAATTGATCATTAGTTACAAGAGGGTGGAGGGGTGGGGTATTTATAGATGTTCCCATGTCCTCTCCTTGTTAAGATAGAATTACAAAGTTAACTAGGAGTGGGATTACAAATTTTCTTAGAACTAGAAGTATACAATTTGAATAGAAATTAAACTTGATCTCCATGTTAGAATTGGACTTCTCCCTCTCTTGGACTTGGTCAAATGTGTTTCACTTGGGCTTGGATGCCATCCACTCTTGGGCTTGGACCTTGGGCAGCAAGGGGTGGCCTTCTATTGGGCTTGGGCAGACTTCAATGCTTGGCTTGGTGCATGGGCTTGAGTAGGACTTGGGCAGCCTCCAAGGTTGGGCATTGGGTTTTGGTGCATGTCCCCTATTGGGCTGGAAATCTTGAGCGCCAACTTAGAAGTGGATTTATGAAAACCTGGAGCGCCATGGCTTTTGGACTTGAAGATCTTCTGGGCTGGGAAGCTTGGAAGAAGAATATGCCTCGAATCTTCATCTGGAGAGACTTCATGGGCATCTGCTTTGGTGATCCTCCTCTTGTATGAAACTGGTACATCACACAGACTTGTAACACAAACTTGTACTGGACCTATAGGACTCAATTGGATTGGTTGAAATGCTTAACTTATTACAGGACTCACTTCAACTTAACTGGACTAGACTCAATATAAAACTTACAGGACTCATAAGACTCAAAATTGGCTCAACATGAGCTAACTGAACAACTAAGCTCAACTGAACCTGAACATATCCTAAAACTTGACTCATAAACCCTAATTATGTGAGTCAACTCTAAATACAGGACTCAAGTATAACAAGACCTGAAAACAAAACTCAAGACCCAAATATAGGACTCAAACAGCTAACATAGCCAAATTATTGGACTCAGAGATAAAATTTGAATCATGGCTAAGGGACTCAAACTCAAGGACCCATAGTGAACTAGGGTTGACTTGATGTCCCCATCAATTCTCTCAGGATGGGAGGAACTTGACCCTGTCGAGTATAGGTTAGTTTGGTACTGTCAATAAGTCTGGGTGGAGGCATTGTGGGTCCTCTCGAGTAATCCATGAATAGCCGAATTCTAGTCGACCTTGCCACCATACTAGGTAGCGTTGATAGCCACGGCCTTGGGTCATGATAGCTTGATCGTCCAGGATATGCTCGATCTATATTCCTTTCATAGGCAAATTTAGTGGATACTCAGGTAAGGTTTCTGTCTCAAAGGATGGGTGAGGTCCAAAAATCTCACTAGGAATCACTACCGATTTTCTATACTCAACCAAGTTCGCGATATTGAAGGTAGAGCTAATGCTTAAATCTCAGGTCAGATCAAGCATATAGGCATTGGGTTCCACTTTCTTTATCACTCTAAAGGGTTCAACTCTATAAGTATGAAGCTTCTTAGCCATAATAGAATTTCCTACATTAAATTCCTTGGCTTTCTTTCGGAAATTAACTAGTTTTCATATATTTCATTACTTAAATTAATCTTTTGGCTAATGTCCTGATGCAAATGCTGTGTAGAGGTCAGTGTAGGTGTGGACAGATGAATTAGATTTGAAGACTTATTGGACTCAAAACCAACACTTAATAGACTCGACTAGGCATTCCTATCGGAGAAAATTTATTGGACTCTTTGGGTCTAAACCTAACAAAATTTAGGCTCTCTAGGTTTGACTCTGGTTTGACATGCACATGAAAATTTACAATGAACTTCTAGTAAATACCATAAGGTATACTAGAAGTAGGTAGCAAATGGGATGGGCTCTAAAGATTCATGCAACTTGGTAATCTCAACAAAATTTAACCTAATGGTTCTAGACACATGAGATGACTCAAAGAAGGATAGGAAATAGGAAGGGAATTCAGGGACTGGTTCTGGGCTAAGGAGACTGACCTTAATGTATGAGCATTAAGTTATGTTTATGGGCAAGAAAAGGTCCATGCTATGGAAGGATGGGTCAACAATTTCTGGAAAGAGATCTTGAACTGGGATTGAAGGGGTGAACTCCTCTTGAGGGTACCGAATTAAAGAGACCATATCCTCAATAATTTCCACTTGGCTTTTAGGACTAGGCTCTATAATTGGATTTTCTTCTAGTATCTCCTCAGGTAAAACTCTAGTAGCAGTATCCAGGTTCTCTTCCTCTAGCAAGTTTTTCACTACAAGTTCAATCTGGGTGTGGTCCGGGCCAACTACCTTTGGGTTGACTTCTATCAGGGTATAGTTAGGGTTAACTAACTTTGGGTTGGCTTCTACCTGGGTACCTACTAGGTCAACTAATTCTAAGTCATATATAGGTATCTCTACTAGACTCAACTCATTAATGTCTTCTTTAAATTCATCAATGGGCTCAGGAGTTTCTTCCTCTAAATCTTCAATAGGCTCATCATCTTCATACACCTCTACCAGACTTGGATTAGCCTCATATACCTCTTCTTCAGGCTTAACAATGGGTTCAGACTCATCTGCATCTAACTTACCTAGGTGTAGGGTGCTGACTGGACACTGGCTAACAAAATGGCCTGGTTTACGACATCTAAAACACACTCTCAGGGGATTGGAACTCTTCTGAACCTTTACAGACTTGCCTATATCTTCCCTATGGGCCATAGTGGTACTAGGCTGGGGTTGGCTTAGGTTGTGTTGGTTAGGGTTTGGTCTTGGGCTAGGGACACTAGTCCTAAAGGGTTTAGGTTGACTAAAGGGAAGTGGACTAACACTAGGCTCATATCTAGGGGTATTGATTCTATGAGGCTCAAGTTGACTAAGGGGAACCTGACTGATACTAGGTTGATACCTAGGGATTAAGGGTTCCTTGGGTTCATAGGACAGGGGCTCAGACCTAAAGGTTATAGATCTCTTGGGCTTATAGGATATGGGCTTGGGGCTATGGGATATGGGTTCAAAAGGTTTGGGTACATAGGAACTAGGTTCATAGGATGTGGAATCAGGGTGTGGGGCTCTCCTAGGTAACTCAAGTTTAGGTCTAGTATGGGTCCTATGGTTATCCTCTAAGGTTTCTAACCGATCTCCTTCCTGGTCACACCTATTGGGTAATTGGTCAAGCCTATTGGTTGCTTGGTTATTTGATTCGGTCATTTGGTCAAGTCTTTGATTTATTTGAGTATTGGATTGATCAAACTTGAGGTTCATCTGGGCAAACTGGTTTTGGGATTGGGTATTGGACTGGTTAATCTGCATGGTTAATTGGGTTAACTGATCAGCAAAGGATTTCATGAAGGTTTGAAAATTAGGTTCCATGGTTGAGCTGGGTTGGGTTTTAGATCATTGGAATTGGCTTCCTAACCTAGTGGTCATGCAATCAATCAAACAAGGTGGTATGATACAGTCAAGCACACAAAGTAAAAATGGACTACAGCTTGCTAGACCTAGAGCCAAAATTAAATGGGTATACTCAACTTACACTTAACTCAACAGCTAATCCTTTCACTGGCCAAGTAAGAGGTGGGGTGGTGGGAGGCTCCCCCTACCTATGACAGGGTCCTAATTAAAAACCACCAGTCCACTTAGGGCATTTGCCTCTGGACCACTAGCCTTAGACACCAGTTTTCAGTAATAGCTGGGGAATTAGGTGCACTAGTTAGCCCACACAATTCGAACCTGACCTGTTTGTATCCCTAAGTTCTCTAGAGCAATTAGGATGCTAATTGATTTTAGTTAAAGCTTGGGTTCTGATGTTGGGTGGTTGTTTAGGGCCCAAAATAGATAATGACCTCCTGCCCTGATCTGAGAGAGGAGATTGCCCTTAAGATTGATCAGATGAAATGATGACACTCAATGAGCCCTAATGCAACTAATAACAATCAAAAAATAAAAATGTTTTTTTTTGTCTTTTTATGAGGTGGCAATTAAATTTAAGTTGACTAAATTATCAAACAAAATTAGGGCTTGGGTGAAATAGGGTTGGAAGTTGATTAGATTAGGTTTGATCAAGTATGCATAATAGAAATTAGGATTTGATTTGATGCAAAATTTGATTTGGTTTTTGATATAGAAAAAAATCAAAAAAAATTCACGACAGATAATGAATAGTGAAAATGATCTCTTCAAAATTTCATGCAAACAAGAATTCGGATGATGATGCAAAACCTAGAATTTTCAGATTGTGTGCAGAAGTTCTGGATTTTTGTTAGGGTTTCTAAAATATAAAAATTTTTATATTTTTTTGTTACAGTAAAAATAACTAAAAATTATAATAATTATCATGACCAAATGAAGAGTATGTCATGAAAATCTCAAAAAAGAATAAAATACCTAAGTTGACGAAATAGACCAAAAATCAAACACCTAATGCAGAGATAGGATGCAGAAGTTTCTATGGCAAAAGAAAATAGGTGTGAAAAAATTATATAGGCTGCAATAAATCATTCTCACAAAAGCATCATACAACAAAACCTCTATTGAGCTTCCATTATCTATAAGTATTCTCCTTACATCGTAGCTAGCAATCACTGCCGACACGACTACAAGGTCATTTTCAAAAACATGATCTTCCAGAAGATCTTCATCAGAGAAGGTGATTGCATTGGAGCCCCTGGACCTCTTAGCAATTTCGAGCCCATCCTCGTAGCTTCCTCTGGACCGCCGATGTAGCATGCCGACATCCCCACCGGTCGGCCTCTGATTGGGGAGCTCCGTCTCCTCCGGAGGGTTTCTGGTGTTTGATGCTCTGGCCTGATCCTGATGGGGTCAGACATACTTGCACAGGTATCCCCTCTGGATGAGGTCTTCAATGGCATCTTTCAGCTACAGATGCTCTTTAGTACTATGCTCGTGGTCCCTATGGTACTTACAGAATTTATCTTTGTTTCTTTGGGCAGGGGCACCCCTCATCAGCCGGGGCCTTTGCAGAAAAGCCTCGTTCTCGATCTCCATCAAGATCTTCTCTCTTGACAGGGACAGAGGAGCATAAGTCTCGAACCTCCAGGGGAAGTCCTTCGGCTTAGGACTTCCCCGCTGAGCCAACCGCTGACTATCACTCGGAGGTCGGACCTCAGGAGCCTTATTGCTCTACTTCTTAGGGGTCGCCTTCCCTCAGCTTGACATCGGCCGACCACCTGTTCCTCCGCCAGGGCATACTTCTGTGCTCTGGCGAGGAGTTTGCTGTAGCTTGTCGGATGTTTCTTGTCCAGGGAGAAGGTCAGCATAGACGAGCAGAGCCCTCGCTTGAAGGCTGACATTGCCACAGCCTCATTGAAGTCCGAGATTTTTATGGTCGCTGAGTTGAAACGGGCCATAAAATTCTGAAGGGTCTCTCCCTCTTTTTGTAGCACGAGGAAGAGGTAGTCGGTATTCCTTGGGGTCTGACTGCAAGTCCTGAAATGGGAAAGAAAAAGTGATTCGAGTTGAGAAAAGGAGTGGATCATACCTGGCTAGATGGTGGAGAACCACATCCAGGCGGTCTTCTTAAGGGTGGTAGGGAAGGCGATGCAGTGGAGGGCATCGGAGGTACCCTATACCATCATATGGGCCTTGTACATGCCCAGATGGTCCATCAGATCAGTGGTACCATCGAAGGGGTCCACCTATGAAATCTTGAGATGGTGGGGAATCATCTCTACCAGGATCTCGTCAGAGAATGGGAGACGGGAGTCATATACCTATCCCCCTTTGACCTTCTACCAGAGGGCAGTTTCGGCAATGCGCTCCTCCATGCGCATGATCTTGCTGACATAGTCCCTCGGAGGTTCGGCAGCAGGCCGACTATTGACCAGGATAGATTTGGCGTAGGAAGGCGAGGCAAACCTTGCCCTTTTGCCATCGACACGATTGCCCAATGACCTCCGAGGCTCCGCGGTGACGTGAGAACAATGCTGAGGGACCTCCGGTCGTCGGCTACCCTCAGCAACAGTCAAAGGATTGGTGTAGGAAACAGCCGGTAGTTGCTGCCGGTTGTCGACTGCTTTCTGGAAATGTTAAACTGCAGTAGTGAGCATTTTGATGTGGTTTACTAAGGTCTGGAACTGCTGCAACCCTAGTGTGATGGTAGGTTCAACAACAGTAGTGGCGATGGCAGCGGTATCATTCTCCCTGGGAGGTTCCTCAAACCTGGAAGGGGAGATACCTTTTCTGGCAGTGGCATTTGGAGCTCTTCCCTTAGCCATTTTATAGCGGGGGCGATGGATTCCTCCTTTTAGAGAAGAAGAGCTTCCCTTCCTCTAGCGCCAATCTATTGCGGCATCAACTCCTGGACCGGGGACCGGGGGCGGCTGGATGTGCTAGAGTGCTCCTCTCCCGGATGAACCTGCAACAAAGTCCCCAAGGGCGCCGGTGGTGTTCCGGCGGGGGACCCTCTGATGCCTAAGTTAGTAGGAGGTTGAAGGCAACAAAATGGAGGAATCTAGGAATGAACAGCGTATGGAGAGGGAAGAGTTCTTCTACCTTCAAACGGGATCCCCCGAGTACCTTATATAGGCATGGAACAATCCAAAATCAGTTAGGGGAGAGGCTGAGGAAGACCGATCTACCCCAAGGAGAATATGGAGAGTGGCCACGTGGCGCGCAGATATAGTGACATTGTGGAAGTAGTGGAGCAGGGCTGTTGGGATGGCAGGATCCCGCAATAACAGAAAGATGCTTCTAGAATTTCCTGGATGCAAAGGCGTGCCTGTCGGACATCGGTCAGACCCCAGCAGGAGAGGGTCGGTCGGACCTCTGCTCCAGTGGGTCGGGTCTCTGAAGGAGTAGCAACGGGTCGGATCTCAGTAGGAGCGGGTCGGTCGGACCTCTGCTCTGGTGGGTCGAACCTCTGAAGGAGAGCGACAGGCCAGACCCCAGCAGGAGCGGGTCGTTTGGACCTCTACCCCGGTGGGTCGGACCTCTGAAGGAGTAGCAACGGGCCGGACCCCAGCTGGATCGGGTCGTTCGGACCTCTGCCCTAATGGGTCGGACCTCTAAAGGAGAGCGATGGGCTGGACCCCAGTAGGAGAGGGTCGGTCAGACCTCTACCCCAGTGGGTCGGACCTCTAGCGATCGGAACCTTGAAGGGGTGGCCCGGGTGGAGCACCAGAATGGGCAGGTTCTGGCTAAGGGTAACCCGTCCAGGTACAATAATTCTAATACAGATGAATGCTATCCTAAACTTGCTCTAATACCAAACTGATATGGGATGAGTCTAAGACTGATGCAAAATAGTAAACTAATTTTTTAATAATTTTTTTAGACATTAATTCAATGGCTAAAGACCCGAAAATAAGTAAAGAATCAACATGATGACTAGTAATGCTAGAAAGTATCATACCCGCAAAAACTCTTGCAGAATAATAAATAGCCAGGACCTAATAGTTGAGAAACTCCCAGCTTAGGATAGCATACCTGTCATCGGATCAGAACTTAAGAGGGGGAAGGCTTTACCAGGCAACGATTGTGGTTCCTTCGATGAAGAGAACTCTTAGCCTCAGGATGGCGCCTAGAAGAACAAGCCTTTGGTTCCTAAAACTTAAGGTGATCTGGATCTGGTCTGAAGGCAAAAAAAGCCTCCTCTGGGGAGGGGAAACACCTCGGGGATATGGAGAAGGGAGACTCCTGCATTTAGGGATTGCTTCAGGGCTCCTTCCCAAAGGCATGGCTGATGTCAAGATGACTGATTTGCTGTTAGGGCATGGAGAACAGCAAGGGTAATGGTCGGCCAACACAAGAACAAAGAACCAAAAACAAAACTAAAAAAACCAAAGAACACAAGACTCTGTCTCAAAATAATTCTGTAGAGTTTTAACTCATAAGAGTTGATTGATTACAAGAGGAAGAAGGGTGGGGTATTTATAGAGTCCCATGCCCTCTCCTAAAGGGATTACAAGTCTTCTCCTAGTTAGAATAGGTTTACAAAATTTAAGTGGGAGAAAGACTACAAAATAAACCTAGAACTAGGATTACAAGGTTGACTAGAATAAGAACTTGATTTCCTTCTTCCACTTGAATTCTTCTTCTTAGCTTGGACCAAGTCAACCACAAGGACGTGTTAGGCTTCATGGGGGATAGCACGGGGCGGCCAAGGATGGGTTGGGTGCATGGGCTTTGGGCCCTAGAGGCCTAGGACACCTAGAGTAGGATTATTCCAGGTATCTTAGTTATGGACTGGAATATACCTGGAATCTTGATTTTTAAAGGCTTGGGCCTGGCACCTGGGCTGATTTTTCTCGGGCTGGGGTGCAAATGGACCTTTGGATTCATGATATGACCTAGTCTAGGAATATACTCTTGCATCTAGAGGGAATCTGGTCATCTAGAAAGCATCTGGAGGGCATCTGGGCATCTTGCAAGAATCTTGGATCCTGGGATGGCATATAAGGTCCAATTGGCTGATGTGAAGACCTCTGGCTCCTAGATGAGGCCTGGTGAAAGTCCAAAATAGGGTATCCTCTCCTCTTGTACAAAAACTGGACTTTCACTGGACTCATACTTAAATACAGGACTCAATAGACTGGACTAGGTTGAAACAAATCAACTAGCCTAAACTTATTACACAAGTCAATCTTGATTACAAAATTGTGACACATGACTAAGTAAACCAAATAGGGCCCAATAATCTGTGTCTGATCCTGATGCCCTCAATATTTTTAACATTAGGTGAAGATCTTATAAGTTAGCCCCTACCATTGAGCCAAGTGTCCTATAGTTTAGCTCTTAATATATTCTATGTTGAGCAAGGGTCTTATAAGTTAGCCATCACTATTGAGTTAGGGGTCCTATAGGTTAGCCCTTGATGTTTTTTGTGTCAGGTAATGCTCTTATATGTTAGCCCTCGCTGTTGAGTTGAGGGTGATTAGGTTAGCCCCTGTCATTTTTTACATCAGGTAAGGGTCTTATAAGTTAGCCCTCACCATTAATCGAGAGTCCTATAGGTTAGCTCTTGACATTTTTCACATCAGGTGAGGGTCTTATAACTTAGCCCTCATTGTTGAGCTAGGGATCATGTAGGTTAGCTTCCAATGTTTTCTGCACCAGGTGAGGGTCTTATAAGTTAGCCCTCACCATTGAGTTGAGGGTCCTACAGGTTAGCCCTTGAGGGACTTATAAGTTAACCATCACCATTGATCTAGGGACCCTATAGGTTAGCCCATGATATTGTCCACGTCAGGCTAGGATCTTATAAGTTATCCCTCGCTATTAAGCTGGAGGTTCCTTTAGTTAGCTCTCGACATTTTCTGTCAAGTGGGGATCATATAAGTTATCCCCTATCATTGAGTTGGGGTTCGTGTAGGTTAGCACTGATGTTTTTCATGTCAGGCATGGGTCTTATAAGTTAGCCCTCATTATTGAGCCAGGGGTCCTATAGGTTAGACCCTGATGTCTCTAAGGGGTGGCAATTGATCAGGTAAATCCTCAAGGAAGACATCCTCAAATTCTTTCAGAGCTTCAACAATTTCTTTAGGGTGTTCCTTTTGGGTTGGCTCTAATATTTCTTTGGAGGTCAAGATCCAAACAGGGTTACCCTCAACAATCTCCTTTTCTAACTCCCTAGCCTTAATCAAGTTAACTCAAGGTTTCTTGTCCTTAAGGCTACTAGAACCCCTCTTAACTAGGTCCCTAAGGGGAGCTGGATTGATAACAAACTTAATCCCATCATAGTTGAAGGTACAAACATTTGTTCGACCATACAGGGTTGCATCATGATCAAATAGCCAAGGTCGACCTAAAATAATACTACTTACTTCCATGGGGATAACATCACACCAAATCTTTTCCTCATAGGTCTGCAATCTAAGATTTGGCACCTAACTTGAATTTGGATGGAGGTGGAATCTACCCAAGAAACTTTGTATGGGCTAGGATGAGGAACTGTGGTCAATCCTAAAGATTTAACTGTCTTGGCAGAGACGGCATTGACACAACTCCCACTATCTATGATGATCTTAAGAACCTTACCCCCTATCTTAACAAAAGTCTGTAGGATGCTAGTCCTACGCCAATCTTCCTTAACTGGGGTTTGGGCTAAGATGCACCTAACCACTCCTAATTGGTTCTCAAACTCAGGTTCTTCCTTCTCACCTTCGTACTCCTCTATTAATTGGTCATCAGCCTCATAAACTTCTCCCTCATGTTCGACTACAGACTCAGGCTCTTCTTCTTGCAATTCACCTAGTTGTAAAGCACTAACTGGACATTGATTCATAAAGTGGCCTGGCTTATTACATCTAAAACAAGTCTTCTGGGGAGTGTAACCCTTATTGGCTTCTACAGATTTTCCTCGATCATCCTTACGGGCCAAAGAATTACTAGGCTGGGGTCGACTCAGACCTGACTGACTAGGACTGGGTCAGTTTGGGCCTGGTTGACTAGGACTGGGTCAACTCGGACTAGGTTGGCTGGGTATGGGTCGACTCTGAAGGGGCTGGCTAGCTCCCGGATACTGACTAGGGTATCTAGTGGGCTCATGTCGACGGTAAACGGGCCCTCTATGGAAACGTTCATGATCCCTAGCAATCTGGTAAGCATGGTCCAGGTCTCTAACCTCTCTCATGTAGAGCTCTTTCTTAATGTCATCTCTTAATCCAGCCCTAAACCTAGATAAGACAACATCCTCAGACTCCCTCAAATCACATCGCATGGAATACTCATCAAATTTTGCGATGTACTCATCTATGCTCTTGTTACCCTGATTAAATCGTTGCCATTGATCTAGTAACCCACTACGATATGAAGCTGGAACGTATCTTGTCCTAAGCTTACCCTTCATGGCCCACCAGGTGGTTATAGGATCATGCCCTCCTAGATTAAGGGTTCTCTCAACACTAGCCCAATGTAACCTGGCTTCCCGAACCAACTTAAGCTTAGCAAACCTAAATTTACGCTCCTCTGTCATATCATACCATTCAAAATATTGATCCATCTCTCCCTCCCAATCTATATAGACCTTAGGATCTAGACAACCATCAAAAGTTGGAGCATCAAGCTTGACATGTCTATAGGATCGGTCCTCCTGGTCTACAAAATCCTGATTAGGCCTTCTATGATGAACCTCAGGGATTGGGTCAGGACGATAGCCTCTTCTAGGTTCAACCTCAAGATATGGATCAAGGTTTGGGGTCCTCTTGGGCTCAGGATTGTAGTATGGGTCAGGTTGAGGGGCTCTCCTAGGTTCGACCTCTTGGTATGGGTCAGGGTTTGGGGTCCTCCTAGGCTGAGGGTTATAGTATGGGTCAAGATGAGGGGCTCTCCTAGGTTCGACCTCAGGGTATGGATTAGGGTTTGGGGTCCTCCTAGGTTGAGGGGAATCAGGATCTGGCTCAGACTGTGACCCATGGGTTTTTCCTGGGGTCCCTACCCAGACTTCTAACTGATCAAACCTATTGACAAGATGGTCAATTCTATCATTGGTTTGAATACCAGACTGAGTTAACTGGGTCATCTGGGTAGTCATCTGGGTAGCCATCTAGGCCATTTGATCAGCTAGGGCTTTCATTTGGGCTTGCAAATTTTCCATGGGTTCAGACATTTGTGAAGGAGGTGGGTGATATGAAACTTCTGATCTATTACTCATGCAAGACTCGATCAGACTGACTAAAGCTGACTAGACCTAGAGTCCAAACTAAGGGCTCAATCAGGGTGGCAAACTAGCCTATAGTAACCCTGTACTCAGCCAGGCAGGTGTAAGTGGAGTGTTAGGTCCCTGATTGCCAATCCTAGACACCAATCAGAGATTGGCCAGGTAGGCGGACCAGCACACAAGCCCTTCAGGATTGAATCCCTAAACCACCATTCTAGACACCAAGCACAAGGAACACACAGGTTAGTCTTGACACAGTGATCTAACACTTAGCCCGGACCCGACCAGTTGGTGTCCCTAGCCCACTAGGGCAAATTAGGTCTAATCGATTTTAAGTTAGGCTTGGGACCGAATGCAAGGAAGGTGGTTTTGGGCTAAGGAAAGATAATGACCTCCTTCCCTTATCTGGCATAAAGAGAGTGCCCTTAAAGTAAATTATGCAATGATGGCAAGCATATGAGGATGCAAATTAGGGTTTAGATATATTTTTTTTTTTTAGTATTTTTAGAGAATATGTATTTTTTTTTTTGATTTTTTTTTAAATATAATAAAACATGCAATTTATGCCCTAATATGCAGGAAATAAACAAAAATTAAAAGATATGCAAAAAGATGCTAATCAAAACCCTAAAACTTCCAAACTTGTCTTGCTGAAAAAATAGAGCCGAAAATTGGCAGGCTGTATTTCGGCTTGAAGAACATTCACAGGACATAATAAAATCTGAAAAAATTCTTAAAATTACTGTGAATTATGATGAATACAGAAAAATAAATATCAGAGTTTTTGGACTTTTTATCAAGGAGAAATAATTAAAATAACATAGCATATATGGACTAAAAAATTGTGGAAAATAAGCCCAAATCTAAGCTCTGATACCAAATGATGGGGGACTAATATGCATGCAATTATTTTTGTATGTTTTATATGTGGGGTTAGGTGATTAATTCCCAAATTTTAGATCAAAATTAGTTGTAGGAAATTTTGTATAAATTTTTGAAGCCAAGTATGCAGATTAGAACCTAGAAAAGTACTAAAGAAGGATTGCCGGGGCTGAGAAGCCTCGGTTAGGGCAAGTTCTCCTACAATAATAAGACTGGAGGTAGAGGGGGTGTAACCTGACAATATCTAAAGTGCCCGATGAAGATCGCAGTGAAGAGATCTCTCGTTCCTCGATGGATGCGGCCTGGATAACCGAGCCAAAGACCCGCGATACCCGGCTTTCTGCTCGGTGGTCCGATTGAGGCGTGGCTGGAGTCGTTGGATTCATAGAAACTCGGGGACCTGCAAACAACCTGTCAGGGGTTAGAGAACTCACAAAGGAACAAGAAAACAAAGAAAAAACAGCAAGGAAAGGCTTCTTTTGGAGTGGGCATCCAGGGATTTGGAGGGTTTGTTGGCAGCAGGAAGATGATTGCAAACACCGGGAAGAAGAACTCTCACAAACCCCTTTATGCACACAGTAGGGTATCACACAACTCAATAGAAGAACTCAAGGTTTTAATTCATATCAAAAAAGTGAGTTTCATAGAAGAGGCTAGGGTCCCTTAAATAGACCCTTAACCTTGGGCTCCAAGTAAGGGCACTTAAGACTTTACATAGGACTCCTTTTCCTTTTCAAACTCTAATTGGAATACAAGGCAAATAGGTAGAAAACTTCAACTCAAACACTCTCCTCTTGTCCTTCTCTTGGTTGGCCAAGGTGGTGACCATAAGTGGCCGACCAAGAGGGGAGGTGACCCTAGGGAGGGGCGCCCTAAATTCTACCTAGGCCTGGGCTAGACCAAATTCCTTCTGGCTGGTCCAGGGTTTCGAATTTGTTCCTGATTATGTCTTCTCTTCCTGGACTCTTCAAGTCTTCAAGCTGGGTTGGACTTGGGCTTAACTTTTATGTCTTCAATTTGGTTGAACTTGGTCTTCACTTATATGATGTGGTCTTGAGTCTTCAATCTGATTGGATAGGACTCAAAAATTGAAATTAGCTCAACATGAGCTGACTAGTACTGAACTGAACTAGCTCAACAAGAGCTGGACTAATTACAGGACTCAAATATAGCTGGACTAAACTTTATTACAGGGGACTCAAGTATTAACTAAGTGATTCACAGAGGGTTGAGAAGCCTCTGCCTTATTCTGGTGCCTCTGGTGTCCGCACCACTTTGTGCTCGATGTCTAGAACGGTGGTTTAGAGATTCAATCCCGAAGGGCTTGTGTGCTGGTCCGCCTACCTGGCCAATCTCTGATTGGTGTCTAGGATTGGCAATCAGGGACCTAACACTCCCCTTACACCTGCCTGGCTGAGTACAGGGTTACTATAGGCTAGCTTGCTACTCTAATTAAGCCCTTAGTTTTGGACTCTAGGTCTAGTCAGTTGTATTCGGTTTGATCAAGCTTGCATGAGCACTAAATTAGGAGCCCATTAGGCCATCAGCCCATGTCCAGTCTAAATTAGGAGCCTATTAGTTCATATCCAGCCCAGTCTAGTCATGGAGTCTGGGGTTCTGGCCCAAATTAAAGCCTTTGCTGAGCATCTAGCCCAATCCATGGTCCAAATGAACCATAGGTTTGATCTTCTAGACAACCGACTAGAAATCCTAGAGAAAACCCGTAGGACCCATACTAGATCCAAACCTGAGCCACCTTTATCCTATGTGCCCAAAACCTATGAACATAGATCCTATCCATCCACTCACTATAAAAATAGTATACCCACAGCCTATAGATCTTATGACTCCAAATCCTATGACTCTAGAACCTATGAGCCCATATCCTATGAGCCTAGTAGACCCAACACCCAATATTCTGACCCATATAGGGAGTCCAACCCTAGGAGAACCCAATATCCTGACCCATATAGGGAGCCCAACCTTAGGAGGACCCCATACCATGATCCATCCTTAAAACCTGACCATAGAGCTGACCCAAAATCCTATGACCCCAGATCCTATAATCCCATGACCCATAGATCTGCACTCTTGTCCTATTAGCCCAGAGATCCCATAATCCCTAAGTATCAGCCGAGTACTAGTCAGGTTTCCCCTAGTCAACTTGAACCCCATAGGATTAGTATCCCTAAATATGAGCCCAGTAGTGAGCCACTACCTCTTAGGCAACCTGAACCTACTAGGATTAGTGTCCATAATCAGAAACCAAGACCTAGCCAATTTTTTCCTAGCCGACCTTCTCCAATCGTTCCTAAGATTGACAAGGATTACATTAACACGGAAGTGTATGAAGCTGATGCGAGCCTAGTGGATGAGTATGAAGGAGAAGAGGAGACACCTTTAGTAGACCTAGAATTAGCTGACCCAGTAGATACCCAGGTAGAAACCAACCCAGAGCTAGTTGACCTTGACCACATCCAACCTAAAGCTATAGTGGAAGAATAACTAGAGGAAGAGAACTCTGATACTAGGATTTTACCTGAGGAAACACTAGAAAAGGATCTAATTATAGAGCCTATTCCTAAATTCCATGAACAAGAAGACTTTATTGAGGATTTGGCTTACTTAACCCATTGCTCAGGATGAATCCCTTCCTACCATTCCTATTGAAGATCTCTTCCTAGAAATTGTTGACCCATTGGTGTGGACACCAGAAGCTGAAAGAAACTTCACTCCAACAAGGTTAGCCTTATCCCAATTTGGATCGAAGATAATTAGGTTACCTTGTATCCTTTAGTTCAAAAATATTTTATTTTCAAGAGTCATTTTCTTTTCAAGAGTCCTGTAATTAATTTTGAGTTTCAAATCAAGAGTGTTTATTGAGTCCTGTAATTACTTTTAAAATTTTATTTCTTGTAAGTCCATTTCAAGTTTTAAAGTCTAGGTCAGTCAAGTCAGTTCAGTTGAGTTAAGTCTAATTCAGTTGAGTTAAGTCTAATCAAGTCTTAAAGCCATGAAAGCCAGCAACAAGACTCAAATTCTAGACCCCAGAATTTGACCACATGAAGAAGAGAAGACACATCAACCAAGCAAGAGAAAAGGACCATCAACTAGGACCACTGGGCGGCACATGTCATTCTTATCCAAGTAGAAGACCACCTCACCATGCCACGTCATCAGGTGCCACTTCACCAGCCACCTCATCACCCTTTGGGCGCCAAAAAGGGAGATTCAAATTCAAGGAGGTTGGCCACATCCCTCCAAGTCCTCCACCAAATCCTCCAACCCCCCCCACATCCCTCCAAACTCTCCACCAAATCCTCCAACCCCCCTTGTAATCCTCCTCGATTTGGGGAGTTTTTAAATTTCAAAAGCTAGCTTTGTGAGGCTATTAAAAGCCTTGGACGCCCATTGTAAAAGGGATTGATTTTGGGAATGAATGAAAATTGAAGTTGAATTTTGGAAGTAGAAGTTGTCTTGTATTTTTTTTTTCTTATGTGAAAGTTTCCCATCCTCTTCCTCCACGCCAAAGCCATTCTTTTTCCCTAGCAAAGCATCTTCCAAGCTCACATGAAGGCATTGGAGTCAGCCAGATCTTCTCAAATTTCTGTTCTTAGTTCATAAATTCTCCCATCCCTTCTATATGTTCGTATCCTTCTTCCTTAACTTTGATCTTCATTACAGGATCCTTCGAAGTCTTTGAGTTGTGAACCGGGTTCACCTTGACAAAGAACCAACAAGCTGAAGCCCCAAGTCCAGGGTTCTGATCTCTATTATCCAGGTTCTTCAGTTCTGTGCGTTGATAGTTTCAAGGTATGAATCAAAAGAAGGTTGGAAAGCTCATCAAGGTAAGTCCACAATCATTAGCCCCTATCGTCTAGATCCTCTTCCTTCTTAGTTTAGGATTGTGTCTAATCAAGTAAAAATCCCATTTCTTATTATCCTTAAGTCTTATTATAATGAGTACAATGCTAGTGTAATTAGGTTTCATTGCTCTACAAACCATATTCAAAACATTAATCATATGCTTGCCGCATCAAATTGGTATCAGAGCATGGTTACATTAGGGTAGAATAGTTTTCTTTAAATCCAAGCAAGATCTAAAATTCACGCCTCCTGAGCGGGTGTACTCCAGTACACTGTCATGACCCATGAGAATAATGAGCCCCTGGCCGGACGTGAGTTTTTAGATTGAAGTTTTGGGTAAGCCATTGCACTTGTTTGATTAGGTTCTGTTTTCTGAAAATTTGCATCTGTTTACTGTAATCCATCTGCAGCTCCAAAGGCAAGTCACTAATTTTTATTGAAATATTTTTTTTCTTGTTCCTTTATAAGTCAGTTATCACCATATTAAATTTCATCATCAGAAAAAAATTATAAAAAAAATAAAAATTTCTGCAGTTCGACACTGTCATTAGGGTTATGTTCTGTCCTTTTTATTTATCTTTATTTGTAGGATCTGATTAGATTAGTATAGATTTTATTTTTAAAATTCCTTTCATCTACATTGAAACATATAAGTTAGGAATCCTCTGTGAATTTTTCAGAATTTTTGGACATTTTTTTCATCACGTTTTCCACACCACTTTCAAATTGCAACACACTTCTGCAGCACCTTTGCATTTCATTCATCTCATGAGAAATCAAATTAAGGGCATCAATTTGACATAGGGTCAGGGTTTCATCACCTGTCCCTAGTCCAAAAATCACCAACCAGCATATCGATCCCAGCCCGTTAATTAAAATTCAGTAGAACGTTAATTGCCCTAGTGGGTTAGGGACACCAACAAGTTGGGTTCAGGTTAGGGTCAAGTTAACTGTGTCAGCTAATTGGTGTGTGCTTACTGGCTTGGTGTCTAGGATTGGTGCATCAGGGCTTGTGATTTGGTCCGCCTACCTGGCCAATCTCAGATTGGTGTCTAAGGTTGGCAATCGGGGACCTTCACTCCCCACCACCTACCTGGCTAAGTCCCATAAGTACTACTAGCTAGTTGGTTCACTTAATTAGACCTCTAATTTGTGCTCTAGGTCTAGGAAACCTTAGCTCGAGCTTGAGTCCATTTGCATGCATGACAACTAGAGCAGGGACACCATATTCACCAATCCAAGCCCAGTCCAGTGTAGCCATGGACCCGAATCTTGAAACCATGCTGAAAGGCCTAAATGATCTAATGGCCCAATTGAACCAAATGCTGGCTAAATAATTTTCCTTAGACCAACCAACTCCTACTTTTCCATTAGCTCATATGAATGATAGGAGTAAGAACCCTGAAGTACAAGTTGAGTTCATGAATACTCAATACTTAGGGTATCCTCAAACTGAAGGGCTAGGGAAGGAAGAAGGCAAGTCTGAACCTAGTAAATATGTGTATGAGACTAACATAAGTTTAATAGATGAATATGAAGGGGAAGACTATGAAGAGAACAACTTTAATACCTTACCTGAGGAAACCTTTGGTAAAGAAAAGATTATTGAGCCTAGTCCTGAAACATCAGAACAACCAAAATTTAGTGAGGACTTGGTTCCCGTAAGACAATGCCCTCAGGAAGAACCCAATACTTTAGCTTCGACACAAGAACTCCTTCAGGTACCTGAGAAGAACCCAATCATTATTTTAGAAGACTTTCCTGATGACCTTCAACTACCTAGAAGCATCCCGCCTGTAGATCAATATTCAAATCTTAAGGTCATCATGGGTAACCAAGGTCTGTTTCAAGATTCTCCTAAATTATCCCAAGTCTCGGATTCCTATTTCCTGCCTTTCCCTGAGTCTTATCATAATTTTAGAGCCATTAAGTTTCATTTTGATGAGATTACTAGGATGCATGAGCTTTTAAAGCCTATTCCTTTTGCTACCTACTTTTGGAAAACCTTATGGCATTTGCTAGGAACCCATGGTAAATTCTCATGTGCATACCAGACCAGTGTCAAACCTAGAGAGTCATTAATCTGTTAGGTTTAGGCCCTAGAGAGTCCAATAAAATTCCTCTCAATAAAGATGCCTAGTTCAGTCTGCATTTCATAAGTGCTTGTGTAAGTTTCTGAGTCTGCTGAGTCTTTTGCACAGCATGTCACAAATCTGCATAAAGAAATCAGTAATAAGATCAACCTGAGCAATGAAACTTATAAACACTTAGCTGACTCACATAAGAGGGCTAAAGAATTCTGTGAAGGGGATTATGCGATGATTAGGCTCAACCCTGAACGGTTTCCCCCTGGAACCATAAAGAAGCTGCATGCCCGTGGAGCGGGACCTTTTAAGATCCTAAAGAAAATAGGGCCTCATGCATATGTTTTGGAACTTCCACCTGATATGGGTATTAGTACAACCTTCGATGTTTCAGACCTAGTAGAATACAAAGAACCACTACTAATACCTAGTGAGCCTTTTGAGCCAGAAACTTTCATTGAGAGTGAACATATTTCCGAGTGTCCATCACCAACCTTACCTGAGCAAAGAGAGAGGATTGAGAGAATCCTGGATGACAAGATCATTACTACCAGGAATAAGGACTATCAGCGATACCTGGTTCAATGGCAAGGTCGACCTGAGTCCGACAACTCTTGGATTACTCGAGAGGACCTGCAAAGACTTAACCCAGACTTGTTCGAGCATTACCAGGGCAAAACTGAACCATACTCGACTGGGTCGAGTTCTGCCCACCCCAGGAGAATTGGTGTGGACACCAGAAGCTGAAAGAAACTTCACTCCAACAAGGTTAGCCTTATCCCAATTTGGATCGAAGATAATTAGGTTACCTTGTATCCTTTAGTTCAAAAATATTTTATTTTCAAGAGTCATTTCCTTTTCAAGAGTCCTGTAATTAATTTTGAGTTTCAAATCAAGAGTGTTTATTGAGTCCTGTAATTACTTTTAAAATTTCATTTCTTGTAAGTCCATTTCAAGTTTTAAAGTCTAGGTCAGTCAAGTCAGTTCAGTTGAGTTAAGTCTAATTCAGTTGAGTTAAGTCTAATCAAGTCTTAAAGCCATGAAAGCCAGCAACAAGACTCAAATTCTAGACCCCAGAATTTGACCACATGAAGAAGAGAAGACACATCAACCAAGCAAGAGAAAAGGACCATCAACTAGGACCACTGGGCGGTACATGTCATTCTTATCCAAGTAGAAGACCACCTCACCATGCCACGTCATCAGGTGCCACTTCACCAGCCACCTCATCACCCTTTGGGTGCCAAAAAGGGAGATTCAAATTCAAGGAGGTTGGCCACATCCCTCCAAGTCCTCCACCAAATCCTCCAACCCCCCCCACATCCCTCCAAACTCTCCACCAAATCCTCCAACCCCCCTTGTAATCCTCCTCGATTTGGGGAGTTTTTAAATTTCAAAAGCTAGCTTTGTGAGGCTATTAAAAGCCTTGGACGCCCATTGTAAAAGGGATTGATTTTGGGAATGAATGAAAATTGAAGTTGAATTTTGGAAGTAGAAGTTGTCTTGTGTTTTTTTTTCTTTTGTGAAAGTTTCCCATCCTCTTCCTCCACGCCAAAGCCATTCTTTTTCCCTAGCAAAGCATCTTCCAAGCTCACGTGAAGGCATTGGAGTCAGCCAGATCTTCTCAAATTTCTGTTCTTAGTTCATAAATTCTCCCATCCCTTCTATATGTTCGTATCCTTCTTCCTTAACTTTGATCTTCATTACAGGATCCTTCGAAGTCTTTGAGTTGTGAACCGGGTTCACCTTGACAAAGAACCAACAAGCTGAAGCCCCAAGTCCAGGGTTCTGATCTCTATTATCCAGGTTCTTCAGTTCTGTGCATTGATAGTTTCAAGGTATGAATCAAAAGAAGGTTGGAAAGCTCATCAAGGTAAGTCCACAATCATTAGCCCCTATCGTCTAGATCCTCTTCCTTCTTAGTTTAGGATTGTGTCTAATCAAGTAAAAATCCCATTTCTTATTATCCTTAAGTCTTATTATAATGAGTACAATGCTAGTGTAATTAGGTTTCATTGCTCTACAAACCATATTCAAAACATTAATCATATGCTTGCCGCATCACCCATCCTTCCATAGCATGGACCTTTCTTGCCCATAGATATACCGCAACCCCGTAAGGTTAGCCTCATTAGTCTAGGATTAGTCCCTGACATGCCTTCCTTTATTCTACTTTATCCAACTAACCCAGAACCTTTTTCTCCTCCCTACCAGACTAATTCTGAACCCACTTCCTATTTCCTACCCTTTTCTGAGTTTTGTCATATGTCTAGAACTATTAGGTTACATTTCGTTGAGGTTACTAGGTTGCAAGGATCCATAGAGCCCATCCCATTTGCTACCTACTTTTGGCAAACCCTCTGGCACCTATTAGGAGTTACTAGCAAATTTTTTTCTGCATGTCATCCATCAACCACGACTCATGCCCCCATGCCCAAGTGGTAGTTAAGACCTAATAAACCTCTTTAGTCGAGTTTGTTAGGTATAGGTTTGAGTCCTTTGCATCATCTTGTGAGGAGACTGCATGTGGCTAGCATGTTCACCACCCGCACTAATCTTAAAACAACTAGCTAATTCCTGAAGAAGGATCAAGGAATTTGATGTAAGGGATTCTGTCATGATTAGGCTTAGGCCTGAGCAGTTCCCACCTAGGATAGTTAAGAAGCTTCATGCTCGTGGAGCCAGACCTTTTAAAGTGTTAAAGAAGGTTGGATCAAATGCCTATGTGTTAGACTTGCCATCGGATATGGGCATTAGTTCTACCTTCAATATTATAGACCTGGTTGAGTACAGGGAACCGGCAACAATACCCAGTGAGGCTTTTGGACCTATCCCTTCTGTTGAGAGTGATCCTTACCCAGAGTGTTCACCAATTAATTGGCCTGAGAGAGAAGAACGGATCGAGCATATCCTGGATGATCAAGCCATTACGACCCGGGGTCACGGTTATCAACGCTTCCTAGTCCGGTGGCAATGCCGGCTAGAGTCGGATGATTCATCGATTTCTCAAGAGGACTTGCAATGCCTCAACCCGGACCTTCTCGAGAGATATATGAGCCAGT
The DNA here is from genome assembly GCA_021397845.1 of Areca catechu. Lineage (NCBI taxonomy): Eukaryota > Viridiplantae > Streptophyta > Magnoliopsida > Arecales > Arecaceae > Areca > Areca catechu. The sequence goes on from CM038041.1 coordinate 138,135,932, forward strand.
CTGATCTTCACTCAACAGGGTCGAGTTCCTCCCACCCCGGGAGAATTGGTGTGGACACCAAAGGCACCAAAATAAGGCAGAGGCTTCTAAACCCTCTATGAATCACTTAATTGACATTCAAGTACACTGTAATAAAGATTAGTTATTTTATTTGAGTCCTGTAATTAGTCAGCTCATGTTGAGCTAGTTCAATTCAGTATTAGTCAGCTCATGTCGAGTTAATTTTATTTTTTTTGAATCCTGTCCAAGCATATCGAAGACTCAAGACCACATCATACAAGTGAAGACCAAGTCCAGCCTAATTGAAGACATGGAAGTTGAGCCCAAATCCAACCCAACTTGAACACCTGAAGATCCCAGGAGGAGAAAATGAAAACATGAACAAACCTGAAGCCCTATTCCAGCCAGAAGCCAATTGGGCCAGCCCAAGCCTAGGAAGAGGAATTAGGGCGCCACTCCTTAAGATTACCCTCCTCTTGGTCAGCCACTTATGGTCCCCCCTTGGCAGACCAAGACAAGGAGAGGGAGTCCAAGTGCTTTAGGGATTTCTACCTAGGTTGCCTTGTATTCCTAGTTAGGGTTTGAAAGGGAGAAGGAGTCCTATGTAAAGTCTAAAGTACCCTTACTTGGGGCCCAAGGTTAAGGGTCTATTTAAGGGACCCTAGCCTCTTGTATGAAACTTGATTTTTGATATGAAATAAACCTTGAGTTCTTATATTATTTTGTGTGATTACCCTACTGTGTGCATAAAGGGGTTTGAGAGTTCTTCTTTCCGGTGTTGCAACCATCATCCTGCCGCCAGCCAATCCTCTAGAGCCTTGGCTGTCCACTCCAAAATTCCTTTCCCCTTTGCTATTTTCCTTTATTTTCTTGATCTCTTCTGAGTTTTCTAATCCCTGACAGGTCGTTTGCAGGTCTCCAAGTTCCTACGAATCCAACAACTCCAGCCAAGCCTCAATCGGACCACCGAGAAGAAAGCTGGGTATCCGCGAGTCTTTGGCTCGGTTTTCCAGGCCGCATCCATCGAGAAATGAGAGATCCCTTCGCTACGATCTTCACCGGGCACTTCAGATATTGTCAGGTACACCCCCTCTACCTCCAGTAATTATATTGTAGGAGAACTTGCCTTAACTGAGGCTTCTCAGCCCCGGTGATCCTTCTTTAGTACTTTTCTAGGTTCTAATCTGCATGCTTGGCTTCAAAAATTCATACAAAATTTTCTACAATTAATTTTGATCTAAAATTCAGGAATTAATCACCTAACCCCACATATAAAACATATAAAAAGAATTGCATGCATATTAGTCCCGCATCACATTCTCTATAGTGGACGAGGGTCATATAAATTAGGCCTCGGTATTAAGATAAGAGTCCAATAGGTTAGCCCCTAACATTTCTGCATCAAATAGGAGTTTGATAAGTTAGCCCTCACCATTGAACTAGGGATCCTGTAGGTTAGCCCTCAATGTTTTATATGTCAAGGGAGGTTCTTATAAGTTAGCCCTCATTGCTAAGCTGGTGGTCCTGTAGGTTAGCTCATGATGTTTTCTATATCGAGAGAGGGTCTTATAAGTTAGCATTTACCATTGAGCCAAGCATCCTGTAGCTTAACCCTTGACATTTTTTGTATTAGTTGAGGGTCTTATAAATTAGCCCTTATAATTAATCCAGGGGTCCTATAGGTTAGCCCCTGATGTTCTCAACATCAAGCAAGGGTCTTAAATGTTAGCCTCATCATTGAGCTGGGGGTCATCTAGGTTATGTTGGAAAACAGGTAGGGTTTCATGCATATATTTTTTGTAAATCATAGTAAAAGAAAATCATATTAAACCAATTTTAATTACATTATAAGTACTTAGATCATATCTAAAAGACCCTACTAAAGGTTCAAACATGATATGTAAGGAATTAAAATTGCTGAAAATAAATTCAGCATGCATCAATCTCATTGATGCACATTGTAGATCAAATCTACTTCTACTTTGAGATCAAATCCCATACCTAATTTTGGTTCACTAATTACCACTATTGATGGCATATGGTAAGGGCTTTTCATATCACTTTGTAGCTACACAAAGTCTTTGGCCTCTATGAGTTGTACACACAAATCTCCGACATAATTAACCTTGCAAGACTAAAAGATCCCTCTGAAGGCTACCAGATGGCTAAAATAAAATATTTTTTTTGATCTTCTTCATCCATCCAAGAAGATCAAGAAATGGAGGATCAAAGATCAAGAGGTGGGAGTCTCAAAAAAAAATATGAAGACTCTCTTTTTTTTTTCCTTCCTTTCCCTTTAAAACCCTAATGTTAGATTCATCCATACCCACTTATTACTCCATGCTAATCTCCATTCTCTAATTTCTTTTGGTGGATCTCTCTCCTTAAAATCATGGTATAAATCTTCACAATTCTCACACAGCATCAAAAAAATTCAAATAAAATAAGGCATGGTGATTTGGATAAGGAGAGATAGAGTAAGGATAAGACTAGGAGTTCTATTTCCAATAGGACTTCTCCAATTTGAATTCAAATAAAAATATATTTAATTCAAACCAATCCTAATTAAAATATAAATGAGAGAAGGCAATAAAACTAATTTTTTTCATGGAGAATTCATAAAAAATTCTTGGAAGGCGTTGAGAATTTTTAGGGAGGAAAACTAGTTGGGCTAGGTTAGGATTTGACCAAGATTTGATCAAAATTAGTTAGGAACCAAAACTCATTTTATTAGACCAACTTGAACCTAATCTAATTATGTCCCAATTAATTTAATTAATTTTTAGTCAAATTAGAAATTAATCAAATCCAAGTCTGAATCAAATAAGGAATCAAAATTGCTTAATGATTAGATCATCGTATAACCTAATCGGTCAAAATTTAATTGAACCAAATTCAATTAGACTTGATTCAAATCTTTTTGCTCAATGAAATCAAGCTAATTAATAATCTAATTACTAATTAATCCTCTTATAAATATTAATTAATTAATTAATACTTTATAATATTTGTATAGGGTTATTTATTTGTCATATTTAAATTTTATCCCTCAATGATTCTTAATCGTTAATCAGCCATCATGATCGATCAGAAACTTCTTATATATGTGACCTTGTAGGACTGAATACTAAGTTAATAGCCCAAAAACCAATTCTTGAACTAATCAATATAACCATCTAGTAGTGGCACCTAACGTTGGATAGGTCGAATGATTGTAAAGCAACATTCAAGAATCCAGGCATATAGTTATCGTATAATTCATCCCTTAGACCTAATGCTCAGGATGACTTTAAAGTCAATTGCCAACTTCTAAATGGTGCATCTTGATGTGTGTCAATCTAATAAATCATGTGACACCTCATTAGGATTACCTTGATCAAGGTTTTACTAAATTGAAATACTATAGAGCATTTTCTCCAACACCTTGGAGTCGGTAATCCTATCTTAAATCACACACTGACTTAACAAGTACTTGACTGCATCTCAGAACCTTCAATTATTGGATTAGAAATCTAGGTAGTTTGGTACCAAAGTATAATGAGTTGCTTGCAAGTAACCATGGTAATCTTATGTCATGGGGATACTAATACCCATATCCTTTTAAGAAATACTCTTAACAATAAAGCACTCTATAGAGTTGGTCATATTCAATGAATTACTCCTACACTCATCTACATACCATACTAATCTCTCCACACACTTTGGTTATAAGGACATCCAATCCATATAGTATACAATGATCTATACTAAACATTTAATCCTAAGTAATAACGTATCATTTGATCATGAATAAGTTTAAGAAATGCATGACAAATCCTCCTTTATTGATCAAAAGTAGTTCTATGGACTTCATCATAGGAGCGTTCATATGGAAAATGCATGAAGAGTGATGAACTACCAAAAATAACTTTTATTTATTAATGATTCTGTATAAATTACAAAGAGCTCAACCATCTATAACCGAGATGATTAGCTTTAGGATAAATTTCTTAACAACTCCCACTTAGATTAGAGCTAATCAGAACAGTATCATCTACCCATCTTCTACTTGTGATCATCGAACTCTTTGATTCCAAGGGCTTTAGTAAATGAGTAAGCCAAGTTCTCCTTTCCATTGATCTTCTGAAGATCAATGTCATGTCAATTCACTATCTCTTGGACAAGGTGGTAGAGATGCAAAATGTGCTTGGTCTGTTGATGTGACTTGATTCCTTTGCTTGGGCTATGGCCCAGTGATATCACAATAAGAACAACTGGACCATCAATGGAGGGTGCCACTCAAGCTCTCTAATAAATTTTTGTAGCCAAATGCTTCTTTTGCAGCATCAGATGCTGCAATGTACTCCACCTCGCATACAGAATTAGCCATTATATGCTGCTTGAAACTTTTCCATAAGATTACTCCTTCATTTAGGGTAAAAACATAACTCGATGCACTCTTTCTATTATCTCTAATAAAAAACTTGAGGCAGTATAACCCACTAGTTTCAAGTTAGAATCTTTATAGATGAGTCACTAGTACTTAGTATTTCTCAAATACTTAAGGATGATCTTTATGATCTTTCAATGATTTTCACTAGGATCAGATTGGTATCTACTCACTATCTTTAATGAGTATGCCATACCTAATCTCATACATGTATAGCATACATTATGGATCCCACTACCGAAGCATATGGAATCCTACTTATATTCTCTTTTTTTTGAAGAGTTATTGAATAGTCCTTCTTAGAAAGATTAATTCTATGGTCTATCAGAAGATAGCCTTTCTTAGAATTTACCATGTTGAACCACTTCGGTATGGTCTCAATGTACGTGGACTGGGTTAACCCTAGCAACCATTTAGATCTATCCCTATAAATCTTCATCCCTAGGATATAGGATGCTTCTTCCAAGTTGTTCATGGAGAATTAAGATGAAAGCCATGCTTTTATTCATTATAATGCATGAATATCTTTCTCGATTAAGAGAACGTCATCCACATAAAAAAAAAGAAATACAACCACTGAACTGTTAGCCCATTTGTATATGCAGGGCTTTTCTCCATTCTTAATGAAGCCATATATTTTGCTCACCTTATCAAAATGCATGTTCCAACTCCAAGATGCTTGCTTTAATCCATAAATGGATCTTCGAGGCTAACACACCTTTTATTCATCTGCAAATGTAAAACCTTTAGGTTATATCATATACACCTTTTCTTTCAGCTTTCCATTCAGGAAAGTAGTTTTCACATCCATTTTTCAAATCTCAAAATTAACATGTGTCACTATCACAATCATAATCTGAATGGACATGAGCATTGCCATAGGCAAAAATATCTCATTATTGTTAATACCATAATATTGATAATATCCCTTGGCAACTAGATAAGCTTTATAGGTTTTCACCTTCCCATCTATGTCCCTTTCTTTTTGAAAATCCACTTATACCCTATGGGTTTTATCCCTTTAGGTGAGTCAACGAGTGTCCATAAATTATTGACTTCCATGGACTCCATTTCAGACTTCATGGCATCAAACCATTTATCAAAGTCAACACTCTACATTGCATCCATGTAGGTGATCATACCTTATTATTTTCCTCAAGTTCAATAGAATCACCATCTTGGATCAAGAACTATAATATTTGTTTGGCTAACATGGTACTCTACCAGATCTCCTTGATGGTGCATCTACAATAGGCTCCAAGTCTGATCTAATCAAATTTATTTCTAAGGGTTCAGTCAATGGGTCGGTTCTTCTACCTATCGAACTTCCTTAAATTTAACCTTAGAGGCATTAGTTCCTTTCCCTAGGAACTCCTTTTCTAAAAAGACTAGCTTATTACTGATGAACATCTTTTGTTCATCAATATGGTAGATGTAATAACCATTAGTCTCTTGTGGGTACTCTACAAAATACACTTATCAGATCTAGGTCCTACCTTGTCCATTTTTAAACACTTGACATAAGCTAGACAACCTTAGACCCTAAGGTGTGAGTGTCTTAACTTACACCCTGACCATATCTCATATGATGTTTGTCTACAGACTTACTAGAAACTCTATTTAGAATGTAGCAAGCTGACTCGAGTGCATATCCTCAAAAAGAGATCGATAGATTTGCAAACCCCATCATGGACTGAACCATGTCTAAAAAGGTCTAATTCCTCCTTTCAGATACTCCATTATACTGAGATGCCCAGGAGGTGTCCATTGCGAGAGAATCATATTCACTTCTAACTATATTAAAAATTCACTAGCAAGGTATTCACCGTATTGATTGATTGAAGAATTTTAATACTCTTCCTAGTTTATTTTTCTGCTTCATTATAAAATTTATTTGAACATTTTAAAAGACTCAGACTTATGTCTCATCAGGGAGACATTTCCATACCTTGATAGGTCATCTATGAACATGATGAAGTAATGATATCCACCAATGGTTGAAGTATTCATGGGTTCACATACATCACTATATACTAGACTCTGAACCTCACTGGCACTTCCACCTTTTCCAATTAAAGGTGATTTAGTTATTTTACTAAGAAGACAGGATTCACAGGTTGATAATGATTCAAAATTATTGAGCTTGAAGAAACCTTTTTTAATTAACTTATTTATCATGTTCTTGTTGTTGCCCAGTAAGCAACCCAAGAGGGGGGATGAATTGGGTCTCTAAAAATTAGAAATTACTTTACTTGATGCAATGCAATCCAATTCAACAATTAATTATGCAAGGTACTATTAATTCAAATGTAATGCTCTTAAATAAAAGTGCAACGAAAATAAAGAGCAATGAAAGAAAAGCAAGTAGAGAGATCAATCAACCACAAAGACCAAGAAATAAAGTGATTCGGTGCTATCCAATGCACCTACATCCACTCCCCAAGATCCCCTTGAAAATTCACTATAATCACTATCGATTATAGTCGATTAATTTTGTGGGCTCACTAATCAAAAACCCAACTTGTTTTCACAAGGCCAACAAGTCAAAACCTCACTTGGTTTTACGGGCTAACCAAGAACTTAATTGGTTTTCAAAGGCTAACCAATAACCTCCCTTGGTTTTCCGGGCTAACCAAGAATCTAAGTGGTTTCGCAGGCTAACCACCAACCTAATTGGTTTCCAAAGGCTTACCAATAACCTCACTTGATTTTACAATAGGCTAACCAAGAACCCTTACAACAAATAAAGATTAGAAGTAATAAGACAAAGTAATCTTTCTAAAAAAAGCGGGTATCTCTTTGAAGCTTGATGTAGAGATGCTTTGAACTTATTGAAGTCTCTTGAATGCTTAAGAATGGTTGATCTTTAATGCTCTTCAAGGATCTTGAATGCTTGGAGGCTTACTTTTGCTTGAGAGTAGTTGAATCTTCAAAGAGTAGGAGTTAAAGCTCTCACTTCAATGCTCTTTTCTTATTCTCTTCAATAATATTTAATAGTTGCTCATTTGATTTGATTAGGAGCATATAAATACTTTTCCAAGGCCTCAAATCCCATTTCTAGCCGTTAGACTTGAAAAACTAGCCATTGGAGGGCAAAATGGGCGAGTTCTGTGCTTGAAAAACTAGCCGTTACTATTGTCAGAACTTCATGTGTCAACACTTCAAGTTGTGAGTCGACACATAAGGTCGACACTTGAACTTCTTGAGTCGACACCCAATTCAAATATCTCCAATCTGATTCTCTAAAAATCTTAGATATGTCGACACTTACTCAGTTGAGTCGACACGTTGCTTCCATGTATCGACACTTCAGCTGTTCTTCATTTTCAGCAAGTTCTGTAGCTTGAAAATCTCAGGCGATGTGATGATCCATGTGTCGACACTTTGAGTCGACACTTTAGATCCATGTGTTGACACTTCAGCCATGCCATTTGAAACATCATTGCGTACCGGCTTGAGTTGACACTTCACTTCCATGTGTCGACACTTTGTGTCATGTGTCGACACTTTGAGTCGACATCTCATTGAAAACTTCACAGAAAAGGCAAAACTTGAGCTGAAACACATTTCCACCTTAACCATCCAATCAAGTAATTTTTGAGTTTTCAAGTTTTCTTTAAGCAATCATTTTCATTCAAACTTGGCTTATTCAAACAAATAAGCTTCTTCAAATTTGTGAGCACCTTTTTCAACAAAAACATACTTCAAGAAAATCATTAGTCCTTAACTTATGCTTAACCGTTTTGCTTATCTTCAAAATCAATAACGGAGCCAACAACTCTCCCTTTTTGATGATGACAAAACCTTTAAGTATAAATTGCTTAAAAAGCTTTTGAAATAATTCATCAAAGTGCATAGAACTAGATGCATTGAGTGTATCAATGTAATTTACAATATTGATGTAATATTACAGAACAAAAATAATGTCAAGATTAATAGTGTCAGAGCTTGTTATAATGATTGAGAGTATCAGATCTTTGGGATACATTTAAGACATAGAAAATAAGTATCATGATACACTATAAGAAAATTTCATCAATGAACAAAGCTTCCCCTAAATTGATGATCCATAAAATAGTTTGCAAATATCTTTTCAAACAATTAAATAGGGATTTTAAGATGAAATTTACTTTAAAATGATTTTCAATGAAAACAAGGTATAGCTCCCCCTTTCATAAGGAATTTGTAAACATTTTTCAATTCAAGTTTTCAAAATAATTTTCAAATTTTGTTTACCCCTTTCATATCTCAAATACACAAATATAAATCACATTTATACATAAATCTTACATACTACTCCCCCTTTTTGTTATCATTAAAAAGGTAGGAAGACAAATAGGCTGAATATATTTAAATCTTACATACTACTCTCTCAAAAATATATTGCATTGAATTAAAGAATGAAGATAATGAAGAACTTAGAACAATTGAAGATATTTCATTCATTTCCATCAAAGGCATAAAGATGAGGAACAACATGGTTTTTCATTTAAAGTTAGAACTTGTACAACAGTAAGACATATAAAGGATACATAAGAGTGAACAACAAAGATAAAAATACATAGAAGCATAAAAACAAACTATCTAAAAATACATAAGTGTCATAATCCTCATCCAGATCATTAGTATCATCAGAAGATGAACCGATCTCAATTAGTCCTGTATCAATAGAAGATCGAGCTCGCGGCCACATCGATCTGAGATCTCTGAGTTGGGTCCTGGTCGGCCATGGAGGGGTACGATGACCATATCCTCTATGATGAGCATATGTCCAACCTCTGGCTGGAGCAGTAGAGGTAGAAGCAATGTCCTCCACAGAAACGGAATTGATCAGATCGACAACCTCTACGACTACCGGAAGAGGTGTGCGATCAAAGAAAGGACCTGAGTCAAGATACTAAAGCAAGGTGTATAAAACCCAAGCTCTCGAATAAGAGAGGATGTGTGAATAGTGGGAGTATCGACAATCGGTGTGTCAAAGATAGGGGTATCAGTTGATGATACGATAGGTGTATCAAGAATAGAAGTATCAGCTGTAGAATGAACTGCTAGGTCTGCAATCAGTGTATCAATAATAGGGGTGTCAATAATAGGTGTATTGACACCGGGAGTATCAATAATAGGTGTCAAAATAGGAATGCGATCATCCGATCTAGAAGGAGAAGATGGAGCTGGAGTCTGGGTAGGTGAACTAGAAGGGTCAAGAACAGGACTCCTGGGCAAGTATGTCGTCACCTCCACTACTAGCTCTATAGTAAGATATGGTAAATCGAATCCACCAGAGTCAGTCATCTCATCATCTCCATCATCACGATCTCCATCAACATCTCCAACAACATCATCAATAGGTGTAGGGGCAGGTGGAGTAGTATCAGCAACCGGAGCACTCGCTGAAGGTCTAGACAATGCAGTCAATATAGCTGAGATGCCATCACTAAGTCTAATATGGCTCTCTCTAGTCTCAGCTATGAAACAATCAAGACACTATCTCATGATAAAAACATCGATCTCAATGCATCTGACTCTATCTGATAAGCTATCAAGAAAATTTGGAGTCTCCGTCTGAGCTGGCTGAGGCTGTGCTGAAGTAGTAGGATCAGACTGAGATGCAACGGCTGGCTATGCTGTGGTCACAGGTTGACTCTCGCTAGGTCCTGCCTCGTTGAAGAGGATGCGCTCTTCCTCTGCTGCATCATCGTCATCAGCTCTATCCTCGGCCTGACCAGATATCCTGCGAGTCCATTGGCCTCGAAACAGATGATAGCCCATCCGGTGTAATGACCTGATGTCATACACATCAGTATGAAGTAGTGTGCGGTAGGGCTCGTCCTCAAAGCTGATGCCATACTATTTGAATAAAACTATCAGTCCCATCCCAAATGGTAGGCAGAGTTGCTGGCTAGTCGATGCCTCCATCATCTGGTAAACCATAAGCACTGGAAGGCAGACGGGCGTACACTAAACCAATAAGACCATCACTAGCAACTCCCGCTTAGTGATGTAATCGAAGCATCCGATCTTCAGCAAAAGTATTCGGGCAATAATATGATGCAATAGTCTCATCTCTGCAGATAATTAGGATGCTGGTATAGTGGTTCCCTCAGGCAGTACGTCAGACTCAAAGATGCACTGAAGTCCACTGACTCTGTCCATCAGGCTGTCCATAACAGTTCTAGTCATCGAAATGTCCCATTCTCTGCTCAGAATCTCTGATGAAATAGGGATATCCCGACCTCTCACCGGTACTAACCATCCATCAGATCCACGGGCAAGTGATCCATAAAACTCTAGCATAAGCCCCGGGATAATACCTCTCATTGAGTGAGCAAAATGAAGTCAGACCAGCCTGTTGAATCCACTCTCTGATCCTAAAGTGCTGCTGGTCGACAAAATTAAAGTATACTCATCGTCCTCCAATGACGATCTTCGAGCTCATCCAACTAGAAGGTACAAAATATGGTCGAGCGGGCAGATCAAGAGCTCTAGCCTCATATCTGGCCTTTGTCCTTCGCTCTTCTTCATGATTTGACTGACGAGGTCGACGGACAACTTGCTTGCGAGGTCCCATTGCTTGGATTCATGAATTGGCCAAGGTTTGGGTAGAAACCTAGGGTTTCTAAGGCTTAGAATCCAAATGGGAGATGAAATCCAACAAAATCCGAACAACCGAATGTCCAAAATGAAGAATCAGTGGGCCTAAAATGTGAAACTGAGAATGGGAATAGTGAGGAGCACCTTAGAATCTTGTGTCGGCTCGAAGGAGAGAAAGAAATGGAGAGAAAAATCGTTCAGAAACCCTTTATTCTCTATCTGCTGTTGTTTAAGTGCCGACTTACAAATGTGTCGACACATTCAGGTGTTGACACATCAATGTATCGACACATCGACTTAAAAACCAAAAATTTAGAGTTCCAAGGGCAGATCAAAATTACTGGAAATATGATTAAATTCAATGAAAAATAACAATGATTAAGTAAGATTGATCATAATTATGGTCGAATTGATCTAATTTGAGTCAAATATAGGAAAAATTTAATTAAAATGATTAATGATCCCGAGCTCTCTTCTAATCATACAAAATCAATCTTCTAGAAGAGGTTTAGTCAAAATATCAGCTAATTGAAACTTAGTACTAATAAATTCAAGCATAACATCATTATTTTCTACATGATCTCTAATAAAATGATGTCTAATTTCAATATGTTTACTTCTAGAGTGTTGAACAGGATTTTTAGTCAAGCAAATAGCACTGGTATTATCATATTTAATAGGTGTACTAGCTAACTTGATTCCAAAATCTTCAAGTTGTTGCTTAATCCATAAGATTTGAGCACAACAACTTCCTGTTGTAATATACTCAGCCTCAATTGTAGATAGTGCAACTGAAGCTTATTTCTTGCTAAACCAGGAGATTAAGTTAACTCCAAGAAATTGGCAAGTACCACTAGTACTCTTTCTATCCAATTTACAACTAGCAAAATCCACATCAGAATATCCAATCAATTTAGTAGATGAATTTCTAGAATATCATAAACCAATATCAATAATACCAGATAGATATATAATAATGCGCTTAACAGCCAAAAGATATGATTCTTTAGGTTCAGACTGATATCTAGCATACATGCATATACTGAACATTATATATGGTCTACTAGCAATTAAATACAGTAAAGAACCAATCATACCTCTGTATAACTTTTGATCTACAGATTTACCATGTTCATCTTTATCAAGTCTACAAGAAGGGCTCATAGGCATACCTATTGCTTTAGTAGTCTCCATCCCAAACTTCTTGATAATTTTTCTTGTATACTTAGCTTGGTTGATGAAGATACCATCTGTATTTTGCTTGATCTGGAGTCCGAGAAAGAAATTGAGTTCCCCTATCATGCTCATCTTGAACTCACCCTGTATTAACTTAGCAAACTCTCGACAAAGAGTTTCATAAGTAGCATCGAAAATGATATCATCAACATATATTTATATTACTAATAAATCATTATCTTTCTTTTTTAAAATAGTGTTTTATCAACATTGCCTCTAGAAAATTCATTTTCAATCAAAAATTTGCTGAGTCCTTCGTACCAGACTCGAGGTGCTTGCTTTAATCCATAAAGTGCTTTATGCAGTTTCAAAATATGATCAGGATGTGCATGGTTTTCAAATCCAGATGATTGTTCAACAAAACTCTTTTCAGTTATAAAACCATTTAGAAAAGCACTCTTAACATCCATTTGAAATAGTTTGAAATTCATAAAATAAGCAAATGCTAATAGTAGTCTTATTGCTTCAAGTCTAGCAACAGGAGCAAAAGTTTTATCAAAATCAATTCCTTCCTCCTGATTGTAGCCTTTAGCAACTAGCCTAGCTTTATTTCTTATAACAATTCCATTTTTACCTAATTTATTCCTAAATACCCATTTTGTACTAATAATAGAAATATTAGATGGTCTTTCTATTAATGTCCAAACATTATTTCTATCAAACTGAATTAGTTCTTCTTGCATGGCATTAATCCAGTTAGGATCTTTTTCAACTTCTTCATAACGTTTAGGCTCTACTTGAGATACAAAAGCTATATAATCACATTCATTTCTAATTGAGGCTCGGGTTCTTACCTCTTTAGAGGATCACCTAGGATTAATTCCTTAGGATGTCCATGAGCATACCTCCACTCCTTAGGTAAATCTTGATGCTTTGGAGTGTCATCACCTTTCTCATTCTTGTCTTGAACTTCTTCACTTGGCCAAGGTTGATCATTCAGTGTCAACTTTTAAAGCTTGTCAGCACCTGCACATTCATCAGATGTATCCTCTTTTCTGGAGGATTTCTTAGTATATTCTTCAAAAATAATATGTACTGACTCTTCTACAACCAAAGTTCTTTTATTGAAAACTCTGTATGCCCTACTTGATGTGGAGTATCCTAAAAAGATACCTTCATCAGACTTGGCATCAAACTTTTCAAGATTATCTTTTCCATTATTTAAAACAAAATATTTGCAACCAAAAACTCGAAAATATTTCAGAGTCGATTTTCTTTGGTTCCAAAGTTCAAATGGAGTTTTATTCAAAATAGGGCAGATTAAAACTCGATTTAAAATATAACATGTAGTATTAATGGCTTCAGCCTAAAACTATCTCGGTAAATCATTTTTACAAAGTATTGTGCATGCCATTTCTTCCAAAGTATGATTTTTCCTTTCTACTACCCCATTCTGCTGAGGTGTTCTAGGTGTAGAAAAATTTTGTTCTATTCCTTTTTCATTACAAAAGTTTTCGAAATCTTGATTTTCAAATTCAGTTCCATGATCACTATGAATGCAAACAACTGAAACACCTTTTTCATTTAAGACTTTTCGATAAAACTTTATGAAAGCAGAAAATGATTCATCTTTTTGCTCTAAAAAGAAAATCCATATATATCTCGATAAATCATCCACTATGACTAATCCATATCTCTTGCCTCCTAGACTTGATGTTCTAGTTAGTCCAAAGAGATCCATATAAAGTAGTTCAAGTGGCCTACTAGTAGTAACAAAACCTTTTGGTTTAAAAGAAGTTTTAACTTGCTTACCAAATTGACATGCTTGGCAAATTCTATCTTTTTTAAAACAAAGTTCAGGTAAATCTCTAACTAAATTCTTCTTACAAAGTTTTGAAAGAAGATACATACTAGCATGCCCTAATCTTCTATTCCAAAGCCAACTAATCTCATCCTTAGTAGAATTCATTGCAACAAGGCATTCTCTATTAGATAAGGATAGATCATCTAGGTCTACCAAATAAACATTTCCATATCTTTTTTCAATGAATTGTACTCCATTTATATCCGGACTAGCAATCATGAAATATGATGATTTAAAAACTACTTGAAAACCTTTATCGCAAAACTGACTAATGCTTAAAAGATTATGTTTCAAACCATCAACTAGAAGTACATAACTAATACAATTAGAAAGATTTATGTGAACCTTACCAATACCAATGATTTTTTCTTTATCATTATCACCGAAGGTCATACTCCCTCCATTCAAAGCTTCAAGAGAAGTGAATTGCTTCACATCTCCAGTCAAGTGCCTTGAGTAACCACTATCAAGATACCAAAGTCTTTTGTTCTCCTTGGTTGCAAGACACACCTGCAATAAAATCAAGCTTTGATTTTAGGTACCCAAGCCAACTTGGATCCTTTAAGGTTAGTTTCAAAATGGTTCCTTTTGGAATCCACACTTTACCAAAAGAATTGATTTTTCTTAAATTGCATTAAAATAATTTATGACCTAATTTTTTGCAAGAGAAACAAGTAATGCTAGATGATGCAGGTACAAAAGGTTTTTGAAATACTTTTGTTGCTTTTATGGTCGAAAACCTAAACCTGCTTTATTGAAAACTACTCTTTGATTATTTAAAAGTAGGTTTAATTTTTCTGAACTATAAGTAGATTTTTCAACAAAAGGCTTTATCTTTTCAAGTTAATTTTTGTACTTAGTATTTTCAAGTTCTAAATCTTTGTTTTTCTTTAAAAGATCATTGTTTGAAATAACATTCTTGGGTCTTTTCAAAACTTCATTTTTCATAGATAAAGCATTGTTTTTCTTTTCTAAAACATCCACTTTAGATTCTAAATCACTAACTTCATTTAGTAAAGAATTGTTTTCAAAAAAAAAACTATTTGCATGCTTTTTTAACTTTTTATTTTCACTAAAAATTAGTTTATAATCATGCATGAGTTCATCAAAGGCATTTCTAAGTTCATCAAATGTAAAATCGATCTTGGTATCGGAATTTACCTCATCGTTGTCTTGATGTGCCATTAAGCAAAGATTTGCAACTTCAGTCTGCTCTTCCTTAAAACTGGAGTCTTCACTATCACTCTAGGTGGCCATCATTGCTTTCTTCCTTAATTTCTTCCTAGACTTCTTAAGGAGAGGACAATCAAACTTGTAGTGTCCCGGCTTCATGCATTCGAAGCATGTAGGTATTTCTTTCTCCTTTTCCTTTTCTTTTTCCTTCTCTTTCTTTTTTCCTTTTTTCTTTTGATTGATATTTCTTTTTGTAGGGAAATTTTCTCCTCTTCATGAATCTTCCGAATTTTCATGCAAGGAGGGCTTCTTCACCTTCATCTTCTTCTTCATCTTTAAACTCATCCATTGAGGATTATTCTTGAATGTTTAATTTGAAAGCAATCCCCTTCTTCTTCTTATCCATGTCCATTTATTTTTGTTTCAAATTAAGCTTATAAGTCATGAGCGATCCAACTAGCTACTCAAGAGATAATTTGTCAATATCCTTGGCTTCTTGGATTGTGGTCACCTTTGGATCCCATGATGTTAGAAGTGACCTGAGGATTTTATTCATAAGATCGGCGTTAAACATAACCTTTCCAAGACTTCTCATTTCATTTACAATATTAGTGAATCTTATGTACATATCAGTGATTGATTCATTAGGTTCCATTTGGAACATCTCATAAGTGTACACTAACATATTTACTTTAGTATTTTTTACTTGATCGGTACCTTCATGGATAACTTCAAGTGTGTCCCATATTTTTTTAGCAGACATGCAAGTAGATATCCTATTGAATTCACTAGGATCTAATGCACAATAGAGGATATTCATTGCCTTGGCATTGATCTCGGATTACTTAATGTCATTTTCATCCCAATCCTCTCGAGCTTTGGGATGGAAACTCCATTAACCACTACTGAAAGAATATGAGGACCCTTATCAACAACTTTCCATAAATTATAATCTATAGAATGTATATAAATTTTTATCCTAGTTTTCTAATAAGTATAATTTGATCCATTGAAAAATGGAGGTCTATTTGAGGCTTGACCCTTAACTATGCTAGTACCAATTGGGACTGCCATAGATCTTTACTCAAGGTGGTAAAACCTATACACTGAGAACAGGGCTCTGATACCACTTTTTGCCCAGTAAGCAACCCAAGTGGGGGGATAAATTGGGTCTCTAAAAATTAGAAATTACTTTAGTTGATGCAACACAATCCAATTCAATAATTAATTATTCAAGGTACTATTAATTCAAAAGTAATGCTCTTAAATAAAAGTGCAGTGAAAATAAAGGGCAATGAAAGAAAAGCAAGTAGAGAGATCAATCAACCACAAAGACCAAGAAATATAGTGGTTCGGTGCTATCCAATAAACTTGCATCCACTCCCCAAGATCCCCTTAGAAATTCACTATAATCACTCCCGATTACAGTTGATTAGTTTTGCAAGCTCACTAATCAAAAACTCAACTTATTTTCACAAGGCCAATAAGTCAAAACCTCACTTGGTTTTACGGGCTAACCAAGAACCTAATTGGTTTTCAAAGGCTAACCAATAACCTCCCTTGGTTTTCCAGGATAACCAAGAACCTGAGTGGTTTCGCGGGCTAACCACCAACCTAATTGATTTTCAAAGGCTCACCAATAACCTCACTTGGTTTTATAATAGGCTAACCAAGAACCCTTACAACAAATAAAGATTAGAAGTAATGAGACAAAGTAAGCTTTCTAAAACAAAGCGGGTATCTCTTTGAAGCTCGATGTAGAGATGCTTTGAACTTATTGAAGCCTCTTGAATGCTCAAGAATGGTTGATCTTTAATGCTTTTCAAGGATCTTGAATGCTTAGAGACTTGCTTTTGCTTGAGAGTAGTTGAATCTTCAAAGAATAGGAGTTAAAGCTCTCACTTCAATGCTCTTTTCTTATTCTCTTCAATAATATTCAATAGTTGTTCATTTGATTTGATTAGGAGCATATAAATACTTTTCCAAGGTCTTAAATCCCATTTCTAGCCGTTAAACATGAAAAACTAGCCATTGAAGGGCAAAATGGGTGAGTTTTGTACTTGAAAAACTAGCTGTTACTGTTGTCAGAACTTCATGTGTCAACACTTCAAGTTGTGAGTCGACATATAAGGTCGACACTTGAACTTCTTGAGTCGACACCCAATTCAAATATCTCCAATCTGATTCTCTGAAAATCTTAGATGTGTCGACACTTACTTAGTTGAGTCGATACCTTGAGTCGATACCTTGCTTCCATGTGTTGACACTTCAGCTGTTCTTCATTTTCAGCAAGTTCTGTGGCTTGAAAATCTCAGGTGATGTGTTGATCCATGTGTCGACACTTTGAGTCGACACTTTAGGTCCATGTGTTGACACTTCAGCCGTGCCATTTGAAACATCATTGCGTACTGGCTTGAGTTGACACTTCACTTCATGTGTCAACACTTGGTATCATGTGTCGACACTTTGATCGACATCTCATTGAAAACTTCACAGAAAAGTCTGAACTTGAGCTAAAACACATTTCCACTTTAACTTAACCATCTAATCAAGTAATTCTTGAGTCTCCAAGTCCTCTTTGAGTAATCTTTTTCATTCAAACTTGGCTTCTTCAAATAAATAAGCTTCTTCAAATTTGTGAGTACATTTTTCAACAAAAACACACTTCAAGAAAATCATTAGTCCTCAACTTATACTTAACCGTTTTGCTTATCATCAAAATCAATAACGAAGTCAACACTTGTTAATATGACCTAGCTGACAATGTCAAAGAAAAATATCAGACATTCTCTAATATAGGACATTTGCTAGACAATACACAATACTAATAGGCTATAATAAAATATAAATATTATTTTTTAATTATCCATGCATTATAGTAATATCATTTGAAATGATATCATAATAATCACTTTTTATTGATAAATAAAAAATATTCTTGGACAAAAGGTCTACAAAGATTGCATTCATCATAAAACTAGGATAATAGTGATGATCACCTAAAATAATGACATTTTCATTGAAAACAAGCTTGATGGCTCCTAAAGCTAGAACTGGAACTACACTTTCATCTCCAATATTCAGGAATATCCCACCATTTTCAAATGTTCTACTAACCTAAAGTTCTTGCAAATAATTATAAATATTAATTGGACTTCCCGTATCAAATACTAAGATAGTAATATCATATATGGAGAAGTTACAAGATGTAATCATATAAGTACCTTGTCCAGTAATCTCTTGTTGATTCTTCTTCTATCTTAGCTTATATGGATCTAGAGAGACAATGTAAAAAGGATAGTTCCTCTTCTAGTGACCCTACTTCTTGTAAAAGGAGCACTCTTCTTGACTCTAGTTAAACTTCATTG
Organism: Areca catechu; assembly: GCA_021397845.1. NCBI lineage: Eukaryota > Viridiplantae > Streptophyta > Magnoliopsida > Arecales > Arecaceae > Areca > Areca catechu. The sequence goes on from CM038041.1 coordinate 138,154,533, forward strand.
ATCACTCTCATAGGTGGTCAAAAATAATTCACCAACTTAATTCTATATCTAGGGTGAGTTAGGATCGTATCCTCAGGGACCTTAGGCTAAGTTATGATTTTGAAAGGAAAAGAAGGATAATTATTGTTGTGTAAAAATAAAAGTAAGCAAGAAATAAACTACTTCTAAGAGTAAAGCTAGTAAAAGGGATTGTTTTAGAAGTGAAAGATTGGTTTTGCACTGCCAAATGATATTTCTTTTATAATTAAGATGTAATTAATTTTAGAGATTTAACTATCTTTTCTCGGCATGCTCCGTATCCATAACAGATCACGGCACATCTTCAAGAGGTACTAGATATCCAATTCTTCTTTCCTCGACATGCTCCATATCCATAACAAATCACGATGCATCTCCAAAAAGCAAGAGTTATTCCTAAACTCAATCTAATAGTAAAGCATAATAAAGAGTGAATAAAAGAGAATAATTAATAAACTCATAAATAAAAACATACTCTTTTATTATAAACCAAAGAAATATAAAAGATTGAAGAACAAGAGAACCCCACTATGCCTCATACAAAATCTTTTCTTCCCTCCAGCAGTTCTGCACTAACCTACTTCTAAGTTGATCCCCTCCTGTCTTCCTATGCAAAGGCTCTAGATGGACTCTAGGGGGTTGATTTCCCAGGTTAAGGCATAGGAGCCTTTTTATAGGATTTAACAAGGGAGGGATCTTCATGTTCTTGTATGGGACTAAATGTGAGGATCATATGGGTGGTGATGGGGGACGAACTCTAAAACTGATGCAGGATGACATGCAAGGGATGAACATGAAGACAAACTAGATTCAAGAAAGCAATGATTTCTTATGTTATTTTGGTTTAGTTCCCAAAAATAGCTAAGACTAGGTTAGGGTTTCATGCAATAGTTAGAATCCTACCCATATGCTAGAAACCTTCAAAAAGATAAAAAAATTTAAGGATCCTAGGGTTAAGAAACACCTATTAGGTACATGTTTCCTTCAAAAAAACTAGATAAAGAGAGGAGGGAATCATGTTTAACATACCAGGCAATGATATCTTGTTACTGTAGATGAGAATGCTCCGCTCAGATCGACACCTAGATGACCCGATCACTTTTTTGCAGATCCATCGACTTTTTATCAATTTGATTTGAAGGCAAGGAAGGCCTCCTCCTTGGATTATTTCACCAGAGTGATCCTGCACACGTCAAGGGTTGGGGTAAAAGATGATGAAAAAAATAAGAAACAGGGAGTTGGAGGTGGAGAAGATCAAAAGAGGCACTAGTGGCTGATCGAGGCCTGGATTGATGTTGGACACCAGGAACTGCTTGGTGGGGTCAACCTTGGAGATATGATGGATGCCTGGCTGCTTGAAGTGGGCATCTTGGAGTGGGGAGAGAAGGCCTGGCGGTTAGGGTTTGATGGAGGATGAGAGGTGGTGATGGGGACATCAATAATAAGTATATATACTTTGATTAACTAACTTTCTTTTTGCAGCTATAGTTAATAAAATCTGGAGCCATGAAACAAGCTCCAAATTTTCTTGAAGCACACTCATGAGTCAACACATGGAAGAAGATAATTTTTCATGAGTCGACTAAAGCTCAAAGCATGATGGAAAGCCACCTCTTCAAAGCCCAATTCAAGCCATTCAAGCCCAATTCAAGCAAAAACTTGAAGCCAAAACTTTCACATGGGGGGACACCTCATCAAGAATCCTTGGGGGAGAAGAAATTACATTATATCAAGACTTTTATGGGGAATATAAAGATACCTTCCAACAAGTGACATGTGGGGTGCCACCTCAAATGACACCTAAGCCTCCACATCAGCATTTGACAACCACATGAAGACCTTCTAGAATGCAACATGTCAAGTGGTTGTAACATTCTACCAATAATTTGTTTTTAGTTAAAACCACTTACCTAAAAATTGTTGGAGCTAACTAAGCCATCATTATCCCCTCCTCTCCATCCTTGGATGAAATTTCTAGTATTGGAGCCTATAAATAGGGTCCCTAGGCTCTCATTGTATTCATTCTATGCTATGATTTGAATTAATGAAAGGATTGTTTCCTTGTGTTCTAGTTTTCTTGAGTTCTTATTTGGAGTGAAAGTTTTCTAGCTAGTTTGAGTGTGTAGATCCTTATCCAAGGAGAGAATGTGAGTTTTCTAATTTTGAGTTTGAGAGTGAAGAGTGCTTTTGCAAGGAGCAAAGGAAGGGATGCCCATTGATGGATCTATGATCAAGCTCCAAGTCCCAAGCCGCCAGCCACTTTCTTCTTCTTCCTTTTTTCTTTGTTTCCATTCCAACTCTAATTCTTCTTCCATGTCTAATCCCAAATTTCTTTGTATGTTCTCTCAGGTTCCTAGGTCAAGGATGAAGGTCTCCACGTCATGGATCAAGGCCAAGGTGAGTCTCAAAGTAAAGAGTGCCAATCTTGACTTCTAGGCCTCAATCCTTGAGTGATGAGAGCTCCTTCTTCCATCAAATAATTAGCCATCATTGTTGGTAAGAAAACTCTTCCTAAGTTTTATTTGATCTGATCATTTGAAGGTTAACTTGCCATAGTAGTGATGGTTTCCTTGCCATGAAAATCTTAATCCTTATTTTGAACTAGATCTATATTGCGGGCCTTAAAAATTAGATCAACTAGTCTCCTTATGAAAATTATTTTCTTGGATTAATTTAGCCCATTTATTTGATAATTAATTTCTCAAGTTTGCTTGCTTGTTATCTTGCTAAAACTCTCCATTCATCATTTTATTTTCATCCCCCATCAATTTTTTGGTATCAGAGCTTATGGTTTACTAGGTCAAGTATTTGATTGCTGAGATTTCTATTCTAGTATTCACCCAAGTATTTTATGAATTTTAGTATTTTTTACATTGATCATAAAAATCCAAACTTTTCCAGTACCTTAGTATCTCAGGATTTGAAATATAAAATTTAAAAAAATATTTTTCTTTTATTTCTGGATTTGAAGATATGAGTTCTTAGATCATTTCTGAAGTTCTATCTAGAATTATGTTTCTGCCTTCCATTTCATTTAATTTTCAAAAAAATATAAAATACTATTTTTTAAGTTTTGAATTTTATACCTAAGATCCAGACTTCAAGTTTTGTTATTTTCCACTAGAATTTTGAATTTTAGAAGAATTTAGAATTCAAAATTTAAAATTTGAATTCAGGTTGTTAAGAGTTAGCTAAACTGCTGGAACCTTCTAGCAACTATTTTCAAACTACCTTCTCAACCAAAATTCGAGTTAATCTGAAGTCAAAACTTTAAAATTCAAGAATTTTGATCTGATAGCTAACCAAATTAATTTTATTTAAAATTTTTAGATTTTTAAAAAAATTAAATTTTGAATTTTTAAAACTAGCTAGTTGAAAGTTGTTCCCTGCTGAAATTTTCTTTTACAACAAGCTTTCAAAATGAATTTCTTAACCACATTTCAAGAATTAAATTTCAAAATTTGGAATCTAGAATCTTCACTGAGAGATTTAACAATTAAAATTTTAATTTTAATTTTTTTATAATTTTAAGATTTTAATTTCAAATTTTTAAAACTAGTTGACTAGAAGTTGTTAGGGCTGAAACTATCTTGCAACAACTCTAACTTCTAGAATGAATTTTTAATCCTAATTCAAGATTTAAATTTTAAAATTTGATTTCTAGATTCTAGAATTCAAAATCTAAATTTTTTAATTAAATTTTTGAATTTTAAAAAAAAATTAATTCAGATTTGAATCATATATTTGAGCTAGTATAGATAACTTGTTAGCAAGTTGATTGTTTGTGCATCCATTTTTAAATTCAATTAAGGACATTCAATCATAACATAAGGGAAGGAGGTCATTACCTTTCCTTGGCCCAAAATAATCACCCACATTTGCATTGACCTAAACCATAATTGAAATCGAGTAGGCACCTAAAACTAGGACCACCCACAAGTCGAGTTTAAGTGCAAGATGAGACCAAATATTTGTTGAGTTTGTACTTACTTTTTGAAATTGGTGTCTAAGGCAAGAGGTCCAATGGCAAATGCCTTAGTAGACTTGCAGTTTTTAATTAGGACCTCGTGAAAGCGAGGGAAGCTTCCCGCAACCCCACCTCTTACTTGGCCAGTGGAAAAGGTAATACAACTTTAACTAGTACTTAGTCAATTCCTGTATTTTAAACTTTTAGGTCTAGGAGCCCTAGAAGTTAGGTTTGTACTGCTTGCCCATTTGATCCCCTATACCAATAGTCCTACACATATCTATGGATCCCAATATTGAATTCTTTATGAGAACCCTGACTAAAAAATTTGATACCCTAACTAAACAATTAGGACAAGTGAATAAAGAGTTTGGGCAACTAAATAATCAAATCGAGAATCTCGAAAAAGATTGCTTGACCCGTACTAATACTAAATCACCTCCCATTGATCCAAGAGTCCATTGTCATGATCTCACCCCTGAGTATAAACTTAGATACCCCTGTAAAGGCTTTGTAGATCGGGAGGAAAGAGTCTTTAGGAGCAATCGACCCTATGCACCGACTTTTGATGGAAACCTTGAGGTGTATATCAATTGGGAGAAGATAATGGATCAGTACTTTGAGTTTGATGAAATGTCAGAAGAAAGGAAGTGTCAATTTGCCAAATTAAAGCTAATCCGACATGCTAAGTCATATTGGAAACATGTTGAGCATAAAAGTTGTTAAAGTGGGGATAAAATAATTACTCGGAGATTTATGAAGAGTAAGTTGAGAGAAAAGTACCTTGGCAAATCTTATAAGCAAAATCTTTCAATCCAATTGTACAAATTGAGACAAAATGATGAAACTGCATTTAAATATATTTCTAAATTCAATAAGTATGAGAGAGATGAGGAAGAGACTGAACCTACTGAGAATTTAGAGGAAAGATCTTCTGAACCAATTGAAGAATTAAAAGATGAAATAGAATCAAAATCTTGTCCAAATGAAGGGCTAGAAGGAGAAAATCCTAAACACGTTGAAGAACTTAAGGAAGAAGTTTATGAAGCTGGGTCTAACCTTATGGACGAATATGATCAAGAACAATTACTTGAAGATAAAATAATTACCCAGCATAAAGAAATCAACAACAGGGATGATCAAAATGAAATCCAAGGACAAAACCATGGAGATCAATCTGAGGATAACATAAAAGATCTAGAATTAATTGATGTTGAAGGTTTAGATCTAGAGATCGATGAAGGATCACATATTGGGGTATTGACCATCAAAGAACAAAACCCTACGGATCAGCCCTAAGAAGCTGTAGAGCCTTTGAAAACCCTGCAAAATATTTTTTCTAACAATTTTTCTATCCCTTATTCTCCATTTCTGAACATCCACCATCCCAATCCACCATTTCATTTCATTCACTCTTCTATCCCATCTGGCTGGGACATCTACCATACCATTGATCTGGTCCCAGTGATATTCAACAGTTACTTTATTAAGACTCTTTGGCATATGTTGGGTGCCAAATTAAGATTCACTACCATCTACCTAAAGTTTTGTACCAAAGTCTTCAAAGCCATTTAGGGAATATTGGAAATTAAGAACCTTGTTTTCTAGCCCAACAATAAAGTTTAGTCCATAGATAGAAAATTTCATTTGAGCTGGTTTTGTTTTTATTTATCTTTTACCATTTAGTATCATTTGAGTTTGACTCTTATCATTTGGTGTCCCATGCATAAGTATCCATGATTACGAGAGTCATATGCATAGCGTGATTAGTAAAACAAATTTTGAGCAATGAAATTAATAAGCATATGGCTAAATTTTTTTAAAAAAAGCCAAAGAATTTCATGAAGGAGACTATGTCTTTATTAGGCTCAAAATGATTATATGCCTGTGGTGTAGGTCCTTTTCAAAATAGTAAGGAAAATTAGACCTAATATGTGCTAGATATACCATCCAACATTGGTATCAATTCCACTTTCAACATTTTAGATCTAGTAAAGTATAAGGAACCAACAATGATACCTGGTGAGCTATTCAAGCCTGATTCCAACTTTGAGAGTGAACCAACCCTTGAGTGTCCACCAGCCATATTACCAAAGCAGCAAGATAGAAATGAGTGAATCTTAGATGACAAGATTGTCACTACTCAAAACAAAGACTATCAACGCTACTTGGTTCACTGGCAAGAATGACCTGATTCCAAAGATTCATGGAAGGACTTACAAAGAATCGACCCTGACCTCTTAGAGTATCACCAAAGCCAGATGAATTCCTACTCGACAGAGTCAAGCCTTTTTTTTCCACCTCGGGAGAATTGATGGGGACATCAATAATAAGAATATATACTTTGATTAACTAACTTTGTTTTTGCAGCTATAGTTAATAAAATCTTGAGCCATGAAACAAGCCCCAGATTTTCTTGAAGCATACTCATGAGTCAACACATGGAAGAAGATAATTTTTCATGAGTTAACTCAAGCTCAAAGTATGATGGAAAGCCACCTCTTCAAAGTCCAAGTCAAGCCAAGACTTGAAGTCAAAATTTTCACATGTGGGGACACCTCATCAAGAAACCTTGGGAGAGAAGAAATTATACTACATCAAGACTTTTATGGGGAACATAAAGATGCCTTCCAACAAGTGACATGTGGGGTGCCACCTCTAATGACACCTAGGCCTCCACATCAGTATTTGACAACCACATGAAGACCTTCTAGAATGCCACATGTCAAGTGGTTGTAACATTCTACCAATAATTTATTTTTAGTTAAAATCACTTATCTAAATATTATTGGAGCCAACTAAGCCATCCTTATCCCTTCCTCTCCACCCTTGGACAAAATTCCTAGCACTGGAGCCTATAAATAGGGCCCTTAGGCTCTCATTGTATTCATTATATGCTAAGATTTGAATTAATGAAAGGATTGTTTCCTTGTGTTCTAGTTTTCTTGAGTTCTTGTTTGGAGTGAAAGTTTTCTAGCTAGTTTGAGTGTGTAGATCCTTATCCAAGGAGAGAATAAGAGTTTTCTATATTTGAGTTTGAGAGTGAAGAGTGCTTTTTCAAGGAGTAAAGGATGGGACCCACTTTCTTCTTCTTCCTTTTTTCTTTGTTCCCATTCCAACTCTAATTCTTCTTCCATGTCTAATCCAAAATTTCTTTGCAGGTTCTCTCAGGTTTCTATGTCAAGGATGAAGGTCTCCACACCATGGATCAAGGTTAAGGTGAGTCTCAAAATAAAGAGTGCCAATCTTGACTTCTAGGCCTCAATCTTTGAGTGATGAGAGCTCCTTCTTCCATCAAATAATTAGCCATCATTGTTGGTAGGAAAACTCTTTCTAAGCTTTATTAGATCTGATCATTTGAAGGTTAACTTACCCTAGTAGTGATGGTTTACTTGCCATGAAGATCCTAATCCTTATTTTGAACTAGATCTACATTGCGGAACTTAAAAATTAGATCAACTAGTCTTTTTATGAAAATTATTTTCTTGGATTAATTTAGTCCATTTATTTGATAATTAATTGCTCAAGTTTGCTTGTTGGTTAGCTTGCTAAAACTCTCCATTCATCATTTTATTTTCATCCCCCATCAGGTAGTGGCCTAGGTGAAGTTGGAAGGCGTGGCCAAGATGGAGGCAGGGAGTGGGCATCCTAAGGGTTATGGAAAAATATGGGGAGCTAGGGCTTGATGTAGATGGGAGTCTTAGGGTTTAGAGGGGGTGGAAAGAAAGGGGCTAGGGTTTGTTTGATAACTCGGGCCTCACACCCGTCGACGCTCAAAGAATAAAGGCAATTAGAAATAAAGAGTAACTCAAAATTTTCATTCATCAAGTTATATCAATACAAGAGGGGGAGGGGTGGGTATTTATAGATTCACCCAAGTCCCTGGACTCCATAACATACTAGGATTACAAAACTTGAGGGCCAAGGAAACCCTCTTGGACTAGGTCAAAGCCTCTTTTGATGCGAGAAAAATAAATAAATACTAAAAACCGCAATTAATATATATTTTTTATATTTTCAGATTTTAAAGAAGACTTCAAACGAGATGGCGAAGGAAATTAATTCAATTACCCATACAAGTAAACCTATAAAGCAATTAAAAAACAAGACCTGGTGGTTGAGAAACCACTGTAAACTAGGATCTATTCAATGAGTTAAAAATTATGAGATGGGAAAAAGTTTAGTGGTACCAATGAAGATCACTCTCTTGATATAGATCTATCAGGACTCTCAAGATCGTAGCGAAAGGATTTCAAGATCTTGCTTCTAGGCTTCGATCTTTCGCACGATGCATGTTTCGAGGCAAGAACACCCAATCTTGATTCTTGTTTATCTGTAACACTTAACAAAGAAAGAAACACGAATTAAAAATAGCAATGGAAAGGAAAGAATGAAAGAAAGGAGGGTTTAGAAATGGTGGATTTCGATTTCTTGATGGCTGGATAAATAGGGCCTCGCACCCCACGATGTTCCGTAGAACAAAGGAAAAAGGGCCTCACACTCTACGATGCACATAGCAAATGAAGAAAATTCAACATAATTTCATTGTATATTGATGAATAATTGATAATTTATAAGGGAAGCTGGTGGGGTATTTATAAACTCCCAACCAGTGATGTAAGGGACACAAACACTAGTCTTGTGCTTCCTTAGAATACAACTCCTAGAGTCCTACTTTTGGACATCTTGGACTCTTCAGTTTGGATTGAAGAATACTCAGGAGTTTTGATGAGACTCTTGAATTCTTGAAGCTTGAGCAGTTAGCAACTTGTTTGATCCAACAGCTTGAAGTAAGAGTACCTTCCAACTCTCCTCTTTAGATGATTAGATAATATATTTTTTTTTGAAGTTTGGGCATTGAAACTTTGCTTGAGATGGGGTGCCAACTTGGAAGAATTCTTCTACTTTACTCTTCTTTAAAAAAATAAGAGGCACTAATTCATGATTTCATTTAGCCGACCAAAGACAAGGCATGTGGGATGTCCAAACATAAATGACATGGCATATATTTTGTCTCAAAATGACATGTCAAATAAGATATGTGTCAATGTCCCCTGGTGATGTGGCAGTGATGTCCAAAGATTTTGCAAAGATGGTGCCATAAACAAATTGACTTGGCCTAGCACATGGCTTGTCTTGGGCTAGCACATGGCTTGTCTTGGGTCTTCAATTGGGTGCACATGGGATGTTGTTTTCGGTCCTCTCTTGTAATACAGGACTCAATGACTCAACTAATTACATAGACTCAATGAATAACTAATCACATGATTTAACCAACTAATAACTAATTGAACCAACCATACTTGATTTGGCTTTCAAATAAAAACCCAATTAATGTTGGTAAAAAGGGCTAATTGAATTAGACCACTAAGATCCCAATTGGATAAATAGGGTTTGACTCAATTAGGGTTTTTACTCAACTTGGTAAAAAGGGTTTTATCCCAAAATAAACAAAACCCTAATTACAGTTGGTAAAAAGGGTTTACCCTAACTAAACCAAAATAACATAATTTAAAATAAAATATTTACATGGTAAATAGGGTTGGGTTCAGGGTTTTACTCACAAGTGATCCACAGAAATGTGGGTTTAACCTGTCGACTTCTTTTGGCCTTGGTGCCCGCACCAATTCTTCCCGGGTGGGAGGAACTCGACCTTGTCAAGTATGGGTCAATTCCACAGTTATAATACTCTAGTAAGTCAGGGGCAACTCTCTACAAGTCCTCTCTGGTGATCCAAGAGTAATCAGACTCAGGTCATCCTTGCCAACGAACCAGATATCATTGATAATCTTTGCTCCGGGTAGCGATGATCTTGTCATCCAAGATCCGTTCAATCTTATCTCTCCGGGTTGGTGGTATGGCAGGTGGACACACTTGGATTGGTTCACTCTCAAGGACTGGATTAGGCCCAAATGGCTCATTAAGAATCAACGTTGGTTCCATATACTTGATAAGGTCTGAAACGTTGAAAGTAGTGCTAATGCCTAGTTCAGGTAGCAATTCAAGCACATAAGCATTAGGTCCTATCTTCTTAATTACTTTGTATGGTCCACTACTATGGGTGTGTAAGTTGCTCAAGTCGTAGTTTAACCATCACAAAGTCTCCTTTATTGTATTCTTTAAGTCTTCTCTTAAATTAGCCATATAATTCTTATAGAATTCTTTAATATATTATGCATATGACTCTACAAATGTCTAATAGACTCAACTATGCATTTCTATTGAAGGAAGTTTATTTATTTATTTTTATTTTTATTTTTATTTTTTATTTTTTTTGTCTATTTAAGACCTTAATTTCAATTATGTGCTTAACCCTTGGTTGGTGGGTGACATGAAGATGAAAACTTGACATACACTCCTAATAAATGCCATAGGGTCTGCCAGAAATAGGTTGTAAACCTAACATGCTCAATGGGCTTATGCAACATGCTAACTTCTATAAAATGCAAACTAATGGTCCTAGAAATGCTGGAAGCTTTAGGAAAAGGTGAAAAATAAGAACTGGGTTCGGGGTTGACTTGGTAGGGTAGGAAATAAGTAAAGGGTTCGGGGATTGGTCCTAGACTAATGGGGTTGACCTTAAATGTTTGGGGTATTTCTACAGTATCTACCTTATAGAAGAATGGGTCAGTAATTTCAGGAAAAAGATCTTCAATTGGGACTGATGGAGTGAATTCTTCTTAAGTTTGCTGGTTTGGAAAAATCAAGTCCTCAACAAGCTCTTCTGGTTCATGAATTTTAGGACTAGGCTCTATGACTTGACACTTTTCTCGGGTTTTCCTATGTAAGGTCTCAATAGTAGGGTTAGGTTCCTCTTGAATCTCTTTTTGTAAGGGTCCTACCAATATAGTTTCAGTCAGGGTATAGTCATGGTCAACTAACTCTGGGTTGGTTTCAGTCTGGGTATTTATCGGGCCAGCTAATTCTAGGTCAGCTATAGGTATCTCCTCTTCTTCCTCATACTCGTCTACTAAATTCACCTCAGCTTCATACACTTCTACTTCAATGTTAACTTTGTGAACCAATGAGGTAGTAGGAATGGGTCGGTTAAGGAGAAATTGGCTAGGATATGGGCTAGTAGGGATGGGTCAGCTTGGATTAGAGTTGGGTCAGCTCGGGTGAGAATTAGATCAACTCTGTTGAGGAATGGGTCGACTCAGGTGGATTTGACTAGATCCTAATTTTTGATAAGGGGCACTAATCCTAATAGGTTCTGGCTGACTAAGGGTTATGGGTTCCTTGGGTTCATAGTACATGGGCACAGATCTATGGGTCATGGATTTAGGTTCATAGGAGCTGGGTTCAAAGGATCTGGGTGTATAGGAACTAGGTTCATATGATTTGGATAGGTACTTTTCTCTAAGTTTAAGTTTCATGTCACTTCGGGTAGTTATGGGTATGTTTCTTCTTCGTTTGATCATTCTTTCAACATCATCCCAATAAATCTAGCCTGGCATACGAACTTAAGCTCGGCAAACTTAAACTGACTTCCTTCAGACATTAGTTCCCTCTCAAAATATAGATCCATATCTTCTTCCCAATTAAGATAATCCTCAAGATCAAGATCACCACCAAAGGTAGGTATTTTTAACCTAATGTACCTAGTGGCTCTCTCATCCTGGTCTATGAAATCATAATTAGGTCTCTTCAAACTAAGATCCCAAATTGGGTCATGGTGTGGGGGTCTCCTAGGATTGGGCTCCAGGAATGGGTCAGGGTATATTTTAAATTTAGGTTCAGGATGGGTCTTACAGGTTTTTTCTAGGTTATCTAATCATTGGTCCAGTCGATCAAACTTATGGTTCATTTGGGTACATTGTTCAGTGAAGGTCCTAAGGAAGGTCTCAAAATTGGGATCCATGATTAAATTTGGTTAGGTTTGGGTGAGACTACTAGTATTGGGCTCCTAATCTATGGGCCAAGCAATGCAAATACATCAAACTCGACTCGGACTAGGGTTTCCTAGACCTAGAGCTTAAGTAGAATGGGTTAGCTCAAATTACATCCAATTCAATAATTACCCTGTCCATTGGCTAGGTAAGAGGTGGGGTCATGGGAGGCTCTCCCTGCTCTCGCAGGGTCCTAATTAAAAACTATAAAACCACTTAGGGCATTTGCCTCTGAACCTCTAGCCTTAGACACCAGATTCAAGTGATAATCAGAGGATTGGGTGCACTAGCTTACACACAATACTTAGAACCCAACCTGTCGGTGTCCCTAGCTCACTAGAGCAAATTAAGTATAATTAATTTTAATTAGGGCTAGGACCGATGCAAAGTGGTGATTGTGCACTAAGGAAGGGTGATGAAATCCCTCCCTTATGTAGATATTGAGTGCCCTTAAGATTAGCTTTAAATGATGCACACACAAGATGAAACCCTAGATGCAATCAAACAATATTGATTAAAATAATAGAAAAATAAAATTAATTATTATTTTTTTATTTTACTTTATTTTTTTTGTTTTTCAGTAGAGATATAGTTTGCAGAAAAAATCCTAAGATGCAGGAAATTAAAATATGCAAGATTTATGCAAAAAGAAACCTAAACTATAATTATGGAAATTCAGAATATAATGTTCTCAAGCAATATTCCGGAGAGCAGAAAATCTATAGACCGCAATAATTCATGAGAAAAATCTAAAAAATACTTTTGATTATGATGGATCCAACAAAATAAGAATCAAGCAATTCTAAGTTTTCAATATATAAAAAATAATTAAAATAACAGAGTATATACTAAGATGGCCGAGATGCAGAAATTAAAATCTAAAATGCCTATATCTTTGTTTTCTTCTTCAAGGATCAATTCATAGCGGCACCCCTATATGCAATAGGAAATCATGTTTGAATGGGAAGTGAGGGTCTTGCAGCCCTACTTTATCCTATGACCGGATGGCCATGGTAAAGCACCCAATCCGAGTACTTAAAGAGAACTAAGTTGGCACAAGAGATATTAAACCCTAGTTTAACCTGCTTTGATACCAAAACTAATGTGGAACAAATAAGTAAATAATAAAAATAACAATTAATATATTTTTTATATTTTTATATTTTAAAGAAGACCTCAAAGGAGACAGCGAAGGAAACTAATTTAATTACCCGCACAAGTAAACCTATAAAGCAATTAAAAAAAAAACATGACCTGGTGGTTGAGAAACCACTGTAAACTAGGATCTATTCTACGAGTCAAAAATTATGAGATGGAAAAAAGTTTAGTTGTACCAACGAAGATCACTCTCTCGATGTAGATCTAGCAAGACTCTCAAGATCGTAGCGACAGGATTTCAAGATCTTGCTTCCGGGCTCCGATCTTCTGCACGATGCTAGTTCCGAAGAAAGAATAATTGATCTTGATTCCTGTTCACTTGTAATACTCAACAAAGAAAGAAACATGAATTAAAAGCAGCAATGAAAAGGAAAGAATGAAAGAAAGGAGGGTTTAGAAATGGTGGATTTGGATTTCTTGATGGCTGGATAAATAGAGCCTCGCACCCCGTGATGTTTCATAGAACAAAGGAAAAAGGGCCTCACACCCCACGATGCACACAGCAAAGGAAGAAAATTCAATAGAATTTTGTTGTATATTGATGAATAATTGATAATTTACAAGGGGGGCTGGTGGGGTATTTATAGACTCCTAACCAGTGATGTAAGGGACACAAACACTAGTCTTGTGCTCCCTTGGAATACAACTCCTAGAGTCCTACTTCTGGGCATCTTGGACTCTTCAGTTTGGATTGAAGAAGACTTAAGAGTTTTGATGAAACTCTTGAGTTCTTGAAGCTTAAGCAACTAGCAACTTGTTTGATCCAACAGCTTGAAGCAAGAGTACCTTCCAACTTCTCCTCTTTAGATGATTAGATAATATAGAATATTTTGAAGTTTGGGCGTTGAAACTTTGCTTGAGATGGGGTGCCAACTTGGAAGAATCCTTCTACTTTACTCCTCTTAAAAAAAATAAGAGGCGCTAATTGATGATTTTATTTAGCCGACCAAAGACAAGGCATATGGGATGTCCAAACATAAATGACATGGCATATATTTTGTCTCAAAATGGCATGTCAAATAAGACATGTGTTAATGTCCCCTGGTAATGTGGCAGTGATGTCCAAAAATTTTGCAAAGATGATGCCATAAACAAATTGACTTGGTCTAGCACATGGCTTGTCTTGGGCTAGCACATGGCTTATCTTGAGTCTTCAATTGGGTGCACATGAGATGTTATCTTCGGTCCCCTCTTGTAATATAAGACTCAATGACTCAACTAATTACATGGACTCAATGAATAACTAACCACATGATTTAACAAACTAATAACTAATTGAACCAACCATACTTAATTAGGCTTTCAAATAAAAACCCAATTAAAGTTGGTAAAAAGGGCTAATTGAGTTGGACCACTAAGATCCCAATTGGGTAAATAGGGTTTGACTCAATTGGGATTTTGACTCAACTTGGTAAAAAGGGTTTTATCCCAAAATAAACAAAACCCTAATTACAGTTAGTAAAAAGGGTTTACATTAACTAAACTAAAATAATAGAATTTAAAATAAAATATTTACATGGTAAATATGATTGGGTTTAGGGTTTTACTCACAGGTGATCCATAGAAATATGGGTTCAACTTGTCAACTTCTTTTGGCCCTGGTGCCCACACCATCTTTCTCTTGGGCTTGGGCAACATGAACTCCATTTGGCTGGGGAAGAACCTGGGGTGCCAACTCTATGCTGGGCTGGGGGCGCCAACTGAGGGGGACTGGGAGGGCGCCAACCTTGTGGTCCTGGAGTGGGGCACCAAGGCTTGGTAAGAATGAGGGGCACCATGGTCTTGGGCTTGGGCTTGGGCCGCCACTTCCTTATGAGCTGGGGTGCCAAGGGCTTCTTGGTCCTGGGCTTAGGAGGTGCCATCACTCGATGCCTGGACTCGAGTGCTCTCTTATGGACTTGGCGGCATGAAAGGGCCCAAGCACCGGGGAACTTGGGCTTCACTACTGGGGAAGGCTTAAGTAGGGGCCCAGGTGCTTGAAATCCTACTCTTGTTACGGGAGCCTGATGAATCTCCTGGTCTGGTGGCTCTCCTCTTGTTCTAGACTTGAATGAGATTTATATGGACTTAATTTGGACTAAAACAAGGGAGTGCAATAGCCTTAGTGAACCTAACTGGCTCACTTTGTTATAGGACTCAAAATTAGACTTCATTACAGGACTCAATTTGTCTGATAGACTTAACTTATAATGACTAGTTATCCAACACATGACTAAGAGATCTAATTAGAGCTTTGCAATCTAGATCCAATCCTGATGTCCCCATCAACTCTCCTGAGGTTGGAGGAACTCGACCCTATTGAGGAAGGGTCAATCTGGCTCTGGTACTACTCGAACGGGTCTAGGTTGAGGTGTTGCTGATCCTCTCAAGTGATCCACAAGTTCTCAGATGTTGGTCGACCTTGCCAACGAACCAAGCGGGTTGGTAGCCTTGGATCCGGGTGCTAGTGGCTTGGTCGTCTAGGATATGCTCAATCATTTTCCTCTCACAGGCTTAATTTAGTAGACACTCAAGGATTGGTTCGCTCTCAAAGAAAGGGTCAGGCTCAATAGGCTCACTGGGTATCATTGCTGGCTCCCTATACTCAACTAAGTCTAGGATATTGAAGGTAGAGCTAAATGCCTAATTATGTGGTAACTTAAGTATTAGGTCCAACATTCTTTATCACTTTGAAGGGTCCAGCTCCACGGGTATGGAACCTACTTAGTACATAATTACCATAGAAAATTCTTGGACTCTTTTCAGGAATTAACCATGTTTTTATAAAAGATCATTGCTCACATTAATCTATGATTAATTTCTTATGCAGATCTCTAATCATGCAGTCCAAATGATGCAGACTAACACCTCATGCAAGCAAATGACTCATACCATCATGTAGACAAATGACATATATCAATACCTAATGGACTACGGACTCGACTAAACCCTAAACTATAACTAGGTTTGACCCTTGGTCAGGTGGGTGACATGCAGATGAAAACTTGGCATGCACTCCTAACAGATTCCATAGGTTCCTCCAGAAATAGGATGCAAACCTAACATGCTTAATGAATGTATGCAACATGCTAACCTCTACAAAATGCAATCGTATGGTTAGAGAAACATAGGAAGCTTCAAGAAAGGGTAGAAAATAAGAGGTGGATTCAGGGTTAGCTTGGTAGGGTAGGAAATAAGGGAAGGGTTTGGGGTCAATCGGATAGAGTTGTCGTAACACACCGGATGAGATCACCTCGTCCGGACCACGTACAACATCTCAAACACGAAGCACCGTGAAGAGACTATAACGGAAGCAACAAACCTGGCGTGAACTCTATACCACGGATCGTAGGAGATAGGGATAATGAAGATCAAACAAGTAATAAATCAAGATTAAGAAGAAGTTTAGGGAGAGAAACAAGGGTTTAATATATTATCTCCTATCAGAATAGGTTACAGGACCTCTTGGAAGACTCGAGAGATATCTTCCCTTCCCTTAACCCAAGACCGTACAATGTATATATATATCCCTAAGTTAAACCAAACCTAGCCCCTTGAACCAACTTCCAACTGGCACGACATCAAAGCAGTGAACCCGTCATCCGAGTCGACTTGTAGGGTTTGAGTCGGCTCATCCAAACCACTCCTTCATCTATTCTGAGAATACGAGCTGGCTCCAGCAAATCGAGCCGACTCGTCCAAAGTGTCTACATACCTATCCTGAGAACCAGAGTCGACTCTTGAAAATCGAGCGGACTCGAAATAGGTACATCACCCAGACCCCCGTGCTGTGCCACCAACCGAGTTGACTCAAAGGACCATCGACCGACTCGAACAGACAAACTAAATAATAAACATTGTAAACATAGTCTATCACCTAGAACTCTTACCGGCTCACTCCTAACCCAAGTTACATCATGACCAACATGACAAAAACCCAAAACTTGACTCCAGATGCCTTGGACACACCACATGAGACTCAACAATCTCTACCTTAGTGTTTCAAGGCTTCGGTCAACTCCATCTTATCCACCAACCGCATTAGTCCCATACACTTGTGAAAGCTATCCCTTGAAAGAACCTACGTCAGTGCATCGGCTGGATTCTCCTTTGTATAAACCTTCTCCAGCTCTACCTTGCCTTCCTCCACCAGCTCTCTAAATCGATGGTATATGATGTCGATGTGCTTTGTCCTGGCATGATATACTAAATTCTGTGCAAGTAATAATGCACTCTGGCTATCACAATACACCTTGACAGCCTCCTATTTGCAGCCCATCTCCATAGCCAATCCTTTCAGCCATAGAGCCTCCTTTGCTGCCTCTATGATGCCAATATACTCTGCTATAGTGGTGGATAATGTCATTATAGGCTACAAACAAGACCTCCAAGACATAGGTCCTCCATTAATGCTGAATATGAAACCTATTATGGAACGACGGGTATCCACATCTCCACCAAAGTCTGCATCCACAAAGCCTTCCATCTACCCTTGGGCAACCTTGGTTATGTAGAGTATTCCACAGCACCTCCTCACTGTCAGTAGCAGATGCCCACTCCAACTGATCCCACCAAATATATGAAGATCCCCTTCAGTGCTTGCTAATGTTCCTTGCTAGGCTACACCATGAATCTGCTCACCTAACTCACTGCATAGGCTAGATCCGACCTACAACACACCATAGCATATATTAGGCTTCCCATGCCAGATGCATAAGGCACCCTCTCCATTTCTTGAGCCTCCATCTTAGTCTGTGGTGACATACTCTTCGAAAGTCTGAAATGTCCTGCAAGTGGCAGCGCTACTGGATTGGCCTCCTTCATTCCAAACCTCTCCAACACCTTTCGAATGTATCCTCCCTGAGATAAATTCAGCAACTTCTTTGCTCGATCTTTGAAATTCTCCATGCCTAAAATCTTCCGTGCAGTCCCCAAGTCCATCTCAAACTCCTGAGATATACTTGCCTTCAAATAATGCTCTGTCCTCTTACTCTAGCATGCTATCAGCATGTCATCTACATACAAGAGTAGATATACCTTGGATCCATCCTCCAGAGATTTTATATACACACATGGATCAAAATTGCTCTTGGAAAGTCCAATGCTCCTCATGAAGGTATCAAACCGCTTGTACCATTGTCTTGGTGACTACTTCAACCCATACAATGATTTCTTCAACAAGCATACCTTCTCCTTTGATTCAGGCTCCCTGAACCCCTGTGGCTACTCCATGTAGATGCTCTCCTCAAGATGTCCATGGAGAAATGCTATCTTCACATCCATCTGCTCCAGCTCCAAATCCTGAGCTGCTATAATGCTTAATAGCACCCTGATTGATGTATTCCTGACAACAAGAGAGAAGATCTCAAAGTAGTCAATGCCTTCTTTCTGTGAGTATCCATTGGCTACCAGCCTAGCCTTGTACCTCACTCCACCTTGCTCTGAATTTCCCTCCTTCCTTTGTAAAGACCCATTTGGAGCCAATGGGTCAACTCCCTCTTGGTAGATCCACCAGCTGCCATGTCTTATTCTTTCAAAGAGAGTCCATCTCCTCCATCATGGCTTGCATCCATGATCTCACATCTGAACTATCCATGGCCTCCTTAAATATCTCTAGATCTTCACTGACAGAGATGAGAGAGATGGTCTCATCTATGCCATACCACACCGATTTCTAGATGTTCTTCTTGGGCTTATGCAGTGATACACCTCTTGGGTTGTCCTACAAATCTGTAGTTTTTAGCTCCTCCTGCACACTCCTGGTCAGAAGTCCCTCCTCGTAGTTCCTCCACATGTGTGGGAATATGACTGTGACTCGCCACCTCAAAGTGAACCTGTTTTGAGGCTAAAACTGATGGCTCATCTCCTGATTACAAAAAATGAGATATGCTATCCTTCATAGACTTGTCAACTCCAGTTGCAACACCGAGCTTCCTTAGAAGGCTCCTTTCATCAAAGATAACATTTCTACTATTTGTGGTCCACTGAGAGTGAGGATCCACCAGTAGGTAACATTTTATGCCCCTTGGATATCTAATGAATACCAGTTTGCGTGACTTTGGGTCCAATTTATTCATTTTGGCTCCTTCCACCAGTGCATATGCTGGACCGCCGAAAACTTTTAGGTGACCAAGCTCCACCTTCTTGCCACTCCAGACCTCCTCTAGGATGCCTCCATCAATCCTTCTGTTTGGGGACCTGTTTACAAGAAAACAAGAAAAGGTTATAACATCACCCCAAAAAACCTTGGGCAGTGATGCTTGCAGCCTCAAGCTCCTAGCCTTCTCTATCAATATCCGGTTCATCCTTTCAGCTACACCTTTTTGTTGAGAATTCATCTTCACTGTGAATTGGTGTTTGATGCCATTCTGCTCAAAGTAGCTTCTAAGCTCGAAGCATGTGTACTCTCCTCCATTGTCATACCACAGGCACTTGATTGATTTTCCTATTTCCTTTTCCACTTCAGCTCTCTAGGCCTTGAATCGGGCAAATATCTCTGATTTTTTCCTGATCAGATATACTCACACCTTCCTGGAGAAGTCATCGATGAAGGTAACAAAGTATTTTGCTCCACCCCTAGCTGATACGGGTGCGGCCCCCATACATCTGAGTGAACTAACTCCAAAACTCCTTCACTCTGCTTGGTACTCCTAGCAAACGTTACTCTATGCTGTTTGCCATAAATGCAAGGCTCACATAGATCATCTCCCTCTTTCTTAAATGCTATAATTAGACCCTTCTTGGAGAGTTCCATGAGTCCTTGGTCACTCATGTGACCCATCCGATAGTGCCATAGTTGGTAGGTAAGCTGCTTCTCCTGTGCTACGACAAGGATCTCCGCACTATGTGTCACCACTGAGCCTTCCATCCTATAAAGGTTGTTACTCAGTCTCCTTCCTCTCATCACCACCAAGGCGCCCTTGGTTATCTTCAAGCATCCACTACCTGGTGAACAGCTAAAGGCATACCCTTGCTTCTCTAAATAACCTAGGGAAATCAGGTTCTTCTTCGGCTCTGACACATGCTTGACATTGGTAAGTGTCCGTATGACTCCATCATACATTCTTACCAAGATTGTACCAACACCAGCAACCTTACATGGGTAATCATCCTCGAGACTCACACTTCCACCATTTGCTTTGGCATAAGAAGCAAACCAATTCCTGTATGAAGTGTAATGAAAAGAACAGGCTGAATCCAATGTCCATTCACTGTCATACTTCATGGCTCCATCTGATACAACCAGTAAATCACCTTCACTATCCTCAGATGAATGTGAACCACTCCCACCGGTCAAATCTCCTTTGGAAAAGCCCTTCCCCTTCTCATTCTTTAGAAGTGGACAGTTCCTCTTCAGATGACCAAGCTGATGACATTTAAAACTCTTCCAGCCCTGCTGACTACCTTGAGACATTTACCTACCTTTTGATTTTCCTCGAGTCCTTTTCCTTGGTCTTCCTTGCCTCTCATTCACAGCAAGAACCTCTAAACTTGAACTTCCTTTACATAGCTTTTTCCATTGTTCATTAGACCTGAGAACTCCAACCACTTCTTCAAAGTTTAAGGTCTCCTTTCCATACACCAGAGCTGTAATGAGACCGTCATATGATACTGGAAGTGAACATAGCAACAGGAGAGCTCTATCCTCCTCATCTAACTTCACATCAAGGGCTCATAACATCCGAGCACACTTGATTAAATTTCTAGATATGAGCAATCAGATCTCCTTCCTCAGGCATCTGCAAGATGTACAGCTATTTCTTTAACCATAACTTGTTCATCATATTCTTGCCCAAGTATGTGTTCTCCAACTTCCTCTAAAGACCCTTCACCATGGTTTCTCCATTAATCTTAGGTAGAACCTAATCAGCCAAGCACATCCTGATTATGCTAAAAGCTATCTCCTCCAGGTCCTCCCATTCTTCCATACTAACCTTCTCTGGCTTCTCTAGTACTAACACCTTATAGATCCGGTTCTGTACGAGTAAATCCTTCATCTTTTGCTACCAAAGAGTGAAGTTTTCCTTGCCATCAAATTTTCCAAAGTCTGCCTTGATACTGCTAGATGCCATATCAACAGATTTGATCAAATCAACAACACTAACTACTCACCTTGATGTTTTGATCAAAAATTGTTATGTACCTGATCCTAGCAGCGATCTTCTTTCCTTCACACAACCTAGGATCTGATACCAAATTATTGTGACACATCGAATGAGATCACCCCATCAAGACCATGTACAACACCTCAAACACGAAGCACTATGAAGAGACTATAACGAAAGCAACAAACCTGGTGTGAACTCTATACCACGAATCGTAGGAGATAGGGGTAATGAAGATCAAATAAGTAATAAATCAAGATTAAGAAGAAGTTTAAGAAGAGAAAAAAGGGTTTAATATATTATCTCTTATCAGAATAGGTTACAAGACCTTTTGGAAGACTCAAGAGATATCTTCCCTTTCCTTGACCCAAGATCGTATAATGTATATATATCCCTAGGTTAAACCAAACCTAGCCCCTTGAACCAACTCCCAACTGGCACAGCATCAAAACAGCGAACCCGTCATCTGAGTTGACTTGCAGGGTTTGAGTCGGCTCGTCCAGACCACTTCATCTATTCTAAGAATACGAGCCAACTCCAGCAAACCAAGCTGACTCATCCAGAGTGTTTGCATACCTGCCCTGAGAACCAAAGTCGACTCCTAGAAACTGAGTCGACTCAAAATAGGTACATCACCCAAACCCTCGTGCTGTGCCACCAATCAAGTTGACTCGAAGGACTATCGAGCCGACTCGAACAGACAGACTGAATAAAAAATATTGTAAACACAGTCTATCACCTAGAACTCTTACCGGACTCACTCCTAGCCCTAGTTACATCATAACCAACATGACAAAGATCCAAAACTTGACTCCAGATGCCATGGATACACCACATGAGACTCAACAAGAATAGGATATATGAAGAGGTTTCAGGGATTAGCCCTAGACTAATGAGGTGGACTTTACGGTATGGGCATCGATCTACAGGGTCTGCCTTATGGAAGAATGGGTCATTAATTTCAGGAAAGAGATCTTCAACAGGAACTATAGGAGGGGATTCATCCTGAGGGTACTGGATTAAATAAGCCAAGTCCACATTAATTTCTTTTGGTTCTTGAATTTTAGAACTAGGCTCTACAATTAGATTTTCTTCTAAAGTCTCCTCAGGTAGAGTTGTAGTAGTAGGATCATGGTTCTCTTCTTCTAACATTCTTCCATTACATCTTTAGTCTGGGTGTGGTTAGGGGTCAACTAACTCTAGGTTGGCTTCAATCTGGGTATGGTCAAGGTCAACTAATTCTAGGTTGGCTTTAGTCTGGGTATAGTTAGGGTCAACTAATTCTAGGTCAGCCATAGGTATCTCCTCTTCTCCCTCATACTCATCCACTAAGCTCACCTCAACTTCATACACTTCCACTTCATTGTCATCCTTGTGAACCAATAGGGTGGGTCGACTAAGGAGAAGTGGACTAATACTAGGCTCATATCTAGGGGTACTAATCTTATGGGGTTTAGGTCAACTAAGGAAAACTGGGCTATACCTAGAGGTACTAATCCTATCGGGTTCGGGTTGGCTAAGGAGAACTGGCCTAGTACTGGACTCATATCTTGGAGTACTAATCCTATGGGGTTGGGGCTAATTAAGGGCTATGGGTCCCTTGGGCTCATAGGATAGGGGCTCAGATCTATGGGTTATGGGTTCCTTGGATTCATAAGATATGGGCTCAGATCTATGGGTTATGGGTTCCTTGGGTTCATAGGACATGGGCTCAAATCTATGGGTTATGGGTTCCTTGGGTTAATAGGATATGGGTACATAGGATCTAGATTCATAGGATTTGGATGTTGACTTCGTTATTGATTTTGATAATAAACAAAATACTTAAGTATAAGTTGAGTACTAACTATTTCTTTAAAGTATATTTTTATAGAAAAATATACTCATCAATCCAACAATTTTGATTACTTGTCAAAGAAATGAAGAAGTCCCCTTCATGAATGAAAGATTTGTTTTAAATGGACGTAAGCACTTGAAGATTGCTTGAAATAATACAAAGAGTTCAACACAAATTGGTTTCAGTAGAGGTTCAGTGGTTTTTAAAAAAATCTCAGCAAGTGTCGACTCACAACTCAAGTGTCGACTCATGACAGTGGAAGTGTCAACTCAAGCTGGCACGCTGAACGAATTTCAGATGGCATGACTGAAGTGTCGACTCATGCCAGTCAAGTATCGACTCAAGGTGTAGACTCAAGGATCAACTCATCGCTTGAGAAAATTTTGATATAGAACTTACTAAAATTGAAGACTTGCCTGAAGTGTCGACTCAAGTGTCGACTCACTAGAAGATATGTCGACTCACCTGAGAATTCCAGAGAGCTTCAATGAAGAAATTTGAACTAGGTGTCAACTCATGGAACGTAAGTATCAACCCTAAGTATCGACACTTGGAGTTCTGGGAACAGTAACGACTAGTTTTTTAAACACAAAACTTGGCCCTCTTAGCTCCCAATGGCTAGTTTTTCATGTCAAATGGCCATAAACCAACTTTGAGACCTTGGAAAGGTATTTAAGTGATTGAAATCAAATCCAAACAAAAGAGGATCAACAATCAAAAAGGAAAAGCAAGTGCATTCACTCCCATTCATTGAGAGCAACTACCTTCAAGCAAAAAGAAGTCTCCAAGTTCTCAAAGCCTTCAAGAGAATTCAGGTCCAACATTCTTGAGCATTAATTGAGGCTTCATCAAGTTGAAGACAAGCAATTCCTCAAAGCTTCAAAGAGATATATGCTTTTATTTTGAAAACATTTATTGTTGCCTTACTTCAAACTTTATATTTGTTGTAAAGATTATTGGTTAGTCTTGAAAACCAAGGAGGTTATTGGTTAGCCTTGAAAACCAAGGAGATCATTGGTGAGCCTTAAAATCATTTAGGTTCTTTGTTAGCCCACAAAACCAAGGGAGGTTTTGACTTGCGAGCCTTGTGAAAATAAGTCGGGTTTTGATTAGTGAGCTCGAAAAAGTAATTAGCTGTAATCGATGGAGATTATAGTGAATTTCCAAGTGATCCTTATGGAGTGGATGTAGGTGATGCGGGACAAAGGGGGGGCTAGCTAGGAGGATCGTTGGAGAGCTGAGTAGTCTCCTGTGATTAGGGTCAAAAAGGCAGAAAAAAAATATGGGGGTAAGAAAGATGGATACGCTATGGATTTGGGACTTACCTTCATGGAGAGACGTTGCACCTCTAGGACATCTCACCCACACCACTACATGTAGTCTAGGGCATCCCACCCAAATCGCTACCTGGGGCTATGAAGGGAAAGCTCCAAGATCATAAAGGGGACTCAGCTAGGAAGAAGATAATTAGGGCCTCATGCCCCTCGATACTCGAAAGCGAAGGAAGTGGGGTCTCACACCCCTCGACACCCGCAGGTGAAGGAAAGATGGGCCTCATGCCCACTCGAACCAAGAACATTCTTTTCAAAAATTCATATTCATCATCATCATATTATTCAAGAGAGGAGGTGCCTTTATATAGGCTTACAAAACTTAGGACCCAAGAAAAAAATACAAGGCGTGCAGCCCAAAAAAAGTGACATCCCAAACCTACTATGTTTGTAACCTAAAAACATGGTAGAAAATTAAACACAATCCTCCCTATATGGTGGAAAAATCAACTAATCCTAATCTAAAACTAATTTTAAAATAACTTCCAAACTAGTTCATACATCCAGATTTAAAATAAATAAAATAAAAACCAAATTCATCAAGATTCATGCTGAGTTATTCTGAAATCCATGCAAGCTTGATGACGGTGCAGAAAATTCTTGCTCTAAGAAGCATGCACTTTGGGATCCGCACAAAATTATTATGCTCCAAGAACTGTGCAGATAACTCCTTCCGGATGGATTTTGATGTCCCCATCATTAGTTGATGCGGGATGACTCTAAGAATGCTAAATATGTAGTAAAAGTAGTAAACTAATTATTTTAGGATTTTTAGATTTAGGTTTGATGGCTAATATCTCAAAGCAAAGTAAAGAACTAGCAGGTATTCAGCAATTCTAAGAAATCATCATATCGCAGGTTGAATCATACAAGATAAAATAAAGACAAGACCCGAAAATTGAGAAATTCCTGGCTTAGGATAGTTAACTTCAAGCAAATCAGATAATAAGAGAATGGAAGGTTTCATACCAGTCAGAGATTAAAATTCAGAAGTAGCAGGGATCACTCACAACTTTGATCGGAGCCTGGAAGAAGAAGCCTTGTTTTCCTTGAATCTGATGGCTGATCTGGGCAATCCTAGAAGCAAAGAAGGCCTCCTCAGGGGAGGGAAAGCACCTCGGGGATCCTGTAAGCATCAGAGGTTAATCAAAGCAGCAAATAAAAATTAAAAAAGGAACTAGGATTTGAAGGAAATCAAGATTAGAGCTAAAAGCTGGCAATCGGGGAAGAAGGAGCTCTTAGGCTTGGACGACAGAAAGGACTCCTGTTCCTTGGGTGTGGCTGATCTCTAGGGATGCCAAGGGATGCTAGGGCAGCAGGGTATCAATCCAGGAACACAAGGAGAGCACTCAAAGAGAGAACCAAAACTCAAACTCAAGATAATTTCATAAAAATTTAGCAAGGTTTATTCATAAGAAAAAGATGATTAAAGAGGGGGAGGGGTGGGGTATTTATAGAGTTCCCATATCCTCACTAACCATGGTTACACTTGGATTACAAGTCCTCTTCCAAATTGGAATACAAGTCCTTTCCTAGCTAGGCTAGAAAAACAAATCCCCATTAGGTTAGGAATTGATCTAGTCTTCTCCTTTTTCCTTCATGCTTTGACTATTCCACTCAAGGACACCTCTTGAACTTGGTCAACACTTCAAAGATGCCTAGGAGGGTGTGTTGGGATTCTAGGGGCAGCAAGGGGCCATCCCAAAGGGACTTGGGTGCATGGGTTTGGGCCTCTAGAAGCTTGGGTGGCCTGGTAGCCTGGTAGCAGGAATATTCCATGGAATCTTGCTTCTTTAGGGCTTGGGCTTAGCACTTAGATTTGATTTCTTTGGGCTAAGATATAGAGGGACCTTTGGAATCATGGATTCCTTGGTTTGGGAATATGATCTGGCATCTGGACTGGAATCTGGGCATCTGGAGGGCATCTGGAAGGAATCAGGATTTCTGGAAGCATCTTGGATCCTAGGTTGTCACACTAAATCCACTGGACTGATGTAGTGGCCTCTGACTCCTAAATGTGGCCTGGTGGAACTCCAAAATAGAGTAACCTCCTCTCTTGTACAAAAATTGAGCTCATAATGGACTCATAACTGATGTACAGGACTCAAAATAATGACTAGGTTGAGGGTTGAGACAAATCAACTAACTTCAACTTATTACAGAACTCAATCTTTATTGATTACAAAATTTGATACATGACTAGGTAAATCAAATAGGGTCCAGTAATCTGTGTCTAATCTTGGTGCCCCCACCAATTCTCCCGGGGTGGGAGGAACTCGATCCCATCGAGTGTGGGATAACTTGGCTCTCATAGTGCTCAAGTAGGTCTGGGTTGACATGCTGCAGATCCTCATGGGTGATCCACGAGTCCTCAGATTCTGGCCAACCTTGCCACCGGACCAAGTACCTCTTATAGCCTCTATCTTGGGTACCGATAGCTTAATCGTCCAAGATTATCTCAATCTTTTCCTCACTAAAAGGCCAAATTGTATGTGGACACTCTGGGATGGGTTCACTCATAAAAAAAGGGAGTGGCTCAAAGGGCTTGCTGGGTATCTCTATTGGGTCCCTATACTCTACAAGATCTGAGATGTTGAAGGTGGAACTAATGCCTAAGTCGGGTGGTAACTCAAGCACATAGGCATTGGTTCCAACTCTCTTGATTATCTTAAATGGGCCAGCTCCACGATCATGAAATTTCTTTATGGTCCCTAGAGGGAATCATTCAGGCCTAAGCATGATCATCAAAGAATTCCCTGCAGAAAATTCTTTAGCTCTCTTTCAAGAATTAGCCAAGTTCTTATATAGTTCATTACTTATGTTCAGCTCTTGACTAATTTCATGATGCATATGCTGTGCAGAGGCTAGTGTATGTATGGACAGATGAATCAGGATTGTAAATTTATTGGACGCAAAACTAACACCTAAAAGACTCGACTAGGCTTTCCTATTAAAAGAAAGTTTATTGGACTCTTCAGGACAAAACCTAACAGACTATAGACTCTTTAGGTTTGATCCTATCATAACATGTACATGAAAATGTGACATGAACTCTTAGTAGATGCCAGAGGGTCTTCCAGAAGTAGAAAGCAAACATGACAGACTCGATGAATGAATGCAGTATGCAAACCTCTATGAAATGCAATCTAAGGGTTAGAAAATCATGAAAAATTTTAGAAAAGGGTAGAAAATAAGAAGTGAACTCAGGATTAGTCTGATTGGGTAAGGAATAAGAAAAGGGTTCGGGGTTAATCGGGTAGAATAGGATGCAGGAAGGGGTATCAAGGGTTAATCCTAGAATAAGAAGGTTAATCCTAGAATAATAAGGTTGACCTTATGGGGTTGATGGGTACCTACAAGGTTTATAGTATGGAAGAGTGGGTCACTAATCTCAGGAAAGAGATCATCAATGGAAACTATAGGACGGGATTCTTCTTGAGGGTAATGATAAGCCAATTCCTTAATAAAGTCATCTGGTTCAAGAAATTTAGGACTAGGCTCTATACTTGGGCTTTCGTCTAGTGGCTCCTCAAGGAAGAGTCTAATAGTAGAGTTGGGTTCCTCATCCCTTAACTGCTCTTTCTCTACATTCTAGAAGTGGTCAGGGTTTATTGGGTCAACTGATCTTGTTTTGGCTTCTACCTGGGCACCTACTAGGTCAACTAATTCTAAGTCTTCTAAAGAAAACTCCTCTTCTTCTTCCTTATACTCTTTTACTAAGCTTGGGTCAGCCTCATATATCTCCTCTTCAATGTCATTCTGGTGAACCAATGAGGAGGTAAGAGGGGGTTGGCTAAGGGATACCTGACTAATATTAGGCTCAAATCTAGGGGTATTGATCCTATAGGGTTCAGGTTGACTAGGGGAAAGCTAATTGGCATTGGGCTGATTCCTATGGACTATGGGTTCCTGGGGTTCAGCTCTATGAGTCTTGCCTAGGGTTCCTACTTGGTCATCTAATGGATCAATCTTGGTGGTTGCCTGGTCAAATCGTTGGTCTACTTGGTCGAATCTAGTGGCTAATTGGTCAATCCTACGGTTTACTTGGTTATTAGTTTGGATTATTTGGTCAATTCTTTGGTCTATTTAATCGAATCTATGGCTCATTTGGTTTTGGTATTGGGTCAATTGGTTTATCTGGGTATTGGTTTGGTCAAGTTTATGGTTCAATTGTTCATTCATGGTTCTTATGAGTGCTTCAAGACTTGACTCCATGGTTGAACTGGGTTGGGATTTAGACTGCTGGTATTGGGTTCCTAATCTAATGGTCATGCAACAAATCAACAATCTAAATGAAATGATGCAAACAAGCATGCAAGAGAGAGAGAGAGAGAAAGCTAGTATAATCTAGGGTTTCCTAAACCTAGAGCCAGAAACTGGGTGGGTCAGTTCAACTTACACCTAACCCAATAGCTAATCCTTCCACTGCCAGGTAGGGGGTGGGAGTGTGGGAGGCCTCCCCTGCTTTCGTAGGGACCCAATTAAAAACCACAGCATCACTTAGGTCGTTTGACTCTGGACCCCCAGCCTTAGACACCAGCTTTCAGTAATAGCTAAGAGGTTAAATGCACTAGTTGGCCCACACAGCTCGGACCTGACCTGTTGGTGTCTCCTAGCCCACTAGGACAAATTAAGTCTAATTAATTTTAATTAAGGCTTGGGTGGGAATGCTGGGTGGTTGTTTTGGGCCCAGGACAGGTAATGACCTCCTGCCCTGATGTTATATTGATTGCCCTTAAGGTTAGATTAGAAGATAATGAACATTCAATGATCCTAATGCAATCTAAAACAATCAAAAAATAAAATAATTTTTAATTAATTTATGATATGTCAAGTTAAGTTTAAGTTAACTGGGGTTATCAAACAAAGTTTGGCTTGGGATTGGGGTTTTGGAAGTTAATTATGTTTAAGTTAGTCAAGTGCAAAATCAGCAGAAATTAGAGAATTAGTGTTTCAGATGATACAGAATTTGACATAGTTACCGATGTAGAAAAAAATAAAAAAAAATTTGAAACAGAGGACGGACAGTGATGATAAAACCTACCAAATTTCATGTAGAAAAAAAATCATATGATGATGTAAACCTAGGGTTTGCTTGACTACTATAGAAATTATCAAGATTCTGTTAGGATTTCTATTATGCCGAATTTTAGAGATTAAGGTTTCATTAAAATTAATTAAAAATTTTGATAATTACTAGGACAGAACAAAAGACATTCAGTAAAAATTTCACAAAAAAATAAAATGTTTATGATGCCAAAATCAGATGAAACCTAGACACCTAATGTAGTGGATAGAATGCAGAATTAGGGTTTGTGAATGCAAAGCAAATAAAAAATCAAGGAGTTAAAGCCAATAATAATGCTTTGCCACATTTCACTATAGCAAAATCATAGCCAAGATAATTCTTACAATGATTCATAATTTTTATTAGGTTGAGATACTTCTGGATGCATTGATTAAGAGTTAATAGTTAACTCTGAAGTCATCCTAAGCATTGGATCAAAGGGATGAATTATACGGTAACCATATACCTGGATTTTTGAATGTTACTTTGCAATCATTCAACCTATCAGAACATCGGGTACCATTACTAGATGGTCACATCGATTAGTTTAAAAATTTATTCTTATACTAGCAGCTTAGTATTTGAATCTATGGAATCATATACAATAGAAGTTTTTGAGTGATCATAATGGCTAATTAATGATTAAGAATTGTTCAATGGTATAATTATCAATTTGATTGATAATTAACCTAATATAAGTATTATAAATAAATAAATAATTTAATATTAATTAATTATAGGAGGATAATTAGTAATTAGATTGCTAATTGGCTCAATCTAATTAAGTAAAGAGGTTTAGGTCAAGTCTAATTGAATATGGTTCAATTAGGTCTTACCCGATTAGGTTATATGGTGACTTAATTACTAAGAAATTTTAATCTTGATTTAATTTGGACCTGGACTCATTTAATTTCTAATTTTATTAGGATTTATTTTAGCTAATTGAGATCTAATTAGATTGGGCTCAGTTATTTAGTTAGGTTAAATCAAATTTGATTTGCAAGAACTCATTTTGAATCAAATCAGGATTACAATTCTCACCTAGCACCACCTTTCTTTCTCCCTAAATTTTCTCCACACCCACTTTAGATTACCATGAAGAAATCTCATGACAAATCCTTCTTTTTGTTGCCCTCCCTCGTTCCTATTTAGATTATGATTAGTTTGGTTTAATTTAACTGGATTTTGAATTCAATTTGGAGGTGTTTGATTAGGAATTAAACTCCTTGGTTTATCCTTATCCTAATATATCCCTATCTCCTTATCCCAAACTCTTGTTGGATGCCTATTTTTATTTGAATTTCTCGGGATGTAAGAACAATTAAGATGCCTTTTTAGCATGAGGTTTGAGAAAGAAAATCACTAGAAAAATAAAGGAGAGTGGGGCGTGAAAAAAAATTATGGGTGTGGGCTTTTGATTCTTGGTGCTATAGTTTTAAAGGGAAAAAAAATAAAAGAATGGTCTTTTTCTTGTTTTTCTATTTCTTCCACCATCTAGTTCTCCTAGACCTCCTCTTTATGATCCTTTTGGAGGGTTCAAGAAGTTACAACGAAAGAGCTGAATCAACCATCTAGAGGCTTTCATGTGAATCTAGCAGTCCAAGAAGATTGATCACTTCAGAACTTCATGCAGATGATCTATAAAGGCTAGATGTGATGTGCGATTACAAAGTAATCTAAAGAATTGTTTTCATGTACCATTGGAAGTAGAGATCAACGACTGATGGGGATTCAGCCGCCGTCCGACTATTTTTTCAATTTTTCTCAATTTTTTTATATTTTTTTTATTTTTCCTATTCCCGCTATTCCACCTATCCCCACTATTCCTACTTTATCCCTAACCTATCCCCACTTTATTCCAGCCTTATTCCATCTCCCTCACGTGATTTTTAAAACCTTCCAAACCCTAGCCCACCGCCCTGCCGCCCCCAGATTCGGGCTGCCTGACCCTCCCCGGCCGCCCACCGGTGCTCGCCGACCCTACCCTCGCTGGAAACCCAGCGTCCACCACCCTCGCTCGTGGAAGACGAAGGGACGACCGTGGGAAGACCAACAACTGCCCCACGACTGCCGATCCCACCTGCCACCACCGGCCAGCTGCCGGTCGCCTGCCCTCTATCCGCCAGCCCTCGCCTGGCCGTTGGAGATCCTCACCGGTGCCTTGGGCCCCATGCTCGTGGGAAGCCCAAATGGCATGCACAGGGCATGCCGTGCCGTCACTCGCCACCGTCCGGGTGTTTTTTCAATTTTTATCAATTTTCTTCGCATTTTTTTTCTATTCCCGCTATTCCACCTATCGTCCACTATTCCTGCTTTATCCCCAACCTATCCCCACTTTATTGCTGCCTTATTCCATCTCCCACCCATGATTTTTAAAACCTTCCAAACCCTAGCCCACCGCCCCGCCACCCCCAGATCCGGGCTGCCCGACCCCCCCCGATCACCCCTGCCGGTCCGCTCACTGGTGCTCGCCAACCCCGCCCTCGTCGGAAACCCGGCGTCCGCCGCCCCCGCCGGTGGAAGACGAAGGGACGGTCGTAGGAAGACCAACCACCGCTCCACGGCCGCCGCTACCGCCTGCCGCTGCCGGCCTGCTGCCAGCCGCCAGCCCACCATCCGCCAGCCCTGGCCCGGCCGACTGAGATCCTTGCCGGTGCCTTGGGGCCCATGCCCGTGGGAAGCCCAAACGGCACGCACGGGGCATGTCGTGCCGTCGCTGACCGCCACCCCGCCGTCGGGCCATCCCGCCATCCACCGGTTGCCGCCATCCCGCCAACTCGCCGATCGCTGGAGGCCCTCACCGGTGCCCTGGGGGCCCCCACGGCCGTGGGAGATGAAATGACACGCCCTGGGCATGCCATGCCATTCCTGAGCCGCTTCCCCGCCTGCAGCCGGCTGTCCGCCGGTGTCGATAGAGATCGTTCTCCCCCTGTGCACAGCCGTGAGATGAGTCCACATGCTTTCTGGAGCAGTCCAATCAACACGCTTCTCAGAGCAGATCATCAAGCCAACATGCTTCTCAGAGCAAGTTAGCACCAATATTAATGTAGCATGGATTTCGATATAATTTATTTTTCCATTTTTGGTTTGCTTGTAGGTTAAGTAAGTGAGGGGTTTGGTTTTTCTATATAAAGGTCCCTCCCCTCTTGTAATAAGTGAAGTTGAATAAAAATTTTTGGTTAGCCACCGGTTCCGGTTCCGATTTTGGGCTGCGGCCCGTCTTGCCTTCGTCCTTCGGGTCGTCGAGGGGTGTGAGGTCCCAGTTATCCCCTATCACATCTTCTTATCCTCTCATGATCTTTGAGACCCAACCTAGCACCTCCAAGTATCGAGGAAGGTAGGATGCCCTAGAGGTGTGAGATCTCTCCGTACGGCTCCATTAGTGAGGTGGGTGGGATGCCCTAGAGGTGTGAGATCTCTCTATATGGCTCCATTAGTGAGGTGGGTTACCTTAGAGGTGAGAGGTCTCTTCGTTAGGTTGAGTCACAAAGTCCATGAGATCCAGGTCCCTATATCCCATCCACATCCTTCCTTCGCTACCTCCACCAAGAAAACTGAAAACCAAAAGAGATCAGCTATTTTAGGATTTTTGTTTCAGTGTCACCCTAGTCCCGGGAGGCTTCTTAACCCTCCCACGATCCTAGTTGGTTTAGGTCTTTCCCTTTTCCGAATAACCCAGGTTACATCAGCGTGTCCGTCCTGCATCAGCAACCCACGATCAGATATGAAAATTAATCAAATAGTAAATATATATTTGATCTACAATGTGTATCGATGAGATTGGTACATACTGATTTTATTTTCTACATTACATATTATGTCTAGATCATAGGTAGAGTTTTCTAGATTTGAATACATGCATGAAACCCTACCTGATTTCCAATACAATCCCTGGCAAAGGCACCAAAATTTGATCACTTGTCGAGTTGTTAAAAATAACCTTATTCAAACTATATATATAGGATGAGTAGGCATCGTATTTTCGGAGATCTCGGATAATTATTTAACAAAAAAGTAATAAAAGAGGGTTGTTTGTGTATTTCTAGAAACTAATCAATAGAGCAAATTAATTTTAAATTAAGCCACATTTCAGGGATTAAGAATCAATTCTTCTTGTTAATAGATTTTGATATTCATTCATTCAAAAGACTTATGATTTACTAATTTTTAAGTGTAACCTATCTTTATTTAAGTACAATCTGTACCTTCGGATCATAGCCCATCCTTTATGAGCGTAGATCATCGATCCCAAATTTATATAAAAAAATAAATTAACTTCAAGATGATTTATCTCCTATTCAAG
Organism: Areca catechu; assembly: GCA_021397845.1. Lineage (NCBI taxonomy): Eukaryota > Viridiplantae > Streptophyta > Magnoliopsida > Arecales > Arecaceae > Areca > Areca catechu. The sequence continues at coordinate 138,188,188 of CM038041.1, forward strand.
CATGAACTGTATCCTGTTAATATTATGGCATATTTCTTTAGAGAATAAATTATTAAAAGCTTAATTTATCCAAGAAAAATAATACAAGTATAATTAAAGGAAATAAAAAAATTTATTAATATTGCAAGAAAGAAATATATAAGATATGAATAAAATAAATCTAATACAAGAACTTCATCCTCTTCCTTGGATGGGGCCTTAGTTGTATATGGATTGAATTGATAATATTTTTTTTCCCCATCTCAAATTCTTAATAAAATTAAATTAAATTAATTTTTTGGTGGCTACTCGTTGCTTTGTGCTGCTTCTTTAGTGCTCCTTAAATAAAACTTGGTGAAGGCCAAATTCCAGTAAAAATTGAAGCGGAATTGGACTAGGAATTGCCCTTCCAATTGCTGAATTGTTTTTGCCATTAGATCCAAGTTTGGGAGCATTTTTTGGCCGTCTGATGTTACAAATTAAGGCTTTTAAGTGTGGTTGGGAGTCCTTGGCAAGTTGGCATCAATTTCCATCGTTAGATCAGTTGTTGGAGCATTCACAGTCATCCGATAGTGCCCAAGCATTCCAATTCTTGCAACGCATTAATTATCTGGACTGCCATAAATGAAGTTGTAGATTCCATTAAAAGGATCATGGGAAGTGGACCGCATTAAAGGCCAACAACTTTCTCCACTCCTCCCTGTAAGCGGTGTCATCCACGCTCCATTGTAGACTGACCGCTGGTCCACCGTAAATCAATTGATTTGGGCGGGCTTCAGTTTAAATTTTTAAATTTATTTGGACTTCAATTTAAATTTTATTTAATAATTTTAATATACATATCAATTTTTTTTATAAATATTTTATTCATAAAATATAAATAAAAATATTAATTTTTAAAAAATATAAAGTTAATTAATATATATTTTGATATTTTAATTAGGATATTTATTATACTTATTGGAGGGACGGTTGACTTTATTTAGTCAAGTTTCTAGATTGGCAATGTACTCTACCTATTTATTAAAAATTTTCTTTTTTGATATTTGTGCTTCTAAATCTTAAATGGCATCTACAAAGAAAGCTTAAGAGATAGGGTAATTTAGTTCCTCCTAAAGTTTGTTTTCCTAAACTTTTGAAGCCCGTAAAAGTTTGTTGACTAGCTTAACTTGGGCCTTGGCTTTCCCCGCCCAACTATATGTAGAAATAGAAAGGGCAGAAAAGAAAGTAAGCCCTTCGTGGGTTGAGAAGATATTGTGAATAAGTTTCAAACGAGAAAAGTACTAAGTTAGAGACTCGATAAGTGTTACTCGGCTAAAGAAAGAAGTGAGGAGATGAGAAACACTTACCCTAATCTGGCTGAGTAAGTTGAAGAAATTATTTCATCCAGGGGATAATTCTTCTACTCTTCCCGATAGTTCGAGGGTTATGCAAAGCCGAATCATCGGGTTTGACATTGATTCGATGGACGTAGGAGTCCTCTATAGGTTTGCTGGGAGGAGCATTGCTAGTTGCCAAGGAAGTTTGAGGAGCCTTTCCTCGGGAGGTTTCGACCATTGCTAGGGCCGAGAAAGAAGAAATGCATGGATGTAGATGATGCCCGGAAAGATGGTGGAGCCACAAGCATGACTACGTCATCACTAGAAGTAGCAATGGTGGCATCCCTTGGCTGAGATGCTCTAGCTTGTGACATCGAAGCACATGGTGGAGGAGCCATTTCGTGATGGAGGGCCATTCATGATGGCCTTTTTCGACTATCCCCCTTGGGGGACAACCCTTTTCTAAGCTGCCTAGGAAAAAAACTTGGCTAGAACCTTTACGCCTACATACCGAATATCAGACTTAGTAAAAAACATAAATGCAAAAGGAAGAGAAAAAGATGTCCAAGAAAAGATTATCGAGAAGTTGGTTTGGCTCAACTTGGCATCGTAGAGATTTTGTTATGTTACAAGTTCTCATTGAGGAGGAACCTCTATGTTACATAATTTATGAAATTCATCTTCATTGGTGTCAAGTACCTGATCATTCTTATTTAGGAACAAATTTAGCTCCTTCAAGGCCAAGATTGTCCCCCAAGATTGTTCAGAAGATACAAAGAAAAATCTATTCTTGCATCCATAGATGGAAGAAGGAAGGCCCGAGATAAATACTCATCCATGGTAAGGGCCAATGAATTACTAGCCCTTCATCTTCGAGTGAATCTTGAGCATGAAGAGAGTCTGGAACAAAGATATTCAGGGCTGAATATGGAGTAAGGAGCAGAGGACGAGAAAGGAACAAATGATCCTAAATGAATTAGCACTAACTGGGCCAGAATGACCCGATAAAGATCAAGAATATTAGTGATGAAAGGATGAAGAGGAAATTTGAGGCTGGGATGGAAAAATTCTTCATGCACGGCTAAATGGCCTGATGAGCCTCCTGTTACTCAATCACCAGGGCTTGGAGATTGGACATGGAAGCTATTCAAAAATTTATAATAGTCTTAGAGTTGAAGAACTTTAGCCTTGATCATCTTGGAGGCCTCATTCATTGGACCAACTAGGATGATCTTCGAATTGCTTAAGTGTTTGGCCTGGAGGGTTTGTTGGAAGGAGGAGACTTCCACCCTCTCCAAGCACTCGGAACCATCTCTTTTAGAGATGGATCTTGAGAACCTTATAACTGAGAAACATTGTTAACCAAGTGACTCTCATCCTCGATTGATATTTCTCAGAAGGATAAGAAGATCAAAGAAAGCAAGAAAATCAAAAGAAATCCAAGAAAAATTTCTCACCCAAAAATGGGATGAAGGTCGAAGAAGAATGAAGGCTACCAAAGAGAAAGAAACCCTATAGAAGTCCTAAGATGTCCAAAAGAAAAAATTTTTGAAGGAGTAATAGAAAAGACAAGGATGCAGAAGGACCAACTTGGGACCAAATAGGGCCTTAAGAAGCCTGGAATCAACTTTCTTCTTCCTTAAGCTTTTCTCTATTCAAGCTGGTATCTCTATGACAATGGTAGAAAATACCAACTTCGATGGCTAAGATCAAAGCCAGAATTCAATTGGGACTCTTGGATCCTGACACACGGTTCAATCCCAACAGAGCAAATTATGCCACTTTGAAGTTGCAGCTAGTCGATTAACTCTTCCTACCGAGATCTACGTAAATCATTTAAAGGCTATAGCTATCAAGCCACGTGGCATAACTTTGTTGGTTGAGAAAGATCGGTTGAATTGCCAGCTATTTAAAAAGTTAATGCATAATCCATTCAAATGTTGTGCCAATAATTTTTTTTCCCTAGTGGTCAAAGTAACAAAACAACTAGCCATGGTTCTTGAGGAGCCAAAGAATACCCTGGTGATAAAAAGATTTGCTCAACTCTTAAGACTGAAGGAGTGACTATTCCATTCGCTCAGAAATGACAAAGATCGAAAAAGTTATTCAATAACATTTTAGACTCATAAGTGGGGGGCACTGTTATGACAACTACTTATACGGCCTTGAAGAACAACTAGGCCATCGACTAAGGAAGAGATGACTAAGCCTGCAACTAAATCGGGCGACTATGGCATCCACATATGAAAAACTACCATGAACTATAAGCTCAACTAACATGACATCCCTACATGCATGTAAAATGAATAATTACTCGAACCCGATTAATAGCCAAGGCAGACTTAGTCAGGTATGCCAAGATCCTATGTCAAGGCTCTTCCTATCAATGATGAACAAGATATCCTGATGTCTAGAGTCCACGTTGCCCGAGTGAGTAGCAAAAGCAAAAAAAACATAGCTATCCCGATAAGAATCCTAGCATACGAGATTTCAATAAATATTATTATCCCAACAGAAAGATCCCAGGAGATAGGATCCCAACATTCAATGAATGCTATTATCTACTCTAGAAGAGGCTATTTCCCAACAAAACTTAATTACCTCGAGTAACTCCATAAATAGATAAGAGGTGACTCCCGATAGGTATGTTCACTACCATCCCTAAATGCTAATTCAGTCTTTTTTTGGCCATGACTCTCAGCTCTAGCTGTTGCCTATTTCTTCTCATTGACTTGAGTATTGGAGAGTCCCCCACCAATAACCACGGTCAAGCAAGACCGTTCTTGTAGATTTTCATCTGAGAGATACCCAAGAGTAAGCCCCCTTTCCACTGGAAAAGGTAAAGGAACTATCCAACACTGTCAAAATTCTAGGAGAGAACTGATGGCAACACTAACCTTCTACTTAACTAAGCACTACATCCTTCTACCACAGTTACTATTGAATAGTGGTATGATTATGGGAAGAATCCTTTTAAACCAAAATATTTGAACTAATATTACTCTTTATTCTCTATTTGATCACCATCATCATCTTTTTAGCTAATTAGACATTGTTTGTATGTACTAATTTCGTTGCTGTGGAAGACTTGGTCTTTCTTTACTAGATAACTAAATTTCCTAAAATCTCAAGCTCCTTGGCACTCCTTTGAATGGGATAGAAATACCAATACATATTTACTCAAATCTGTGACTCCTGCTTTTTCAATATCGATTTGAGATTTGATTTCATCCAAAAATAAGATACTAAATAATATAGAACAATTTAGAAAATAATTAGATAAATAGGGATAAGAAAATAATTAGATAAATAGGGATAAGAAAATTTAGCATATTAAGTAGTTAATTAAATGAATATGTATATAAAATTATTATGGTCAAGGGCTCAGCATATGAGATATTATCAGTTCTGGTCTATAGGCCTCATAGTTTTGTCTTTTAGATTTTCATTTAAAAATGCTTTATATAAAAAAATGATCCCTTCCTTATAAGCTAGGAAGAATAATGTCCTTCTATCATAACATAACCTTCTAGTCAAGAAAGAGTTCTTGTTGGGATATCTTGGTTCAGCTACGAACCAGGCTCCGGTTCGACTTATCGAAGCCCCGGTTCTCCGGACTACGGACTTCGAACTAAGCGAAGGCCAACTATAAGCAACTCAAGGCTTCACACCGAACTACAACATCCGAAGGCCAGTCCTTCGGGTAGCACCTTCGGCCCTGGCCGAAGTCTGAACTACTCGTCGACTTCCGAAGACACGAACTTCGGTCCCAGCCATAGACATGATCTCCGGCCTAGGGAAAATATCAAGCCTTTCGGCCCATGCAAGGGGAAACCCAAAGCTTGAACCATAATTTGTTCCAAAAAGGAAATTGTAACCAACGGTTACAATCGATACACATCATGCCATGATCATGGCACGTAATTCCTGCAGCCACGCCTCCGATCTAGCCGGAACCACTCATTGACAACCCACGATCGCCAATCATGGGAGTGAATGGCTCCCCATGATCTCCAGGAAAAGAGCAGACCATAGACCGGAGGCCATCTTTTAAATATGGTTAAGAAGGATGGCTCGAGAGGTACGCGTGAATAATCTCGCACATACACATTTTCAATCTCCAAGAACTATTTTTCTCTTCCACTCTCGACATCTTTCCCATTATGTGGCTGGAATCCGCCACTGACTTAGGCATCAGAGTGTCCTCCGTCGGAACAACTCTGGCAAGGGACCTGTTTTGCAGGTGAACCATGGAGCGGTCCTGCGACGTAATGGCTCCGACCAGCCGATCCAGGGACTCCATGCCAACAAATTGGCGTGCCAGGAAGGGGGAGTATTACAAACATTTGTTAAGATCCCTTCTAGACAAGGAAAAGAAACAAAGAATTTTTTGATAGCAAGAGAAAAAGCTCAAAATGCTTCTACAAGCCGGAGTTGTGCTCCGTCTCAGGGGGGTGCACCCCCGGAGGAGAATGATATTCCACCTCCCACGATTACTATGGGAGCACAACAGTTCAAAGCTCTTATGAACCAGGTTACCAACCTGACAGCCATGGTTCAAGAGTTTCAAGGCAGAGCCTTTTCGGTGGCAAACCCACCGGCTGTTTCTAGACATAGCTCTCGATCTCGAAGAAGGAGAGCACCATGGAAGGATTCAGCACATCCCTCCCTCCATTCTCGGCCCTCTCCTGAAGGCCGAACTTCGAGACTGCTTAGGTTTGCCGATTCCCCACAAAAAAGGAAAAGGCCTAGGCAAACTTCCTCCTCCTCCTCTGAAGACTCCACTTCGGTGGAGAGAGCATCCAAGCAGACTCCTGATTATGATAGGAGGTTCAGAGCCATCGAATCAGAGATGGCAAGGGTGCGAGAACAGAGAATGCGAGATCAGAGAGATCCCGAGGACCTAATTGTGGGTGATCTACGCCCACCCTACACCGACCGCATCATGGCTAAGGACATTCCTCAGCACTTCAAGGTTCCCCATATGGAACCCTACGATGGCACCTCCGACCCCTTTGACCATTTGGGCAGCTTCAAAGCCCATATGATGATTCAGGGAGCTTCGGACGCAATGTACTATTTGGCATTCCCGACTACCTTGAAAAAGTCCGCTCGGATGTGGTACTCGAGCCTACGCCCAGGTACCATCGATTCTTTTTCTGAGTTAGAAAGATTATTTGTTTTGCATTTTAGGACCTGCCACAAGACTCCTTGAAATACGGACACACTCTTCCTCCTTCACCAGAATGAAGGAGAGAGCCTGAGAGATTGCATCTCCAGGTTCAATGCAGCTACTCTTGAGATCCCCTATCTCAACGAGCACGTGGCCATGTCAGCACTAAAGAAGGGACTTCGAACCTCCAGGCTTACTTTTATCCTGGACAAGAAGTTTCCTAAAAGCTAGCCGAGCTCCTATCAAGGGCTCAGAAATATGCCAATGCTGAAGAGCAGGCGGTGAATCAACGTTTAATTGAAGGAAAACCCCCTTCAAAGAAGAAGAATAACAGGGGACAAGGCTGTTGGGTTCGGGAACCAGTGCGGAAGTGTGGATTTCAAAATTTTATGAAATCAGGTCCGAACCCTAATCCCAAAATCTCCTTATTAGCAATTAAAACTTATGACTACATGCATGTCCAAATTTAAACATAGTTTAGATACTAACCTCAGATCGCTATATCCAATCTGATGTAGAAATAAACTCCAAATTGAGTAACCTTTTGAACACACCAGGCGTCCACTTGTCCGCCCTCCGATGGTGATCCACACGGGCAGATGATCAAGACAGTGACTCCTCAATTGGGTTCCTTCCAATCAAGTTCTACCCCAAGAACTTGATATATGGGCTATTGGCTAGGACTCCTCTAGCCAAACGGGGACTAAACCTTCTCTCTTACTCTTCTCCTAGTTTTTAGCAACTTTGGCCCCTTAAGACACTCTTGTCTTAAGAATAAGCCCTTGTCCTAAAATGAGACAAGGCTTGTCTTGGAGGGAGAAGAAAATTAAGACAAAAGTTGTCTTAATGTAAGAAAGAAAGATAAGAGGCGCCTTCTTCCTTTACCGTCGGAGAGTTTCTCTCTCTGACTCTCCTTCTGTTCTGAGATTCGACAGAGCCTAGGCTCTGTAAAGGAATCAAAGAGGAAAGAGAGGAGGGGGAAACAATCTTCTGGAGAGGGAGAAGGAAAGAGAAGCAAGGCTTCGCCGTAGAAAATCTGGAATTTAATTTTACGGTGAAGCCTTCTTCTTAAATAGGCGACAGAGAGGCGCCTTCTCATCTGAAAACATCCTCTCACGTCCCTCTCTCTCTTCTCACGTCTTCTCTCTTTATCTCACGGCCCTTGGGATTAATCTCACGGCCTTTGGGATAGGAAGACGCGAAGAAGGACCGTGAAAAACTCAGAAGGGCGCGCACAGAAAGAAGAGTCGCGCCCCTTCGGTGTTTTTTTCTTTCTTTTCACGGTAATTCCAAATTTTTGAAGAGTCCACGCCTAGGTGGACTCTGATCCACGCCTCATCAGCCAAAAGACATCGGTCTCTTCTTTCTTTTCACGCAAAGACGCGACTTGGAGAGAGTCCACGCGCGTGTGGACTCTTCTCCTTGCGCGCGCGCGTGGGAAGAGAAGGGGAGGGGTTTTAGGTGATGTGGGAAAGGGGTTTAGCCTCTTAGGTTAGCCCAATTGCTAGCCTACTGTTAGCCCAACATTTTGAATCTTCAATTAGATTCAAACCGGAATGAATTTGGATCTAAAAAAGACCAAATCGGAACCCTAACTCGAATCCGATTCAAGTAGAAGCCATGGTTTGCAACACATGCTAGTGTGTTCATCTGCAAACGAGATTTAATTCCAAATTAAATCCTTGATTATCTGTCCTAAGTGTGTGACCCATTGGGTTCCATACTTAGCCAGCAGTGGGTCCGAGTGCAAGTTGACCTAATCTGATCAGAACTCATTCTAATCGATTTAGGTCAAATCGAGCTAACTCGAGTCAGTCAATTAGGACTCCTCCTAATTAGTGATCCAATTAAACCATTTAATTTGATCAACCCACAAGACAAGATTGACGTCTAGCAACGTGTCATGTCTTCCCGGAAGATATGGAAATTCTGGTGTAATTCCAAAACTACCCTTCAGTGGAAAGTTCCCGTACAATTCGATCCTTTAATCATCTTACATCCCGAGTATAACTATGGATATGGAATCATGTCAAATCCAGTTTATACTCATTCCCAGCTCAGTCATACACTAATGATTCAATTAATTCGATATTAGAAATCATTTCTAATATCTGTACTTTGATCAAAGATTTCCTGAATCATCATCTGACCTAATTTGGCTGGATGCAATCTCCTCCTACTAGGAGTGATCAATTCCTTGTTGACCTACTCATTACCTTCATATACAATTCTCCATACCCAGCATCAACCTCGTGCATGACCCAGTGTCATGATTGAGATTGAACCAAAGCATGGGTTCATGTACATAAGGTATTATGGCAGTCTCAGGTCATAGGACTACTTGTACAACTCCCACTATGTGAAACATCTATTGACATGCAGCTAAGGCTCCATTAGATGTTCTCAAACTGGATCTATTCAGTGAACTCATTCTCTAATGAGCACCCACATCCTTGTATTAGTGTCCTACACAAATGACTGTGAGAGCAGTCACCCTTTTTAGCATACATAGGATGTGCCAGTCTTACCGGAAACCCTGATCCCCAACTCAGGGTTCCTATGACTAGGAATATTCTAGATTAGGGTTTTAAGGCCTTAGATCTCACTGGTATGATCTCATCATAGCCCTACAACCATAGCCCTAATCTATGGGGTTCATCATATAATGACACAGCGAATGATGAAAAAATTATTGCCTTTATTAATTTGTCAATTTACAATGGTCTGGGAGATACAGATATTGGCTTATAGGGCATAATCCTTTCAATCTCCCACTTGCACTAAAGCCAATCGCTCTTATTCTTTAACCCCATACAATCGAGGTGGCGATCAAACTCCCGCTGTGGTAGAGCCTTAGTGAACGGGTCTGCTATGTTGTTCTTTGTATCTACTCTATTGATGCAGACTTCTTGTCTTTCGATTATCTCTCGGACAAGATGGAAGCGTCTCAGAATGTGCTTGGACTTGTGATGGGCTCTCGGTTCCTTAGCTTGAGCAACTGCTCCAGTGTTATCACAATAGAGTGGCACCGGGTTCTCAATCTCAGGAACTACTCCCAACTCTGTGATGAATTTCTTCATCCAGACAGCTTCCTTGGCGGCTTCACTGACAGCTATGTACTCTGCCTCGGTAGTTGAGTCAGCTACAGTCTGCTATTTAGTGCTCTTCCAACTTACTGCTCCACCATTCAAGGTAAAGACATACCCTGAAATGGATTTACTATCATCTGGGTCTGATTGAAAACTAGAGTCTGAATAGGCTTCTAGTTTAAGATCAGATCCTCCGTATATAAGAAAAATATCCTTAGTCCTTCTCAGGTACTTAAGAATATTTTTCACAGCCTTCCAGTGATCCTCTCCTGGATCAGCCTGAAATCTACTGGCTACACCCAAGGCATATGCCACATCAGGCCTGGTACATAACATAGCATACATAATCGACCCTATAGCCGAAGCATAAGGTATAGAATTCATTCTATTTCTTTCTTCAGGTGTCTTAGGAGACATCCTCTTAGAAAGACGTATGCCATGACCAATAGGTAAGTAACCTCTTTTACTTTCCTCCATGCTAAATCTCTTTAGCACCTGGTCAATGTACCTAGACTGGGACAAGCCAAGCATCCTTCTTGATCTTTCTCTATAGATCTTTATACCCAGTATATAGGATGCTTCTCCCAAGTCTTTCATGGAAAACTGTTTCGATAACCACACTTTGACTGATTGTAACATTGGGATATCATTCCCAATAAGAAGTATATCATCAACATATAGAACTAAGAAAACTATGGCACTCCCACTAGTCTTCTTGTACACACAAGGTTCATCCTCATTTTTGAAAAAATCAAATTCTTTGACTGTTTTATCAAATCGGATGTTCCAACTCCTGGATGCTTGCTTTAATCCATAAATGGATTTCTTTAGCCTACATACCTGATTAGGTTTAGTCTCCAAGACAAAACCTTCTGGTTGTGACATATAAACCTCTTCCTCAAGGAAACCATTGAGGAATACAGTTTTTACATCCATTTGCCAGATCTCATAATCATGATATGCTGCTATAGCAAGCATAATCCGAATAGATTTGAGCATGGCAACAGGAGAAAATGTTTCATCATAATCTATTCCCTGTTTTTGTCTGAAACCCTTAGCCACCAATCTGGCTTTATAAGTTTCAACTTGGCCATCTGCCCCAATCTTCCTTTTATAGACCCATTTACACCCAATAGGGTTAATACCCTCTGGTGCATCAACCAAAGACCATACTTGGTTGACATACATGGAGTCCATCTCGGATCTCATGGCTTCCAGCCATTTGTCTGAGTCTCTACTCATGACTGCTTCCGTATAGGTTAGAGGCTCATCATTTTGAATGATTTGGGCTTCATTATTTTCAATTATGAACCCATACCTCTCTGGTGCCTGTCGCACCCTGTCAGACCTACGGATAGGAGTGTGTTCAGGTTCTATATTAACTATGTTGTTACTTGACTGAGAAGTGTCTATTTGTTGAATCTCATTAAGTTCGATATTTCTACCAGTGCCCTTTTGTAGGATAAATTCCTTTTCCATAAAAGTGGCATGCCTACTGACCAAAACCTTTTGTTCAGTAGGGTGGTAGAACACATATCCTATACTATCTCTAGGATATCCGATAAATAGACATTTGTCTGCTCTAGCATCTAGTTTATGTCCAAAATTTCTTTTTACATAGGCTGGACATCCCCATATCTTAATATACTTAAGATTGGGCTTCTTACCTCTCCATAATTCATATGGAGTGCTAGAAACAGTTTTAGATGGTACTCTATTCAAGATATAAGTTGCTGTTTCCAAAGCATATCCCCAGAAAGAAAAAGGTAACTCCGTGAAGCACATCATGGACCGTACCATATCCAATAAAGTACGATTCCTCCTTTCAGCAACACCATTTAATTGTGGTGTGTAAGGAGGAGTCCATTCAGAGATGATCCCCTTATCTTTAAGGTGATCAAGAAACTCAGTGGATAAGTACTCACCTCCTCTATCTGATCGGAGGATCTTTATACTTTTTCCTGTCTGTTTCTCTACCATACTTTGATACTCTAAAAATTTTTCAAAAGCCTCGGACTTATGTTTCATTAGATACACAAATCCATACCTTGAAAAATCATCAGTAAATGTGATGAAGTATGAGTATCCACCATAGGCTTGAGTTGTCATAGGCCCACATACATCTGTGTGTATGAGTCCCAATAACTCTTTTGTCCTTTCTCCATGTCCACTAAATGGAGTCTTGGTCATCTTACCCATGAGACATGATTCACAAGTTCCTAATGACTCATAGTCATAAGGATCAAAGAAATTTTCTTTGTATAACTTGTTAATCCTAGTCTCACTAATATGTCCAAGTCGACAATGCCAAAGTAAGGTATTGTTTACATCATCTCTTTTCCGTTTGTTAGAAACATGAAAAATATTGTCATTAGTGGAAAGAGTTAATAGACCATTGCAGAATATGCCATAACATATAATTTCATTAGATAAAGAAATTGAGCAGCCACTGCTCATTACATTCATAGTATATCCTTGTTTAAGTAACAAGGGTACAGATATGATATTTCTAATGATTTTTGGCATATAGTAACAATTCCTTAGCTCCAAGATCTTCCCTGAAGGTAACTTCAAAATATAAGTCCCTACTGCTTCTGCTTGGATGGGGTCCCCTCCAGTACCGTAGAGCTCAAAGTTACCTTCCTTCAATACTTTAAGCCCCTGAAATTCCTGCAATGATTTGCAGATGTTATGACCACAGGCGGTATCCAACACCCAAGTATTTGAAATGGAAGAATCCAATGACAAAATAGTATGAACTTCTTTCATACCTTTTGGTGCCTCTGATGCACCAGGCTTCAAACTTGCAAGGTAAACCTTGCAGTTTCTTTTCCAATGACCCGGCTTGCCACAATGAAAGCAGGTCATCTGTCCGGAGGCCTTCTTTCCTTTCTTCTTCTTAATGCCCCCTTTGGGATTCATCCTCTTACTGGAACCCCTTTTGCCTGTCTTCTTCTTTTCCACAAGAAGAACTGGAGCCTTATTTTTCTTTACATGGCTCTCTGCTGTCTTCAACATATTCAACAGCTCAGGCAAGGAAGAATTAAGTTTGTTCATATGGTAATTAAGAACAAACTGTGAAAATGACTCTGGGAGTGATTGCAAGATCAAGTCTTGATTCAACTCCCCATCCATTACAAAACCTAATTGACCTAATCGAGTGATTAGATCAATTACCTTTAATACATGGTCTTGTACTGATGTACCTTCTGTCATCCTTGCACGGAACAACTGCTTAGATATTTCATATCTAGCAGTTCTACTGTGTTCTCCATAAAGCTCTTTTAAATTGAGCAGTATGGAGTTAGTATCCATGCTGTCATGCTGCCTCTGCAACTCATTAGTCATAGAGGCAAGCATAACACACTTGACAGTAAGTGAGTCATTTTGCCACATATTATATGTGGTCTTCTCCTCTTGCGAGGCATCTTCCCTTGGTGGTTCCAAAATTGGGGTATCAAGAATATAGGAAATTCTTTCTTGACTGAGTACTATTTTTAAATTTCTCAGCCAATCAACATAATTAGGCCCAGTCAATTTGTTGGCATCTAAAATACTACGGAGTGAGAGTGAAGAGGCCATTTATCTACATTTAAACAAAGAACAATGCATAAGCAAACAACCATGAAATGATAATACATGATTAAATTAGGACTTTAATTTAATTATGTTTCCCACTATTTTATCGAGCATCATAACCCTCTATACGATGATCGAGAAAACCCTAATTAGTTTTTCTTAGTGGGTTTGAGATCCCAATCCCTTATAAAAGACCTTGTGTGTACACAACAAATCTTATATAAGTTCATAGGTAGCAAAACTCTTTCCAATTGTAACCCGTACAATTCTCAACTTATCCCGGCCTCTAAAATATTAATAGCCTTGTGTATACACAACAAACTATAATATTTTAGTTAAGTAAGACCCTTTATTGCCATATAGTCATGACTTTAATAGTAATACCCTTGTGTGTACACAACAAAATATTACATTAAATCATGCCATAAACAAATAATTGTATTAGGCCAAAAATTGTGTTAGTCACCATATTAGGTCTTGTGTGTACACAACAAACCTAATATAGATCGTAACACAATAATGACCTATCATGAAGGAAGGCCAATAATAGTATTTTAACACCAAGCATGTTAGTCACGAATTAAATCAATCAGATCGGCCAGGCTAGTGGAAGAGATGTGGGGGTCCCCCCGTTGCTTTCCTAGACACCAATTTAAAATTGGCCAGGTCAGTCAACGGAACCAATTAAAAACTATGATTCCCTTTACCTTCCCAGAACCACCTTTCTAGACACCGAAATGACTAATTATCCATCATGACTAATAATGCTTATCGGTTAACTATACTATCACTTAATATAATTTTAAGAGGGATTTATGCAATGCCAGCACATTCGATTAAAAGCTATCACATATATTAATACATGCTTTAAACTAAGCAAATATGTGAAACGTGTGCCATCATACTAGGACAACCATTTACCACATAATGGATACACCATTGTGCCAGGGCAACCTTATTTCAGTATGATGGCTCCAGGGCTAATCATATCTCTAAGACAATTAGGGTTTCAGTGAAAAACCCTAACTGGTGGCAATCATCAAACTCATGTTCAATATTGTGCATCAATATAAAAACTTTAAACTGATACTACATCACGAATTGAACTGCATAAGTTTTAATCTTAATAAGGAGGCTCTGATACCACTGTTGGGTTCGGGAACCAGTGCGGAAGTGTGGATTTCAAAATTTTATGAAATCAGGTCCGAACCCTAATCACAAAATCTCCTTATTAGCAATTAAAACTTATGACTACATGCATGTCCAAATTTAAACATAGTTTAGATACTAACCTCAGATCGCTATATCCAATCTGATGTAGAAATAAACTCCAAATTGAGTAACCTTTTGAACACACCAGGCGTCCACTTGTCCGCCCTCCGATGGTGATCCACACGGGCAGATGATCAAGACAGTGACTCCTCAATTGGGTTCCTTCCAATCAAGTTCTACCCCAAGAACTTGATATATGGGCTATTGGCTAGGACTCCTCTAGCCAAACGGGGACTAAACCTTCTCTCTTACTCTTCTCCTAGTTTTTAGCAACTTTGGCCCCTTAAGACACTCTTGTCTTAAGAATAAGCCCTTGTCCTAAAATGAGACAAGGCTTGTCTTGGAGGGAGAAGAAAATTAAGACAAAAGTTGTCTTAATGTAAGAAAGAAAGATAAGAGGCGCCTTCTTCCTTTACCGTCGGAGAGTTTCTCTCTCTGACTCTCCTTCTGTTCTGAGATTCGACAGAGCCTAGGCTCTGTAAAGGAATCAAAGAGGAAAGAGAGGAGGGGGAAACAATCTTCTGGAGAGGGAGAAGGAAAGAGAAGCAAGGCTTCGCCGTAGAAAATCTGGAATTTAATTTTACGGTGAAGCCTTCTTCTTAAATAGGCGACAGAGAGGCGCCTTCTCATCTGAAAACATCCTCTCACGTCCCTCTCTCTCTTCTCACGTCTTCTCTCTTTATATCACGGCCCTTGGGATTAATCTCACAGCCTTTGGGATAGGAAGACGCGAAGAAGGACCGTGAAAAACTCAGAAGGGCGCGCGCAGAAAGAAGAGTCGCGCCCCTTCGGTGTTTTTTTCTTTCTTTTCACGGTAATTCCAAATTTTTGAAGAGTCCACGCCTAGGTGGACTCTGATCCATGCCTCATCAGCCAAAAGACGTCGGTCTCTTCTTTCTTTTCACGCAAAGACGCGACTTGGAGAGAGTCCACGCGCGTGTGGACTCTTCTCCTTGCGCGCGCGCGTGGGAAGAGAAGGGGAGGGGTTTCAGGTGATGTGGGAAAGGGGTTTAGCCTCTTAGGTTAGCCCAATTGCTAGCCTAATGTTAGCCCAACATTTTGAATCTTCAATTAGATTCAAACCGGAATGAATTTGGATCTAAAAAAGACCAAATCGGAACCCTAACTCGAATCCGATTCAAGTAGAAGCCATGGTTTGCAACACATGCTAGTGTGTTCATCTGCAAACGAGATTTAATTCCAAATTAAATCCTTGATTATCTGTCCTAAGTGTGTGACCCATTGGGTTCCATACTTAGCCAGCAGTGGGTCCGAGTGCAAGTTGACCTAATCTGATCAGAACTCATTCTAATCGATTTAGGTCAAATCGAGCTAACTCGAGTCAGTCAATTAGGACTCCTCCTAATTAGTGATCCAATTAAACCATTTAATTTGATCAACCCACAAGACAAGATTGACGTCTAGCAACGTGTCATGTCTTCCCGGAAGATATGGAAATTCTGGTGTAATTCCAAAACTACCCTTCAGTGGAAAGTTCCCGTACAATTCGATCCTTTAATCATCTTACATCCCGAGTATAACTATGGATATGGAATCATGTCAAATCCAGTTTATACTCATTCCCAGCTCAGTCATACACTAATGATTCAATTAATTCGATATTAGAAATCATTTCTAATATCTGTACTTTGATCAAAGATTTCCTGAATCATCATCTGACCTAATTTGGCTGGATGCAATCTCCTCCTACTAGGAGTGATCAATTCCTTGTTGACCTACTCATTACCTTCATATACAATTCTCCATACCCAGCATCAACCTCGTGCATGACCCAGTGTCATGATTGAGATTGAACCAAAGCATGGGTTCATGTACATAAGGTATTATGGCAGTCTCAGGTCATAGGACTACTTGTACAACTCCCACTATGTGAAACATCTATTGACATGCAGCTAAGGCTCCATTAGATGTTCTCAAACTGGATCTATTCAGTGAACTCATTCTCTAATGAGCACCCACATCCTTGTATTAGTGTCCTACACAAATGACTGTGAGAGCAGTCACCCTTTTTAGCATACATAGGATGTGCCAGTCTTACCGGAAACCCTGATCCCCAACTCAGGGTTCCTATGACTAGGAATATTCTAGATTAGGGTTTTAAGGCCTTAGATCTCACTGGTATGATCTCATCATAGCCCTACAACCATAGCCCTAATCTATGGGGTTCATCATATAATGACACAGCGAATGATGAAAAAATTATTGCCTTTATTAATTTGTCAATTTACAATGGTCTGGGAGATACAGATATTGGCTTATAGGGCATAATCCTTTCAATCTCCCACTTGCACTAAAGCCAATCGCTCTTATTCTTTAACCCCATACAATCGAGGTGGCGATCAAACTCCCGCTGTGGTAGAGCCTTAGTGAACGGGTCTGCTATGTTGTTCTTTGTATCTACTCTATTGATGCAGACTTCTTGTCTTTCGATTATCTCTCGGACAAGATGGAAGCGTCTCAGAATGTGCTTGGACTTGTGATGGGCTCTCGGTTCCTTAGCTTGAGCAACTGCTCCAGTGTTATCACAATAGAGTGGCACCGGGTTCTCAATCTCAGGAACTACTCCCAACTCTGTGATGAATTTCTTCATCCAGACAGCTTCCTTGGCGGCTTCACTGACAGCTATGTACTCTGCCTCGGTAGTTGAGTCAGCTACAGTCTGCTATTTAGTGCTCTTCCAACTTACTGCTCCACCATTCAAGGTAAAGACATACCCTGAAATGGATTTACTATCATCTGGGTCTGATTGAAAACTAGAGTCTGAATAGGCTTCTAGTTTAAGATCAGATCCTCCGTATATAAGAAAAATATCCTTAGTCCTTCTCAGGTACTTAAGAATATTTTTCACAGCCTTCCAGTGATCCTCTCCTGGATCAGCCTGAAATCTACTGGCTACACCCAAGGCATATGCCACATCAGGCCTGGTACATAACATAGCATACATAATCGACCCTATAGCCGAAGCATAAGGTATAGAATTCATTCTATTTCTTTCTTCAGGTGTCTTAGGAGACATCCTCTTAGAAAGACGTATGCCATGACCAATAGGTAAGTAACCTCTTTTACTTTCCTCCATGCTAAATCTCTTTAGCACCTGGTCAATGTACCTAGACTGGGACAAGCCAAGCATCCTTCTTGATCTTTCTCTATAGATCTTTATACCCAGTATATAGGATGCTTCTCCCAAGTCTTTCATGGAAAACTGTTTCGATAACCACACTTTGACTGATTGTAACATTGGGATATCATTCCCAATAAGAAGTATATCATCAACATATAGAACTAAGAAAACTATGGCACTCCCACTAGTCTTCTTGTACACACAAGGTTCATCCTCATTTTTGAAAAAATCAAATTCTTTGACTGTTTTATCAAATCGGATGTTCCAACTCCTGGATGCTTGCTTTAATCCATAAATGGATTTCTTTAGCCTACATACCTGATTAGGTTTAGTCTCCAAGACAAAACCTTCTGGTTGTGACATATAAACCTCTTCCTCAAGGAAACCATTGAGGAATACAGTTTTTACATCCATTTGCCAGATCTCATAATCATGATATGCTGCTATAGCAAGCATAATCCGAATAGATTTGAGCATGGCAACAGGAGAAAATGTTTCATCATAATCTATTCCCTGTTTTTGTCTGAAACCCTTAGCCACCAATCTGGCTTTATAAGTTTCAACTTGGCCATCTGCCCCAATCTTCCTTTTATAGACCCATTTACACCCAATAGGGTTAATACCCTCTGGTGCATCAACCAAAGACCATACTTGGTTGACATACATGGAGTCCATCTCGGATCTCATGGCTTCCAGCCATTTGTCTGAGTCTCTACTCATGACTGCTTCCGTATAGGTTAGAGGCTCATCATTTTGAATGATTTGGGCTTCATTATTTTCAATTATGAACCCATACCTCTCTGGTGCCTGTCGCACCCTGTCAGACCTACGGATAGGAGTGTGTTCAGGTTCTATATTAACTATGTTGTTACTTGACTGAGAAGTGTCTATTTGTTGAATCTCATTAAGTTCGATATTTCTACCAGTGCCCTTTTGTAGGATAAATTCCTTTTCCATAAAAGTGGCATGCCTACTGACCAAAACCTTTTGTTCAGTAGGGTGGTAGAACACATATCCTATACTATCTCTAGGATATCCGATAAATAGACATTTGTCTGCTCTAGCATCTAGTTTATGTCCAAAATTTCTTTTTACATAGGCTGGACATCCCCATATCTTAATATACTTAAGATTGGGCTTCTTACCTCTCCATAATTCATATGGAGTGCTAGAAACAGTTTTAGATGGTACTCTATTCAAGATATAAGTTGCTGTTTCCAAAGCATATCCCCAGAAAGAAAAAGGTAACTCCGTGAAGCACATCATGGACCGTACCATATCCAATAAAGTACGATTCCTCCTTTCAGCAACACCATTTAATTGTGGTGTGTAAGGAGGAGTCCATTCAGAGATGATCCCCTTATCTTTAAGGTGATCAAGAAACTCAGTGGATAAGTACTCACCTCCTCTATCTGATCGGAGGATCTTTATACTTTTTCCTGTCTGTTTCTCTACCATAC
The DNA here is from genome assembly GCA_021397845.1 of Areca catechu. Lineage (NCBI taxonomy): Eukaryota > Viridiplantae > Streptophyta > Magnoliopsida > Arecales > Arecaceae > Areca > Areca catechu. The sequence goes on from CM038041.1 coordinate 138,207,201, forward strand.
TTTGATACTCTAAAAATTTTTCAAAAGCCTCGGACTTATGTTTCATTAGATACACAAATCCATACCTTGAAAAATCATCAGTAAATGTGATGAAGTATGAGTATCCACCATAGGCTTGAGTTGTCATAGGCCCACATACATCTGTGTGTATGAGTCCCAATAACTCTTTTGTCCTTTCTCCATGTCCACTAAATGGAGTCTTGGTCATCTTACCCATGAGACATGATTCACAAGTTCCTAATGACTCATAGTCATAAGGATCAAAGAAATTTTCTTTGTATAACTTGTTAATCCTAGTCTCACTAATATGTCCAAGTCGACAATGCCAAAGTAAGGTATTGTTTACATCATCTCTTTTCCGTTTGTTAGAAACATGAAAAATATTGTCATTAGTGGAAAGAGTTAATAGACCATTGCAGAATATGCCATAACATATAATTTCATTAGATAAAGAAATTGAGCAGCCACTGCTCATTACATTCATAGTATATCCTTGTTTAAGTAACAAGGGTACAGATATGATATTTCTAATGATTTTTGGCATATAGTAACAATTCCTTAGCTCCAAGATCTTCCCTGAAGGTAACTTCAAAATATAAGTCCCTACTGCTTCTGCTTGGATGGGGTCCCCTCCAGTACCGTAGAGCTCAAAGTTACCTTCCTTCAATACTTTAAGCCCCTGAAATTCCTGCAATGATTTGCAGATGTTATGACCACAGGCGGTATCCAACACCCAAGTATTTGAAATGGAAGAATCCAATGACAAAATAGTATGAACTTCTTTCATACCTTTTGGTGCCTCTGATGCACCAGGCTTCAAACTTGCAAGGTAAACCTTGCAGTTTCTTTTCCAATGACCCGGCTTGCCACAATGAAAGCAGGTCATCTGTCCGGAGGCCTTCTTTCCTTTCTTCTTCTTAATGCCCCCTTTGGGATTCATCCTCTTACTGGAACCCCTTTTGCCTGTCTTCTTCTTTTCCACAAGAAGAACTGGAGCCTTATTTTTCTTTACATGGCTCTCTGCTGTCTTCAACATATTCAACAGCTCAGGCAAGGAAGAATTAAGTTTGTTCATATGGTAATTAAGAACAAACTGTGAAAATGACTCTGGGAGTGATTGCAAGATCAAGTCTTGATTCAACTCCCCATCCATTACAAAACCTAATTGACCTAATCGAGTGATTAGATCAATTACCTTTAATACATGGTCTTGTACTGATGTACCTTCTGTCATCCTTGCACGGAACAACTGCTTAGATATTTCATATCTAGCAGTTCTACTGTGTTCTCCATAAAGCTCTTTTAAATTGAGCAGTATGGAGTTAGTATCCATGCTGTCATGCTGCCTCTGCAACTCATTAGTCATAGAGGCAAGCATAACACACTTGACAGTAAGTGAGTCATTTTGCCACATATTATATGTGGTCTTCTCCTCTTGCGAGGCATCTTCCCTTGGTGGTTCCAAAATTGGGGTATCAAGAATATAGGAAATTCTTTCTTGACTGAGTACTATTTTTAAATTTCTCAGCCAATCAACATAATTAGGCCCAGTCAATTTGTTGGCATCTAAAATACTACGGAGTGAGAGTGAAGAGGCCATTTATCTACATTTAAACAAAGAACAATGCATAAGCAAACAACCATGAAATGATAATACATGATTAAATTAGGACTTTAATTTAATTATGTTTCCCACTATTTTATCGAGCATCATAACCCTCTATACGATGATCGAGAAAACCCTAATTAGTTTTTCTTAGTGGGGTTGAGATCCCAATCCCTTATAAAAGACCTTGTGTGTACACAACAAATCTTATATAAGTTCATAGGTAGCAAAACTCTTTCCAATTGTAACCCGTACAATTCTCAACTTATCCCGGCCTCTAAAATATTAATAGCCTTGTGTATACACAACAAACTATAATATTTTAGTTAAGTAAGACCCTTTATTGCCATATAGTCATGACTTTAATAGTAATACCCTTGTGTGTACACAACAAAATATTACATTAAATCATGCCATAAACAAATAATTGTATTAGGCCAAAAATTGTGTTAGTCACCATATTAGGTCTTGTGTGTACACAACAAACCTAATATAGATCGTAACACAATAATGACCTATCATGAAGGAAGGCCAATAATAGTATTTTAACACCAAGCATGTTAGTCACGAATTAAATCAATCAGATCGGCCAGGCTAGTGGAAGAGATGTGGGGGTCCCCCCGTTGCTTTCCTAGACACCAATTTAAAATTGGCCAGGTCAGTCAACGGAACCAATTAAAAACCATGATTCCCTTTACCTTCCCAGAACCACCTTTCTAGACACCGAAATGACTAATTATCCATCATGACTAATAATGCTTATCGGTTAACTATACTATCACTTAATATAATTTTAAGAGGGATTTATGCAATGCCAGCACATTCGATTAAAAGCTATCACATATATTAATACATGCTTTAAACTAAGCAAATATGTGAAACGTGTGCCATCATACTAGGACAACCATTTACCACATAATGGATACACCATTATGCCAGGGCAACCTTATTTCAGTATGATGGCTCCAGGGCTAATCATATCTCTAAGACAATTAGGGTTTCAGTGAAAAACCCTAACTGGTGGCAATCATCAAACTCATGTTCAATATTGTGCATCAATATAAAAACTTTAAACTGATACTACATCACGAATTGAACTGCATAAGTTTTAATCTTAATAAGGAGGCTCTGATACCACTGTTGGGTTCGGGAACCAGTGCGGAAGTGTGGATTTCAAAATTTTATGAAATCAGGTCCGAACCCTAATCCCAAAATCTCCTTATTAGCAATTAAAACTTATGACTACATGCATGTCCAAATTTAAACATAGTTTAGATACTAACCTCAGATCGCTATATCCAATCTGATGTAAAAATAAACTCCAAATTGAGTAACCTTTTGAACACACCAGGCGTCCACTTGTCCGCCCTCCGATGGTGATCCACACGGGCAGATGATCAAGACAGTGACTCCTCAATTGGGTTCCTTCCAATCAAGTTCTACCCCAAGAACTTGATATATGGGCTATTGGCTAGGACTCCTCTAGCCAAACGGGGACTAAACCTTCTCTCTTACTCTTCTCCTAGTTTTTAGCAACTTTGGCCCCTTAAGATACTCTTGTCTTAAGAATAAGCCCTTGTCCTAAAATGAGACAAGGCTTGTCTTGGAGGGAGAAGAAAATTAAGACAAAAGTTGTCTTAATGTAAGAAAGAAAGATAAGAGGCGCCTTCTTCCTTTACCGTCGGAGAGTTTCTCTCTCTGACTCTCCTTCTGTTCTGAGATTCGACAGAGCCTAGGCTCTGTAAAGGAATCAAAGAGGAAAGAGAGGAGGGGGAAACAATCTTCTGGAGAGGGAGAAGGAAAGAGAAGCAAGGCTTCGCCATAGAAAATCTGGAATTTAATTTTACGGTGAAGCCTTCTTCTTAAATAGGCGACAGAGAGGCGCCTTCTCATCTGAAAACATCCTCTCACATCCCTCTCTCTCTTCTCACGTCTTCTCTCTTTATCTCACGGCCCTTGGGATTAATCTCACAGCCTTTGGGATAGGAAGACGCGAAGAAGGACCGTGAAAAACTCAGAAGGGCGCGTACAGAAAGAAGAGTCGCGCCCCTTCGGTGTTTTTTTCTTTCTTTTCACGGTAATTCCAAATTTTTGAAGAGTCCACGCCTAGGTGGACTCTGATCCATGCCTCATCAGCCAAAAGACGCCGGTCTCTTCTTTCTTTTCACGCAAAGACGCGACTTGGAGAGAGTCCACGCGCATGTGGACTCTTCTCCTTGCGCGCGCGCGTGGGAAGAGAAGGGGAGGGGTTTTAGGTGATGTGGGAAAGGGGTTTAGCCTCTTAGGTTAGCCCAATTGCTAGCCTACTGTTAGCCCAACATTTTGAATCTTCAATTAGATTCAAACCGGAATGAATTTGGATCTAAAAAAGACCAAATCGGAACCCTAACTCGAATCCGATTCAAGTAGAAGCCATGGTTTGCAACACATGCTAGTGTGTTCATCTGCAAACGAGATTTAATTCCAAATTAAATCCTTGATTATCTGTCCTAAGTGTGTGACCCATTGGGTTCCATACTTAGCCAGCAGTGGGTCCGAGTGCAAGTTGACCTAATCTGATCAGAACTCATTCTAATCGATTTAGGTCAAATCGAGCTAACTCGAGTCAGTCAATTAGGACTCCTCCTAATTAGTGATCCAATTAAACCATTTAATTTGATCAACCCACAAGACAAGATTGACGTCTAGCAACGTGTCATGTCTTCCCGGAAGATATGGAAATTCTGGTGTAATTCCAAAACTACCCTTCAGTGGAAAGTTCCCGTACAATTCGATCCTTTAATCATCTTACATCCCGAGTATAACTATGGATATGGAATCATGTCAAATCCAGTTTATACTCATTCCCAGCTCAGTCATACACTAATGATTCAATTAATTCGATATTAGAAATCATTTCTAATATCTGTACTTTGATCAAAGATTTTCTGAATCATCATCTGACCTAATTTGGCTGGATGCAATCTCCTCCTACTAGGAGTGATCAATTCCTTGTTGACCTACTCATTACCTTCATATACAATTCTCCATACCCAGCATCAACCTCGTGCATGACCCAGTGTCATGATTGAGATTGAACCAAAGCATGGGTTCATGTACATAAGGTATTATGGCAGTCTCAGGTCATAGGACTACTTGTACAACTCCCACTATGTGAAACATCTATTGACATGCAGCTAAGGCTCCATTAGATGTTCTCAAACTGGATCTATTCAGTGAACTCATTCTCTAATGAGCACCCACATCCTTGTATTAGTGTCCTACACAAATGACTGTGAGAGCAGTCACCCTTTTTAGCATACATAGGATGTGCCAGTCTTACCGGAAATCCTGATCCCCAACTCAGGGTTCCTATGACTAGGAATATTCTAGATTAGGGTTTTAAGGCCTTAGATCTCATTGGTATGATCTCATCATAGCCCTACAACCATAGCCCTAATCTATGGGGTTCATCATATAATGACACAGCGAATGATGAAAAAATTATTACCTTTATTAATTTGTCAATTTACAATGGTCTGGGAGATACAGATATTGGCTTATAGGGCATAATCCTTTCAAAGGCCTCCAAACTTTCAATAACAACGACGGCAGATATGCAGACCATCGGAGAAGCCCTCCCAAGCCCAGAGCATTGGGAGGAAGATTCGACTCCCATACCACTCTCCGACAATGACCTTGCGGGAGTCCGGCTCCCGCATGATGACCCTCTTATAATCTCGGCCGTAGTGGCCAATTATGATGTACAGAGAATTCTTATTGATAATGGAAGTTCGACTGATATCTTGATGTATGATGCATTCTCCAAAATGTGTTTTCCTAGACATCAACTACAAAGATCCCCCATACCACTCTCCGGTTTCGGGGGCAACCAAGTTTATGTCGAAGGGGAGATAGTGTTGCCTGTAACCCTCGGTTCCGAGCCTCGACAAAAGACATTGCCGATCAACTTCACGGTGGTCCAGATCCCCTCTGCATACAACATTATTCTGGGGAGGCCCGCCTTGAACAGGTTCCGGACCGTGATATCCTCTCATTACCTCTTAGTATGCTTCCCCACCAGAAATGGTGTTGGAGAAGTTAGAGGGAACCAGAGGACGGCACGACAATGTCTAATGATCGAAGACATGTATTTCAAAGATTCGACTACTCTGGATCAGCTGGATCCAAGTGATTCAACCATAAACCTTGGTGAACCCATGGAGAGGACCATCCTGATACCTTTGAAAGAGGAAGATCCCTCCAGAGTTGTACAAATCGGGAGCGCCCTTGACGAAGAAACCTGAACGAGGCTGATCCGTTTCCTTAGGGACAACGCTGATATCTTCGCCTGGTCGGCTTCGGACATGCCCAGGATTCTCGCTGAAGTGATTACTCATCGGCTGGAAGTAACCCCTGGGTACAAGCCGGTGCGACAGAAGAAGAGGAGCTTCACCCCCGAAAGACAGCAAGCTAGAGGTTGGCAAGCTCCTCAGGGCAGGGTTCATCAGAGAGGCCCGCTACCCCAAGGGGCTGGCCAATGTGGTAATGGTGAAGAAAGCTAGCAGCAAGTGGAGGATCTGCATCGACTATACAGACCTCAACAAGGCTTGTCCAAAAGATAGCTTCCCTCTCTCAAAGATTGATCAACTGGTCGACGCTACCACCAGCCACCAGTTGTTGAGCTTTATGGATGCCTTCTCTAGCTACAACCAGATCAGAATGGATCCACAAGATGAGGAGAAGATGGCATTCATCACTGACAAAGGTCTCTACTACTACAAGATGATGTCGTTCGGCCTCAAGAACGTCGGAGCAACATTTCAAAGACTCATCAATAAGGTGTTTGAAAAGCAACTGGGAAGAAATATGAAGGCCTATGTTGACGACATGATCGTCAAGAGTCTCCATTGGAGAGACCACATCCGCGACTTGGAGGAGTCATTCAGCGCTCTCTGGTGCTACTAAATGAAGTTAAACCTAGCGAAGTACGCCTTCGGGGTCACGTCGGGTAAATTCCTGGGCTTTTTTGTCACCAAACGAGGGATTGAGGCCAACCCCGAGAAGATCCAGGCCTTGAAGGATATGTGACATCCCTCATGTAAAAAGAAAGTCCAACAGTTGACAGGGAGGATTGCCTCCCTAAGCAGATTTATCTCTCGGTCCGCCGAGAAGTGTCTTTCTTTCTTCAAGGTACTACGGCAATCAAAGGGCTTCGAATGGTCCGAAGGCTGTCGCATTGCCTTTGAAAAATTGAAGAAGTATTTGGAGACCCCGCCATTACTCTCCAAGCCAAAAGAAGGCGAGGTCCTCTACTTGTACCTCTCTACTTCAGACGAAGCAGTGAGCTCGGTTCTTGTCTGGAAGGAGGAAGACGGGTCCCATAAGCCGATCTACTACATCAGCAAGATCCTGCCTGACACAGAAACATGGTATGCAAGGATGCAAAAGCTGATATACTCTTTAGTGATTACGGCAAAGTGACTACGGCCATATTTCCAGGCCCACACTATCGTGGTGCTGACTGATCAACCTCTCAAGGCCATTCTCCGATCTCCGGACACTTCTAGAAAGATAGCCAAGTGGGCTATGAAGCTAAGCGAATTTGACATTAGCTTCTAGCCCTGAGCGGCTATGAAGGCCCAGGTGCTCTCTGATTTTCTGGCCGAGTGCACCTGGATGTTCGAAGATGAAGCCTCTTCAGATGAAGAAGAAACCCTGAAGGAGATGAAGTTCGTTTGGGTGCTTCATGTGGACGGAGCTTCCAATGCTATCGGGTGCGGGGCTGGACTCATGTTGGCCGAACCTAACGGTCAAATTATAGAGTATGCACTCCGTTTCTCCTTCCATGCCTCCAATAATCAGGTTGAATATAAGGGCCTACTCGTCGAACTTCAGACCGCTAAAGATCTGGGAGTCCAGCAACTCCGAACCTTCTCCGACTCTCAATTGGTTGTGAATCAAGTCAATGGAGGGTATGCAGCCAAAGATCCAACCATGGTGCAATACTTGGAGAAGGTTCAGGCTTTATCCTCCCAACTAGAACATTTTGAAATTATTCATGTTCCCCAATCGGAGAACTCCCGGGTGGATGCACTATCTCGATTGGCAACTACAGCATCGGAGTCTCTCGGGCGCACCTTTGTTGAACATCTTGAAACTCCAAGCATTGTCGAAGAGGCTGCAGAGGTGCGCCAGATTGATGCTAAGCCAAGCTAAATGGATCCCATCATCAGATTCCTGAATGAAGGAGAATAGCCCGAAGATAAGGCAGAGGCCAAGAAGATCTACTAGATGGCGTCTCAGTACGTCATCTTAGACGGAACCTTCTACAAGAGATTGTTCTCCCAACCACTGCTGAAATGTCTCGGACCCATCGATGTAGATTATGCATTAAGAGAGGTCCATGAGGGCATATGCGCGGATCACTTGGGAGGCAGATCTCTAGCATACAAGATTATTCGACAAGGATATTACTGGCCCTCCATCCAGAAGGACTCAACTGATTTCGTACGGAAGTACGACCAATGCCAGAGTTATGCTAATGTGCAAAGACAACCTGCGAGTCACTTGACTTAGTTGGCAGCCCCATGGCCCTTTGCCCAGTGGGGGATGGACATTCTTGGCCCGTTCCCACCAGCATCAGGGCAAAGGAAGTTTCTCCTAGTGGCCATCGACTATTTCATGAAATGGGTGGAAGCCAAACCATTGGCCCAAATCACAGAGGGCAAGGTGGAAAGTTTTGTAAAAAATTCCATCATCTTCAGGTTCGGTATCCCACACGTCATTATCACGGATAATGAAAGACAATTCGACAATCTGAAGTTCAAGGACTTCTGTTCTCGGTACCATATCCAGCATCGGCTAACATCCGTTGCACATCCACAGTCCAATGGAGAAGCCGAAGTCACCAACCGGACCATCCTTCGTGGTCTAAAGACAAGGTTGAACGCCGCCAAAGGGCTTTGGGCCAAAGAACTAACCTTTGTTCTTTGAGCATACTGAACTACCCCAAGAATAGCCATCGGCGAATCTCCGTTCAACCAAGCCTATGGTACCGAAGCCATGCTACCTATCGAAGTCTCCCTACAGTCCCTGAGGATTGACAACTATGAAGAGCCTGAGAATTTTGATCGCAGAAGGATTGATCTGGATCTGCTATCAAGCACCAGGCTACAGGCTCAGATAAGAATGGCGGCAAACTAGCAAAAGGTCACCAAGTACTACAATGCAAGGATGAAGGATCAAACTTTCCGCACGGGGGACATGGTATTGCGAAGAGCAGAGATATCCAGGCCAACAGAACATGGTAAACTCTCTCCCAACTGGGAAGGCCCATATCAAGTTGAAGAAGTCATTTGACCAGGGACATATCGACTCAAGACCCTAGAGGGAAAGACCCTATCCCGGCCATGGAATGTACAAAACCTTCACAAATACTATCAATGAAAAAGTTCCAAAAAACTCATGTGCAAAGCTCCTCAACCCTACTCAACTCAGAACGGCTTGTTACATCGACTGAATGACAATAGCCCAAATGACCCGATCTGAAAAATCAGTCAACTGCGCAAAGGAGAGCCTGATCCACTCACCTTATCGGTATGCCCGACAAGCGCAATGGATGGCCTAACCAGGCCACCAAAAAGATCAAAGGCGCAGGGATGGTTTTCGTAACCTATCCTACGGTGAATCCGAACATGCACTAAGACGGGCCTGAACAGCCTACCTTAATTACGACAGAAAGAGCATAGGGATGGTGTAAACACCCTACCCTATGGAAAATTTGAACACATACCTAAAAGGATCACTGTTGTCCTCTCTGTCAACAACAAACACTCTCAGAGCAGACCAATGGACCCTACTTCTTTCCTACAAACTGTAAGTGGTTTATGGAGTCTACATTATGGACAAATTGTGATGCAACACATCGCAGAAAATATATGGAAAGAGGTAAAAGAAATTTTTTTTCATTTCTTTCATTTTTTCTTACAAAAAGAAAAGAAAAGAAAGAAAAGAAGAAAAAGAAAGAAACTCTCCTATAAAGAGTGTAAGAAAAAGAAAAGAAACTCTCCTATAAAGAGTGTAAGAAAAAGAAAAGAAACTCTCCTAAAGAGAGATACAAAAAAAAAAAAGCAGTAGCAGCAACAGCAGGGTTGGAAAATTTGCATTAACTCCCCGACTGGTTTTTTCTATACCATCGAGGAGAGACCAGATGGGATGACGAAGGGCCCCCGGGGTTCCCGTCCAAACTCGAGTCCGACCCCTCATCAGAGTCAGAATCGAATTCGTGGCCGGGGAAGGAAACGAAGGGTTTGATATTATCCAAGCCCTTCATGTCATAAAACTTGAAGGCTTTCCTCTGGCACTCCCGAAACCCCTAGTGGAAGGAGTCCAGGGCCATCTCGGCGAGCTCATCCTTGAATGAGGCAGAAGTTCTGAAGTTTGCGATGGTCTCCGCCGCCTCCTTCTTCGCCTCCTCCGCCGTCGTGCTTGCCGCCGTGACTTGGGCTTGGGCCTCCCTCAACTTAGCCTCCAGAAGGCGGACCTTCTTCTCAAGACGGTCCACCAGAGGCTCCTCCTCTTCACCGATAAGCCCAGATGGCTCCGGACTTCGCTTCCTCTCGGGGTCAATAACCCTCCTCTTCGCTGCACGACGAAGCTCAGAAGTGCTGAACCTCATGGCTAATAGAAGGAAGACACCAACAGAAATGATGGCCTTCGACAGCAGGGGGCAGGGTCCTATTTATAGAAACCCTGCACCCACGATCAACTACGGGGAGACGCATCCCACATCCTTTCCGGCCATATGAGAAGGTGCCACATGTCCGGGTGACGCTTCGAGAACCAGAAAGTCTCTCGGAAGCCATCCCCAGGACCGCAACCGCCATCGCTTCGAATTCGGAGAAATCTGCATCATGCGACAGCATCATTAATGGTCTCTTTTTGGGAAAAAGAGGCCCGGCGGCTCATAAGGTGCAAGAGATCATTACTGTACAAATTTCAACGTGCCACATGGACAATGGTGATCCTAATCAAATCCCCCTAATTATTGATTGGCGGGGAGATGACTCCTGTTCGCCCCAACGGACAAGCTAATCATCCGAAGGAAAGCAACGCAACGGAGTTCTTGTCCATTCAAGGGTTCATCCTTACCGACTGAACGGCCTTCGGCTACGACTATTCAACTAAGCGAAAATGAGAACGGTAAAATCGACTCTTATCAACTGGACGGCCTTCGAAGGCTATCGTTCGACTAAGCCAAAGGAGAAACGATAGAACCATTTCAGGCTACACATGAGGCACAACAATGCATAAGCAAAGAAAGGAGAATTCATTCCAAAATCTGGAAAAATTGCAATACAAAGTTCATTGGCAATACAACTAAGAAAGAAAAAAAATATATTCGGAGTGATCTAGGTTACTCAACATCAATAGGAGAGGGCTCCACACCACAGGACTGGAGCAACCTATCAACTTGATCGAAGAGGGTCTCATCAATCTGGGCCGAAACGGGATAACCTTCGGCCTGAACTAATTCAGCCTGAGTCGCCTCCTGGGCCGAGATCAAAGCTGGGATCATCTCCTGGTTTTCGATTGGGGTAGCAGCCTTTTTCGCCGGACATGGTGACTCCTCGACCTCCCCTGCGTCTTCGACCTCCTCTGCTTCTTCTCCTTCCTCTCCAATTATGTTGTAGGAGGGGATTTTCGAAAGGTCGAGGTGAGGGAGGGTCTCCTTTACCTTGGAAAGCCCATCATTGAAGCTGTACTGGTAAGCATACAATGATGCTACATCAATCTCTGTCTGAAATTGCGAAGACATCTTGAAGTCAGCAACGGCATTGTTTATTTGCTTTCTCAAAGCTTTAGACTCCCTCTTGGCGGCTTCGGCCTCCCTCTTGGCAGCTTCCAATTCTAGGATCGCCTCTTCGACCCACCTAGAAGCCTCCTCCGCCACCTTGGACAGGCTCTCCATCCTCTCCTGGTTCTCCTTGGCAGTCCGCTCTAGGGATTCAACTTGCCTCATGCTCCTGTTCCACCCTGCCTCTTGTCCCGCTATCCTCGAGTGGGTGCTCTTCAGTTCACCCTTCAGGTCACGAACTTCATCAATCACCCGGACAAGACGGTCCTCCATGGATTGCTTCAGCTCCTCGGCTACTTCCCTAGCAGCCCTAGCAGTCTGAAGCTTCTCCTTGATGTTGTAGATGAGGCTATCCACGTTCCCCAAGCCTTCCTCCATGAAGGTGAAGTCATAGACCAACTACATCAAAAAAGAAGAATCGATGGTCAAATAACTCTCAAGGCAAAGGAGGCGGTGATAGTCATACCTGTTGTAGGGCGGCGAAGCCGGAATCAGACACATTGAGAAAGCTCTGGTTCCGGAGAATTGCCAAGTTGCGGGGCTGTATCGTACCCTTCAACACCTGTCTGGCTTCCTCCGGAACCAGCAGCTCTTCCATAGGAGGGAGCTCCGAAGGGTTCGTCGAGCGACCTCCAGCTGAAGAAGCTCTGTAGACAGACTCTCCTTTGACTTGCCGTGCCTTGCCCCTATCAGCAGCAGAGGGGCAAACCGGCAGCACATCCACTCCTTGAGGCGGGCCCCCCATTGTGTCAATTGGGGAGGCGACTGCCGCTGGAGTCTCGACTGGGCAGGGCCTCGCTGGAACCCCTTCCGAGGCCGCTGCATTTTCCCCCGAGGTGCCTCGGGAAGATGAAGTGCACTGGTCCCCTTCAGGACCATCTCTCTGAGCTTTCTTCCGAGCTACAGACCTGGTGGAAGGGGCCTGTGCCACCCTCCTCTCCGAAGTCTGGCGAAGCCAACTCAAATTGCACTTCATCCCACCACCTGCAGGCAAAGGGGATCACCTCAGTTAAATAAACTACAATGAAACCTAAAGAAGAAGAGAAGAAAGTTCCACTACTATACCTAATGAGGAGAATTTACTGATTCCCGCTCGATGGAGGTTCCTCTCCTCCAACAACTCCCGGATATGAGCAACTTTGGAGTTGGTCAGAAGATCATAATCCAACTGATCGGCCACCAAGACTTTCTTTCCGTCATTGGCGGTCAGGCGAGGCTTCTTCCACTCAGTGTCGAAGCCCCATGGGTCGAAGGACAACACAAATACAAAGACAGGTTTCCACCCATGGATGGCGCTGGGCATATCCTTAATCACCCTGTAGCCCGATCTGGGACCGATCACCCACCATCCGTTGCTGTGGAAATCCCTCTTGGGGATGAAAAGGGTCGAGACAAGTTGGTCCTAGGCTCTACGTTGGCGATGCTGCACATGACCAGGAATCCGTAGATGTTCCTGATGCTGTTTGGGATTAACTGCGCTGGCACCACTTGGTACAAGCGAAAAATCTTAACAAAGAAGGGGTGCAGGGAAAACCGAAGACCAGCCTTCAGGTGATCTTCGTACAGCTAGGCACCCAGGGGGAGCTTTGTTCGCCCGCTCCTTGGGCGCAGAAAGGATAAAGGAAAATTCCTCAGGAATGCGGTAGTGTTTCGAAAGAAGGGCTGCCTTGCTCTGAGAAATCGAGCTGGGGACTGACTCTAGACCTACTGTATCTCCGGCCCCCGAGGGCCCAACCTGCTTCCCCTGACTCTCTACGGTCTCTTCCATGACAAAGGAATGAAGCAAAATGATGCAGCACGAAAGCTCTGATACCAAAAATGATGCAGAACAAATAAAGGAATGCGATGCGGAAGTAAATTAAGATTAACTAATTTTTTTGTTGTTTTTATATGTTTGTAGAAGTTGGCTTCAAATCAAAGAAAAGTTAACCTAACATTGAAAGATACTAATATGATAATTGAAAGCACAATTTTAAGGAAACTAAATTATCAGAGTAGTTCAGAAGCAACGGATCGCTGGAGGTTGAGAAACTCCCAGACCTAGGGTTTCGCTCCGAACTTTCAAAAGAACAGAAATAACGAGAAGAGATGGTTTATCTAACCAGACAATGATCTTCACAGATTTTGGTGGAGGAACTCTCCCGAGCAGATTGTTGGATCCCAGATTCAGATATCTTCGTAATGGATCCTCCAATACTGGTCCTTTGGCCGGTTGGCTTCTCCTGAACTCAAGATCTGGAAGAGAAGAAAAACAATTGATGGAATCAGAGAGTCAAGGGAAAGATTTACCAGGTTGATGAACTTGAAGATTGAAATTGCTGAAAACTGGATTCTCCTGGATGTTGATGTGATTTTCCTTGGAACTTGCTCTGGATCTGAAGTTGCCGGACTGGATCTGGATGAAGGTGGATGGCCTGGACTTGTAGAGAGAGAGAGGCCGTGGGAGATGGATGGATCTAGGGTTTGATGGATTGAAAATAATGAAGGGTGGCTAGGGTTTTGGGATTTCAAGTGGCTAACCTAGGGTTTTGGATAAAGATGGAGATCTCTCACCTCCTCAAGGCTCCAATGGAACCCGGATTACCCCCTCACGGAGCTCAACACTTAGAATAGTGCGGAAGAAGAGAAACCTAGGTTACTCAACACAAGAGAATAGCAAAAATAATTTTTTCTTCATTGATTTTTCAAAGTTACAAAGAGAGGTCTATTATATAGACCTAAAATTTTCTTCTAGCTTGTACAAATTCCCATGTGGGACTAAACTCTTCCAACCTCTAGATTAGGTAGAAAACCCCCTCTCTTGGTCGACCAAGACTTCAAAAAAAATTGGGACGGCCATAAAGGAATTTTTTTTGGAATTTTTATGGCGCCTCCTTTGGAGTTGGATTTGGATTTGGAGTCCTCCTCTTCTTATGGCATTTCTTCTTTTCTTCCACTCCAAGTTAAGCTCTTTGATTTTGATTTGAACTTCAATTGGATGTCCTTCTTTGATTTCTTCTCCAAGAGAAGTTTTCTTCCTTCTTTGCTTAGGTAAAATAGGCAGGTATGGGCGCCTCCTTTAAATTAGCTTCCAATTTGATTTTTTCTTCTTTGGGTGTGGGGACCATGACACTGGGATGCCTCTGTGGCGCCTCCTGGACTCTGGCGTGTGCTCGGAGTGTGGCTGGGCGTGTGGCTTGGAGTGTGGCCTCCACTTGCTTGAACCTTGATTTGATTGGAAGACAAATGTGGCACCATTTTGGACCAAATTGAAACCACATTGGGACTTGCACCGAGTCAACATGACTCAACAAAATTTAAATGGTGACTCAAGAAATAAATAAAAATAAATAAACTGGTTGACCAGGTCAACCTTTATTACAAACCCTAATTTCTCGGGCAATGTCAATCAGAGATCCAGATGGAGCTCTGAAGTCTTCTTCTGAGTCTGGTGCCCGCACCAATTCTCCCGGGGTGGGAGGAACTCGACCTTGTCGAGTAAGGCTCAAGTTGGCTCTGGTATCTCTCCAAGAGGTCTGGGTCCAATTCTTGTAATTCTTCTCTGGAGATCCAAGAGTCATCAGAATCTGGCCTTCCTTGCCAGCGGACCAGGTACCTTTGGTATCCTCGATTACGAGTAGAGATAACCTGATCATCCAGGATCTTTTCAATCTGCTCTTTCCTCACAGGCCAGTTTGTTGGTGGACACACAGGGTCGGGATCACTCTCAATGATAGGGTTAGGCTCAAAAGGCTCACTAGGAATCACAGCTGGCTCCCTGTACTCTACTAAGTCTGTAATGTTGAAAGTAGAGCTAATGGCTAGTTCTGGAGGCAACTCGAGCACGTAGGCATTGGATCCTACTCTCTTTACCACTCTAAATGGTCCAGCTCCCCTAGCATGTAACTTTCTAACGGTTCCAGGAGGAAACCGTTCAGGACTTAACCTAATCATCACATAGTCTCCCTCAACAAAAGATTTGACTCGCCTTTGAGTATCAGCCAACTTCTTATAAGTTTCATTACTTAAATTTATTTTGGCATGAATTTCTTTATGCAAGTCTTTTACATGCTGTGCAAAATTCTCAGCAGATTCGGAGACTCGAGTGTGGATAGGTAAAGGGACTAGGTCAAGAGGTGTGTGAGGTTTGTACCCATGTACAATTTCAAATGGACTCTTACCCGTAGACGTATTGACCGAGTCATTGTACGCAAATTCTACCCTTGGTCGGTATAAATCCCAATTTCTGGTATTTTCACCAACAAGACATCTCAGCAGATTTCCTAGGCTACGGTTCACTACTTCAGTTTGGCCATCAGTTTGGGGATGATAGGCAGTTGAAAACTTAAGTTTTGTCCCTAACTTATGCCAAAGGGTCTTCCAAAAGTAACTGGTGAACCGGACATCCCTATCTGAAACGATTGTCTTAGGTAGGCCATGGAGTCTAACTATCTCATTGAAGAAAAGTGTGGCTACCTTAGACGCATCAAAGGTTTGGGAACAAGGCAAGAAGTGGGCCATTTTAGAGAATCGGTCGACTACGACACAGATAGAATCATGTCTCCTCTGGGTCTTAGGTAAACCTAACACAAAATCCATACTCACATCTTGCCAAGGACGATCTGGGACAGGGAGTGGGGTATAAAGGCCAGTGTTTTGTTTTCGCTGTTTGGCAACAGCGCAGGTTCGACATCTAGCTACAATATTAGCTACATCCCTTTTCAAGCTAGGCCAGAAAAAGTGGTCTTCAATAGCTAGAATGGTCTTGTCTTTTCCAAAATGGCCGGCTAAACCTCCAGCATGGATTTCCCAAATCAAAAATTCCCTAAGAGAAGTTCTAGGGATGCAAAGCCTATTTTTGAAGAACAAAAAACCATCTACAAGGGTATAATCCTGGTGATTACTAGATGGTCCTTGAACTAGATCCTGATACACAGTTGTGAAATCCGGACAAGACTCATATTCCTCTTTGATTTGCTCAAACCCTATGGCCTCAGTTCTAACAGAAGTTAATAACAGGGATCGGCGACTAAGGGCATCAGCTACCTTATTCTCAACTCCAGCCTTATGTTTCAGGACAAAAGTATAGGACTGGATATATTCTACCCACTTAGCATGCCTAGGGTTAAGCTTCTTCTGGGAGTTCAGAAATCTAAGAGCCTCATGGTCCGAAAATAGTACAAATTCCTGCGGTAGCAAATAATGTCTCCAGTAACGCAAAGCTTGCACCACCGCATAAAATTCCTTATCATAGGTAGAATACCTAAGCTTAGCATCATTAAGTTTTTCACTAAAGAATGCTATGGGATGATTCTCTTGGCTTAGGACTCCACCTATTCCTACACCTGAAGCATCACAGGCAACCTCAAATACTTTAGAAAAATCGGGTAATCTCAGAATGGGTGCCTGGGTCATTTTATCCTTAAGATCTAGGAAGGCTTTATGGGCTGACTTAGTCCAATGAAATTCTCCCTTCCTAATACAATCAGTGATAGGAGCAGCTAAAGTACTAAACCCCTTGATGAATCGCCTATAGAAGGTAGCCAAGCCGTGGAAACTTCTAACTTCATGCACATTGGTTGGCTCTGGCCAGTCTACTATGGACCTAATTTTCTCAGGATCGGCCGCCACGCCGTCAGGGGTTACTACAAAACCAAGAAAGATAACTCTACTAGTCATGAATTCACACTTCTTAAGATTACCGTAGAGTCTCTCATTCCTCAAAACTTGGCAGACTGCTCTAAGGTGGCCTAGGTGATCTGCTGGGGTCTTACTATAGATCAGGATGTCATCAAAATAGACCACCACAAATTTTCCTATGAAAGCTCTAAGTACCTGGGTCATAATTCTCATGAAGGTACTAGGGGCATTGGACAACCCAAAAGGTATAACAACCCATTCATAAAGACCATCCTTAGTTTTGAAAGCAGTTTTCCATTCATCCCCGGGTCTAATCCTAACCTGATGATAGCCGCTTTTGAGATCAATCTTAGAAAAAACCATTGCACCAGCCATCATATCAAGCATGTCATCTAGTCTAGGGATGGAAAACCTATATTTGATTGTAATTTTATTGATGGCACGACTATCAACACACATCCTCCATGTGCCATCTTTCTTTGGGGTCAGTAAGGCTGGGACTGCACAAGGGCTAAGACTTTCTCTAATAAACCCCTTCCTCAATAATTCTCCAACCTGCTTTTGCAGTTCTTCATGCTCAGATGGATTCATCCTGTAATGGGGCAAGTTGGGCAAAGTCGCTCCTGGGATTAGATCTATGGCATGCTGGATATCCCCAAGAGGTGGAAGGTGGTCTGGCAAATCCTCGGGAAAGACATCCTCAAATTCTTTTAACACAGGTTTAACTTCTTGAGGAGGCTCTGAGGGTTCCGAAGTTCTAAGTTCCTTAGCAGTCAACATCCAGATAGGTGAACCACTATGAATTTCTTGTTCTAGATCCTTAGCACTGATTAGGTTCACTCCAGTTTTAATCTCCTTAACCTTACCGGCTCCTTTAGTTACCTTGTCCTTAGGGGGAACTGAATGGATCGTAATCTTCTTCCCATTGAAACTAAAGACACAGGTATTGGATTTTCCTAAGAGGGTGGCATCATGATCATACAACCAAGGTCTTCCGAGAATTATACTGCTCACCCCCATGGGTAAAACATCGCACCAAATCTTTTCGTGATAAGATTGCATTTGGATTTGGACTTGACATCTAGACTGGATGGGTATGGAGGTAGAATCTACCCAAGAAACCTTATAGGGGTTGGGATGGGGAACTGGGATTAAGCCTAACATCTTGACAGTGCTAGTAGAGATGGCATTTACACAGCTCTCACTATCTATGATGATCTTACATACCTTATCCCCTAATTTAAGAAAAGTCTGTAGGATGTTAGTCCTACGCCAATCCTCTTGAACTAGATTATGGGATAGGATGCATCTTACAACTCCTAATTGGTTAGATTCATTGGGTTCCTCCTCTCCTTCATACTCCTCAACCAAATTCATTCCGGCCTCATAAACTTCTTCTTCAAATTCCTCACTGGGCTCGGAATTATCATTCACTCCCTCTTCTATGTAAAGGGATCTCCGTGGGCACTGGCTAGCAACATGACCTATCTTATGACACTTGAAACAGGCTATGGCAGTACACTGACTGGAAATGTGACCTGATTTCTGACACTTAAAACAGGTGATATTTGAACTAGGGGTTCTCTGGATGTCAGGTGCCTTACCTTTGTCCATGGGTCTAGGGGTAGAAGTACCCTGAAAAGGTTTACTAGGGATAACTTGGCTAGGTCCATTCCTTGGGATTGGGGCACTAACCCTAGAAGGTATAGGTCCCCTCTGAAATTTCTCAGTGTTTAGTGCAATCTGGTAGGCTTGGTCTAGATCAGTAACCTCTCTCAGAAATAGTTCTCTCTTGATTTCTTCCCTCAGTCCAGCCCTAAATCTAGACAAAGTGACTTCGTGGGCTTCACTCACATCACATCTCATTAGGTATTCATCAAAAGTAGTTATGTAGTCTGAGACAGATCGGTTTCCTTGTTTCAGGTTTTGCCATTGGTCTAACAGGTTTTGCTGGTATGAAATGGGTAGGTATTTATCTTTCAGTTTTTCTTTCATACCCTGCCAAGTGGTTATGGGCTCAACATTCCGTCTCCTAGTGGTTAGCTCAATGTTCCCCCAGTATAACCTAGCTTGACGCACTAATTTCATCTTGGCAAACTTGTATTTCCTCTCCTCAGACATAGCATACCACTCAAAGTATTGGTCCATCTCACCCTCCCAATCAGAATACACCTTAGGGTTCAGACTACCATCAAAAATGGGTGCATCTAATTTGATGTTCCTGATGAACCTATCATCTCTATCTTCAGGCTCTGGGTCAGGCCTCCTATGATTAGGTTCAGGATCTCTATATAAAGGCCTTCTAGGCTCCTGATGTGGGTGAGGTTGAGGCACATTAAAATCGGGGTCAGGAGTCCAATTCCGATGCCTAGGTTCTTCAAGTACTTGGACTCGGTCCCTAAGTTGGGTAAGATCCTCATGAATTTGTGCGCTAAACTGGGCCACAGTGTTTGTCATATCCTGATTCATTTTAGCCATACTTTCAGTAAGAGTTCTGATCATGGCCTCTAAATCAGGTTGGGTTTGACCAGGTTGATATGGCACTCCGTTTCTGGTAGACATGATGATTCAAGCAAGCACACAAAATGAGACTAGACTAAATCGACTACTGGATCACTAGACCTAGAGTCCAAACTAGATGCCCAATCAGAGTGGCAAGCTAGCCTGTAGTAACTCAGGACTCAGTCAGGCAGGTGTAAGGGGAGTGTTAGGTCCTTGATTGCCAATCCTAGACACCAATCAGTGATTGGCCAGGTAGGCGGACCAGCACACAAGCCCTTCGGGATGTAGTCCCTAAACCATCGTTCTAGACACTGAGTGCTAAGCACACACAGATTAACTCGGCAAACTGACTCAACACTAGCCTAGACCCGACCAATTGGTGTCCCTAGCCCACTAGGGCAAATTAGGTCTAACTGATTTTAAATTAGGTCTAGGTTCGAATGATTGGATGATGGTTTTGGGCTAAGGAGAGGTAATCAACTCCTCCCCTTATCTTAGATGCTCAATTGCCCTTAAGTAAATTATGAGATGATCACTCCAAAAAGAATTGAATTGCAGAACACAAAAAATAGAGTTGCTGTATTTTAATTCTCAGAATTTTTACCGAAACCAATAAATCACAGAAAAACTATGGAAAATAGGTTCAATTATACTGGTTTCAAAAAAGCAAAAATCATGCAATTCAGAGTTTTATGCAGGGAGAAATAATTCAGACAACAGGGCAATTACGGGCTGCAACTAGATTGTCTTCCCCGTTTATAATCCCTGCTACGAAGTTATAACCCAATGGATCCCCTACACGCCCTAGGAACACCCCGTGGAATGGGAGGAGGAGGCTTGCGCCTCGCTTAGTTCCTAGGACCGGACGTCCTGGGGAGTCTACTTCGAGCAGACAAAATAAAAAGAGAATAATCAAAGCAAGCAAGCAAATCAGAAACCCTAGACTGGGCTCTGATACCAAAAATGATGCAGCACGAAAGCTCTGATACCAAAAATGATGCAGAACAAATAAAGGAATGCGATGCGGAAGTAAATTAAGATTAACTAATTTTTTTGTTGTTTTTATATGTTTGTAGAAGTTGGCTTCAAATCAAAGAAAAGTTAACCTAACATTGAAAGATACTAATATGATAATTGAAAGCACAATTTTAAGGAAACTAAATTATCAGAGTAGTTCAGAAGCAACGGATCACTGGGGGTTGAGAAACTCCCAGACCTAGGGTTTCGCTCCGAACTTTCAAAAGAACAGAAATAACGAGAAGAGATGGTTTATCTAACCAGACAATGATCTTCACAGATTTTGGTGGAGGAACTCTCCCGAGCAGATTGTTGGATCCCGGATTCAGATATCTTCGTAATGGATCCTCCAATACTGGTCCTTTGGCCGGTTGGCTTCTCCTGAACTCAAGATCTGGAAGAGAAGAAAAATAATTGATGGAATCAGAGAGTCAAGGGAAAGATTTACCAGGTTGATGAACTTGAAGATTGAAATTGCTGAAAACTGGATTCTCCTGGATGTTGATGTGATTTTCCTTGGAACTTGCTCTGGATCTGAAGTTGCCGGACTGGATCTGGATGAAGGTGGACGGCCTGGACTTGTAGAGAGAGAGAGGCCGTGGGAGATGGATGGATCTAGGGTTTGATGGATTGAAAATAATGAAGGGTGGCTAGGGTTTTGGGATTTCAAGTGGCTAACCTAGGGTTTTGGATAAAGATGGAGATCTCTCACCTCCTCAAGGCTCCAATGGAACCCGGATTACCCCCTCACGGAGCTCAACACTTAGAATAGTACGGAAGAAGAGAAACCTAGGTTACTCAACAAAAGAGAATAGCAAAAATAATTTTTTCTTCATTGATTTTTCAAAGTTACAAAGAGAGGTCTATTATATAGACCTAAAATTTTCTTCTAGCTTGTACAAATTCCCATGTGGGACTAAACTCTTCCAACCTCTAGATTAGGTAGAAAACCCCCTCTCTTGGTCGACCAAGACTTCAAAAAAAATTGGGACGGCCATAAAGGAATTTTTTTTGGAATTTTTATGGCGCCTCCTTTGGAGTTGGATTTGGATTTGGAGTCCTCCTCTTCTTATGGCATTTCTTCTTTTCTTCCACTCCAAGTTAAGCTCTTTGATTTTGATTTGAACTTCAATTGGATGTCCTTCTTTGATTTCTTCTCCAAGAGAAGTTTTCTTCCTTCTTTGCTTAGGTAAAATAGGCAGGTATGGGCGCCTCCTTTAAATTAGCTTCCAATTTGATTTTTTCTTCTTTGGGTGTGGGGACCATGACACTGGGATGCCTCTGTGGCGCCTCCTGGACTCTGGCGTGTGCTCGGAGTGTGGCTGGGCGTGTGGCTTGGAGTGTGGCCTCCACTTGCTTGAACCTTGATTTGATTGGAAGACAAATGTGGCACCATTTTGGACCAAATTGAAACCACATCGGGACTTGCACCGAGTCAACATGACTCAACAAAATTTAAATGGTGACTCAAGAAATAAATAAAAATAAATAAACTGGTTGACCAGGTCAACCTTTATTACAAACCCTAATTTCTCGGGCAATGTCAATCAGAGATCCAGATGGAGCTCTGAAGTCTTCTTCTGAGTCTGGTGCCCGCACCACAAAGGGGCGGAAAGAGGATTCTACCTGAATAATAGACTGGTACTCCAGAACGGTTTGGGCGGAGAATGAGATGAGGTTGAAGAAGCTTCCTTGTCCAGACCTTCACCCTTCCCCAAAAGAAAAGTAAGGGTCTCTGGACCCCCACAAAGGGTTAATTTGACTCAAGATTACCCTGTGAGGTAACCCACTTACAACTGACCGCCAGAATAAGATCTATCCTTCATCCAACGGGCGGAGAACAGCCACCACAACTATCCAAATTCCAACCAAAAGATTGCCTCAACCACTGTGCAACGGAACGAGGAGTGATCGCCTCAAGGCCACCTACTTTTTCCCAATCAAGGAATGGCACCTGTCCACCATCTGATTCTCAGATCATGATGGGCAGTCCAATAGAGGTCCCGTAATCATTTACTGCACCGTCTCTTGGGAAGAAAGCGACAAGGCTATGATACTCTTACTTCTTGAGGCAGATCTTCGCTTCGACAACTGAGAGTAGAGAGGCAACTGTTGGGATATCCTGGTTTAGCTACGAACCAGACTCCGGTTCGACTTATCGAAGCCACGGTTCTCCGGACTACGGACTTCGGACTAAGTGAAGGTCAACTGTAAGCAACTCAAGGTTTCACACCGAACTACAACATCCGAAAGCTAGTCCTTCGGGTAGCACCTTCAGCCCTGGCCGAAGTCTGAACTAATCATCGACTTCTGAAGACACGAACTTCGGTCCCCGCAGTAGACATGATCTCCAGCCTCGAAAAAATATCAAGCCTTCGGCCTATGCAAGGGGAAACCCGAAGCTTGAACCATAATCTGTTCAAAAAAGGAAACTGTAACCAACGGTTATAATCAACACTCATCATGCCATGATCATGTCGCGCAATTCTAGAAGCCACGCCTCCGATCTGGCCGCAACCACTCATTGACAACCCATGATCGCCAATCATGGGAGTGAATGGCTCCCCATGATCTCCGAGAAAAGAGCGGACCACAGACCGGAGGCCATCTTTTAAATATGGGTAAGAAGGATGGCTCGAGAGGTACGCGTAAATAATCTCATACATACACATTTTCAATCTCCAAGAACTCTTTTTCTCTTCCACTCTAGACATCTTCCCCATTTTGTGGCTGGAATCCGCCACTGATTTAGGCATCGGAGTGTCCTTCGCCGGAACAACTCCGGCAAGGGACCTGTTTTGCAGGTGAACCAGGGAGCGGTCATACGATGCAGCGGCTCCGACCGGCCGATCCAGGGAATCCACGCCAACAATTCTTATCACCACAGTCGAGTGGAAAGTCAATGTTGTAGCCAAAGTTCATAGCTTTGACACGTAAGATATTGGCCATTCTAATCATAATAAAAATATTATTTTTATTATAATAGGACTAATGATTTATAATAGGACTAATGATGCCTTCTACCCTAATAAAAATATTATTTTTTAAAAATCATTTTGCTTATGCCAAATCATATTATCAAAGCATGCGTGCCATACAAAAACCTACCATACAAAAACCTTAGTAATGATATTGTAAGCACGTAACAACCCCTCTTTGCCTTACAAAATCCTTAACCACAGCTTCTTATTACTTATTTGTTGTTTATACTTACATGACGCTGTTAAGGACTTCCTACACCAAGCTCAAGACATCCAATCCTCCCATTTTTGGACCTCTTTACAGCAAGCCCGAACACACTCTCAAGGTGGGAAAAACACGGTGCTTATTTTGGTGTGAGAGCGTGTAGATGAAACCTTATCCAAAAAAAATAATAAAAAAAAGAAAAAAAAATAAAAACCGAGCAGATGAAACGAAACCCGGCTCCACAAAACCTCCGCAAGAATTGGTTCATTCAGCCCTTGGTCTTGAGGTTTCCCTTCACGCAAGACTTCACCAGACTCTTCAACCCTTTCCCATGTTTTCTCTTGTCGCCGCTTCTCGGGCTCCTGTTCTCCTCTTCCCTCTTCTTTTCGTACTCTATTTCTTCCTCCAACTGCAAAAGTTCAACTAACCATTAATCACCCAAAACCAAAATAAGATTTTCTCGGACAGACAGATTTAAATGACGACTCTCCTCGGTCCTCACTAATAAATGACAGCTCATTAGCTTAGCTTGCAAAGACCAAGTTAGATAACAGTAAAAGATTGATAAAGGAAGATTTATATGTGAAACTAGCTGGCCTTGAGAAGCCGGCACTCGAGCTGGTCGACACGGTCGATGATGTTGCCTTTCGTCTGGACCTCCATCATGACGTCGTGGACCAGGCGGCACCGCCTTCTTGCCAAGCACTTGGGGGAGGAGTTGACGGATGAGTTGCCACCATCGCTCGTCGTGACTGTCCCACTGGACGCGGTGGATGCGCGCGGGCTCTTCGCCACCACTGCCACTCGGCTATCCCTCCTCTCCAGATATCCCAGCAAGGCGTCCAGCCGGTCCACTCGGTCCAGGATGCTCGGCGGTTCGCCCACCGCGGTTGCCATGCTGCTGCCAACTAGATGCTACTAGGCTTTCCGATACCGTTTCCTTCTCTGTTAGAACTTAAAACGAGAGAGATCAAGAAGGACATGCGATTGGGAGAGCGGCTACTTGTGCTTACATATACAACAACGGTTGGTGGATCATGCTGGTGACACGTGCACCGAGATGTTTTGAAGTGGCTACATGCTTTGTGCACGCGTGGAGTGCTGACGCATGTCAATTACTCTGGTGTGGTGCACTGTGGCCAAGTGCTTTGTGCATGACGATGAATAAGAGTTCGGCTCATCAAAATGTTGGGTGGTTACCAAAGATTGTGCGCAACTAGTGGCTGTTTGTGATAGGTACAAGTTTCTCTCTGCATGGGCTCGGTGATTGCAACGTGGTGCCTTCAATTTGTTAAGCTGCCTTGAATCCAGGGCCACCGCACAGCTATTTGAAATGCATCACCAACACGTTCATAGGTTTGTTACTTTCCTTACAGACAAACACGATAGAGGCTCCGAGAAATTTGCCGTTCCCGAACAAATTTGCAGTTGTCTGCGAAACTATAAGGCGGTGGCATTATTAGAGAGACCAGTAAATGAGAGGTCCTTTGGACATCCCGCAAAAAAAGTATTTACGGTGTAATTAGTGCACGACTTGAGGGCTTGCTGCATGTGGCACAAATCTTGCAGCGTTGGTGAATCGTTTTTTTATTTTATTTTATTTTTTTTGCAGCGTTGGTGAATCGTACGTTATCCTTTAATTGATTGCATGTGTCACGGTATGCACGAGCCGTTGGTTCCCTCCATAGCCTCGCGATGGTAGATGCTTTTGCAAGTAGCCAAAGAAGATTAGGAAGCCTTGCGGTATGGGTGGGATGTGCTCATACAGCAGCAAGCTGTTGTACTGTAGGGATTTTCTGAATACAGTTTAGAATTTCATGGAGTTGTTAAGATCCAAAGGACTTTTGGGTGCTGGTTTGTGTTTGATCATGGTAGATCGTATGGGGTTAGTGAGGTCTTTCCTTGGGATGTTCGGAATCAAGGGGTTACCATCCATGTACGCAGTTGGCTTCCTTCTTGCTGGTCTTTGTTCTTACTGTTTTCCTTTCCTTTCTTTCACTAATTTTCTTTCTTTAAAGGAATAAAGTAAAATTATTGAAACATCCTCTCAATTTGGAGTTTATCCTATAGACACTCTTTTGATTTTTAATAGTTCTAAATATACTCTTTTAAGTTTCCAAACAATTTCAAATTAATCCTGTTGTGATAATCCGATTCAATTTAAATAATTACCGGTCCATTTATCGAGCCACTTTCGATTTTGGTTTATCAGCCGAATCAATGCACTAAAGCAAATATCTCCTTAGTTTAATGAAGGTTGTGATCCCCAAAAGGAATACATTATTGTTATTTCTTCCTTCGGAGTCGTATCTTCAGTCTGGACCGGGCTTGGTTGGTTGCGCTGGAGAGCTTCTCTGCCGGTCAACCTGCACAAAATCCCCTGGACGCCGGAGGTGCTCCGGTGGGGGACACTCCGATGCTTAAATTAGCAGGGAGTTTGGAGCAATAGAAAGGAGAAGACTGAGAGAGGGTAGCGCAGAAAGGGAAGAGAGCGCTTAGCCTTTAGCGGAGATCCCCGGGGCACCTTTTATGGACATGAATGCTACCAAATTCCATTAGGGGATAGGCTGAAAAGCCCCGATTTGCCCCTGGGAGAATCAGAGTGGTGGCCAGGTGGCGTGAAGGCGTGGTCACGTCGTGGAGTCCGTTACAACAGCATTCTGGTACCAGCTGAAAAGGAGCTTCTAGAACTTTCGAGCGGTTCCGAGAAGGATCACGGGTCGGTCGGACTCAGTTGGAGGCTATTGTCCGGCCGACAGAGAGTACTCGCCAAGAGATCTGAAGAAGTCGACCAATGGATGTGAAAGGAGGCTCCTGGAATTCTCTAGATGGAGATGGGCCGGTCGGACCTAGCGGGAGTGGGTCGTCCGGCCGACCGGGGGTCCGTCAGGAGCTCCAAGGAAGCCGAATGATGCGTTGTAGGGAAGGGACCTCCGAAGGCTCCAATAGACCCCTAGAGGGGGTCAGCCGTACCATAGCTGGAGAGGGTCACCTTCAGGTTGATCGGCCTTCTGGGTCAGCCTCCAAGTCAGTCGGCCTATTAGGCCCCCAGTAGGGGAATCAGTCAGGATCCCCGCGAGAGCCAATCGATGGGACCTCGAAGGAAGTGGGTAGTCCGGACCTCTCCTTCCATGGGTCAGCCGTCGGACTCTTTAACCGACCCAACCCAGGATCGGCTGGATGGGTACAACAGTTGCCCCCCTGCTTCTGGGCTTTGAGGAGGCATGTGGCTTCAAAGGGCAGGAGCATTGTTATTGAACAGATCGCGTCCATTCAGGCCCGATCCAGTATCATTGCAACGGATCACTTCGAATCTCCCACGACTGGCCTCTTGGACAGGTGCTAGCCCCCTATTGGGGGGCAGGAGTTGTAGTTAATGCGGAAAGGGCACCATGATGAAGGGCCATGCTAGCACACGTAATGGCGAGGACGGAGGGACGTGCCCCACCACGTGGCGGCATCTGAGCGACCGACGCCGCTTCCTAGGCAATCTCCGCACCGCTGATCCGGCACTCACACGGATCGTCGCCCGTCCACTGGGATCGACCCGTCGCTTCAATCTTTTGAGGTGTGGGCGGTCGCGTCTTTCGATGGAACGGTTGGGACACCCACAAAGCGAGCGGCAATGCCCCTCCGGAGACCTATAAAAGAAGGGGCGAGGCGCTCCAAGAGGATTTTTTTGCTGCGTCTATGCTTCGCGAGAGAGAGAGAGAGAGCCTCCTCTTCTTCTTCCGCAAAACCAGGCTCCTAGGAGTTCAGCTTCAGGTTAGTTTCCAAGTCTTCCTTCTTCTTTAGCTCTAATGGCATTCGCTAGCAGGGGTCTGGTCCATAGACCTAGGCAATCGGGGTCGAGTGAGATTCCGTCGACCATGTCCTGGGAACGGGCCGAGAACCTTAGGGCAGTATACGGCATCCCCTCTACCTTGCACCTCACGCTTCTAGGCCGAGAGGGGAGAGCAAACAATCCATTGGGACCGGGGACTCTTCCAATGTACGAATCCCACCTCAAGGCTGGTCTAAGGTTTCCTTTACACCCCTTCTTCATAGAGGTCTTCAACTTTTATAGGATAACCTCGACGCAGCTAATCCCGAACAGCATTCGAACAATATGCTGCTTCATCGTATTATGTCATAGGGCCGAACTTGAACCCAGATTATCCCTCTTCGGCAACTTCTTTCTTTTGAAGAAAGATTTTAGGAGCTGGGAATGGTGGATGTTCAGTCCCCGTCCTGGCCGAAAGATCCTAAAGTGCCTCTCGTCGACCATCTATGAGTGGAAGGCCCGATTTTTTCTTGTGAGCAGTCTCCAACCCTGGTGGTTCGAGCCTTTGTGGAGGGAGCCGTGGCCAAGGCTTCGCGAGAGGAGGTCGATCTTGATAGCCGACCAGGCCAAGTTCAACGAGATCAATGGAGCTGGCCTGATCGTGGCATTCGAACTGTTAAGGGAGGATCACCTTCAACGGGCAGGGATCAGCCCCCAAGGACTTTTAAGCAAGGGCCGACCCCTTCCTTTGTAACTTGTTTTCTTGACTCAAACACTTCTTTCCCTTCTGCTCACTTTGATCTTTCTGCAATAGGAGGGAAGATGAAGAGGATCGACAAAGCCAAGGTCATTCAATGGGCGGTGTGGAAGAGGGTCGTTCCATAGTCGGCCTCAACACCAGCCACCGAGAGACAAAAGAAGAGGCGAGAGGAGGAACGGCCTGCACCCGTTGTAGATGTGGAGTCTGACGAAGATGGTGCCCCCCTTACTGAGGTGCTGGCCAAGAAGACGCCCGAGGCTTCGGCTCTTGCCGGGGGGTTGGCTGCCCGACGGGAGTAGGAGTAGTCGGAGCCATCGGCGTGGTGGCAGCGTCAGCCCCCTCGTTCGTTGGCACGGAAGAGACGATTCCCATGGCAGATAGGAGAAAGGGGACGGCCGAAGGATGGGCGGCCGAAGGCGAGGCGGTTGAGGAGGAATCCGATGAAGAGGTCCGCCAGGAGGCGTTCCAGCACTGGCATGCCTTGGACAACCCCAAGAGAGCATGGAGTTTGCTCGGGGGAGCCATGATAGATGCTGACTGGGAACTGTCAATTCAGAGAAATCTGAGTGACGTGGCCATAGAGTCCTACCGCGATCTCATGAGGGTAAGGCCCTACCTTGCTTCCTTACATTTACTTTTTTCTTTGTGTAGCACTAATTTAATCTTGTGCTTGTAGTTTCTTCATGGCATCTCTTTGATGGACGATGGCATCAGTCGGGTGCTGTACGTGGCTAAGACCTCCGCCAAAAAGGTACAGGAACTGGAGACGGCTCAAGCGACCGTGGGGGCATCCTTTAAGTCTACGGAGGAAAGGTTGTCGGCCATCCAGGCAGAGGCTGAGTCATCGAAGGAGGCACTGAAAGAGGCAGAGAGCCAATTGGCTGACCGGGAGGCCAGACTGAAGAGGATAAAGGCGAAGGTAAATTCCCTCACCCGTCGGCTGCAAGAGGAGGGACGGCTCTCTGAGGTTGACAAGAGGGCCCAGGCTAAGCGGGCGGTAGCAACACAGTTGGCAACCCAGCTTGAGGAAGCCAAGGAGCTGGCGATGAGGCAGATCAAGGACGCAGTGGTGACATACAAGGCCTCCTCTGACTTTACTAAAGATATAGAGGATGCGGCATCAGACTTCTACAGGGAAGGCTACGATGACTGCTTAAAGAAGGTGGCTTCACTCTTCCCGGAGCTGGACCTATCGAACGTTGAACTGAAAGAACCAGTGGAGGAGGGGGAGCCCCAAGCGGAAGGTGAGATGGAGGAGGCCAGGGTCGAAGCCCCGGCTCAAGCCGATGCAGAGACGGTGGACGTCCCAGTCGAACCCCCAATTGTCACAGTCCCTGTCGATCCTCTAGTTGCAGTGGACGGGGCCAAGGTTGAGGCCCCTGACGCACCTTCTGTGGGTCCGACCTAGAGAGTTTGTAAAGGTCTGACCCACCTTCCTTGTAAATGCCTACTTTTGATATTAATAGAAAGGCCTTTTAGTTATCTTCTGTGTACGTGGGTGTGAGACAGGTACCTTCCTTTCGAAATTCTTCTATGTATTTTCGATCGGCCCTTCAGGATCGCAAGCTACCTTCTTTTCGAGGTGGCCATCATGCACCAACCTAATCTAGATTTTTAGGAGAATTCCCAGGTACTTTTGGTCGGCTCCTCCGAGTTCGAGGCCGATATAATGGCTGGAGAGGGCGATAGCTCAGTTCGTACCCATGTACCCAGAAATTTGCTCCAAGTCTAGTCCGTCGGCTGGCCCAAATTTGCAACCTATTCTTCATGCAATTCCATGTGGGTCATTTTGAAGCGGTTGCCGATGGGGGTCGGACTTATGATGTGGGCTACCCTAGAGCCTCTACCGACTAGAGTCGGACTTTCAGAGTGGGCTGCCCTAGAGCCTCTATCGACCGGAGTTGGACTTTCGGAGTGGGCTGCCCTAGAGCCTCTACCGACCGGAGTCAGACTTTCGGAGTGGGCTACCCTAGAGCCTCTGCCGAACAGAGTCAGACTTTTGGAGTGGGCTGCCCTAGAGCCTCTACTGACCAGAGTCAGACTTTCATAGTGGGCTGCCCTAGAGCCTTTGTCTACCGAAGTCGGACTTTCGGAGTGGGCTGCCCTAGAGCCTCTGCCGACCGGAGTCGGACTTTCAGAGTGGGCTACCTTAGAGCCTCTGCTGACCGGGGTCGGACATTCGAAGTGGGCTGCCCTAGAGCCTCTGCCGACTGGGATTGGACTTTTGGAGTGGGCTGTCCTAGAGCCTCTACCGACCAGGGTCGGACTTTCAGAGTGGGCTGCCTTAGAGCCTCTGCCGACCAGGGTCGGACTTCGGAGTGCACTGCCCTAGAGCCTCTACCGACCAGAGTCGGACTTTCGGAGTGGGCTGCCCTAGAGCCTCTGCCGACCAGAGTCGGACTTTCGGAGTCTTGATGGAAGAAACTATAGATTTTATTGATAATACTTATGAAAATTGTCTATATTCCACGGGCATACTATCTGTCGTCCGTCCAAATGCTCGAGTCGGTAGGTTCCGGCCTGGATCATTTCGATGACTCGATAAGGGACTTCCCAATTGGAAAAAATTTTTTCTTGCTCGGTCAGCATTGAAATCTCCGTCCTTCGTAAGACCAGATCTCTAACTTTGAAGGTTCGCGCCTTAACCCACGAATTATAGTATCTAGCCATCTTTTGTTGGTAAGTCGCCATTTTCAAGCTTGCTCAGAGCCTGGTTTCCTCCAGCAAATCCAGGTCAGCCCTCCGCTGCTCCGAATTGGTCGGCTCAGTGAGATGATCAACCTGTAGGGATTGCAAAGAGATTTCTACGGGGATGACCGCCTCACTCCCGTAGGTCAAGTTGAACGGAGTCTCTCTGGTCGCCGCCCGGGCGGTCGTCCGGTATGCCCACAGCACCGAGTGAAGCTCTTCCACCCAAAGTCCTTTGGCTTTGTTCAGCCGGGTCTTCAGTCCATGCTAGATTATTCAATTAGTGACTTCAGCCTCTCCATTAGACTGAGGGTGGCCGACCGAAGTAAGCCGATGGGAAATGTGGTATTGCTGGCAAAAATCCCGAAACTTTAAGTTGTCAAACTGTCTTCCAATATCAGTAATGATTATCCATGGAATGCCGAACCGAAAGATAATATAGTTTCGGACGAAGTTCTCCACCTTGGCCTCCGTTATTTGTGCCAATGCTTCAGCCTCCACCCACTTGGTGAAGTAATCGATGGCTACAAGAAGGAATTTCTGTTGACCGGACGCTGGGGGAAAGGGTCCCAGAATGTCCATGCCCCATTGGGCAAACGGCCAAGGCACCGTAAGCGGGGTCAGTTGATTGGTGGGCCTCCTTTGGATACTATAGTACCTTTGGCACACATCGCACTTTCGTATGAAGTTCGACATGTCCTTTTGAATTATAGGCCAATAATATCCCTACCGAATAATTTTATAAGCTAGGGATCTCCCTCCAAGGTGGTTGCCGCAAATGCCTTCGTGTACCTCCCTGAGCGCATAGTCTACATCGGTCAGCCCCAAGCACTTCAGCAGTGAAAGGATTATGCCCTATAAGCCAATATCTGTATCTCCCAGACCATTGTAAATTGACAAATTAATAAAGGCAATAATTTTTTATCATTCGCTGTGTCATTATATGATGAACCCCATAGATTAGGGCTATGGTTGTAGGGCTATGATGAGATCATACCAGTGAGATCTAAGGCCTTAAAACCCTAATCTAGAATATTCCTAGTCATAGGAACCCTGAGTTGGGGATCAGGGTTTCCGGTAAGACTGGCACATCCTATGTATGCTGAAAAGGGTGACTGCTCTCACAGTCATTTATGTAGGACACTAATACAAGGATGTGGGTGCTCATTAGTGAATGAGTCCACTGAATAGATCCAGTTTGAGAACATCTAATGGAGCCTTAGCTGCATGTCAATAGATGTTTCACATAGTGGGAGTTGTACAAGTAGTCCTATGACCTGAGACTGCCATAATACCTTATGTACATGAACCCATGCTTTGGTTCAATCTCAATCATGACACTGAGTCATGCACGAGGTTGATGCTGGGTATGGTGAATTGTATATGAAGGTAATGAGTAGGTCAACAAGGAATTGATCACTCCTAGTAGGAGGAGATTGCATCCAGCCAAATTAGGTCAGATGATGATTCAGGAAATCTTTGATCAAAGTACAGATATTAGAAATGATTTCTAATATCGAATTAATTGAATCATTAGTGTATGACTGAGCTGGGAATGAGTATAAACTGGATTTGACATGATTCCATATCCATAGTTATATTCGGGATGCAAGATGATTGAAGGATCGAATTGTACGGGAACTTTCCACTGAAGGATAGTTTTGGAATTACACCAGAATTTCCATATCTTCCGGGTAGACATGACACGTTGCTAGACGTCAATCTTGTCTTGTGGGTTGATCAAATTAAATGGTTTAATTGGATCACTAATTAGGAGGAGTCCTAATTGACTGACTCGAGTTAGCTCGATTTGACCTAAATCGATTAGAATGAGTTCTGATCAGATTAGGTCAACTTGCACTCGGACCCACTGCTGGCTAAGTATGGAACCCAATGGGTCACACACTTAGGACAGATAATCAAGGATTTAATTTGGAATTAAATCTCGTTTGCAGATGAACACACTAGCATGTGTTGCAAACCATGACTTCTACTTGAATCGGATTCGAGTTAGGGTTCCGATTTGGTCTTTTTTAGATCCAAATTCATTCCGGTTTGAATCTAATTGAAGATTTAAAACGTTGGGCTAACAATAGGCTAGCAATTGGGCTAACCTAAGAGGCTAAACCCCTTTCCCACATCGCCTAAAACCCCTCCCCCTCTCTTCCCACGCGCGCGCGCAAGGAGAAGAGTCCACACGCGCGTGGACTCTCTCCAAATCGCGTTTTTGCGTGAAAAGAAAGAAGGGAACGGCATCTTTTGGCTGATGAGGCGTGGATCAGAGTCCACCTAGGCGTGGACTCTTCAAAATGGGAATTACGGTGAAAAGAAAGAAAAAAACTCCGAAGGGGCGCGACTCTTTTCTCTGCGCGCGCCCTTCTGAGTTTTTCTCGATCCCTCTTCGCGTCTGTCCATCCCAAAGGCCGTGAGATTAATCCCAAAGGCCGTGAGATTAATCCCAAGGGCCGTGAGATTAAGAGAGAAGACGTGAGAAGGGAGAGAGGGGCGTGAGAGGATTTTTCAGAAGGAGAAGGCGCCTCTCTGTCGCCTATTTAAGAAGAAGGCTTCACCGTAAAAATCCATTCCAGTTTTTCTACGGCGAAGCCTTGCTTCTCTTTCCTTCTCCCTCTCCAGAAGACTGTTTCCCCCTCCTCTCTTTCTTCTTTGATTCCTTTACAGAGCCTAGGCTCTGTCGAATCTCAGAACAGAAGGAGAGTCAGAGAGAGAAACTCTCCGACGGTAAAGGAAGAAGGCGCCTCTTTTCTTCTTTCTTACATTAAGACAACTTTGTCTTAATCTTCTTCTCCCTCCAAGACAAGCCTTGTCTCATTTTAGGACAAAGGCTTATTCTTAAGACAAGAGTGTCTTAAGGGGCCAGAACTGCCAAAAAACTGGGAGAAGGGTAAGAGAGAAAGTTTTAGTCCCTGTTTGGCTAAAGGTGTTCTAGCCAATAGCTCATATATCAAGTTCTTGGGGTAGAACTTGATTGGAAGGAACCCAAATTGAGAAGTCACTGTCTTGATCATCTGCCCGTGTGGATCACCATCGGAGGGCGGACAAGTGGACGCCTGGTGTGTTCAAAAGGTTACTCCATTTGGAGTTTATTTCTACATCAGATTGGATATAGCGATCTGAGGTTAGTATCTAAACTGTGTTTAAATTTGGACATGCATGTAGTCATAAGCTTTAATTGCTAATAAGGAGATTTTGGGATTAGGGTTCGGACCTGATTTCATAAAGTTTTTGAAATCCACACTTCCGCACTGGTCACCGAACCCAACAAGCAGTGGTTATGAGAATGACCGCTTGTAGAGGGTCCCGTCGAGGATGATGTACTTAGAAGCTGTTGAGCGCATACGCTTAGCTTCGACCGGGTCATCTAGGAGAGTCCCTTGAACCAGGAATATACAGATCGGGGCCATCCATGTTGCTTCCTGCTCGACTTGATGGATCTCAATCGGCTCTTCGACGATGCTTGGATGCTGCAGATGCTCTACAAAGGTCCGGTCAGAGGTACTGACTGTGGTTATGGCTAACCATGACAGAGCATCCGCCCGGGAGTTCTGCAGTCAAGGTATATGAAGAATCTCAAAAAATTTAAGCTGAGATATAAAGCCTCGTACCTTATCCAAGTATTTAGTCAAAGTAGGGTCCCTTGCTTCAAACTCGCCCTTCACTTGATTGACCACCAACTAGGAGTTGGAGAAGGCCAGGATTCTGCCAATGCCTAATTCACTGGCTATCCTTAACCCTGCAAGTAAGGCTTCATATTCTGCCTAGTTATTTGATACCTGAAATGCAAAGTATAGAGCATACTCCAGACATTGCCCGTCGGGGTCAGCTAAGATCAGGCCTGCCCCACACCCCATGAGGTTGGAAGCTCCATCCATATGAAGGATCTAGGTGGGTTCGATTCCTTCTATTATATCAGCCATAGGTGCTTCAGCTGCTGATGGGGTTGCCTCTAACCCACAGGTGCATTCTGCAATCAAATCAGCGATTATCTGAGCCTTTAAGGCCGATCAGGATTGGAAGGAGATGTCGAACTTGCACAGCTTGACGGCCCACTTGGCAAGCTGTCTGGAGGTGTCAGGGCTTTAGAGAATTACCTTGAGGGGCTGGTCCGTCAACACGATGACTGGGTGCACCTGGAAGTAGGGCCGGAGGTGCTTCGCTGCTATGACAAATGAGTAGACCAATTTTTGAACTTTAGGGTACCTTGTCTCAGCATCATGGAGGACCTTGCTGATGTAGTAGATAGGTTTCTGCTGGCCGTCTTCCCCCACCCGCACGAGGACAGCGCTGACAGGCTCATTAGAGGCCGACAAGTATAGGTACAACACTTCTCCCTCCGTTGGTTTAGCCAAGAGTGGAGGGTTCTTCAGATAGTTCTTCAGGGCTTCGAAGGTCGACCGACATTTGTCGGTCCATTGGAACCGGTCTCACCGGTGCAAGGTCTTGAAGAATGGAAGGGACCTCTCTACCGACCAGGAGATAAAATGGCTAAGAGAAGTGATGCAGCCCATGAGTTCTTGCACTTGCATTTTACTGGTCGGATGTGTCATGTCAATGATAGCTTTAATTTTCTAAGGGTTGACATTAATACCCCTTTGAGTGACCAGGAAACCAAGAAACTTCCTGGAGGTCATCCCAAATATGCACTTGGCAGGATTTAACTTCATCCGATGGCATCTTAGCACGTCAAAGGATTCCTGCAAGTCCCTGATGTGGTCGGCCTTGTGGAGGCTCTTAACAATCATATCATAGACGTAGGCCTCCATATTCCTTTCGAGTTTTCCTTCAAAGACTCGGTTGATCAGCCATTGAAAAGTGGCACCTGCATTCTTCAGGCCGAAAGGCATCATTCTGTAACAATACAGCCCTCTGTCTGTGACAAAGGCTGTCTTCTCCTCGTCTTTGGGGTGCATCTTGATCTAGTTGTACCCAGAGAAGGCATTCATGAAGCTCAAGATGAATCTCAAGAGCTGGTGGCTAGCTATAGCACCACCAGCTGATCAATTTTTGGCAGGGGGAAGCTGTCCTTCGGACAAGTCTTGTTGAGATCCATGTAATCCACACAAGTCCTCTACTTTTCACTAGCCTTCTTCACCATGATGACATTGGCCAGCCACTCTGGGTAATGGGACACCCTGATGAAGCCGGCATCAAAGAACTTCTTCACTTCTTCTTCGATGGCCTTCTGCCTTTCGGCGGCGAAGCTCCTTTTCTTCTATCGGACGGGTCTATAAGTTGGGTCCACCCTAAGCTGATGAGTGATGACATCCGACAGGATGCCTGGCATGTCCAAAGCCGACCAGGCAAAGATATCAGCATTGCTTCTCAAGAAACTAACCAGCTCCTGTCTGGCCTCTTCATTTAGTGTGCTCCCGATTTAGAGGACTTTAGTAGGGTCGTCCTCCTTAAGGGGAACAAACACAATCTTCTCAACCGGCTGGTCACGTTTGTCGGCTTCGTCTCTGGGGTCAAGTTGTTCATGTGTTGGGTGCCCATCCAACTGCTTGTCATGTATGGCCAGACATTGTCAAGCCATCTTACGGTCTCCCCTCATTTCTCTGACCCCGTTACGAGTCAGAAACTTTGCCAGCAAATGGTAAGTAGATATGATGGCCCAGAACCTGTTGAGAGCCGGTCGGCCTAAGATGGTGTTGTATGCCAAGGTCGTGCAAACGACCACAAAATTGATGGGGAAAGTCCACTGGTAAGGCTCCATCCCGAGGGTCATGGGTAAAGTAATCTCTCCTTCTACCCCAATAGAGTTTCCCTCAAAGCTAGTGAGTGGCATCAGGGATTCCCGTATCCTTGATCTAGACAAGTTCATTCAAACAAAGGCATCATACAGCAAAAATTCTGCACAGCTTCCATTATCAATGAGGACAGGCTTTACATCATAGTTGGCAATGACTGCCGACACAACTACATGGTCATCTCCTGGAAGATGAGGCTCTAAGAGGTCATTGTCAGAGAAACTGATTACATTGAAACCCCTGGGCCTCTTTACAATGTCTTGGTCCCCTTCACGCTCCCAGTCAGACCGTCGATGCAGCATGCCGACGCCCCCGTCCGTCGAACGCTGGTTGGGGAGCTCAGCCTCTTATAGAGGGTCTCTGACGGTTGAGACCTCAGCCCGATCCTGACGGGGTCGGACATACTTGCCCAGGTACCCTTTTCTAATGAGGTCTTCAATGGCATCCTTCAGCTGGCAGATCCTCAGCAGGGCACCGACCATCGAGGGGGACGGAGTCAACAAAAGAGGGGGAAGCTGACATCGCCCTCTTCCCGTTAGCGCGAGCCCCCAAGGACCTTCGCTGCTCTAGAGCGGCATGGGAAGGAGGTGGGGGCACCTCTAGCTGCTAACTCCCCCCGGCAGTCAGCTGATGATTGATGCAAGATGTCGTAGGTGGTTGCCACCGATCATCGACCGTTTCTTGGAAGCGTTGGACCGCCGAGGTAAGCATCTCGATGCAGTTCACCAGTAGCTAGAATTGCTGCAATCCCAGAGTAATGGTGGGCTCAGCGGCAGTAGTAGTGTCATCTTCCCTGTGAGGCGCTTCAGACCTGTGGTGAGAATGTCCTCCTCTGGCGGAGATACTTCGTGCTCTTCTCCTTGCCATTGCTAGATTTCCTCAGTCAATCTCTCCTTTTAGAGTAGAGAGCGGAACGAAGGTTCAGCCCCTTCCTCTTGCACCAATCTATTGCCGCGCCTCCACTTGGACTGGGCTTGGTTGGCTGTGCTGGAGAGCTACTTTGCCGGTTAACCTGCACAAAGTTCCTTGGGCGCCGGAGGTGCTCCAGTGGGGAACACTCCGATGCTTAAGTTAGCAGAGGATTTGGAGCAACAAAATGAAGAAGACTGAGAGAGGGTAGCATGGAGAGGGAAGAGAGCACTTAGCATTTAGC
This sequence comes from Areca catechu, assembly GCA_021397845.1. Lineage (NCBI taxonomy): Eukaryota > Viridiplantae > Streptophyta > Magnoliopsida > Arecales > Arecaceae > Areca > Areca catechu. The sequence continues at coordinate 138,245,098 of CM038041.1, forward strand.
GGAGGTCCCTCGGGCACCTTTTATGGGTGTGAATGCTGCCAAGTTCCGTTAGGGGACAGGCTGAAAAGCCCTAATTTGCCCATGGGAGAATCAGAGTGGTGGCCAGGTGGCACGAAGGCATGGCCACAACATGAAGTCCGTTACAACAGCATTATGGTACCACCTGGAAAGGAGCTTCTGGAGTTTTTGAGTGGTTCCGAGAAGGATCACGGGTTGGTCAGACTCAGCTGGAGGCTATCGTCCGATCGATAGAGAGTACTCACCAAGTGATCTGAAGAAGTCGACCGATGGATGTGAGAGGGGGCTCCTGGAATTCCCCAGATGGAGACGGGCTGGTCGGACCTAGCGAGAGTGGGTCGTCCGACCGACCGGGGGTCTGTCAGGAGCTCCGAGGAAGCTGAATGATGCGTTGTAGGGAAGGGGCCTCCGAAGGCTCCAAGAGACCCCTAGAGGGGGTCAGCCATACCTTGGCTGGAGAGGGTCGCCTTCAGGTTGATTGGCCTTCTGGGTCGGCCTCCAAGTCAGTCGGCCTATTGGGCCCCTGGTGGGGGAATCAGTCAGGATCCCCGCAAGAGCCGATCGGTGGGACCTCGAAGGAAGTGGGTCGTCCGGACCTCTCCTCCCATGGGTCAGCCGGTCAGACTCCTTAGCTGGCCCAACCCAGGATCGGCTGGATGGGTACAACAGGTGGAATGTCCTCATACAGCAGCAAGCTATTGTACTGTTGGGATTTTAGGAATACAATTTAGAATTTCATGGAGTTGTTAAGATCCAAAGGACTTTTGGGTACTGGTTCATGTTTGCTTATGGTAGATCGTATGGGGTTAGTGAGGTCTTTCCTTGGGATGTTGGGAATCAAGGTGTTACCATCATATGTACGTAATTGGCTTCCTTCTAGCTAGTCTTTGTCCTTGTTATTTTCCTTCCCTTTCTTTCACTAATTTTCTCTCTTTAAATGAATAAGGTAAAATTATTGGAACATCCTTTCAATTTGGAGTTTATCCTATAGACACTCTTTTGATTTTTAATAGTTCTAAATAGACTCTTTTAAGTTTCCAAACAATTTCAAATTAATCCTATTGTGATAATCCGGTCCAATTTAAATAATTACCGGTCCATTTGTCGAGCCACTTTCAATTTTTGGTTTATCAGCCGAATCAATGCACTAAAGCAAATATCTCCTTAGTTTAATGAAGGTTGTGATCCCCAAAATGAATACATTATTGTTATTTCTTCCTTCGAAGTCATATCTTCAGCTTGGTCTGAAGAGTATGCCTTTGGATTATATTTTCTTCGGCTTCTTGTCTTTGGCCTTGTCCGAAGAGTATGCCTCTAGATTATATCCTCTTGGAGTCATATCTTCAGCCTTGTCCGAAGAGTATGCCTCTAGATTATATTCTCTCGACTTCGTATCTTCAGCCTGGTCCTAAGAGTACACCTCTAGATTATATTCTCTCGGCTTCATATCTTCAACCTGATCTGAAAGTACACCTCTGGATTATATTATCTCGGCTTTGTATCTTCAGCCCGATCCGAAGAGTACGCCTCTAGATTATATTCTCTTGGCTTCATATCTTCAGCCTGGTCCGAAGAGTATGCCTCTAGACTATATTTTCTTTGACTTCATGTCTTCAGCCTGGTCCGAAGAGTATGCCTCTGGAATATGTTATTCTATTTCCTTCGGCTTCATGTTACAGTAAGTAATTATCTATTTTCCTTGTTCACTCCAAAGAGATGTGTTCAAAGTATATAGCTAACATTCCCTCAGGCCATCCCAAGGAAGGCCATCCGAAAAGGATGTTAGGTTCACTTCGGACTCTCTCTAAAAAGGAATGCATCTAAAACATGTGAGCAGTTTTTCAACCTAAAATAGTTGAGGGTTGTTTTGGTTGTTATAACTGTCCGCATGGTCGATATCTTCAGCTTGGATAACTATGGAATAACCAATTCTCCGACCACTACTACTTGTTATTATGAGGAGATTTCATTAGCTAACTCCCATAACCGTAAGTAGTTACGCTTATGCCTATAAATATTGGTAAGAGGGGACACTCGAGGTAAGCTAACTCCAGACAAGTTAAAGCCATTCTTCTTTCTTTCTTCTCACTACACTCTTTTCTCGAGCTCTCTATTCTACTGCCTGAATTCTTGCTAACTTTAGCATTGGAGTGTCCTCTACCAGAAAAATTCTGGTCAAGGGAGTTGTTTTGCAGGCTTTCATCGACGACGAACTGACGGACGAGCTACTCCATCCGGTCGGCAAGGATTTAGCATCAATAGATTGGCACGCCAGGAAGGGGGAGATCTGTTTTCTCTGGTTAAAGGAGAACTTCGACAGAGCAAAAATGATGAAAGGGAAGATCCAGAATGCCTCTACAAGTAGGGAGCAACTTGCTTCTTAAGCAAACAACCCACCGGTGGATAATGACATGTCACCTCCTATATTGATGGTAGGGCAGCAGCAGCTTGAAGCCCTCTTGAACAGAGTGGATGTTTTGACAGCTTTGGTTCAAACTCTACAAGAAATTGCTGTTAAAAGGCAGTGTCCTCCACCCACCTCTCAGCCCAGGCATCAAACTGAAAGAAGGGAAGATCGACATTGAGAACTCACTCCAAGTTCTTCACGGATCCAGTCATCCCATGGTCATTGTGCTTCTCTACCAGATCGACGTTTGGAGGATCACAATGGAAAGAAGAGAACCAGGCATTCTCTCTATGTTTCTTCCGAATATTCTGCACCTGGATGAGTTAGGCAAAGAGAAATGAACTTCAAGTTTGAAGAGAAGTTCAAGTTTCTACAATCACAGATAGCCAGACTTACAGATCAAAGAAGAAGCGATGAAGATGTGGCTTTCAACTCCCAACCTCCTTTCTCCGATCGGATCATGGTCGAAGTTATTCCTCATCACTTTAAGATTCTGCAACTGGAGGCTTATGATGGAACTTCGGACCTTCTTAACCATCTAGGAAGTTACAAGGCTCACATGATGGTACAAGGGGCAACTAATATGTTATATTGCCTCGTTTTCCCTGCTATCTTAAGGAAAGCTACTCGAATGTGGTATTCGAGTTTACTGTCGAAGACCATCCATTCCTTTGCTAAACTGGAATGATAATTTGTCTCACATTTTAGAACATGTCAAAAGATGCCGTGCAACACTGACAGCTTATTTCTCCTTTAGCAGAATGAAAGGGAAAGTCTTAAGGAGTTTGTGATTCGATTCAACTCGGCTGCTGGAGATTCCAAATCTCAATGAGTACGTGGCCATATCAGTCATAAAGAAGGCCTCAGATAGTCCAGGTTCACTTTTTTCTTGAACAAAAAATTTCCTACGAGCTACGCCGAACTACTGGCAAGGGCTCAAAAATATGCCACTACTGAAGAGCAGGCCACGAGTCGTAGGCTCGCCGAAAGGAAGAACCCTTCTAAGAAGAAAAGTATCAAGGGGCCTAATGTGCCCACACCTTTAAATAATGCTAAGGTTCCCAGATGCAGTCCCAAGTCCAAACAACAAGGTAATCGGTTTGATTCCTACACACCCCACAATCTACCGAGGGAGAAGATCTTATTGGAAATAGAAAAAAAAAATTACTTGCAAAGGCTGCATCCCCTAAAGACTTCTACTAAGACAAGAGAAAGGAGCAAGTATTGTCGATTCCATCGAGACCTTGGCCACAATACCGAAGAGTATTTTCATCTTCGGGATGCTATTGAGGATTTGATAAAGAGGGGATACCTAGAAAAATACATCAATTGCTCAGAGCTTCAAGTCGAAGCAACAGCTCTTTAGAGAGTTGCTGATGAAGCCGATCTACCTCACCAAAGGCTAACCGAGGTAAATGTTGGCATGCTTCATCGGTCAATTGGTTGGAATAATAAAGCTGAATAAAATAACCCCAAGAGGTTTTAAGGAAAAAACTCCATTAGTTTTTCATATGAAGATCTCCAATGAGTCCAACTTCTACATGATGACCCCATTGTGGTCTCTGTTGTAATTATGAAATATGATGTAAAAAGAATTCTGATTGATAATGAAAGTTCTACTGATATTTTGATATATAATGTTTTTATTAGAATAAGATATATGGATGTGAACTGCAAAGATCTCCAATTCCTTTGACTAGTTTCGAAGCAAATCAAGTTGGAGTTGAAGGAGAAATGGTCTTGCCCGTAACTTTTGGCACTGAACCATATCAAAGAACCCTTCCCATCAACTTCATAGTGGTACGAATGTCTTCGGCCTATAATGCAATCCTAGGATGTGTAGCTTTGAATAAATTCTAAGCCATAGTATCAACTTCCATCTTTTAGTACGGTTTCCCATCAGACTTAGCATCGAAGAGGTGAGGGGGGATCAAAGGATTGCTCGCCAATACCTAATGATCCAAGAAAAATAATCATCTAATCCCTTAACACTTGATCAATTAGTTACGAGGGACGAAGTCGAAGACTGTGGAGAGCCAGTAGAAAGAACTCTTTTTATGCCTTTGTCCGAAGACGATCCAACGAAACTTGTACAAATTGGCAGCTTGTTGGATGAAGAATCTAAAGCAAGATTGATTACAGTTCTTCGAAACAATGCTGATATTTTTGCTTGGACAGCTTCAAACATGCCCGAAATTTCATCTGAAGTGATTACACATCGCTTGGAGGTATCCCCAAGCTATAAACCAGATCAGCAAAAGAAGAGAAATTTGCTCCGGAAAGGCAAAGGGCTATTGACGAAGAGGTCAACAAACTTCTTGAGGCTAAATTTATAAGGGAGGTACAGTATCCAAATTGGCTGGCCAATGTTGTGATGGTGAGGAAATCTAATGGCAAGTGAAAGATATGCATTGATTATACAGATCTCAATAAAGCCTGCCCAAAAGATAGCTTTCCTTTGCTGAAGATAGATCAGCTAGTTGACACCACCACTGGTCATCAGCTGCTAAATTTTAGGGATGCTTTTTTAGGATATAACCAGATCCGAATGGATCCTGGGGATGAGAAAATAATTGCTTTTATTATAGAAAAAGGGCTTTACTGTTATAAAGTGATGCCATTTAGGTTAAAAAATGCTGGGGCAACCTTTCAAAGGATGATCAATAAAGTCTTCAAGAATCAGATTAGGAGAAATATGAAAGGTTATGTTGATGATATGATTGTGAAGAGCCTTCATAAGTCCGATTATATTGAAGATCTGAAAGTATCCTTCGATGCTCTTAGGCATCATCAAATGAGGTTGAATCCGACCAAGTACATTTTTTGTGTAACCTTAGAGAAGTTTTTGGGATTCTTAGTCACTAAGCAAGGGATTGAAGTTAACCCAGAAAAGATTCAAGCACTTCGGACAATGAGGCATCCCTCTTACAAAAAAGAAGTACAGAAGTTAACAGGAAGAATCGATTCTCTAAGTCGATTTATTTCTCATTCAGTGGAATGATATCTACCTTTCTTCAAGGTTCTTCGTCAAACCCAAAATCTTAAATAGACAGAAGACTGCAGGATTGCTTTTGATAAATTGAAGGAATATCTGGAAAACCTTCCTTTACTTTCCAAGCCCTGTGAAGGAGAAACTCTTTACTTGTATCATTTTGCCTCAAATGAAATGGTTAGTTCGGTGCTTGTATGAAAAGATGCCGATCACTTGCAGAAGCTGATCTACTATACTAGTAAAGTATTGCATGAGACAAAAGTACGATATCCCAGAGTGCAAAAGCTCATTTTCTCCTTGGTGGTTGCGGCAAAGCATTTGCAACCCTATTTCCAAGCTCACTCTATTATGGTTCTGACAGATCAGTACCTAAAGGCCATTCTTCACTATCCTAACATCTCAGGAAGGATAGCTAAATGGGTAGTTAAATTGAAAGAATTCGACATTAACTTCCACCCTAGATCAGTAATGAAAGCACAAGTCTTGGCTGATTTTATAGCAGAATGTACTTGGGGGTCGGAGGAGGGCCAACTAAGAGCCGAAGAAGAGGAGACTGCCGAAGAAGGTCCAAAATTCATTTGGATGCTTCATGTGAATGGTGCTTCTAATGCCAACGGCTGCGGGGCTGGTCTCATTTTGTCTAGTCCAAGTGGACAAGTCATAGAATATGCTCTTCGTTTTTCTTTTCAAGCTTCGAACAATCAGGCAGAATATGAAGCACTCATTGCTGGACTCAGAATTTTCCAAAAGCTAGAGATTAAGAAGATTAAAGTCTTTTCAGATTCATAGTTGGTGGTGAATCAGGTAAAAGGTGAGTTCGAAGCTCGGAATTCCATCATGATTCAGTATCTGAAAAAGGTATGAAGCTTAATATCCTAGCTGGAGCATTTTGAGATTGTTCATGTACCCAGAACAGAAAATTCTTAGGCCGATGCTCTTTCGCGCCTTGCAACCACTACTCTAGACTCCCTTGGGAAGACATATGTGGAGTATCTTGAAGACCCCGGCATATTAGAATCCACAGCAGAAGTATGTCCGATTGAACAGAACCCTCATGGATGGATCCTATCCTTAAATTTTTAAATGAAGGCTCCTTGCCTAAAGACAGGCTAGATACTAAATGGCTTTGGTGGATGGCTTCTCAATATGTAATCTTGGATGGGACCTTATATAAAAGATCCTTTTCATAATCTCTGTTAAAATGCTTGGGACCTTCGGATGCTGATTATGCGCTCAGGGAAGTGCAGGAAGGTATATGTGGAGATCACTTGGGAGGCAGATCTTTGGCTTATAAAATAATTCGTCAAGGTTATTATTGGCTGACCATTCAAAAGGATTCTACAGAATTTGTCAGGAAATGTGATCAGTATCAGAGGTACTCTAATGTACAAAAATAGCCTGCATATCAATTGACCCCCTTAACAGCTCCTTGGCCTTTCGCTGAACGGGGAATGGACATACTTGGACTATTTTCTCCAGCTTCTGGACAGCGAAAATGTTTTATAGTGGCCATTGATTATTTCACAAAATGGGTCAATGCCAAATCACTTGCACAAATTACTAAAACAAAGGTTGAAAACTTTGTGAAGAACTTTGTCATCTTCCATTTTGGAATTCCTTATGCTATAATTATTGATAAAGGAAGATAATTTGACAATTCGAAGTTCAAAAGCTTCTGTACCTAGTATCATATACTCCACAAGCTGACTTCCGTGGAACATCCTTAGTCTAATGGAGAAGCTGAAGTGACTAATAGAACTATTCTTCATGATCTCAAAACCAGGTTGAATGATGCTAAGGGACTGTGGTCTGATGAGTTGAATTTAGTTTTTTGGACATACCGAATCACTCCCAGAGTGGCCACTAGAGAATCTCCATTTCACTTGGCTTATGTTACTGAAGCAGTCCTTCCTGTGGAAGTCTCTTTACAATCTTTATGGATTGATCAATATAAAGAACCTAAAAACTCAGAACGCCGAAGAGTTGACTTAGATTTATTACAAGGCACTCAACTTCAGGCATAGCTGAAAATGGCTACATATCATCAAAAGATTGTAAAATATTATAACTCTCGTGTGAAGGAATGGGCTTTTCATCTTGAGAATTTGGTTTTGTGAAGGTTTGAAGTATCCAAGCCAATCAAACAGGGCAAGCTTTCTCCTACTTGGGAAAGTCCATATCGGATCAAAGAAGTCATTCATCCCGGAACTTATCGATTGAAAACTTTAGAAGGTGCTCTATTACCTTGACCTTGGAATGTACAAAATCTTCACAAATATTATCAATAAAGGTTTCTATTTAAGGTTATCAAGATAGATTTAACTATTCTATCTTAATCTTTTTTCTAAAAAGGTATAAGGATGATCTACGTGATCTACCCTACAAAGTACCGAGCTGGGCTTGATCAGCCTATCTTAATTTTTTTTTAAAAAAGGCATAAAGATGATCTACATGATCTACTTTATGAAGTGCCAAGGTGGGCTTGATCAGCTTGTCTTAATCTTTTTTCTAAAAAGACATAAAGATGATCTGCGTGATTTACGTTACGAAGTACCGAGGTGGGCTTGATCAGCCTGTCTTAATTTTTTTTCTAAAAAGGTATAAGGATGATCTACGTGATCTACCCTACAAAGTATCAAGGTGGGTTTGATCAGCCTATCTTAATCTTTATTTAAAGGGTATAAGGATGATCCGCACGAACTACCTTATGAAGTGCCAAGGTTTAATCAACTTATTTCATTTCCTATAAAAACATGGATGATCCACGCGGTCTATCTTATCTTAAGTCTGAAGACTTAGTATTATTTCAAGTCCGAAGACTTGGTATTATCTTAAATCTGAAGACTTGGTATCTTCTTTTCGAGATCTCAAAATTATTCTTAATTATCCTAAGTTCAAAGACTTAGTGTTATTTCAAGTTTAAAGACTTGGTATTATCATCTAAAGATTTGGTATCTTCTTTTCGAGATCTCAGAATTATTCTCAATTATCCTAAGTCCGAAGACTTAGTGTTATTTCAAGTCTGAAGACTTGGTATTATCATATAAAGACTTGGTATCTTCTTTTTGAGATCTCAAAATTATTCTCAATTATCCTAAGTCCGAAGACTTAGTATTATTTCAAATCCGAAGACATGGTATTATCTTAAATTTGAAGACTTGGTATCTTCTTTCTAAGATATCAGGATTATTCTCAATTATCCAAAGTTCGAAGACTTAGTATTATTTCAAGTCTGAAGACTTGGTATTATCATCTGAATACTTAATATTTTCTTTTCAAGATCTCAGAATTATTCAATTATCCTACGTCCAAAGATTTAATATTTTTTTAAGTCTGGAGACTTGGTATTGTTATGAATTAAAGATCTTGGGATTCCTTTAAGTCTCAAAAGACTGTTATTTCAAGTTCGAAGACTTTATACTTAGATGAATCATCATCCTAAAATTGGGGGTGAGAGTAAATGCGCTTGCCTAAAAAGTTTATTCACAGGTGCATAATCCTACTTCTGATGAGTTCTCACTTGAAAGTTGTTTCATCAAAATAGAAATTTTTATTCATAAAAAGTAGTATGTACATTCTTTTTATTCAAAATAAAAGAAAAATTACAGATCACCTTCGACTAGAATGCCTTTAGTCTAGGTAAGGTCGATCGGATTGGTCGCTTCTTTGGTTGCAGCGGGTGCTTCGGAGGGCCTTTTGATTTTTGGTTTATCAGCCGAATCGATGCACTAAAGGAAATATCTTCTTAGTTTAATGAAGGTTGTGGTCCCCAAAAGGAATACATTATTGTTATTTCTTCCTTCAAAGTCATATCTTCAGCCTGGTCCGAAGAGTATGCCTTTGGATTATATTTTCTTGGGCTCCATGTCTTCGGCCTTGTCGAAAGAGTATGCCTCTGGATTATATCCTCTTGGAGTCTTATCTTTAGCCTTGTCTAAAGAGTATGCCTCTGGATTATATTCTCTAGGCTTCGTATCTTCAGCCTGGTCCAAAAATTATGCCTCTAGATTATATTCTCTCGGCTTCATATCTTCAGCCTGATCCGAAAAGTACACCTCTGGATTATATTTTCTTGACTTCATATCTTCAGCCTGGTCCGAAGAGTATGCCTCTAGATTATATTTCCTTTGACTTCATGTCTTCATCCTGGTACGAAGAGTATGCCTCTAGATTATATTTCCTTCGACTTTATGTCTACAGCCTAGTCCGAAAAGTATGCCTCTAGAATATGTTATTTTATTTCCTTCGGCTTCATATTAAAGTAAGTAGTTATCTATTTTCCTTGTTCACTCCAAAGAGATGTGTCCGAAGTATATAGCTAACATTCTCTCGATCGTCTCAAGGAAGGCCATTCGAAGAGGATGTTAGGTTCACTTTAGACTCTCTTGAAAAAGGAATGCATATAAAACATGTGAGCAGTTTTTCAACCTGAAACAGTTGAGGGTTGTTCTGGTTGTTATAACCGCCCACTTGGTCGATATCTCTAGCTTGGATAACCATGGAATAACTAATTCTCCGACCGCCAATACCTATTATTATGAGGAGGTTTTGTTAGCTAACTTCCATAACCGTAAGTAGTTATGCTTATGCCTATGAATATTGGTAAGAGGGGATACTCGAGGTAAGCTAACTCTAAACAAGTTAGAGCCATTTTTCTTTCTTTCCTCTCACTACACTCTACTCTCGAGCTCTCCATTCTGCTACCTGAATTCTTGCTAACTTTGGCATCGGAGCATCCCCCACCTAAAAAAATCGGTCAGGGGAGTTGTTTTGTAGGCTCTCATCGACAACGAATTGGTGGGCGAGCTACTCCATCCGGTTGGCAAGGATTCAGCGTCAACAAATCCTATTTGCATAGTGTTATGAAAAATCGGTTCAAAAAGATAATTTCTCGTTTAAAGATTCAATCGATTCTACCCTAACCGGTCAACTAGATGGATTAACACATCGACACACTCGACCTTCGATGGGAGAATAGATCAATGCTATGCTTCAGCTAGCAATGACGTACAACTTGAGATCGGCCTTCAGCAAATGGTTGATCTACCATGTATGCTGCAGAGTAAATAGCTCCAAAGTAAATGACCAACTCACAGCATATGCTTCGAAGCAAATGGCTCTGAAGTAAATAGTCGATCAACACAGTTTTGTAGTTAATGGCTGATTTATAGTCGGCCCATTTCGAAGAGTATGACTTTGAAGTAAACGGCTGATCTACAACCAATGAAATAACTATTGACTAACTCCGAAGAGAATAGCCAAACTACTTCAAGCTAAAGCCATCAAGAACGGACTTGGTTGTTATAACCAACCAATCACATGTCTGACAACAATGGTTTCAGTAAGACCAAAGTAACTAACCTTAGATAGTAACCACAATCAGTTGAAGGGAAGTTAGATTGACTAACTTCACTAATAGAAATTGAGAAGGCTTAACTACTTTCTGTTACAGCAACACCTATAAAATGCAGCAAGAGAGGACATCTGAGGGAAGCTATTCCAGGTTATGCTAAGCCAATCCATGTAAGTCTGAGCACAGTTCATTACTAGCTTACACTATGCATACCTGACTCTCCACTCATTTCATCTCATTTTCTTTCTTTGAGCTTTCTATTCTGTGACCTGAACCCTACTAACTTAGGCATTGGAGTGTCCCCCACTGAAAAAAAACTGGTCAGGGATTTGTTTTGTAGGAACCCAGGAAGGTGAACCGGTGACTCAAGCACTCCGTCTGGTCTGCAAGGATCAGCATCAACATATTGTCATGCCAGGAATGAGTGATTTTTAGTTGTGAAATTTGTTTCCCTCCAGGGAAGGAGAACCTTCAAGAAAAACAAAATGGTGAAATGGAGAGCCCAGAACGTCTCAGCAAGCTGGAGACGCCCTGTGTCCCAATGGAATGAACCACTGTTAGAGAATGATATGGCATCTCCTGCATTTATTGTGGGACAACAATAATTGGAAGCTCTCATGAATCGAGTAGATGTGCTGACGACCATTGTACAGACTTTCCAAGAAACTACACTTCAAGGATGCTACTCGCCAGCGACCTCCAGGCATAGCTATCAATCTAGGAGGAAAGAGGATCAACATCAAGAATCCACTCGATGCTCCTCTTGGGGCCGGCAATCTTGTGAGCCCCAAAGCTCTCGGCATCATAGGTACATGGAGAGCCACCTCGACAAAAAGAGAATCAGAAGGTCTCTTTCAGCTTCCTCTGGTGATTCCATGCTAGGAAATACTAGGTGGAGGGAAGTACATCCTAACTTTGAAGACAAATTCAAAGTGCTGGAATTACAGATCAAGAGACTCAACGACTAACATAGAAGTGATGAAATTATGGCATATGATTCACGACCTCCATTCTTCTAGAGAATCATGGAGGAAGTCATCCCCCGCTACTTCAAGATCCTTCAGTTGGAATCATATGATGGAACCACTGATCCTCTAGACCACTTGAAGAGCTTCAAGGCACATATGATGATACGGAAGCTTTTGATTCCCTACATCATCTCGCCTTCCTAGCCACTTTGAAGAAAGTAGCTCGAATGTGGTATTCAAGCATTCGATAAGGTACCATTCATTCTTTTTATAAATTAGAAAAATTATTTATGTCGCATTTCAGGACTTGTCGAAAGATGCCCCATAATTCGGATAGCCTCTTTCTCCTACAACAGAATGAAGGGGAGAGTCTCAAAGATTATGTCACCAGATTCAACTCCTCCACCCTTGAGATCCCTGATCTCAATGAATATGTGGCTATGTCTATTATGAAGAAAGGCCTCCAATTATTTAGGTTTACCTTTTCCTTGGATAAGAAGTTTCCTATAAGCTATGCCGAACTACTAGCTAGAGCCCAAAAGTATCTATGGCCGAGGAGCAAGTGGCAAGTCAACGTTTGACCGAAGGGAGGTCAGCCTCTAAGAAGAAGGGCAACAAAGGGTCGATTCCACCCGTGCCCCTTAGCAATGACGTGCCGACTCAACAACGTAGTCCCAAACCCAAGCCTCTGGGTGACAAGTTTGACTCCTATACTTTTCTCTCTATCCCAAGGAAGAAAATCCTGATGAAAATATAGAAGGAGAGTTACTTGCAAAGGCCATATCCCATGAAGGCATCCCCTGCATTAAGAAATAGAAATAAATACTGCCAACTCCACCGAGACCACGGCCATAACACTGAAGAATGCATCTAACTCAAGGATGCGATAGAAGATCTGATCAAAAGGGGATACTAGAAAAAATATGTCAACACCTAGGAATCCTGAACTAAAACTACTGCCCCCACAAGGGTCACAGAAGAAGTTGAACTGCCTAACCAAAGATCGATCGATGGAAGAGTAGGCATGCTTCATCGACGAATCAACTAGAGAAGTGGAGCCAAAGAAGTTGCTCCTAAAAGATACAAAAGCAATAATACCATATGCTTCTCCGACGACAACCTATAAGGAGTCCAAACCCCTCACGATGATTCTGTTGTAATCTCGGATATGATAACCAATTATGATATAAGATGTATTTTGGTAGATAATAAAAGCTCCATGGAAGTCTTACTCTACGATGCTTTCCTCAGAATGAATTTGCCTAAAAATAAACTACAAATATCTCTTATACCTTTAATTGGATTCGAAGGCAACCAAGTCAGAGTAGAAGGGGAAGTAGTGCTATAAGTAACCCTTGGCATAGATACACTGCAAAAAATACTTTCCATCAATTTTGTGGTCATACAAGCACCATCATCATACAATGTCATCTTGGGACGACCTGCTTTGAACAAGTTCCGTGCCATAGTTTTGACCTACCATCTCTTGATGCGGTTTTCCACTAAGAATGGCATCGAAGAAGTGAAAGGAGACCAAAAAGTCGCCAGACAATGTCTGATGATACAAGATAGACAATCAATCGACCCCATGATGTTGGAACAATTGGACACCAGAGATCATATAGAGGAATGAGGAGAACCTATGGAAAAGACTATTTTCGTACCCCTAGTTGAAGATGACCTGATGAAAGTTGTGTAGATTGAACGTCTACTCGACAAAGAAATGGAGGCAAGGCTGACCCACTTTCTATGGAGCAACGCCGATATCTTTGCTTGGTGAGCTTCGGATATGCTTGGAATCCCAACTGAAGTAATCACTCAGCGACTGGAAGTCGCCCCTGATCACAAGCCTGTTCGACAAAATAAAAGGAATTTCATTCCAGAAAGATAGAAGATGATCGATGAAAAGGTAAACAAGCTTCTCAATACTGGATTCATGAAGAAAATATATTATCCTGACTGGCTAGCCAATGTCATAATAATAAAGAAAGCTAATGGCAAATGGAGAATCCACATCAACTATACTGATCTTGACAAGGCTTGCCCTAAAGATAGCTTTCCTATACCAAAAATAGACCAACTAATCGATGCCACTACTCGCCACCTGCTATTGAGCTTTATGGATGCTTTCTCTGGATACAATCAAATACGAATGGATCTTGATGACAAAGAGAAGACATCATTCATAATGGAGAAGGGGCTCTACTGCTACAAAGTAATGCCATTCGGACTGAAGAACACCAGGGCAACCTTCTAAAGGTTGATAAACAAGATGTTCGAAAAGTAACTTGGTAAGAACATGGAGGCATATGTCGATGATATGATCATGAAGAGCCTCCAAAAAGTCGATCATATCAAAGATCTAGAAGAATCCTTTGATGCCCTGCAACATCATCGGATGAAGCTATATCTGACCAAGTGCACCTTTGGAGTGACGTCTAAAAAATTCTTAGGATTCCTTATCACCAAACGAGGGATAGAGGCCAATATGGAGAATATCCTAGATATATGAAGTATGAGACATCCTTCTAGTAAAAAAGAAGTGCACAACTGACTGGAAGAATTGCTTCTTTAAGTCGATTCATTTTTCGGTCGGCAAAATGATGCTACCATTCTTCAAAGTCCTCTGCCAAACCAAATGTTTCGAGTGGTCAGAAGAGTGCCGACTCATCTTCGAAGAATTTAAAAAGTATTTGGAAAGTCTTCCTCTGCTTTCCAAACCTTAAGAGGTGAAACTCTATACTTGTACCTTTCCACTTCGGACGAAGCAGTCAACTCAGTACTTGTCAAAAAAGAAGCCAACAACCTGCAAAAGCTGATCTACTACACTAGCAAGGTGTTGCATGAAGCCAAAGTGAGGTATCCTAGAATATAGAAACTCATATATTCACTAGTGATTACAGCAAAATGCTTGCACCCATACTTTTAATCCCATGCCATTGTAGTGCTGATGGACCAACCCTTGAAAGCCATCCTCCGATGTCCTGATACCTTGAGAAGGATAGCCAAATGGGCTATCAAGGTAGGCAAATTTAATATCACATTCCGATCCAGATCGGCAATGAAGGCAAAGGTGCCAGCTAACTTTCTAGCCGAATGTACATGGGACCAAGAAAATGGTCAACAGGGGATCGAAGATGAGGCAGTCACCATAAAAGACTTAGAATCCATGTGGGTACTTCATGTGGACGGAGCCTCCAACTCTACTGGATGTGGAGCCGGACTCATATTGGCCGACCCCGATGGATAGACCATGGAATACGTCCTTCGCTTTTTCTTTCAAGCTTTAAACAACCAAGCAGAATATGAAGCCCTCTTGGTAGGACTCAAAATCACCAAGAAATTAGGGATTCGGAAGCTTAAAGTCTTCTTAGATTTCCAATTTGTGGTTAACCAAGTGAAAGGAAAAATTGAAGCTCGAGACCCTACTATAGTCAAGTATTTAGAAAAAGTGCAAAATCTTCTATCTCAACTAGAATTCTTTGAAATAGCCCATGTGCCAAGGACTGAAAATTTTCGAGCCGATGCCCTTTCTCGACTTGCAACCACTACTTCAGATTCTATCAGTCAGACCTACATAGAGTACTTGGAAGACCAAGCATATCGGAAAAGACTTTAGAGGTACACCAAATCGAGCATGAGCCCTATTGGATGGACACTATTCTTAAATTTCTGAATGAGGGTGTGTTACCTAAAGACAAGGCTGATGCCAAACAAATCCGTTGGATGGCTTTCCAATATGTTATATGGATGGAACTTTATATAAAAGGTCCTACACGCAACCCTTATGAAAATGCTTGGGACCGTCGACACCGACTATACCCTAAGAGAAGTTTATGAGGGTATATGCAGAGACCATCTAGGGGGCATATCGCTAACCTACAAGGTAATTCACCAAGGTTATTATTGGCCAACTATTCAGAAGGATGTAGCTGATTACGTCTGAAGGTGTGACAAATGCTAAAGATACTTTAACATCCAAAGATGCCCTGCAAGCCAGCTAACTTAACTAATAGCCCCATGGCCCTTTGCTCAATGGGAAATAGATATTCTCGGTTTGTTCCCTCCAACCTCTAGATAATGGAAGTTCCTTATCATAGCCATCGACTACTTCACTAAATGGGCTGAAGCTGAACCTCTGGCTCACATTATTGAAGGGAAAGTCAAAAACTTCATAGAAATGCCTTTATCTTTCGATTTGGAATCCCTCATGCCATCATCACCAACAATGAAAGGCAATTTGACAACCCTAAGTTCAAAGACTTCTGCACCCAATATCATATTATCCACAGGCTAACCTATATCGACCATCCTCAATCCAATGGAGAAGCTCAAGTAACTAAAAGGATGATTCTCCACTGTATGAAGACCAGGCTGAATGATGCCAAGGTGCTATGAGCTGAAGAATTGAACTCAGTCCTTTGGGTATATCGAATGACTCCCAAAATGGCTACTAAGGAATCTCCATTGAACTTGGCCTACGGTACCGAAGCGGTTCTCCCGATGGAAGTCACTTTATACTCTCTAAGGGTTGACCACTTTAAAGAACCTGAAAATTTGGAGCACCATAAAGTAGACCTAGATCTACTTCAAAGCACCCGACTTTAGGCTCAAATGAAGATGGCTACATACTGACAAAAGATCACCAGATACTACAACTCCAAGGTTAAGGAACAAACCTTTCGACCTTTCGACCTGGTATTGCGGAGGTCCAAAGTACCAGGTCGACAGAATAAGTTAAACGCTTTCCCAATTGAAAGGAACCTTATCGGATTAGAGAAGTCATACACCCAAGAGCTTATCAACTTGAAACTTTGGAATTCTCTCTACTATCGTAGCCTTGGAATGTAGAAAACCTTTGCAAGTACTATCAATAAAAAATCTTTCTTTAAATGGTCTCAATGAAGTGTCCAAGCAAAGGTGGGCCTGACCAGCCTACCTTGTTATCAATAAAATGTACAAGGGCGGTCTGATCAGTCTATCCTAACGGTAAATCCGATGAGTGCAGAGGTGGGTGATGGGGACATCAAATCAGATATAGGCTTCAAGCTTCAATTTGTTTTCCAAGTCATGTGATTCAATTTTGAGTCCTGTAATGGAATTTAATTTTGAGTCCTATAACAAAGTTAGTCCAACAATTGAGTGTTGTAATAAGTTGAGGCAAGAAGTCCATTAAGTCCAGTAAATCCCTTGTCTCAATCTTATGAGCCCTGTGATGGGGACATCAGGTCAACCATAGTTTATATGGGTTTCTGAGTTTTGAGTCCCTTAGCCATGATTCCAATTTTATCTTTGAGTCCAATAATCAAGTCCTGTTAGCCCATTGAGTCCTATATTTGGGCCTTGAGTTTTATTTTTAGGCCTTGTTACACTTGAGTCCTGTATTTAGACTCGACTCACACCATTAGGATTTTGAATCAAGTTTGGGTTATGTTCTGTTTAGTTGAGCTAAGTTGGTTGAGTCAGTTCATTATGAGTATTTGTCATTTTGAGGTTTTGTATCAATTTGAGTCATATAATTACTTTCATTCAAGTCATATTCAAGAGGAGGTCCATTAGACCCACACTCAAGTCACCAGCCCAGCATCTGGACTTCCTTCATGCTGCCTAAGTCCTCCAGGAGAAGCGCCCTAGCATACCAGCCCACAAGAATTCATGAAGTGGCACCCCAGGCCCAAGTCCAAGTCCCTGTCATCCTCATTCCATCAGGCCATGATGCCCTCAGGCCTATTCTTACCTTTGGCACCCCTCCAAGCACAGTCCAACAAGGTTGGTGCCCAAGTCCAAGCCTAGCAAGGAATGGAAAAGTCAAAGTAGCCCAAGAGAATTTCATCCCATCCCAAGCCCATAAGGAGCCCTTGACCAAGTCAAAGAAGGAGGGAAGACCAGTTCTAACTAGGAGATTAAGTTTTATTTCTACTCAAATTGTGTACTCCTAGTTCTAAGCAACTTTATAATCCTTCTCCCTATCAAATTTTGTATTCCTATCCTAACTAGGAGAGGGCATGGGAAGATCTATAAATACCCCACCCCTCCACCCTCTTGTAATTAATGATCAATTATTATGAATTGTTATGAATGAATCTATCTTGAGTTTTTCTCAAAATTCTGAGTGAATTTCTATGTGATTAATGGTATCTGTGTGATCCCTCCGGGAATCCATATGATCCCTACACCTCGCCTCCAAGCCGCTAGCCCTCTTCATCCCTTGGCCGCCTTCTTCAAACCTCTTTCTCCTTCTTCTTCTCTCAGCGATCTAATCCTTTTCTTCCTTGTTTTCTAATCCAAGATAGATGATTTGCAGGTCTCTCAGAGTTCATGAATCTAAGGATTCCATCTGACCAGCTTTCGAGTCACCAGATTGAAAGCCACGAATCTGTAAGGTCGATAGCTTTGTTTTCCAGGCCGCATCCGAGAGTGTAGAGCGAACTCTTCATAGATTGATCTACAAAACTCTGCTAGGTACACCCCCTAGACTTCTCTGGTAGCGGTATTGCAGAAAAGCTAGTCCTAACCAGGGCTTCTTAGCCTTGGCGATCCTATTTCCTTATTTTTAGGATTTATTTCTGCATGCCTATGCTTCAGATTTTCTATAGAATTCCCTACTTAATATCTTGGCTTGAAATTTGGGATACAAACTTCTAGCTTAATGCTTAATAAAAAAAAATTAATTGGCATGCATAAACAGTCCCGCATCATCTTGTAGTTCATCAGTACTGTGTCACTTATATCAAAGTGAGTCAAGTTTTGTAAAAGTTGAATTCATTGAGTCATGTTACTTGAGTCCATTTGTAAGTTGAGTTTACTTGAGTCTTGTAATTTTCAAGAACAAGAGGAGAGGATCCCCAGATCAGACATTTCTTAGCCCTCACCCAAGAGCTGGAGACCTTGCAACTGCACCCTACTCAAACCTCCCAAGCTCATGGAGCCTACATACTTGAAGATACCAAGTGCCCCATAGAATATTTCTTCTCCCAGGCACCCCAGCCCAGAAGTCCATCAGGAGTTGGCACCCCAGGCCCATTCATGATTGGTGCCCTACCCAGTCTAATAAAGAATGGCACCCCAAAGTGAGCCCACAAGCCCATGCGCCCCCAAGAGAAGACCAGGTCAAAGGAGAATATTCTTTTCCAAGTCAATTAGGAAGTGTAGTTTTATTCAAATTTTGTAATCCTCTTCCTAATCAAACTTTGTAATCCTTTCCCCAATCAAATTTTGTGCTCCAATCCTCACAAGGAGAGGTCCTGAGTGAACCTATAAATACCCCACCCCTCTCCCTCTTATAATAATAATCTCTTATTCATGAAATAAAACTCTGGTAAATTTTCTTGTTAGCTTGTGTTGTTCTTTGGAAGTGAGTGTGTGAGACTTGAGTGCCCTAGCTTCACAAACCCTAGCTATCCCCTGCTAATCTCTCTTCCCTCCAAGCCAAGCTGTCCAGCCTTCTTCTTCAAGCCAAGATGCCCTCCTTGCTGCCAGGCCACCCTCACCCAAGACTAGGCATCCATCTTCTCAAACAGGCTGCCAGCATCTCCAATAGCCCCTCTCTTCCCATCTTCCATCTTCTTCCAGTTTTATATTTTTCCTATCATCCTTGACACTGACCCCTGATGTTTGCAGGATCTCTCCAGTACCACACCTTTGGATGACATTTTCCTTGCCTCCAAACAAAGCTGATAAAAAGTTGGCAAATCCATGGGAAAGCGACTGGATCATCCAGGCACCGATCTGAGCAGAGCGATCTCTTCTACAGCAATTAGAAATTATTGCCTGGTATATTAAACCTAATTTCTATCTCTTTTTGTCTGATTTCTTGAAGGTGAACATGCTTCTAATATGCCTTCTTAGACCTAGGATCCTTTACTTGCTTTATTTCTTTAATAGTTCTAGTATGTGGATAGGAATTCTAACTATTGCATGAAACCCAAACCTAGTCTTAGCGATTTCGAGAATTAAATCTAAATAACATCAGAAATCATTGCTCTTTTAATCTATTTTTTTTCATGTTCTTCTCCTTCATGTCATCATGCATCATGTTAGGATCCCGTCCCTCATCAACGGGCTTGATCAACCTACCTTATTATCAATGAAATACATAAGGGCGGCTTATTCAGCCTACCTTAATAGTAAATTCGATGAGTACAGAGGTGGGCCTAACCAGCCTACCTTATTATCAATGAAATGCATAAGGGTGGCTTAATCAGCCTACCCTAATGGTAAATATGATGAGTGCAAAGGCGGGCCTGACCAACCTACCTTATTATCAATAAAATACACAAGGGTGACTCAATCACCCTACCCTAACAGTAAGTCTAATGAGTGTAGAGGTGGGCCTGACCAGCCTACATTACTATTAATAAAAAGTACAAGGATGGCTTGATCAGCCTATCTCGACGGTAAATCTGACAAAGTGCTAGTGGATGAACTTGACTAGCCTACCAAATCAGCATGATACAACTCTTTGATCTACGACGAAGACAAATTCATTCAAAGTCAATGAAGAACCATGAAGTTTCCTGTGGAAATGTTCTGATTCATCATGTATCATACCGACCAATCCATACTCAGAAAAATTTCAAAGTACATTTATCAAACAATGCTCGTTGAACAAAAGAAAAATTTTATTCATCTAGAAAGTTCTTACACAAAAAAGAAGTTGATCTACATGATACATATTAAAAATCTAAGGAAAAAAGGATGTAAAGAAAATCGAAGACCATCCTTCAGGTGGTCATCGTACACTAAAATGGCACCGGAAGGAGGACAGTTCACCCTTTCATCAGGATGAGAAATTATCAAAGGGAGACTTTCAAGAATATGGTAATGTTCTCTAAGATAAGCTATTTTGGGGAAGGACAAAGAACAGGGAATGGATTTCAATTTGGACTCAGCATTGCTTTCCCAGGAAGGACCTACGACACCAGAGGACTCACCCCCCTCTCTACTGGCTAGAATCATGTCGACAGCAAGGACTTTTAAAGACCTAACCATGATAAAAAGTGATGTGAAACTAAAACACATGCATAAGTATTTTTATATATTTTTTATAATAAGAGTTAGATATTTAAATCCTGAAGATCAGACCAAGAACTTAAGTAGAGGGTTCTATGCAAACAAGAAGCAATCGCATGCAGAATAGGACCTAAAAAAGTAATAGAAAAGAGGACTGCCGAGGCTGAGAAGTCTCGGTTGGGCTAGTTCCCCTTCAAGAATGCTACTAGCAAGCAGAAGGGGTGTATCTAATAATGGTTGATGCACCTGAAGAAGATCGTAGACGAAGGGATCGCTCTCGCTCCCAGATGCGGCCTGGATGATCAAGCCGGAGACCCGTGGATTCTCGGCTTTCAAACCGGTGATCCGATCGCTACCTGGCTAGAGTTGTTGGATTCGTAGAAGTTGAGGGACATGCAAATAGCCTATCAAGAGTTAGGAAACGAAGCAAGGATGAAGAAATAAAGTGAAAATAGCAAGGGAAAGAGAGGTTTTGATGTGGGCGGCCAAGGCTTGGATAAGTGGATGGCGGCTGGAGACAGGGCACAGGACACAAGGAGGAAGGAGGGGCTCACACAAAATCCTCTTAGCACACAGCAATAAGCACACAGTAGTTGGAAACTCAATTATATTCATCAAAAGTGTCTTCATACAAGAGAATAGAGTCTCTTAAATAGACTCACAAACTTGGCCCCTAAGTAAGGATACAAAAGACTTTTCGTAGGAATTTGAATCCCACCCAAACCCTAGCTAGAATATATGGTAGGTCTAGGATTTGATTTCCCTCAAATTGCTCCCTCTCTCTCTTGCCTTGGTCGGTCAAATGTGGTGACTCTAGTGGCCGACCAAGGGAGGTAAGCATAAGAAATGGCACCCCTTGGTTCCTCTCATGGGCCTTGGCTGGCCCAAATTGCTTTCGACTGTGGTCTAGGGCTTCAAGCTGCTTTTTAGG